>VZSR01003807.1:35303992-35328017 GCA_013398615.1 Brachypodius melanocephalos
AGACTCTAAACCACCTGAATGTTGGAAATCCCAATCCGACAGTGTGCATGGTTGATATGGGATCTGTCCCATGTCCTAAGCACAGCATCACAGAGAAAAAGAGATGAAAAGCAGGTATTCCTGTACGTGACCTTTCTTAGACCTAAATCACCATTGCTGTTACTATAATTATGTTAATATGACAGGTGTGCATCACAAGCTTTAGGAACTTATTGTGACTGCTTTCATACATATCTTACAACAAATTAACAAATTAACAAATTAGTTAAGGGGAAATTAAAGAAACCCCAGGGGGAGTTTTGGTTTTGTTTTTTTTTAACCAAGGGCAGGTCTCAATTGTCAAAGTAGGTAACACTCTTTCTGTCCTTAAAACATCCAAATATGTTTGTTCAGACTTTTAAAAGTGCTTTAATAACACACTTTTCTTTAATGTTTCTTACTATTTTCTTTTATCCTAAGTTTTGGCAGTCACACATAATATTGGAATTTTTGCTTTGTATGAAATATTTAATAGAATTCTTTATTTACACAGTTTAAATATTCTGCAAGTGGCAGATGGTAAAATGAGAAAACATTTGTTTAAAAGTCAAAATAGTCAACAAAAGAACAGATCACCTTTCTCCCTTGGAAGACAGTAATTTGGCACACCTATCTGCTTCGTATCAAGCCAAAATAGGAAAAAACACTGTAAAACAAGTTTGTAAACAAACAAAACCCCACTAAAACAAAGAAAGACTGACGTTAAGGATAAAGAAATGCAGAAAAGTGTCATCAGCATCATAAGGTGTTATAAATCAGGCTATTTCTGCCTCTTATTTTTCAGAAAATATCTGAATTAAACTGCATGAGAAACTGCAAACTCTTTTTGTTTTCTTATTGAACCTCTAGCCTGCTGTAGGCATTCTTGAGCCTTCAGACTTTAATAAGTGCATTGTCAACAGGAAAAGGCTGGCTGCTGGTCTCTAACTTAAGTGTCTGGTTAAGGATGCAAAATATTTGATATGACCCAGTGGGTAGTTTCTGTGGTTTTTAACACTTAGACCTGCAATACTGTGTAGAATCCTTCATTTCATATTTTTTAAGAGATGAAGGAAATGTTCAAGTAATAAGATCATTTTATATTGTTTCTAGGTCTGCAAATAACCCTGTTTTTTTCTAGTTTTAATGTAAAGGCTGTAAAATCCTTTTCAGAGGTAAGACCTTTGGAATACACTTGTTCAGAAATGTTAAATTAATGTTACTACCTCTGAAGTTGTATTGCCAATATTCCCTAGACATCTTTGTTCCTCAATATAACACACTAACCTTTCAGTGTCTGATGGTACAGATGGGAGATTTCTGGTCAACCTTCTCTAGCTTAAGTTCAATTCTTTCATTGATTGAAGCAATGAATTCCCTGGAATCCCTCTTTCTTTGCAAAAAAAGGCTGTCAGGAGAATGAAATTAAATCTTTTCCTCCTGTTTTTGTGAAAGAATTTGGTGGTGAAATATTTTGCTTTTCATCTCATTTTTTTGTTTACAGTTTTTCAGTGGCAAAAATTATGTGTTAAAAGGAATAAATGCCATAACACAAGTTTAAACTACTGAATTTTAAATGTTGTTAAGCAGAACAAAAGGTGTAAATTCAGCCTCATAAATGTCATTTGAGGTTAATAACAATATAAATTGTGTCCTCATTTTTTGGAAAAAGCTTTTGTGAAGAGATGTATTGCCACAAGTTTGAAATCCATGCTCTGTGACAGCTGCTGACTGGTAATGAGTTCTAATGAGCTTTCTCTTTTCTAGGGAAAAAACCCAACATTTAAGACAACAACCTCTTTGCAAATTGCAACAGCATGGGAGCAGAGGCAACTTCTCTATCCTGAGCTGATAAGCACATGCTGACATCAATAGCATTTCAATTCAAAAGCAAACATACACTTTTCAATTCAAATGTGAAAACAGAACATGAGATTAGTGTTTGCATAGACAATCAAGATTTGCATTTATTTTCTTGTGGGTTTTGTGATACAATGATGCTTTTGTTATTTCAAAACTATTAATACCTAAACAAACAACGTGCACTAGAAAATGCAGACTAGAATATGTTAATCTAATATAAATCTATAGATTTAAGTATATTGTAAATCTTTCTATATTCTGAAAAAGATTAAATATATTTATTGATATCAGAAAATATTGCACATACAAAGACAAATGTGCCTACTCAGAGCTGGCTCTAAGGCTGTGTATCAGTTCCAATACTATTTCAGAAGACAGCACTGTCAGAAGATAAGGACAAAGGGCCAGGGAGCAATATATTGACTTCGATGTTCATTAAGATTTACCCCATACTGAATAAGAGGGTTAATGTTCATCCAAAAATGACCCTATCATTTCAAAATCAGAGTTTAACTTTTTGCTTTTCCAGCCAATTTTCTTTATGTACTAAATAATATGTTTTTAATGGTGCTTTTCCTCATTTTGATTGCAACAGAACAGATTTTCTGATATTTAACCCCTCACTGAACAAAGTAGATTGCATGTACAGAAATATATATGTCACATATTTTCTTGTAAATTCTGTATTGTCACAGCTGATGATGTACATACCTTATGCTAGAGCTACAAGGGCTTGGTAAATTCTTACACTCCCATAAATAACTTAGTTTTCAAAACACGTTCTACATTGTTTACCTACATTTCAGTCTCTCTGATGACTGAGTAAACATGAAACCTGGGAAAAAAATGTATACTATGTAAAGTAGCTTACACACAGGAGAAGTTCTAAATTAAATTCTTCGATTTATTTATGTACTTTTAAATATCTCTGTATATGTATATACATGTATCTATATAAAAGATATTTCTAACAATTAGGTAGGAATACAGCCATTGTAATTGATATTTATTGACATAATAAGTGGACTACTGTCAACTCTGATGGTTGTGTTAAGAGCAATCTATATTAAAAAGCCTAAAGATGTGAATCCTCATATTTGCCTTACTACTTTCAATTACTGGTAAAATATGCTGACATGGTAGGTATAAGAAATTTAATGGATACAGGATTTTATTAAACTCATCCTTTGAAGGTACAGTGGCAAAGAACATTTCCCACTAAGTTATACAGTCTTTGACTAATATCCTGAACAAACTTTTGGCTATAATTGAACTAAAAAGAGAGATCCATCTGTGAGACAGAAACATACAGAGAAGTATGAGAAGATTACTTGAACATTTTGTACAAAGGAAACAGAATGCAAAGTGGATTTTCTAGTAAGCACAAAAGAAAAAAAAATAATGAAAACCAAACATAATGTTCTGTACTTCCAGAGAAAAAGCTGAAGGCATCCTGACACAGACTGGCCTTTAATCTGCATTTCTTCCTTCATGTATAGTCAGCTTCACTAATTCAAACTAGCTTAGAAAATCTGCAGTTTTCATTTTTAGGGAGTTTCATATATTCCCACTCTTCACATAAATGAGTTACCATAAAAAATAACACAGGAAGGAATCATCTGTGCTTACATAAGTGCAAGGAGAACACAATTTTTATTAAACACCAATCCTGTCTCTTATTTCTGTAAGACAGTTATAAAACACTGTCATTTGTGGATGCTCCCAAAGAACAGCTCTAGGTCATATAAAAAGTTCTTTTCCAAATTTTACATAGAATTACAGTATCATAGAATAGTTTGGGTTGGAAGGGGTCTTAAGCACCCTCTAGTTCCAACCCCTCTGCCATGGGCAGGAATTCCTTCCACCAGACCAGGTTCCTCAGAGCTCCACCCCAGATGTACCTAAGGACTGTTTCCTCCTTTATTCACCATTCCTTTACCTATGCACAGCTACCTGAGTGAGAGCAATGATTTGTCTCCTGGTGGTCTATTGCTACCTATTCCAAGGGAACATCCAAGTGGCTGAACAGCTGTCTGTTCTTTTTGAACAAGCCAGTAAAACAAGCAGATATTATCAGAAAACTGAAAGACTCCTCTAAGTGCTTTCATTAATTTTGTTTATTTAATAAAACACCAAGTTAAAGTTAGCCTTTTTACCCACACACAGCTGAATTTAGCCACCCTGTCTGAACTCAGAAGTTCTACAGGCGAAATGCCTTTTCTTCTTTCTTCATAGTACCAGTCATTGATTTTGGCTATTTTCTGACCTGATTGAAGGACTTTAAGCCTGCATCTTTGCACTAGAGGATCCAGGCACTGGAATATTATTTATGCCTGATACGTATTTAAAGATGTATAGAGACATATGTATAGATATCTAGATATCTAGATATGTATTTCCTTAAATCTTGATGCCAGGCGTTCAGACATTTTTTTTAACTCATGTAACCTTTTGCCTGTATGTCGGAGCCAGTGATCATTTTTTGATTAAAGCAAACTTAGTGGGATTTGGTTTTTTGCACATGACAAATTGATTTACAACCTTTGATTTCTTCTATGCAGAGCAGAAATATTACAGACATTTTTAAGATTTTAGTGAAAGGTTCCATTATACATCTAGCTGCCATACATAGGCATAACATAAATGAAATAATTCAGCAAACATCTTAAAAGCATGGCAAGTGTATCATATTAACTGTATTAGGAGCCACTTCTTAGCAGATTTAAATTTCCTTCAATGACTTTGGTGTTCAGTGTGGACCTGTAATGTAACTGAAGTAATATAAGACGAGCAATAGCAGCAGGAGCTTGATGAGGACAGGGCACACTGAAAATGCCAAAAGATTCATCTATAGAGCAGAGAGTACTCTATAGAGCTGAGGACATCTGACAACTTTAAAAACATTCAATTTTATAAAACAAACAAATACTAAAAATACTGAAGATGTAACATTATTTCACTATTTTAAAATAGTGGCTTATTCACTCTTTACGACATTCTTTCCCTATGTCGCTTCTGAATGATCGACTTCCCTGCCTCCATGAAGACAAAATTCTCTTATTTAGCATGGGATATCCAGTCTGCTGTGGAGTCATATAAAATATATGTTTGTTAGTACCTGCCTTCTGAAGGGTCTCAACATGTATGTTATCTAATTGCTTGTGTTATTTTCTCCTGTGGTTAAGTGGATAAATGCCCTGTGTACTGATTGAGAGTAAAAGAGAAACCCTTCTTGGCACATAAAATCCGTAGGGCAGGAGTTAATTCTCTGTTCCAAAAAATTAAGGTAAATTTTTCCAAATATTTATTTATGCTCTATATATTTAATCCAGAGAACACTTTCCATCCTTGCTGTTCTGCATGCAAGTTTTTCATCATGTAATCATGACTACTTATATTCATTGAGGACAGAAACTACAGTTACCTAGACCTTTTATAAGCACTTTGAAAACATGTCCTCTGCAACACTAACATAAAGATGAACACTCTACAGAAACACCAAGGAAAAAGGGAAACAAAGATAGGCCTGTTATATAGAAGAAAACTGAAAGTGCCAACCTTCTAAGCAACTTACCCCTATTCTAATAGATATAAAAGTATTTCTACTCCCTGTCAAATTGAAACAGAGAATTTCAATTCTAATAGAGAGCATGGAAAAAAAAGAATAATTTGTTTGACAGAGCACATGAATGGGAATGGGGAACCTGGCAAATGAGGACAGAAGAAATGAGGCCACTCTGCTATGACAAGAGAGATTAAAAAAAAAAAAAAAAAGGAAAGGAAAAGGTCTATATTTAGCTACACACTTTTTCAATAATTTTTTACACATTATGTTGGATGAACATAGAAAGGAAAAATACCCAAGAATGGTATAAAGAACTTCATCATAATGGGAAAAGTGAAACATGAACTACCCCACATGCCAAAAAATCTATTTTATTCCAAAAATATATATTATAAGACATGCAAATGTAATACAAGGCTTTTTTTGTGTTTTAAATCAGTTTGTTAATTTTCTAATAGTGTGTGCATGGTCAAGCCAGGTTTTTTAATATGCAAGACTGAACTAAATTTAAAACACAAATGAAGGACTATGGAGTTAAAAGGAAAATATAATGAAATTTCACATGAAACTATCAAAGGTAAATTGTAGCAAGCTAGGTGAAATCTTTTCTGATAAGTAAGTTTTTTAGTCAAGGAAAATACAAATCTGATCTATAAGTACTGCAATTTAAAAAAGAAGGAAAAAAAAGATGTGGCACCACCTGGAAATTTCTAGTTTAGCAGGACAAAATGGACATCTATATCAGAATTTTAAGGGGTAAGGAACTGCTAAGGAAAGGAGAGCATAAGCTGAAAATGAGACTACTGCTGAAAGGAGACTACTCTTGAAGTGTCTCAAGTATTGGTCTTAAAAAACATGTAACTTAACTTATGAAATAATAACTATTCTACAGAAAAGATGGTGATAATAATGGCTAGTGATGGACAGAGCTGGAGACCTCCTCAGGAAAATTAGGATATCATGTCAGACATTCAGAAATAAGATGAACAAGTCTAATGTAAATATCTGCAATAAGATGGGAATTTATGACACCTGTATGCACTCCTGTGTTCATGAAGTGTCCATAAGCTCAAAGCAATTACAATACAGCAATGACTGTAAGAGACATATTTAACAGAGAAATGGAAATATTGATGTTATTATATGAACCATTGCAAGACATCATCTGAAAAAATGTGTGCAATGCTTAGCCAAAAAATGACAGAAGAAAGATTGAAATTAAGGAGGGTGCAAACAAGCTCTTAAAAAGTATGTGTGTGGCCTAAATGAAAGGAAAATTGTTTTGGCTGTTGGATGATGTGACAGAGAAATAAATGGGAAAAAAACTTTCTATTAATATATTAGGAATAGTCATAATTTTCTATTTAATCACTTCTCTTCTGCTCGTCCAAGTACCCTAACAAATGAAATATAGAATAATGACTTCTTACACTCAAGTACAACGAGTGCAACTATTTAAATAACATGGAACTTATTGTCTAAGAATATATGAAAAAAAAAATCTTCTTTTCATGGTCAAGCAATCTGCCAGTGAGCCTAAACCCTAAATTCAAGCCCTGTGTTTTTCTGTACTGTGATAATAGGTGTCCCATATTTTAGGTGATACCTATTTTGGAGATTGTCAAGCTTGTTACACTTCATTCAAGATAAAAATCTGATCTAAGAGACCTTTCAGGGGTCAGAACTGTCTGCACCCCTCAAAAAAAGATTATTTTCAATGAGTCTAAAGTTTTAGACCAAAGCCATCAAAGTTCCAGTCTTTAAAAGAACATTTAAAATGCATTTGACAGAGTGGACCAAGAGTTTTCAACAGGAATACAAAGGGATCTGGTTGTAGAGTATTTAATTGCTTGGGGAGGACTGGCTTTGGAAAGCGACCAATTTCTCTGAATGTTTGGACTGTGAAAAGCTTCAGAACTGAGAAATGACCATTTTTATTTTGTGTTTGTGTTGCCCATATCAGCCCAGACTTGTTGCCATAGGATGCTGTCCTGCAAATGACTAATAAATAAATAAGCATGTCAGCAGTGTAATCTTTCCTGTGATCTTAAATTCAGTAGAAAAAATGAGATTGTGCACTTTTGTCTAAAGAATCACTGCATTTTGTTTATAAGCTGTGAGATAATCACAATAATATTCATGGCAACATCCAGCACAAGACCTACCTTTGGTTTAGTATCAGTAATGGAACAATTACTGAAACACAGCACACAGCACAACAGCAGCAGCAGAGATGAAGCTGCACTCTGCACCTTGGTGATGAAGTCAGGCTATCATCTCCTCTGGAGCACACAACAAAATTGAAATGCTTGTCTGTCAGTCATATTTTTTTCCCCGTGCTAGGTCACCTGGCTTTCTTTGTGTGCCCTCTCCCCACCCACAGATGCCTTTAATACAAGGCGTGCTTAGTCCAAATTCACTGAGGAAGAACCCTAGGTAAAACAGCTTAGACCAGTCATCTAAATTTTTAAGTCGTTAAAATCAAGTAATTTTTTATTGTCCCAAATGTTTTTGAAATTCATGAAGTAATGAAGTCTGATCCCTAGATAAAACTTCTAAGTACTCCTAGAATTTAAACAATGATGGTAGGAAAAATACACTTTAAAAATAACCTAAACCTATATTTTTTATTTTTCAAGATTATTATAATAGTATTTATTACAATTTCTAATTTTCATGATAAAGAGCAAATTATTAACCATTATTCAAGGGTTTAATTATAAATGCCCTAATTTATATATGTCTCTCTTTACTTTGCAAGACTCGGATAAATCTATTAAATTCTATTAATCTATAAAGTCTATTTTTTAATTGTCAAATGAACTTAATATTTTTAATATCTATTCAGTATTGGGATTTTTAATCTACTAGGTGGTAGAAACATGGACCCAAATATACTGTGAGCTTAGGCTATATAGGAACTATCTACTGTGCCTAAAACAACTCATGAGATTTTGGGAGACATAATAACATTGAAATCAAAACCTTATTAATGTGTTTTGTTTTCAGGAACCTGAAGTCAAAACAAAGAAATGTGGATAGCATGTCCACTATCTGATGATAGTTTGTTGTTAGAAGTGAAGACAGCTGGACTATTTTGTATGGTCTTGATGTTGCAATTTTTTTTTTTAATTTACCCAAATTTCTACTTAGTGTCAATCAGTACTACAAATATTCAAATATATGCAGGGCAGAAACTAATTGCCTGTAGGACACCACTAGCAAAAACATCCTCTTAAACACTGAGTTGGCTAGAGTCAGTTTAAAGCAGTATGTCATGTTTTAGCTTGTTTTAGGTTTGCTTTTTTTGTCCTTTTTTTTTTCTCTAAAATAAAGGATGAGCCTTCTAAATTCAAAATACACTGGAAAATCATTATTTTTAGCAGCCATGGTTAAAATAACAATAACATTAAAAGGCTAGCTTATACAATGTGTTTTCTATAACCCCATGCTGATTGGCATTAAAAAAGAATTAAAGAGTGCTAATGCCATCATTCATGTCCTAGATGGTCCCTTTCATATTTTTGTGTAATATATTTCAAGCCTAAAATATGTGGTCATTCTGTTTTAAAATATGGATAAAACACTAGCATTCTTCCAGTTCTCTGGAACTTCTCTCATGTCAAGGACTTATTGAAAATCAACATTATTGGCGCATAAAAACACTTGCTCAGCTCTTTTAATAGCTTTGGATTAAAGTTATTAATCCTACTTCTTTGAAATATCTCACTTTACAAGGTGCTATTAAATATTTTTGCTATTAAATATTTTCCTAAGTTACTGTTGAAATTGAAAATGTTTTGTGTTATTACACCACAAGACTGAAAAGAAATACTTATTAAATAGTTCTTTTTGCATTATTTTTGAAACAACTGTCACATTTTAACTTCGTAAGAAATAATATAGGATATTTCTCCCCTAGTATATTGATAGTTAAATTTCTTCTAATTCAATGTATCCCAGGTTCTGCTTTTTTTCCTGTGGTGCTTCTCGACAGTTTCCTATAAGTTTTAGTGGTTTCATTACTTGTGTCTTTGCCTCTTTTCTGCATTTGTTTCTTAATTAGAATGCTATATATATACACATATATATATTTAGCTGATTTCACTGTTGTAGCTGTACTGGTTTCAAGGATTTTCTCCTGCTAAAGTTTTACAGTTTGTTCTCACTTTCTTGCTTTCTATTTTCACTTTCCATCAATCCTGCAAGCAAACATTTTCTTTCTTCCTAATTCTAGTAAATTGCAGTTAAAAAAAACAAAACAAAAAAAAAACCAACAAATAAGTGCAAGGCAATAAATAGCAAACACCTATTCCTTACCAAAGTATAATCTGGTGTTAACAATAGTGCAAAATTGTGGAGAATAAAACTTGTCTGGAGCAGTTAAAGAATCCAGCTTCTTTGAGGAGGGTGCCTTAGGCGTATTTGCTGTAATCAACTCCCTCTGTTAGAGCAGTTAACTAAAAATTATCCATAAATTTTACTTCAGTAGAATATCTTCTGAGAGCCAAAAGAGGTAAGGAAAACTAATTATCAAAGCCTGTGTCCTACAGAAAGCTTTTTCCCCTTATTTCCTTTTCCTTTACTTTGGACCTGACGATGTACCTGATCATTCCTGGCAGTGAGAATTTCCAGGCTGGAGTTCCCTGGGAACCCTCAGCATTGTTATTCATCTCTTGCTGGTGATGTACACAGTTCTTTCCTCCAAAACTACTCTGTCACATCTTTTACATGACTGGCTACACTTTACCTGTAAAATGGAGCAGGGAGGTTGTCATGCTCCAGACTAAGGCAGGAGAGCTCTGGAGATGTCCTTCTCCTGAAGGAATGAGTGACTGGGCAGGAAAATGAAGAATTGGAGTTTACTGCCTACTTGTTTCCAGGCTGAAAAAAAAGAGAAACCTATCCCATCTCTAAAGACGAAACATAGAGCAAAGGATAGTTATGTAGATAAATGTCATCTCCTTATCCTCCAGTCAGAATATTTGTTTTTACTTACTGGTAATTTAAAAGAATTTTTAAAAAGTGTTTCTGGCTATGTCACAAGGTCCAAATTTCCAAATTTTAAAAGCTGTAATTATTATGCAGCATAATTGTACCTATTTTCAGTTGACCTTTATTGGTTTGTGTTTATTAAGGATCTTGCCCAAAATACAATAAAATGCAAAACCTTATAGAACACAGATACGAGAGGCAAATATGCCAAAAGGAATATTTTTCCTCTGTATTTTTTTCTCTACAGCTGAGAAAGCCTAACAGCTGTGCTTAGAATAAATTTCCTGAATCCAGACTACTGTGAAGAAAAATAAAAGCCTAGTAGCACATGTATCTCTCTGCTTTCTCTCCATATGCGTTCCAGAAATGTTTTTCTCCAAAATCCTGCCAGCTGTGGGAGATAGTGGTGCTGCAAAAAGCCAACATACCTCCACTGCTGGCTCTTCTGTGGTTTGTAACCACTCACTGACAGCATTAGGATTGATTTGTAAAAAGATCAACAAAAGGAGAAAGATAGCTGCCAGTGGTGGATCTCAATGAACCATTCTACCCTTCATTTTCTTCCTTTCAATGTCTTTTAAAATAAAATTCAATGATGAATCGATTTGGGGTTATAGTACATGTTCTTTTACACTTGGTTTCTGACTTTCCAGAAGGATCTCAGCATTGTTCAGTATTATGGCTTTTATTTTCCTGCTGAGGATAATGAGCAACACAGAAATTAATATGTCTGAAGGGAAACTTAAACCTAAATGGATGACTGATATCTGGTTTTGCTTCTGTCGAACAGGAACCTACCCCTGCCACTTTTATTCATGTCAGTGGCACTGGTGGTACTGCTTATAGAACAAGGTCATATTTAATGCACATCAGGCAGGGAGACTCAAACCTTTTTAAAGTCTGGACTTCTTAAGTGGAAGGCATTTTTAAATGCTGTTCATTACAGTATAGATGTAGCTTATTTAATGCAGGATGAAATTAATCTCAACGTGTAGAATCCATTTGTTTAATTTTTATTAGATTCTTTTTTCACCCCCGTTTCTTAATGAAAGTCAGATTTTTCCTGTCATAATCTTTCAAAACACTTACTTGCACATTGCCACACTCACCACAGCTGTCTCTTGTGTGTATCAAATGCAATGTGCTACTGCCTGCATTGTCTCTATCTCAGATAAAATGTCATGCTGCTCCTGCTGCTGTGCAGCCTGTCACCTGGGCTTAAGTACTTCCCTATCATGGAGCTCACCTCTGACTGCATCTTGGCAGCTGCCAAATCATTCCTACAGGAACTGTGACAAGAACTGTAATATGGAGCAAAATTTGTAAGGCGTATCAAGGACAGAAACAACAACAACAAAAAGTTGTGTATGAATCCACTGCTAACACAGAGCACCAAAATAATAAAAAAAATTGCTTTTAAGTAAGCTGCAGTTAAATGACCATATCAAATAAAGCAGGTACAGGCAGTAATATTGAATGTGCATTTATGAGCACAGCTCCAAAATTTTCACCCTTGCTTAAGTCATACATTGCCTTTAGCCTAGCTCCTCCAAACTTTGCCTTTATCAGGTCAGGCCTCACTCATCATGTGACAGAAGCAAGACATAAGTTTGTAGCCTAGTGGTTAGGAGTACTGTTCCTGAAAAAAAAACCTGTGGTTTTTTACCTGTAAAAAAGCCAGTGTTTTATTTTGTTTTGTTCTGATGTTATCTTCGTCATCTTTAATTAATAAATCCTCTAAAAACTAGAAGAAAAAAATTACAAACTTTCAAAAAACTCAAACTTTTCCCCTTGAAAATTCTGGACTGGAGTTTTCTGGCTTAAGATCTTGCTGCTCTGAAAGTAATGCAAACATGTTTGAATTAAACACCTGCTGATCTTACTGGTCCTTTAATTTCATAAAGAAAATATTGAAAGAGATGTGTTTTATCTTCTAGATCATCAGTTCTCATGTTATATTATATACATACATACATATATATATATATATATATAAATATTACACATGTTGAAAGGCAGGTGACTTCAATTTTTTGTATAGCAGCATCCAGTTCTCTTGTATTACACCTCTAACTACTGAGTCTAAGGTGAGACTCATCAGATTAAATGATGCCTACAGTGTTTACATCTGAGTTTGTCACCCTAGATTGCCTTTATCAGTGGAGAGATATTGGCCATTTCAGTCTGTAATTAGTCTGGCCTGGTTTAGATAGCTGCCTTAAGATGCTATAAATTGTTTCCTTTTCCCTGCAACTACTCTTATGTGAGAAGAGGCAGAGACTCGATGGTGACATGCCCTAGGTGACTCTATCCTCCAATTCTGTATCATTCTTCCTTCAATTTCAGCTAAGAGTTAGACCTGCAAAAAGAAGACTAAACAACTTAATTGGGAAGAAGAAGAGATCTCTCTTTGGAGCCTCTCAAGGGTCTGACTTCATTCCATATAACCAACATCCCCACTAAATTCAGGAACAGGAATTACAAAGTTGACGTGCAAGGAAGAGGTCATGGATAAGTAAACAGAAAAACTTTACTTCTGGTTCCTCTCCAAATATAGATTGCTCAAAAAACAACAGCAGACTGAAATACCACAGGGCTTGCAAATATGCCTTTGTCCCTATCCAACCAATCCAGATTGACAGTGGATACTGCTCACAGAGGTAGTCCCGCCTTCAGTGTGGGATGGAGGGGGGAGCATTTGGATTGTAAAAGAATGTTATGAGATAATTACAGGACAAACCAAAGGAAAGGCAAGGGAGAGTTCTGGGTTGCTTGTGAAGTAATTAGAATGGGAAAACATAGATAAAGAGATAAAAAGGGCCATGTACCTGTCATCAGGCTGCTGGTCAATATGCTTCACTGGCCATTCACTGTGTCTGATCACCATGATCTGTCCTGTACTCACATTAAGTTCTATTTTTTACTATTTTCCTGAGTAAGCCTTTATTCTCAACATGCATGTGTACATGGGGACCTGAATATCAGCAGACAGAACTGCAGGGTGCAGGTCAGAGGGGCCAGGTATCTCCTGTGCCAGCAACTCTAGAGGCTGAAATGGTACCTGCTGGAATGTGTTCACTAACATCCACCTGCACTAGCTGCTGTGTGCAACAGAGACTTGGGGCAGCCAAGCCCTGAGTTGTCTGAGAGAATACAGGTGGCCAAGACAGCAGCAGGGCAGACTGCAAAATGTGGGCTCAGACTGGCTAGCATCTTGTGGTTTTGTGTATAAAGAAACTGGAAATCCAGGGAATCCAGGGCCTGGGTAATGTGTAGACTGGGTATCTAAAGGAGGGGTCCATGCTATGTGCATAAACTGCCCACTAACAGACCTTCATCCTGAGCTGCTGGAGGTGGAAACACAAAGGCTGTGTTACCTGTATTTGTGTGGGTGCTTCTGTCTTTGCTAATTTGTGTGGCCAGTCACGTAAGTATGTACATATCTATTTTGGAAGAGTACACATGTGAGTGTCAGCCTGTCAAGGACATGTGCATGGCTCAGTCTGGCTGCTGCCTGGACCTGGGACCATGGCACTGTGGCAGCCTCATCTCTGCCAGACTGTGGGATTCAGCAACTTGCAGGGAATTTTGTATGCATCTGGCTTTATGTGTTACTTAGATGGAATGTTATAAACAGTTATAAACTTACAGAGAAATGTGAGGAACGATTTCAATCCTTTGGTTCAGATGAGAAATTCTCTTATATGAGAGACAATTTCCTCAAATATCAAAACTCGAGGGATTCCTTCTGTGTTTTATAATACTTTTGTTCAAAAGCTGCAATCTCTGAAAGACCTAGTTGTGAAGTGTGGGAATGAATTTTGTACTCCATTTTCATTGAAATAACTTTTGGTATTGGATAAAGCTGTGGACAGCCACTTCTTCAGTCTTTGCTATGCTGGTTATAAGTGTGGATTATTTGTGTAAACATTAAGTGAGCCATAGAAGTTTGGGGTTTGAAATCGAAGGGGAGAAAACCATCTTGAGGAAAGAAAATACTGTGCAGAGAGAGGATTTTTAGTATAACATTAAAAAAAAACCCCTAAATCTATTTGCCATTTGAAATTGCAGCAAGCTATATACCCAGGACTTTCTAAAATGGGAAATCTATTTCTGTCTATATGTCTGAGGTTTTATACCACACCCATGATAATTACAATTTGATACAATATGTTACTGAAGTTGGCTGTTACAGTTATTTCTAGAAAAGAGTAAGCACTGAGAACAATCATTTCTGTATCTTCTTTCAGAATAATAAAGGAAGTATTCTACAATAATCAAATTTTTTATGGGAGATTTTGTCCGTTTCTTGTATTATATGTTGTATGATGAGATTGATATGACCATTAGGTTATCACAGTTTCTTTGAAAGATATACCAATAGGGAATAGCAAGCCACAGCCACCTGGTTTGTGTGAAAACAAAAACAAGTCAGAGAAAATCCCTGGTTTAATTACTATATTCTTAATCTGATTATTTTCTCACTGCTGTTCAAAAAATATATATAGTTAATTATTTTGGCATGATGGGAAGTCATTCAGTATTTAAAAGCATCAAAATTACCACATTAGGCTGAATCCACATCCATCTGCCCATTTCCTAACAATGTCTATCAGAGGAAGATTAAATGTATGTAATAATTCTTAGTAATGCAAGCCCAGGCTGGATGCAGGGAATTCTAAACTCAGGGTCTAATCATTCTCCTGGATAGCTCCTGATGGATTTGACTTCTGTAAATGTATTTCACTGCTCTCTGAATCCATGCAAATATTTGGCATCCACAGAATCTGTTGTTAATGACTTCTATTGTTTCTATTTTATATCATGATTAGAGAGGCCACTGTATCTCTCATTAACTTTACTATGGAAAATGAATCACTGTGCAAAATTAAAGCAACTCAAGAACTAAAAGGTAGGCATCAATAAAATAATTTACAAGTAATCTAGTAAGCATGGGCTTTGCACCTTCCCTCTGTAACCACACTGAAGACTGCTTTTGAAAACGTGTTTTTTTCAATCTGACTGGCCTGAGCTACATGATACCACATCACCTTTAGATAAGAGTCACAGAGACAGCTAAATAAGTGCATATCTTCACTTAGAAATGCTTCCTTATGATCTGACTGAGAAAACACACACTCTCTGCAGAAAATTCAGGAACAGAACTCAGCCCTCCTTAATCTCCATCTCTGTTTTTGCTATGAAACCCCCAATTCCTTTATTCAGTGTCTATCCCAGTTAATTTACTTTTGCCATATCTTACGCTCCAGTGTTTATCTGTATCAGATTTAGTTGTAAGCAAGGAGAGTATTTATTACTCCAATTACTTTATGACGTATTGCCAGGGAGAGAAGTCCTTGATTGCAAGGACCTACCATACAGTTCACATAAACTTGGATTCATTTTTTTTTTAAAGGGGAAAAATGGCTTTCATTTCTGGTTGATAGAATTTATCTATGAGATGTGAAAATCACAAACATATTCATCACAATCCTTCCTTTTCTGGTCCTGTTAATGGATGTGCATTCTCACGGTGATTGCATCCCTTTTCTATCAATTTATAATGAGAAACGATATGTTCTTTGCCATTAAATATTTTGAAAAAAACGTATTTTCAAACTCAAAATCTTTCTCATACTATAATGAATCTATTTTATTACAGTTGAAAGCATGCAACAATATGTCCATTTCTATTATATTAAAATTCAGTACAAAATACCTTTTTATTAAAATATGGCACCTGCTTGTAAAGCAATATTCACTCTCACAGGGAAAACAATGAACCATGCACCTATGACATTGATTTAACATTTGGTGTGACAAAGAATTTCCTTAAAAGGAGAGAATAAATTGTTAAGGACAAAAATATAAATAAGGGGGGAAAAAATCACTCTGCTCACTTTTCCATTTACAAAAATAATTTGTATCTTTTAAATAATGGTACTTCACTGTATTTCAGCATACACTGAACTATGTTCTTTTCCTCTGCATCAAAGCTCAGAACAATAGCCACTTATGCCATAGAAATCTGCAGGTTTGGAATGGGAGGAAGTTATATGTAATTATCTCTCTCAGCTCCATCTCTTTGGATGCATCCATGACCATCCACTGGCAATGCTACCCTTTGTAACCAGGTGAAAAGCTGCCTTGAAAGCTGTTTTCTCATTCAGTTCTGTGCCATTAGACTGCTGCCAGTCAGTAGCTCCAGTAATGTACAGTAAAACCTAAGTTATAAAATGCTGTGATAGTTACATGATTTTTTTTTGTGGGATTATATTCTTTTCCAGATAGAGGAAAGGAATTTCTGTGAAAACAGTTTATTGGAGGTTAACACATTAAAAAAAATGTAAAAGGAAGGCTCAATCTTGCTCTCTCTGATGGGTGTCACAGGGCTTAAACAGTGTCCAGCTGTGTTAGTGTGATGCAGAATCATATTGCCTTGAAGGTAAACCCACAGCATGATGATGCTATAGGGCTGCCACCTCTGAGCCATATTCTATTAGTGTATGCAACAGGGACATCAGATGGCTAGTGATTGATAAATACTAGTAATGGGTTCATCCCCTGGAGCCTAGGAAGGGCTACAGCTGCCTGGAAAGCCAGGGGAGCGAGGCTGCAGTATTTGCTTCCACAGCACCAGTCGGGAGGAGTAAAAGGAGAATTTGACAGCATAAACTGACAGCTGCTGACTCCAGGCTTTTAGCAGCCTAGCCAGTGCTGTGCTGAGCAGCACACAGTGATGGTGGAAGAGTACAAACAAGTGGACCGAACCAGAGAGGGAAAATTGCATGCATTGTCTGAGAAAGGACACTGATCCAAATTATTCCAGTGAAATGGATGTTAAGGGCTGCAGTAGTGTAAAGTAGCTCTCTTTTGCCTTACCAGCAGATATCACACAAGAATACAGATCCCTCATTGACCTTCAGAGCCCAGAAATTATACTCACTGTCAGTGGGTAAGGCCATATAAACAACAAGATGGAGAAAAGCCAAATACTTGTTTATCTGTCAAAATATTCTTGAGACCATGCCTAGCCACATTCTCCCACTGATCCTGGAGGATTCATTTTTCTTTCTCTTTTCCCATCTCTGAGTCAGAGCTTTGGCATGCCATACAAGACTGGAGGTACGGCATAGTTCAAGCAAAGAAAATACATGTCACTTCAGGCCAGAAATACTGTGACTGTAAGCAAAGGTTGTGGGACCTGTGATTGTTTGATCCTAGCCAGTATCTAAGCACCAGCACAGCTACTTGCTCCATCCATCTCCCTGTCCCCAGAAAGATAAGGAGAAAATAAGATCAAAAGAGAGAAAATTTGTGGGGTTGTGGAAAATTTTAATAAATTAAGGAAAGAGGGAAAGAAACCCCATGCAAGAGATGCAGAGGCAATCACTCACCACCTGCATAAGTAGACCAATGTTCAGACAAGTCTGCAAGCAATGTTTTATTGATGAACATGGCACTACATGGTAAAAATTACAACTTTGGCCAGTTAAGGTCAGCTGTAGCAGCTGTGTTTCCTCTCAGATTCTTGCCCAGACCCAACCTACCCTCTGCAGAGGGCAGAATAAGTTAAATAGAAAGCCTTGATGCTGCACATATACCGCTCAGCAGCAGCCAAAACACTGATGTGTTATCACCACTGTGTAAGTGCACACCTAAAACACAGCACCATACAGACTGCCATGATAAAAATTAGCTCCATCCCAGCCACACCCAGTGGAGAATCATCCACCTTGTTGCAGGATGCTGCTCTTCAGACTCTAGATAGCCCCACCCACAGCTGATTTGGTGTTCAGGTCTGTTTCCAATTTTAGCAAAATAGAAATTTAAATATCAGGAAAAATGAGTGAGATTGTCAGGTTTGGTGGGGTTTTTTGAGGGGAGGAGGCTTCTTTGGAGCCACTGGATGTCTTTGAAGAAGCTGACTGAAGATAGTAGTGTCAGTAATAACCTGGCAGCGTCTCAATTTGAAAATATGTTTTTCCACCCCGAATCCTTGTTTCCTGGCACAGTTCAAGGCAACTTAACTTTTGTTACCATATTTCTCACAGACATCCTTGCCAGAACTATGCCATTAACAAATTCATTTGTTATTAGTCATATGTTCACTTCCTTCTGTGGGAATATCTGAAAAACTGCCATGATCCAGGCTCCTCAGAGTTGCCCTGGCTTTCCCGGGGAAGGGAAGCTCTGCAGGCACCCCTGAATATACACATGCTAAGCTTCATCCATCAGAGAGAGCACAGATCAGGTTTGGGGTGAGGGTGAAGGAATCATCTCACTCAGTAGGCTCACAGTGCAGATGTCTGCCTACCAGCTGCTGGCATGGGAAGAAAGATCCAGAGATACTCAAGATCAGCACATCACCACATGCATCTAGCACCTTGGGCATTAAAAGACAGACAAAAGGTTCAATGGGCATCTATCCTCTTTGCAGGCAAGCTATTTGTTATCACTGTCTCCCTTTTCCCACACTATACTCCATGCTCTTCCCTCTGCCCTTCTGCCCTTCTTAAAGAAGCAGACAAGATAACCCACAGAGCTTCTCTTAGGGATTTCACCCTCAGTGTGCCTTGTCTCAGGGCTATTGCTTTCCCCCTGTCTTCTGCAGACTGGGGTGCCAGGAAAGGGAAAGAACAGGGAGTTGCTTTACTTAAGATACCTGTTTTCATGATATTTCTAGAAGATTGGGAGACCAAAATAAAATATAAAAAATTATTCCCATGGAGTTTTGTTCCTTGGCACCTAACCATGAAGTCCTGTTCTTCATGGTGTCTGTGTATATGTGGAAGTCTTACCTAAGATTTTTACCTTCCTTCTCTGTTAATAAAGGCAGAAAACGTCCTTGATGGCACATGTCAGGTCTCTGGTCTTTTCTAAGGATCTAAACTTTCACTTTCTATCTACCAACACTAAAGGCATGCTCTAACTTCAGAATAGTTTCTCAAGAACTAAGAAATCTGAAGCAACAAAGGCAAGTCCTGTGTCAGAAAACAGCACAAGCAGTGAGTACCAACTGGATTTAAGCCTTATTCCTATAAATACTTCTGCAAACATTTTAATTCTGCTCATCCACTTAAAATTATTCACACATGTAAGATCAGGACCTTACACTATAAACACTCAGAGAAAATAAACAGACACCAGGATTTTTTGGTTGGTTTTACAATTACAGACCAAAGACTCTGGGTGGAAAGGAATGATAGAAACAATAATAAGTTTAAAAAGTTATACTTTCTTTATTAAAGGAAATTATTTGAACATCAGGAAATCAACAGCAAACCAAAGCAGTTCTCAACTTCCACATAATCTCCTATTTGCTCAACTCAAGGCACTCATTAATTCTCAACTTTGACTCCTAAAGTTTGTGGAAAAAATGCCTCAGACATTATTTTGCAAAACAACATTTTCCATTTCTCTGAGAGAAATTTGTTTTCCAATTCACTAGAACACAAATATGCACGGAAACACCATTCATTAGAAGGCAAACCAAATAACAAGACATAGTGCTAGTAGCTGTCTTTTATAGACAATAGAGATTGCACATTGCAGCTTTAAAAGAAATGTATAGCCCTGCATCACCATGACACTGATTACAAGATGGTTACCTTCTATAATTCCTGTTAAGCTTTCTTTGCTTGAACAGGACACCTTACAAGCCAGTGGCAAGAACATATTGCTGAATTGAAGCTTCTATATTCAGTGTATTAGGTAATATTAAATATGTAGCAATTTCAATTTTAATAATAAACAATATTTAAAGCTGTGAGAAAACTTCCAGCACTCTGACCTTATATTTCTTGGGATTATATTACTAAAAAAATCTTTAGTATATATTTAATAGACATTATAGAAAGTCAGTGCTATGGTTCCCTCAGCACATTTTCATTTTAAAGTTATGACATAGAGGGTTTTTTGTGGATGTCAGATTGGGAGATTTACAGCTGTTACAAATGGAGTAAATCTGTATTGTATCTTCTCACAGTTCATTTTCTTTATTAAGGGACACAGCTAATGCTTTCCTTTAGAGATTGCAAAGTGTGGGTTAGGAAAAGCAGGCACCATGTTCCTCTCCTTACAGGTAGGGAAACTGTAGAAAAAGAGGTAAAAGCTACACCAAACAGATAAACTAAACAGGGCTCCAACATAATAGTGAAACTCAATCTTCTATGAAAAAAGACAGATTGGTTTCAAACCTATCTCACTCAGTTAGGGAGTCAGCATAGGCTTTGATCCATTAGTCAGGAGATCTTGCATGTTTTCACAATTAAAAGAATTAAATAGTAAAGATATAGCTTATTTCAGTTGGCTTGCTTGGCAGAAAATGATCCTGGGTATTTTTAATTTACTACTGAGCAGGTAGCCCAAAGTAACATTCTCAAAATCATTGCTAGACAACCAGTACCAAAGCAAGGTAAGACAGCAAAACAAAGTTCTTTTGAATATTTTATATTAGATGAAGAACATTACCACAGATTTTAAACTATTTTTTTTAATCTAAATAGTTAATCCAAAACTTTTTCTTTGTGGTATTTAAGAGAAACTATCTTCACTTATGGAAAAGGACTTTTTGATTTTACTGAAAACTTCACCTTACCCAGAATAAGCAAAGAAAACTCCAAAGAAAATTAACTAAGTACAAATAGCTTAAAAACAGAATGTTTATGAGAATGATTTGGTCAGAATTTATCAAAGGGATTTGGATCAGGCAGATTCAATCACAGTTAGGGTTTGGCAGAATTTTGTCCAGTGTTTATATTTATCATGTAAATGGTCTTTAAGATCTATATTTTTGTCTAGAGATAGACTGGTTTAAATGTGAAGTGAGAACAGAATAGAGAAATTCCTTTTTAAAAAAAAAATATGTAAAGAGATATTCAAATACAATGAAGTAATTTCAGCAGCTAAAGACTTACTCCTTTTTCTAGAGTAACAAACTGTACTGTGGAAATTTTTGCTGTGTTAAAATATTTCAGTAATTTTCCTGATAAATAAATAATATTTACAGTACTATTTGAACTGAGGCATGCCTGTTAATTTTGTTATTCATAAATATAAAGTCTATTAAATAAAGAGACTTGGGGCATTTTCTTTTCTCCTTTTGATTCTTAATTGCAAGTGTTTATGAAATATAATATCCTTATTGTGCTGTTGTTATTCCTTCAGAGCTCAAGATACTATAATTTTCTTTTGTAGTGAGGGATACAATATTTATTGTTTGTATTCATAGAGTTAGCAGTGTCTGACTCTGTCATATATATTTTTCTAAGCTTCTCAGGTCTTGAGTCATCAAAATCACCCAGGGAGAGATTTACAGTAAATCAGAGCTGACACTTTCTCTTCTTGCTCTTCCCCTCTAACTGTGTTCTGTAAGTCTTATTTAAATGTACTTCTGGAGGTAATTTTTGTGTGAGTATATATAGTTCCCTTTATATTTTCAGCAATCTTGATAAAATAAAAGACCCCTCATGCACAATAAACTTGTATTTTCTGTACTCAGGAGCAAAGTGTAGCACTTAGACCTGTCCCAATTGCATTGGTTTGGAGGATATTATATGTTACTTATTCACTTAAGCCCAAAGAGAACCTGAGCCAATCTACTAAGGCCATAAATTAGAAATGCTGTTGACCAAATAAATCAGGACTTACACCTTTATCTTCAGTGAAATGACATCGGTTTCACATTAAAGAGAAAATGGCCAGATTTTGGCTGCCTAACTCAATGTTATTTCTTACCTGAGTATATCACTGCTCTAGTTACAGCTTTAAGGATTTTTTAGGAGACATAAATGTGAGGCAGGAAAGTTCAAGATCAATTTACAGCAGTGACATGTTTTCTTAGCCTATGTTTCGCTGAGCAGATGGGAAGAGCTTGGAGAGGGCATGAAGTTCAGTCATGTCTGGATAAAAGCATTAACTGTAAAATTGTTACAGATCCTCAGCATCTTTTGTAGGTGGCGCTTTTCTTTCATACAAGATTTTTAAGTGAACGACTATAATCCTGAGAAATGTGGGTCTAATTTTTATTTGTGTATGTAAGGACGGAAAAAATAATGCACATTTGTGAAAAACAATGGTTTTGGGTTATTTTCTTCCTACGTTTGTGAACTGATTAATAACTTCAGAAGTGGCTCTAGTTCCTCAGTATCCTGGTTCTGGCCAGGACGAGGTTAATTTTATGCAGTAGGTGGGATGGGTCATGCCCAGGACACAGAGGTTATTCTGTACCACTTCACATCTTTGCCAGGGTTGGGGAAAAGGACCTCTCTTCTAGTTGAGTAAACATGGTAGAGGGAGCTCACTGGTACTGACTGTTATTGGGATTTCTTTTTGGTGTGAATAATTTACCTTCTGTCATTTGTATTGTTACTGTCTTCTTATATCTTTGCTGTTTCCAGTAAATTGTTTTTATCTCAACCCTTGATCTTTGCCCTTTGTGCCTCCAATTCCCGATTCCATTGCACCACAGCAGCAGTGAGGGGGAGAGGAAAGGGGGGAAGTAAGAGAGACTGGTGTGTGGTTTGGAGGGTCTTAGTGGGGGCAACAAATTGGGGAGTACAGTTCCTAAACCACATCATTCAGGTGAGGGCTGGGTGGAGTTTGAGTACTGAGCTGTGCCATGTTAAAATCTCAATTCAGATGATCCCAGTGGATTGAGTCTCCCCATGAATTTTTTATCAGAGACTCCGGGAAGGACTGTTATCCACTGGATGTACTGTAGAACAGATATTTTACATCTTATCATCCCTTTACTAGCCCTAGGGCTACTGAATGAATAATCTTCTGTTTAATTTCTTTCAAAAACTTGTTGTTGTTCAGGATCCCACTTGAAATCATTCTTCTTCCATGTAATTTGATGGAGATGGTTTACAATCTGACTATAATCTAGAATACGCATCCTCAAAAACCCACAATACCTAAAAATAAGTGTGCTTTCTTCTTGCTAGTTGATGGGGACATAGTTGCTATTTTGTTGACCACATCCATTGGAATCTGACGATGTCCATCTTGCCATTTTTCTCCTAAAAATTGAATTTCCCGGGCAGGTCTCTAGACATTACCTTGCATTGCGGTGTAAGAGACGGTCCAAAGATCCCACATCTGCCTCACAAACATCACCAAGGAAGGACAGACTGAGACCCTAAAACCCCCCAAAACAGAAGTTCTGGCCTGGCTGAGGTGGGATGTCTGCAAAGCGTTGCACGACCCCCAACAGCCGGATCTTAGTTCCAGCCTGGCCGAGGTGGATGCTTGCCAAGCTACCTCTTGCAGGTGTGCTCCTGGAGCTGGTACACAAATCATTCTTCACTAGACTGTGTCTTTTCTTCTGCTGAGGTGGGGGAAGCGGCACAAACTGAACGGAATATTCTGTACCTATGCTCGATGCCAGAATAATGACTATATGCCACACCACCTTATGGTCAGCTGCCTTTCACTTTGAAAAGGACTATAAAGGGACTTTCTAGATCAATCAAAACTTGAGATCTCCCCATGAAAGAAGACAGATCTATTGGCTGGGCCACAAGGATTTCTGTTTCTTCTGTCGGTAGCTATTATCCCTCCTGCCCCCCATCCTTTATT
>VZSR01003807.1:35328117-35357885 GCA_013398615.1 Brachypodius melanocephalos
TGTGTTGTTTTTGCACTCTGAGATCAGTTAACAAACCATCACAACCCCCGCTTACATTAGCAGATCGTGACATATGGCAAAACTGGCCTACAGGAGGATTTGGATTACCTTCTCCCCTTTTCAAAAACTTCCTCTGTTGTGTTGCCCCACAGGATGGCATCATCAATATATTGCAAGTGTTATGGAGGCTCTCCATTTTCCAGTGAAATCTAGATCAGTCTCTGGCAAGTACTGGGGCTGTAATTCCACCCCTGGGCCAGTGGGTTCTAGGTGTACTGGATTCCCCTCTAGGTGAACACGAACTGTGGCCTGCACTCTGCTCCTAAAGGAAAGGAGAAAAACACATTAACAATGACATTTTCCTGCCTTGGACTCCAGTCCATACTGGAGTTCCAGCATGTCTGGCACAGCAGCACTCAGAGATGGTGTGACTTTGTTCAGGTTACTGTCAATCTCCATTCCCCATTGGACTGATGCACAAAACACGTAGGACTATTAAACAGTACCAGCTGCTACCCTCCCTTGGAGTAAGCATGGCAGAGGGAGCAGTGGGCGGATTCCAGTTCTGAGCCAGAGGGAGGGTTTGGGTAACGCTGGTTTCAAACAGAGGGAATGGTGAGGTGTCACGGCTGTAATCAGGCTGGGCTCTGTGCTGAATCACTCTCTCTCTTTTGTAAACTTTTGTTATTGATATTGCAGCTGTCACTACTGGTCATTTGCTTATGCAGCAGTGATAGTAGGCAAAAGACCCTAACTTCTTTTTTATTTTAAGATAAATTCACAGAGGACATCTGCCTAGTAGCAGTGTTCGAGTATGACAGCTGAGTTTCTTGTGTGCCATTCTGTTGGGCTGAAACAACACCTTTCACCCTTGGACTTAAAACCACTTTGCAAGGGCCACTGTGTTCATTTAGTTAAGGTTCACAATATGCACTGCATGTTTGTTTGAGGGAAAAGAACAAAGGAATGCTGGGTGGAGGCTAAAGGAGTCATGAAGGCAGAGATGTGTGGAGAATGAGAGGGGTTGATAGATACAGAGATATTTGAATGTCTAGTCAAAGAGAAATATTCCTTTTCTGAACTCTCTTGTCTCTTCAATACCACTTCACCTTTGGGATGAAGAAGAAATATCAGGTAGAGAAAAAAAATACTGTTAATATTATACACATCAGATAATGGTTTAAAGAGAGTATCCTCTCAAATTTACTGGGTAAGTAAGAGTATTAAATTATTATGACTCAGACCACAGCCTTTTTATTTCACCATTATATGCTTGGAAGCAAAAACATCAGGCCAAAAGCTGGTGAATGTTCAAGATGAAGAAGAATATAGAAGAGGGGGAAGAGACGAATGAGGCACAGATGGGGAAGGGGCATGCAGCTGCCTGGCCCAGCAGTAGGGGAAAGCAGAAGATAACACTTTGCAAAAAGCCTGACACAAATTTGTTTTGTCAGATGTGCTTCTGTAGCAGGAATCAAAGGAATTCGAAGGTTTCATCTTTCTTTTTCTTGATGCACTAAGCCTCTCTCACTTTTTGCACACTATTTTCGAGGGGTACTCCAAAGGTGAGCCTTTGTTTCAGTGGAGCTCCACAGACCCCAGGATCCTACTGCTCATAAACTATTTCATTAATCCAGCACATACTGCTGGCTTGAATGCACATACATTAGTCTTGCTAAAAACCTTTATTTTAAAGAAAGAAAAAAGATAAAGAACAACAAATTAATCAAACCTCAGTGATTATATTCTAGCTGTTAATCTCCTAGTAAAACTTCCAGCACATGTGTTCACATCTTCCCACCTGTTTCAGTGTTTACAGTGAAGAGGGGACATAACCTGAATGAATGTAGATGAAACTCCATTTTTTCTAATGAGTTACACATGTTTTACATGAATGCTTGAACTGCATGAAATGCATGATATGGTTAGGTTGATGGGAAGTATATAGGCATATATATAGATATATCTCTTGCTAGTAGCAGGATTTCTCTCTTCACAGTACTGTTTAATACTGTGAAATATTAAAAGGAAGGGAAATTCAAAGCACAGGTCTGACCTGTACCCAGTGCTGCTCTTTATTAGTAATCAGATCATTGACTCAGATTACTTTGAGGTTCTTCATGCTAATGACAGAAGCAATACAGACGCACACTGACATGAATTGCTCCCAAGGTATTTCCTGAACTTAGTGAACTTGTCCAAAGGAAGAGCAGCAAAAGGTATTCAACCTGTATTCCCAGCTCATATCTTTTCAGCTGATGTTTGAGAGACATGGGAAGATTTTCCTCGGTTCTGTCTCTAAGGACAAGGAATAAAGAGAATAGAAAAGAATCTTTTACTCAGCGTTTAGCAGCAGTTCCTAGAGTAGCAAGCGGTAAGATATATTCTCCTTTGAACAGATTTCCAATAAATCTGGAAAGGCACAGGGAGTAGAAGAGATCAATGAACCATGCTGAGCTACAGAATGACCTTACAGCCCACAGGAAGAAGATCTCATTGGTGTTTATTTTTAGATGACAACTGTGTTGGACTGATTTTTCTTCCTTGGCAAATGCACTAAGAACAGAAGTGGTATAAATAACACCTATGGTGATTTTGAATATAGCAGAAAGGAATTCAATGAGGCCTCCAGGCTCCTGTTAATATATACACCAAACCCCAGTTAACATCATTGCAAATTTTAACCATGTGCTGTGGTTAAAGAATCAATCTTATGCCAACTAAATGGCACCACTGGATATTTTGCATTAGGTTAGTAGCAAAAGCTTGCCTCGTGAACAAGCTCATGTCTCAAGGTTTTTGGAGAGAGATGCAAAAACAAAACATCAGGTGCAGCAGCAGTTGGCAGTGACACAGGTTTTCACTGAGCCTTTAGAAAGACAATGGAAAGGGGGGCTAGTTTCAGAATAAATTGTTAGATAAATGGAAAGAAATTAAAGAACTGATACAGAGTAAATCCGTCAACCACATTTTAAACACTATATGTTTCCCTATTTATTTAGGCAATTATTTTTTGCCTTTTCTTAATGAAAAATTAAGAATGACAATGTTTACTCTCTTGGAGCACAGACTGTATTTTGTTTGTGTGAGAACTGTGAAAAGTCCACCTTAATTTTGACTAAACAAGGAGCAACAGTATCTTGGCAGTATACTTTCCATGATGTCTGTTTTTATTATTTTCTTTTTTTTGAACTCTCAACTTTAGGGTTTTCTATTTTATTGTTATTATTATTTGGAATCTTAGTTTTCATTAAGTAGTAATGAAGTACCAAGTGCTTATGCTTGCAGCTTTCATCTTGACAATGTGGCCTGATCTTACCTCTTCATTTCAGAGAAAAAAAGAAGATGTGACAAAAAATATTATCTTACACTCTTATTTATTCTTTATTATTATTGTTTATAATTTAGCTATAGCTATAATGTTTTTACTGTTATTTAGATAGATGATGATGTATGCCTGTTTCTGTGGTAGGAATTATGAATGCTTTCAGTAGCAGTACCGTATTTTTCCTGGTTTTGCATACTCTGTTTTAACAGGAACCATAAAATCAGAGTGTCTTAGCTGTGCTTTGAGTGTTGGCATGATGGAGATGATGAAAGGAGGAATAGCTGCCTAGATGAATACAGATATCTGACTAAGCACGGGCGTGACCACTGCCCTCCTTAAGGGGAGCAAGGAGGGCTCTGGCACGGCAGGAACAGCTGCCGTCAACACGGCTGCTGACCTGGAATGCCGCTTCCTGAGAGCACAAAATGCTGCAGCTCCCCATCTTCTCACCATGGTACACTTGCATTCAGGCATGGATTTTCAAAGACTAACATATTCGACCCTCCAATGCCTTTCCAAACCTCGTTGGTTGAAGTGAGCATCCACAGAAGCCCTGGGGGCATTGCCTTGCAGAATTTTTTTTTTTCATGTTTCCCATTTTGATGACTTATTCCACAAGGAAACAATTAAGTTTGAAAAGAGATAAGGGGAACTTCCTCCCCTCATTTTAGAAATAAGTCTGACAATCAAAAGAGGAGAGGAATAGTCCTTAAAGTGCTACATAGTTTTTTAAGTCTTTGAGAAAATGATATAGTAAGTCAGACAGGAAAACCAGGTATTTTTCTCTCTATATATATATATATTTTGCTAAAATACTAGTAGCATATGAGAGTAATTCTGTGAAGATATAAAATTATGATCCAATTAAAACCAGATGACAGGAAAAAAGAGTCATTTTGAGTCTAGACTTAAGCTTAATGACTCAAATTCATATAAATTCAAAATCAAATATGCTGACATAGGGCATTTTTCCACTAGTTCAAGAGTAAACAGTCTGTGCTTGAAAGGAGAGCTCAATGTGTTATATTTTGCATACATTTTTTCTGCTTTTTATTAAAATACAGAATGAGAAATAAATGAAACATGTTCTAAAGAAAAAGGAACAAAAAATTGAGGATGTGTTCTCTGTAAAGGACAATATAAAATCTCATATTATATTGTTATATAATTTAATTATAGAGCAAAAAAGATGAACTATTTTGTTTGTTGCTCTTGGTATATGTTGAATGAGATTTAAAATTTATGTTATAAGATCATCCATGCCCTTGTAAGGAGCTATCATGGTCTGCTAAGTTTTGGAGGAATTTAACAAATATTTATACATAAACTCAAATGCTGTAAGCATTGCTTTGTTCAATGGAACTTTTCACAAAGTTTCATTTTGCAAAACTGTTCAGATAAAAAAGAAGTCCCGCTACAAGCTGTAGAACTCAATTCAAAAATTTCATGGACATGGGCAGGAAAGACATATCAGGCTGTGGGTAAGTGTTATATAAGATGAAATGGCTTTTATCCTTCATTCCCAAAGCCAACAGACATAGTGCAGTATGTGTTTATACAAACAAACTCCCCTCCAGCCAAAACATGTTGGTGACATCCAACTAGCTGACTTGGAATAGCTTCCAACACCTTACCCTTTAAATCATTCCCAGTCATGCTAGCTATCAGGACAATTTAGTAGTTCTGCTAGTTCTCCTGGATTAAATATATAAGAAATCAAGATAACAGGTTATATAAGAAATCAAGATAACAGCAATATGAACAATTACATGTCAGTATCCTACTCTTTTTAAAATTTTCTGGAGATGTTATTGTAAATATTATAAAACTAATACAAATTATTTAGTAGCTAGAAGTACAACCACAGGGATCCACAATATTTAGAAGGTGTTGATTTTAACACCTTAGACTGATTGGAATCTTATAGAAATTCCACTAAGTTAAAGCACAGCAAATATAGCTACAAGTCAGCAATACAGCAACCAAATCTAGACAATGACTACAAGCAATTATAGCAACAGAATGATGAATGATAATCATAAGTTTTATGTCAGTGGATGGATGGATGGATGGATGGATGGATGGATGGATGGATTGATGGATGGATAGATGTGTCTATCATGTATGTATGTATGTATGTATGTATGTATGTATGTATCGATTTATCTAACTTTGCATCCATCCCAAAAGATAACTAATGAAATTATATAATAAACAGTGGATATTTATGGTAAACTCCCTAGCAAACAGTCATTAGCAGCATAACATTCTGATTATGAGGTACTCTTCTGCCCAGATCTTTAAGTTCTTGTATCTTACACAGGTCTGCAAGATGCCTGCTGTTGGCACTTAGGAGTCTCAAGCATATCCTGGTCAGAATTTCAAGATAATTTGGAGAAAATGCTCACCTTTCTCAGCCCGTGGCATCTGCAATGCTGATTCTCTTCTGCTGAACCCACACTGATGAATTTCTGAGTTTCTTTTACGTCCTTATAATGCTGTGACCCATGGGCCACAGACATTCTCAGCTGCCCAGTCTATCCTTCTGCTGTTTGCTGAATCCATTCTAGTCCAAATACAAGAGACTGGGGAGCCAGTTCTTTGAAACAGGCTGAAAGACAGTTCCTCTTTTCTTTTATTTACAGCCGTCTTAACCACAAAGTTATTGCATTATTTTTGCTGTGTTCTATTCATTATGCTGGCTCAGCAGCTTGTTAGTTCAGCAATTCTGTTATAGTCTTCAGATATTTTAAGGCCCACCAGTTATGTTTACTCAGCAACTGCGCTAGCCTCTGTCCTATCTCAAGCAATGTCAGATGCAGTTTTGCAGGGTTTAGCAAGAATTGTGCTTGAGCCCCACACACACACAGAGATAAGTGATATATTGTGTCCCATCTTTGCTCAGCAGTTGCCTCCCCAGCAAAAAATCAAGATCTGCTAAAGTTTACTGGCCTGTATTATTGTAGTGGCTGCAGATTCCTTCCTCTGTCAGAAAAATCGTGATGCCCTCCAGCATTTTGGATTTCCTCTTGCAGCTACCCAGCCTTATAATTTTGTTTTCAGGTCCGTTCACATATAGCCAAGAAAACAATTCTAAATCAACATCTTTCTGGGCCACCAGAACTCCTTGTCAGCAAATATATTTCAAGTGGGACAGTGGGAATGTGAGTATGGTCTTATCCCTGTCTCTGCAGGAGGTTAGCCTTTCCTGCTCTGAGGCACATGATATCCACTTGATAACCTTATTTCAAAGCCATTCACAAGTACCTTTGCCTCTTCTGAGGGAGATGAGAATGACTGATTTCCTCATTGAGGAATCTTCGTAGCTCCAAGTGAAGATAATGGGAAGGAATGATAAGGGGATCCTTACCAGCAATCACAGTGTTACCAGGGCTCCATGCAACGACCAAATATATTGCCGTATGGCCAGCACCCAGGAAATCCCTCCCTATCCTGAAGGATTTATTTACTGTTTGATCAAAGGCTGGAGCAGGGCAAAGAGCAGATGGTGGCCTTGGTTGTTGCAGAGTGACAGCATCAGGATTAGCCCCAGTGTGAACCAGCAGAGTGACAAGCCAAGAGAAGGAGGATTTGATTGAGAAAAGCATTTCCACAGGTGACCTGCTGTAAAAATAGCATATGGTTCAGGAGATTGCAGGCTGCTGTATGGATTTAACGTGGTCTGTGCTCCTTGGCACCAAACGTAGAACAAAAGGATTACTAAAAAGCAGCACTGAGAAAAAGACCACTCTGTGTGGGTTTCCAAAGGAACAAAAAAATAAAATAAAAATAAGAAATGAAAGTAACTGAAGAGATCTCCTAACCCTGGGAAGCGGTGATTCACTCACATGATTTAAACTCTAAAATGCCTCAAAACTTCAAATATTGAAAATGTGTTTAAGTATTAATAAGTAACATGTCATATTTGTTCTACACTAGAGGAACGGTGTGACACCTGATATGGTTAAAATATCCCCCCACACCTATATTTGAATAACAGATGTAAATTTTTTGTGTACCTTAAGCTCCTTCTCAGGTCTGCATGTGCAGATGGAAGTCATAATTTCGTGTTTTAATTAAATATAGAATGTTCACCCACCCTTCGCACATTAAATGTTAATGACAAGAGTGTGACATAAGTGTATATTTATTTTTTTAATAAATGCAGTTCATGGATTTGAAGGCTGTGTTGACATCATAAACTATTTTCCTCCCAAGTTTTATTAGTGTTTTTCCAAGCTGTTTCATATTTCTGTAAAAGAGGGCCACTGCCACTCCCAAGCTAACTTTCTGCTAGTGGTTACAATCAAGTGTACAGCAGACAGAAGACTGAAGCAAGCAAAGAAGAGAACATTTTCTGCAAAACTTAATTGTTGCTGAAGTTAATTAAATTAAAAGGAAAGCCCTGGAAATCCTTATGCTGTACAGAAGTTTCTACTGAGATGGGCTTGCCTTTGGTCTGGTTTCTTTCTTACATACCAACTCTGTGATGCACAGTCTTCTTCACACATTTAAATCAGTTGGTTGCTTAATGTCACTGAGCAAGATTCTAAACCAGAATTATGAAGCTTTTAAAATGGCATTTAGAGCTTAAGTATTCCTCTAATTTATCCATTTCTCATCTAATAAAAGATTTTTCAGGTAGAGGAGTAATTTAAGCTCAACATATTTTAAAATATTTTTATTTAAATGTAAGAACATTTTAAACCACTTTTTTTTTCTTTTTTTTCTTCACCTGGGAAAAACAGTGAATTGAGCAGCATTCTAATGTTTAATAAATTTCTTATATTGTTCTACAGTTGGTTTAAAAAATAAATAAAAAAACCCCAACCACCGTATCCTTTTGAATAAGCTGTAGTAGTAAAAAAAAAAAGAATTTTGCAGTTTTGAAAAGGGTAAAAACCAAAAATTAGAACAAAAATAAGGCAATTCTATGGTTGTCTGGTGAGTTTGTTTGTGTTTATGAGAGCAGAGGCTGAAAGCACGACTGTAGTTTCAAGAGGAAAACACCAGTGGAAAGTATGACATCAGGGTGAAGAATATTTTGAGGAAAGAAAAAAGAGGAAGAGGAGGAAGATGGGGGTCAGTGGAGGAGAGAGGGATGTAGATGAAGGATCAGAAGTAGAGCACAAATTTTCTGAGCAACAGAGGCAAATGCAGGCTACGGAGTGAATTGCAGAAAAATGTAAGTAAGAAAATAAGCAGTCTCAGTATTAACAGGAACCACAGACCACAACTCCACTGGAAACCATTACTATTATTGAGAAAAATAACAAATATTCTACTCCTCTCTGTCTTCTCACAAGGACGCCATTTGGTGTAAGACATAACTTTACTCTGTGGTTATATACATACATTTTGGGAGTTTTAAATGTCTAAATCAGTCTGAGTAGAGCTGTGAGATAATCAGTAGTTGTTAGCAACAGTTAGGACAAAATTTGTCTGTGGGCTGACTTCATTGTCTTTCCTGTCATTGTGGCAGAGCTAATACTTGGTCCCTGATGCACAGTGACCTAGATAAAATTTGAAAGGACAGCTGTGTAATGAAAGGCTCTGGTTTTGGTTGGTTTTTTTTTTTCTGTAGTGAATTGTCATACCCATTTTATAATATGATTTTTTTAAATTTAAATGCATTAAGCATTCAATCTAAACTTTTCTCACCTCTGTTTCTTGTCCCATTCTGCTCCCTTCTTTTCTCAATAAACATTTACATCTCTTTTCAAGTGTTTTAAAAGCAAAAGACACACAAGAAAATCAATGCAAAGCTATACTCTTTTACTAATTTTTATCCTGTACCTCTTGCCCCAGAATACCTACAGTTGAAGAGTTATTATTTTATGAAATGTTACATTGTTCTGATTAAAGCCCAATTAATTACTAACACCTACAAATAAAATGCATTAAGGCTGCCAAAAATGACAACCTTTATCAAGGCACTATGGGGAAAAGCATTAAGAAAAGTTATGTGTGTTACCTTAGTAGATTTATAAATTTTAAAAATTCAAACACAGATATTCAATATTCTGCTGCAAATTTTAGTATTCACAAAGAAAACAATTGGTGCTACTTGTTCCATTTTTTAAACAAAATCTTCAATATAAGAAAATTAATATTTTTCCAATAAATTTCCTTACTTTTAATGAAGCTGAAAATGTCTCTCCCTTATATTCTGCTTGTACAGCTGAAGCAAAGAATTTAAGTGGCTCTCTCTGACTTAATGTGCTGGTGTCAGGTAATATTCTTCCTGAGACACCACGCAAAGTACTGCAGCAGATGTCTGCCCTAGTCGTGCACAGTCACTTCCAAAACCTCCATGGAGCCAAGAGGAAGAAAATAGAAGAGAACTGCTGAAATATAAAATGCTTACAATTCGAAGTTTGCTTCAGGTGTTGACTCTGTTGATGTCTTAGTATCCTAAAGTCTAAAGGTATGTCTATGGTATGGATAACTGTGACAAGCTGCAACTAGCTGGAAAATTATTCTTAGCTTAATTTAGTGGTTTATAGCTTTCTGAGGAAAACTTGTTGTATTGTAAAGAGAGAGGCCATATGAAAAAAAAATCTTTTAAATTATACCAGATCACATAAGCCCAGAGAACACGCACAGCAAAGAACGCTTTGTGTTGTAGTTTTGTGCCCAGACTGGATCTGTAACCACCACTGGATTTGGAGTATCTCTTATCAGTACTACTTCTATGTTTTCTAAAGAATATGCAGAGCACATTGTATTTATTGAGGGATTTTTTTTTATTTTCTACTAATCTTTAATTGAAATCTTTTTTATTATCAGTATTCATTATAAAGTCACTTCAGAAATGATTTCTTCCCCCCTCCTCTATAAATACCTATTAATAGAGTAGTTAGTGTATTTTTAGACGATAAAACAAAATGAGGCATAGATTAATTGTAGGGAATTCTGCAGGGAGAGCCTGATTGCTTGAATAGGAAAAAAAGAGCAAGGATAATTTTCAGATTTTCCTATGCAAAGTTACAGTCTTAAAAATACAAAGGTGAAAAATACTTCAAGAGAAACCATCCTTCAGAAAAAAGCTTTGCCTGTCAGAATTTGTAAAACTGGATACGACTTCTCAAAAAATAAGCAATCTTCCATATAGAAATCCTGTAGGATTTAACCTGTGGAAAAAAACCCAAATCAAAACCAGGCTACTGAATCAGTCAGGAAAGTGATGAATAGAGCACAAATTGTTCACATTGCCACTAAACATTAAATGTAGCCAGACTTGGACTTAACTGAGCGAAAACATGGGGTGGGGTAGGGGGGATGGTGAGAAGGGGCAATAGTTGTGTGTGTGATCAAAATATTTGATATATTCTGTTTGCCAGGCTAAGGTGTAAGAGAGGGAAAATATCTCTTCACTGCTTCAAAGGCTATTGCCTTAAAATGCATGTTAGACAACTAAGCAGAGGTTGATGAACTTTTCAAAGTGCAGGTTTCAAGTGAGACTTGTTGTCTAAAACTCGTTGAGGTAAAATATTTTCTTTTCACTGAGTATAATTTGTGGCAGTGAAATCCATTGCAGATAGGAAGTATTAACTTTGAACACCTCACCCAGGCTAAAAGCCATGCCAGTAAACGAGGTAGTAAAGAGATAACACCTGAAGTTTGTGCAGGTATTGCCACTCATTATGACAGGAGTTCGACTGGTTAGATTGGGTCACGTGTCAATTCAGTATGTCCTATATGAGGAAATAGGAAGAGAAAGAGAAAACAGAAAAGAGAAAAGAGAGAGAAAAGAGAAAAAGAGAAAAAGAGAAAAGAGAAAAGAGAAAGAAAAAAGAGAAAGAGAAGAGAGAGAAAGAAGGAGAAGGAGAAGGAGAAGGAGAAGGAGAAGGAGAAGGAGAAGGAGAAGGAGAAGGAGAAGGAGAAGAAAGAAGAAATATATTTTGCAGATTTCCTAAATAGAGACTAATAGGATTTTATGTGGCAATATGCCACAGACAAGAAAAGAGAATACCAGGTCAAGAAAATATATTGAGCATTACTTGAAATGGAGGAATTGGAATTTAAGCTGTGTCCCCTGAACCAGAAAGTACTCAAACCTAGTCAGCCCAGCCTGCATCTCCTATGATTAACACAAATAGATGATAATAACAAGAATGATTCTAGGAGACTTGAGCACCATTATTTAAAAGTGTTTAAAAGTAATTGGAAAAAATGGAAATATTACTGTGTCTTTATGTCCCAACTTCTACTATGTCTGTCCATCAACATTTCTTTAAATATAGACTGTTACCTTTTGTGCTTTCTTTATGTGTCTGTTGATAGCATCATTATGTTTTTCTTTTCCTTAAAATGCTTTTTTGCAATCTTCAAAGGCATTAGGTAGAATAGAATAGTTCAAAGGTCTCTAAATATTTTCAACTTACTTATATACCTGCGTGTTCTGAAAGAAGGAAATAGTCTGAATGCCACTTTAAAGATCACTTGGCTTTAAAAAAGCTATGAAACCTTGATCAGTTAGATGTTTAATTTGTACTTCTTTAATGTGTGAATAATGCTAAACCCAAATCCTCCATCTTCTTTGTTGTTTTAACTTCCAAAAAACCCACAGCTTCTCTATATTTTGTAAGAACCAAAATGTCCTGGTTTGTTCTCTTTTTTTTCATTTTACTATATGGTATTCTGTTAGAAAAGAACTGTGATTTTATTGAGCTTCCTTTGGAAATTCACTAGACTGAGATTTTTTCATTTATTCTGAATGCCTTATCAGATATTAAGAATTGTAAGGACTTAAGATCTTCACACAAAATACAGAACAACACCGCCTACAGGTCTTCTGTTGATAAAACAGATTCTAGCAGTTCTAATGTGGAGATGTGCAGACAAGTGACAAGGTCAGTCACTTTTATGTATATAGTCATAATACTCCTAATAGCATGTCTTGATTTAGTATAAATATAAAAAACCTTTACAAAGGTGTAAATTACAAAGGATTACTGAGAGAGACAGCAGCAGAGAGAGGAAGTGACTTAAGGACATTCAATGTTGTCATGTGTGGAGAAGCAACTCTAGAATGCCAGTTTAGTGTCTAAACTCTCCTGGATTACTCACTGCTATATACTCGTACATGTATTCACAGTTATTTCCTATTTAAATACAGTTCTTGATTTGTGCCCTTTTATTTTTTTCCCTAAGAGCACTGAACATTGAACAATCTTGCTGACTGGAGTGGCTGCCAAAGCAGCAGATTTTGCAGTAACTGCAACAGATTGAAAGTGGTAATGATGAAAACTGGAAACCATAAAGTAAAAGAGGGAATAATTCATATAGGGGATAGATGAATGTCACATGCTTTTCATAGCCTATCAAACAGCTGCTATTCAAAATTGCACATATTGATTATTTGAAGCAGCATCCATACCAGCTCATTATCTTCTTTTGGACTTGAGTATACATAGCATTTGTTCAACACTTTCAACCAATGAAAAAAAAAAAAGTTAAAATGGCAATGTTTGTATGTGATTTACAAACAATGAAAGAAGTAAAAATAGTTAGAAACTGTTCATAGTAATAGAACTTCTTCGTGCTAGAAAACCCTTTGTCATTTCTTATATTGAAAAACTGATGAAAAATTGAATTGTCTTTTTTCCCATTTGGCCTTTCTTTCCCCCACCTTCAGAGCAGTTGAAAACACATAAGTTATAGAATACATACTGATGCCTGAGATTTGAACACATGAAAGGCACAACAGACAGAAATGAACAACCTGTGTTTGTAATGATGCTGAGCATGTGGATCCACGTTTATTAGCCTTTCTGTGAAGGACATTTATTCACAAAGTGGTTAATATTTGGGTTTTTTAAAGACAGTTTATCTATTTGTGCAGAATAATAAATAGTTTGGGGAGTTATAAATTTATGTCTCTTGGTACTATGTACTAAAGAGTTTCTAAACTCTAATACTAAAAGGATTATGCAAAAACCCATAAGAAAACAGGAAAGCCCTCAAGTTATGAGATTTCCAACACTGCCATATTTTACAGATCCGTAGGCAGAAAAATATGGCAATTAGGTTTTTGAAGTTTTACCAGATAATCAAAAGTTACCCACTGACTACCTATATAGAGTTGCCCAAAAGAAGTTATTGTTGGATATAAGATTTTATATCCCTTAATATGGAGAAAATATTGTTTTTCAAGAAAATTTAAAGAAACATACAGAAAAACACTGGAGTTCATCTGATCCTACCCAAATCAGAATTAAATACAATTACATCATTCCTGGAAGTTGTTTACTTAACCGTCTTCCTAACAAATTTCACTAATGGAAAGCTAGACATATCATGCATCATTTTCCCCCTCATTGAACCTGTATTTTCCATGTTCCAAATCAAAAGAAGAAACATTTCTTCACAGGAAGGGTGGTCAGGCATTAGAACAGGCTGCCCAGGGAAATGATTGAGTCACCATCCCTTGGAAGTATTTAAAAGACTGTAGATGTGACGCTTAGTGACATGATTTAGTGGTGGATTTGGCAACTTAACATGATCTTAAAGGTCTTTTCCAACTTAAATGATTCTATGATTCAAACTCTTTCCTCAACTTATTCACATTAGACCTGGTGAGCAGTGTACCTCTTTTTCTGCATCTTCCTTAGAGATATTTGAAGATTATGACAAAAGTTCTTCAGCTTTCTCTTTTGGTAAGCTGATCCATGTCTTACCTTTTTTGTTGTTGTTGTTGTTTATTTTTCTCTTTGGTCAAATTTTCTGCCCTACCTGTTAGCCATAAGTAGCTGCACATTTTGTTTCCTCAGGTGACTTCCTGTTATAAAGTAAAAAAATAAAATTTTTCCATGTTCTTTCCAGATATAACTGTTATACCTCCACCAAGATGAAAGGTCTGGGGTTTTTTTAGTTGGGTTTTTCTGGGTTTGGTTTTTTTGGTTTTTTTTTTTTAGTGGTGTGATAATGTTGACTCGTGCTTGGTTGTGATCTCTAGCTGACATCTTTTACTTTGTTTTTTCCCCAAATTGCTGAGCAGATTAATCAAAGTTGGGCAGGTTTCCTGAGTTTTGCTGTTAGGGCTGGAGCTGTGGCTTCCTATCTGTACCAGAAAACTCTTAGCACATTTTTATCTGTATTTTCCAATGCTTAAGAGGATGCTAAAAACATGCCAAATGTCATAAGGCAGTTGAAATTCATTCTGAATGTCGTCCAATATACAACACAATACTTCAGTTTTACTGTTTAGTGCTCTGTTTGTTGAACATTTATGTTGTCATTTTTTGCAGTGTGTCCTGTAGAATAAGATTTTTCTGTTTGTAACATCTGAATGTACTCAGTATATTGCCAAACACAGAAAGATACAATAACTTCGGGGGCAGGAGGGTGCTGTATGTGCTATCAAAATACAGGGTAACAAAAACAGATTAATATATTTGAAATGCCTATTTACTTAAAGAGAAAAGAATTAACTTTATGGCCCTATTTTTAAATTTCTAAACTTTATACCACGGGATTCGATAGAGAATAGTACATGAATTAATGAAGAGTATAAGCCCATTTCCAAAATTGGTTAAAAAATGTCATTGTTACATTAAAACATCTCTGAGCTAAAGGCATATACTTTTTTTTCAAACAGTCTTTAGCACTGCTTTACCATTTCAGAGCTAACTCTGCAACTTTAGCCCTTCCTAATGCTCTGCTGCCTTTCTACCAGCTCAGGAGGGATGCAACCACATCTGGTAGCCTATTACCAGTAGCATCCTAACTGAGACAGGTGTCCTGGGTCCTAAATCCTAAGATCATCTTTGAAATCAAGTCTTCAATGACTTCAGGTATTTGGCACTGCTGCTTTCTTCCCAGCTGAAATAAAATTCCAATTTACTTTCCTCTTTAGATCTGCACAGGAAATGGCTCTACATCAAATTGTTATGATCAGGGAAGATATTGCTTGTAGCAGTCTCTCACAGGTTTCAAAATGACTCAGAGGGATTGAACAGCTGTATGTGTGTCACCAGTGAAGGAGAAGAGGAGAAACAAAAAAGAAGAAGAAATGAACAATTTGTAAGTTTTGATGGAAGCAAATTTGCAAATAACAACAAAAGACAAATGGAAGATAAAAAAAGTGCTTATTTCTGAGGTGGAGACAAAAGGCATTTGAAATGTTACTGCAGATCACAGAACTGCATCTTTATAAATAACTCAGTTTAAAGTTATATCCCTTCTTACAGGCTAACTCATTTGGCATTTCTTTTTAATAAAGATGTGAAAATGTTACTGAGAGTTTTAATGGGGTTAATAGTATTATGATTTTAATGAATTTCAGCACTTTTCGTACCAGTCTTCAGGAACTTAATTGTAGTCTATAGCAATTGCTTCAGAATTTTCCATGAAATTCGTTCTTCACAAAAGAGCTAATTCAGAATGATGGGAAATTTAATAAGATGCTTACATTTAACATGAAAACTTATATAAACTTTACATAAAGCAAAGGTCTGTGTCCTTAAATTATGCATACACCTCATTATCACATCATTTTTAAACTTGCAAATTTTAACGAATCTTTCTTGTTTTGGCATTTGCAAAGTTGTACATATTTTATGTTAGCGTTTACACTCTTAAGAATCTTTGATTCTTCATTGGAGATTTATCAGAATCGTTCTCACTACCTTTTCCAAATGAAGCACACTGTCAATACCACAAGGGATTTTTACTTCAGGAATGAGAGTTTTCAGTTTATTAACAACTATAATGTTCTTGTGCATGAATTCCACTTATGCAAAAATAATATTAAAAAGCCTTATTTTTATTGACTCTTTTTGAATGGCACAAGGCATGTATGGCATTGTACTGTACTGTACAAATACTGCACTGCTGCTGTGTTGATAAAGCTCCTTGTTTACTAATTCACCCTGTTTTCCTGCATTGTTTGAGTTTAAAATATTATAGTGCTGTGATAAACCAGCACTCAGTCTCCATACTGTCAGAACTCCCTTACATGATACTCCCACACGAAAAAAAAGACAATACATGTCGTTTGCAAGAAATTATTCACAGCTTTTCTGTGGTACAAAAGGTGTTCTCATGTAACAGCCCTGCTACAAAGCCATCTACTCCTAAGGCACCCAGGAGTCACTACTGCAGCCTGTGAAGAGAGGCTTGTGCTCACCAGTGCTGTACAATGCAAGACACGGTCCTTGGGAAAACACGTGCTTCACTCCACCATCTGAAATACTCTGTTTGATTGATAAAGCTGATATGATCTGTCAGAGGAAATCAGGAGCCTTGTCCAGCATCGTGCTGCTCTGCTGCAGGTGTTACAGTGACTGATGCTTCTCAGGCAGGACTTCCAACACTATGGCTCCAAGTATTACAGTGTTTCCCTCAAGAGCAGCTACAGCTCCTGCATGCCCTTGGTCCCCTAAATTTGTGAACAGACCAAGAGAACGTCTGTGCACCTCATTTTACCTAGACTCACCCACTGCTTCCAGGGATAAATCAGGAATACTTGTCAGGTTCACACAGACTCGCCTTGAGCAGAGGATTGTAGGATGGAAACAGTTATGAAAAATTAAACATAATCATAACACTACATTATATTCAGCTTCAAATTCTTTCACAGATGCTTCAGAGTCCATGCTGAAACTCACGGTTTGTATGTCCCATGCCTGCAAGCTAACTTCCTCAGCACAGAAGGAAGCTGTTAGCAGTACTGATGACCACACTGTGCCCATGGGACTATCCCAGTCTGGGACAGTTCTAGGTCCAGTTTTTTCTTTGGTGTGATCTCTGCACCAACTTAGAGATATAACACACTCGAGAGTTTGTGCCAGAGGCACTTTCTCATTTCTAAAGGGCAAATTCATCTGCCTTTCCACTTCTCTTTCTTTTTCTCATTATACAAAGTTGTGCCTCTAGTGTTTTTCCATGTGTGTGCATTGTAAGCCTTTCTTCTAGTCTTCAAAAATGGAGATTTATGTTTAGCTTTAATTCTCATACCTTAATACTTTATACTTCTGCCACATTCTTATTTTCCTTCTGAAGCATTCCAGTTCCATCCTCACTACTGAGGCACTCAGAGAGTTTGACAGTGGTGAACAACTTTCTAGTTTCTGATAGATGCTACAGAAGGTACCTGGGGGCAGAGCACATCACTAGGGGCTGCCTAAAGCTTTGCTGCATGTCCCTCCAACTGCTTCTACCTCTTGTTTAAGGCTTTTATTATCATAACATGGTGCCTCACTTTAAAGGCCATTCATTGCTGCAGAGCTGTGCTAGAAGAACAACATGCTCCACCTTTTTAAAAGATGTATAGGAGATGTTGCTGACAGTCTTGTTTTCACTAGTGGCCCAAAAAGATCCTGGGTCTGTTCCTCTGGCTTGGAGTAATATTTCCAGGGCTTTTGGCATATCAGCTGCCATTACTTAAGTACACCACTGACAGAGAGAGATATAATTTTAAATGTATGGTATATTAAAAAAATCTCCTTATTATGGTACAGGAGTAAACTGATGGTTATATATTACAATTTATGAGAGTGACTTTTATAAAATTTGTTTCCTTTTACATTTTTGGTGTGTAAATCATTTCACTGAATGATTTCTCTTTGCATTTAATCTTTACTTTCTTTTTCCCCCCCTGTATTTTCTCCTGAAATTAAAATTGATTATGAACAATTTATCACTGCATTAGGAGTTTTTCTGACATCATTCCCACTCTTTCCCTTCTACAGAGAGCTGGCTTTTTACAGATCTTTTCCTAGAGGCTTTGTCATTCTGATTTTTTCCTCTTAGAGTATTGAGAAGTAAGTAATTATTCTTTAAAAGTACAGAGGCAGGCCAGCATTCAAAGACTGAAGTGCAGCACACTAAACAGGCACTGTCTTTATGTATTTCAACCATACATAAAATACGAGTATGTCAGTCTCTGCAATGATTTCTTCTGTTACAAATCGTGAACTATAAATATTATTTTTCACTGAATATCTCAACGTTGTAAGTACTGTCTTATTGGTTTATGTGTTCTTTATTGTTTATTTATATATTTTAACCTTTTTAGTCTTTAAAATTTAAAAGATAATATTAAAAGCACATATAAATTTCCTTATCAGAACACTAAATTAGATATGTGAAAACTAAGAATAATAAATAATTGACGTGATGATTTTACAGAATTACTACCAACATAACTTGTAGAAATTGGATTTCCTACTTTTAAAATAGACACAAAACTTTAATTCAAGTATCTGCAAATTACATTAGATTAGAAAAAACATATTTTATCTATTTAAAGTACCATTCCATTTCTAAAACACGAAATGTCTGACTAGATAAAGTAGTTACTACTGCTATTATTTCCTAGGAAAGCAAACTATTACTTTAAAATTACAAAAATCAGATTAAAATTTTACATATAAAGCTATTTTGAAGAAAATACTGGTACTTTACTTAATACACACTGTGTCACGAATTATCAAGAAATTTACATATTTAGTATGTCTATTTATTTTCTTAGCTCGGCTAATATCAGAAACGTGTATCACTGTCAATTTTATTATAGATTTTTTGTTTAGTTTTACAAATCAAGTAATTCTAAGTAAAATATAATTAAAGAATATGAGATTTTGTAAAATAATACATGTATGAAGGAATTCAAACTATTAGAATACATATTATTTTTTATTTTATTGCTCCACTGGCTTACCCAGTTTGAAAAAGAAAAATGAAAACTATCATATTCATATAAGAGAAAAATTACAACTGTTTGGTTTTTATGCTCAACCTAAGATATCAATCTGCTATAAATTCTACATTTTTCTGAAATGTATTAAATGTAATTCAGCAACTTAAATTCATGTAAGCCGTATTTTAACCCTATTACAAAATCTAATACCACATTGATTTAAAAATGCTGGATTTTTTGTCATAATATGCTACATCATTTACACCAGGTAATTTTAAATGTATTTCAGTTTTTCAAAGGAGGATAATAAAGACTTTATTTGTGCCTAAAGTGTTTATACAAGCTTTCCTTTTCAGCACACATTGTTGTAAAGGAAATTATTATAATTTTCATATAATTTCTACAGAGTGACATATTTCTTGTTGAAAGCACAAGCATAAAAATTAATTTTCTACAATGTGCTAGCATGGCTATAGGCTGAAAGGACTTTTCCTTGTCTTTGCAAGTATTTTGTATTTAAAGTGCTCCATTATTCTGGGAAGTGTTCTAAGATCTTCAAGTTACTATTGCAACTATTTACAGATTCATGGATAAAGTCAGAGGGGACAAAAGCAAAGTTTCACAAGACATTTTCCAGATTTCTGTTTATGATATCTCTGGACCATGAATAGTCAACATGGCCCTTGTTGGTTCTCTAAAATGTAGAACAATGTCGAGCAGGTCCTGGCCCAGAAATCCCGAGAATTTCAGATTCCTGAAATTGGTAGATCATGCAATTTCATTTTATGACAACCCATATACGGACATTGTACACAAGTGAGATGGTCTTGCCTTTCAAGGGTCAATGGAAAAGGGATGTTATCCCAAAGTGCCACTACCACTCGTGCCATTCCTTTCCTGTGTCTCGTCAGTGTTGTAGTTTGATTTTAAACAGTTCAAATTAATTTTTTTTGTTTTGTTAAGAGTTGGTTGACAATTTCTCACTTTTACAACTATCAAAGATATTTTTAGCTTGCAGTAATCTGATAGTAGTAAACCCTAGGAACACGCATGGTTGTATTTACCAAACAAGAAACAGAGAATTCAATGATAAATATGTGGAAAACCAGCAGTGTCATAGCATGTCAACATTTCAATTTCCACTCAGTCTGATGATATCATGTCAGTCATTTAATTTTTACACAGCAGGAGTAAGTTAAGACAAAACAAAAGGACAATGTTGCAAGAGCAATATTGCAAGAGCAATACCCTCTTTCCTCTTCTACTCTTTTCCTTCCAATATCTTTTATTTGATTTCACATTTATTTCATTGTCATAAGAAAGAAACAGGTCATGAATTGAAGAATATTTTTTCCAGTTCTTCACTTCTAAGATTGTTTATTAATTTCTAGTTCATATATATTATTCATCAAAGTGCTCTGTTATTTAAAGTTCTATTTCAGGGCACCTTCTAAAGTCAATAATAAATTCTTCAAAGTGGAAGTTTGGACCTGTTTTGCAGATAGCTATTTATAAAAGTTGTTTCATTTCTAAGCAATAGTTCATTCAGGAATTCAATTTCCAAGTTACTTATGCATTTTTCAATTAATTAAGTGACAATCTTACCCACTTAATCTGATTTCCTTTCAAAATCTAAATATTAGCTATATTTTCATCAATTATTTCTTCTAAAATGTATAATTTTGTATGGTTCACACACGGAAAAAATTAAAGTATGAAGTAGATTTCATGGTCACCTGGAAGAGATGGATTCACAGCATTCATTGTTATATACCACTACTTGAAATAATAAAAATAACTTGAATTATAATTGAAATCGTTCTCTGAAGATTTATATTTACATGAGGTATTCGAGTCTCTTATGAACCAACTCCCAGTGTGCCTGGACTCATACAAATTTTGCAAAAGAAAAGTGAGAAAAGCATTTGTGAATACTGCAAGATTAAGTGATGATCTAATTGCAGACCAAATAATGTCCTTACTTTAATAATGGAATTAAATATCTGAGATTCAGTGGCTATATAATCCTGCAACATACAGACTGCATGTGGGATGAAAGAAAAGTCTGATTCCCTCAAGTCCATAACAATAGTTCTATTTATAAGCATTGCAAGTGGCAGAGACAAGCTCCCTAAGAATAAAAATTACACCATCAGCACTTGACTTACAGATATGGAAAAATATCAGGCTTATGTCCAAATCTACAAACAATTGTTCACCTGCCTGATTTTATGCAGGTCGTGCTGAAGCACCCTGCTCCTCATCACCTTTGGCCAGGCACCACATTCTACTGCTGCCCTAAGGACTATTTCTCGCAGTGCCTGTCCTCTGACCATGACAGCTTTCTTGCTTTATAACATCAAGCTCTTTCCTATTGGTATTTAGAGGCGGTGACTTTCCTTTTTCATGGTAATCTTTAAAAAATGAAATCTGCCTTTCAGTGCAGGTTCCTGAGATTTGACAGGGTGTAGCAGATGCTGAGGACATCATGTGATACTCACTGCCAGAGACTATTTCTGTGGATGCCTAGAAAGCATGGCTGTTCAGTCTGATACAGTCTCTTAGGACTAACAAAGTGTAACTGGACTTGTTTTGAGCACATCTGTTTCCAAGCTGACTCCTGCCACTTTGCAACTTATTTTCCAATCCCTGATTCACCACGCTAATCCTCAGTGATTTGCTGAAAAGCACTAAAAAACCCATACGGTAATTTTGAATATTCCTCCCCCACCATTCCAAATGGAACAATGTAACTCGCAATAAGGACCTTGACCTTATACATTCCATTTTGGAATACGAAGCCATTACCAGGCCAAAGCTGCAGCTCGAAGTAAATAAAAGCACCTGAAATAATTTCTTCCTCTGTGTTTGTGGCTCCTGTGCGCAAAGCCTTTAACACGGGAGCAGTGTGTGTCATTTCAGTCAGTCGTGCGTTTTGCTCCGATTAAGCTGTAAACCCTTGAAAGTAAGGATTTGTCATGGAAATGCTGACACAGCCTGAACTGAAGCAGGGTGAATGGCGTGGCACGGCTCTCTGTACCAAAACAGCACAGCCTCAATTAACACCGATCTCTGTACACACAGCCATGACAAAAGGGAAGCCGGGAGCCTGAATATTCACCCAAAGCCCTTAAAAGGCCAGCATGAATCATGAGGGTCTCGCATGTTTTTTGTTTGTGTTCAGCTAGCAGTGTGGTGCGCTATTCATTCTAGGTTAAGCTTTCAGTGCTGTCTAATAAGTGGCCCTTGTACAAAAACGTGATCTGTGCTTTTCCAGATATTTGTATGTCAGGCAGCTACACAGCAGCAACTTCTGTAATCCCTTCTCCTGCAGTTAAAGCTACTAGAAAGGCTTAATAATATCCCAGAGGCAAAGATGAAACGGTATCTCTACAGCTACTGTTTGCTGTAGAGAGCTTTTGAAGTCGAGCTTAAGATGTCTTTATTTCCCTACCAGAAAGAATTTTTTTTGCCCTTCTTTTTCCAGTGTTGTCATGATGATGTCTTTTTCCTTGAAAAATATTCCAAGAGGCTGTAGTGTTCCCATAAAGCATTAGGGAATGAGAACAGGTTTTCATCAGGGGCTCCTAGAATCTGTAAGTGCAGTTTGTCACTACAGAAACCCACAGCCACCCTACCAGCAATCTCAGTTTGAAACTTCACACTTTCTTCTTTATCAGGCTTATAGCAGCCCCAGCCTTCACTGGCAGCTTACTCCTGCCTGGCTCCTGACTTTTAACTTCAGTTTCTAATTAAATATAAACTGAGTTCATCATATACCTCCCATTTATATTTCATTCTTCTTTGGTGTAAGAAAGTGAAATATGGTAAAGCTGTTAAATCCCTATAAATTTTCATCAAATGATGGTATGGCTTGATTAAAAAAAAAACACGATAGCATAATATTCTTGTGAATACTTACTGATTCTATTTATAAGAATTATATTTAGCAATTAGGAACCCTAATGATTTCCCACGCCTTCTTGTGAAAGGTACTAAAACAAAAAAAGTCCCAAAATAGCAAGTTACAATTTAACCATAAGAGAAAAAAAAATCAAACAGAGGGAAATTAAATTACAATTTTTAAAAAAGGGATAACACTTGTCAGTGGCTAACCACTGCTAAGTCTCTTGGTGCTATCCAATCAAGCAAAAATTCTTAAAAGAGTAAAAAATGGAAGTGATGTAGTTTAGCAGAAGTTTAATGAACATCCCTTCCCTGATGGGACAGAAGCAAGTGTCATTGTGCTTTGGATATGCAGCAGCTGAGGCTGGGCACAGCATTTTGGATTCAAGGTAAATTTAAATTTCTCAGTGGCAAGTCATAAATACAAGGTAGAGGCAAGACATTCTTAAAAACAAAACTAACAAAGTTTTTACAGAGTATAATGCAAAAAAAATAGAGGGTTGTAAAGAATATAAATAAAAGGAAGTGGGAAAATCAATTTGCAGCATTATTTTGAATATGTGTGAATGAGGAAATTGAATTCCTAGGGATAAAGGGTGCATAAAAGTTATCCAGTCTGAAATCAGTAAATTTTAGCATTTACTCATGTTAAAGCTGCCTTTAAGATTCCAAGTAAAATTATTATATTGTTCATTGTACTACAGGAAGGAAGATTTGGACAAGTTCTGATTTAGTGAGGCTGAAATGTGTCACTGAGAGCGACAACTGTAAACAAACAAAAAAATAATTCTCAGCAATCACCTACACTTCACATCAGACTATGTAATCAGTAATTTTATGGAGGGGTGAGATTCAGTCTCAAAAAAAGGTTTAAATCTATCAGAATACACAGAGAGTGGTACTTGCAGGAACTCACCTGAATCCTTTTACAATAACTCATCTTTTACTTGCAAGTGGAAAAATGTGGGAAAGCTATGCCTAGGTAATTTTAAGTTTTCCAAATGAAAGAGTTTACTAATGTAACTCAACTCTAATGAAAAGATACAACATGAAAGTCCCTATCAGCAATGTTTAGATATATTTCTAAAAGTCCTCAATCACTAAAAAGTCCTCACTCATATTGGAGCAAATGAAAAGGCTCCAATGAGAAATGAAAAAGCATTAAAAAGAATACTTCTCTGGATACACATGGACTTTTTTTTTTCATATATTTCAGAGCTGACCTGATACTAAATGAACCGAGTCATAACTGAAAGCCAGTCCATATGCCTCATGAAATAAAATCAGTATAAATGTTATTGTTATTGGCTTGATACATCTATCATGTAACTAGCTGTGCTGGTTCATATGGGTAAGACCTGTTAGTTAAATAAATAAATGAACAAATACAGCTGATTTATACCAGTTGTATTTTGATTTTATATATGCACTGAAGTGTAAGTGCTTTGCCTTAGAATTTAAACAGGATCACTGTGTACAAGATGGGAGGTCCTGTTTCCCATCTTCTGCCCCAAAGCACCACAAGAGAGCTTTATCATTAGAGGGATTTTCTTCCAGGTATTATCTCTGTTTCCACATAAGGACAATAAAGACCAAACAGGGAGGGAGAAGGATTATCCTGCAAACTTCAGCTTCACTCCAAAAGAGGTTAGATCCTTTGGTGAGGTAGTAGTGCACAGGACCTGCCCAGCCCTCAAATTTGAAATATCAGCAGAAAGTTAGCCAAACTCAGAACACTGGAAATTTTCTGCACCTGATGTCATCAGGGAGACTTACGGCTGTGGGTTTAGAGAGTCCACACAAGGATATGGTCATTGGACTTTAATGCAATTCATTGTAAATTCTCATCACACCCCAGGTCTCTAGTCATACATGCTGCATTTCTAGTGTATCTGTGAGAAAGTAGCCAAAAACAACATGTAGAGCACTCAGTTCTACATGCTTGTAGCTTTCTGTTTATAGTATTTCCAAAGACGCTTAAGTGCTCTTGATGACTCCAAGATTTGTCTGGAATGAAAACAAGACACCAGTGGAAGTAGTGGAAGATAGACACCTGGGCTTTTCACTCCTTGCGCACTAGAGACACAGTGCTTTCAGTCCCCTGAGCCAGGAATAGAGTAGAGTAGGAACTATATTCTAGACTAACATGTCCAAAAAAACTTTAAAGCATTTCATTTCATGACAGTCTTTTTCACTGACAACAAGGAGGAAAAAAGCCCAAAGGTAGGTATAAGTGGACTGTGGATTTTCATTTCACCTTCCTGCTGTCTAAACTATGCCCATAGCTGCTAATCCTCTCTCTGCAGGGCTTCCAATCTACCCCAACTGGATTCTAACAACCTCGCCAATTCTGTATAGCATCCTGATGGCTTGTCCTGCTGCTGTGATCTGCAGCAGCATGTGTCCACCTGCCAGCCTTGCCACAGGGCTTCAGGCTTTCATGATCCCATTCTGAAAGCAGCCCTTCATTGTTCCAACCTCTTTGATGCTCTTTTTCTAGGCTTTGCTTCAATAACACTTTGCTTGTCTTTCTTTTTCTCATTCACAGCAGCAGCTCAGCATAGTTTGAATGTCCCTTTCATAAATAGTGTGCCAGTTGGCCCACCCTACGCCTTCAAATTGGAAGGCTCTCAGCATTTTGGCTGCTAATCTGCCAGCAGTTTTTACACAGAGTAAGACACCACCCCAGTGCTCTGTCAGTGCATAAATGCATTACAGCCATATTCAGCTTAGGTGTCACATCTTTATCATGGTATACGGCCACACATTTTTGAGGTTGTACAATAAGGTAAAACATATAATTAGCTTAATATTCCTGGTTAAAAATACCTGATACTACTCATTTAGATATTAAAATACCTTCCTTCCTTCCTTCTTTCTTTCCTTCCTTCCCTCCCTCCCTCCCTCCCTCCCTTCCTTGTTTCCTAATTTCTTCCCTACCTCTGTTTCTGGAATTGTCTAATCCTTCTAGCATTCACAGAATGTTGTTAGGGACTAAGGAAAATGAGCTAAAAAAGGAAGTGCAGGGTGACTGAAACACATTGGTAGATATGGTGATTACTATAACAGATGATACAAAACACCATAAGTGGGATATTTGTGTCTGTTCGAATGTGTCTTTCACTTAAACTCCAGGAAACTCAAAGGCATATATCCTTTTGGTTTCATTCTCTGTTACCCCACTTAAAAATTCCCACTGATTGAATTATTACGTATCACTTTTATTGGTGTTAACCTAATTATTTCCTGTCAGTGGAGGATTAAAATATGTTTTTGTAGCTGGCATTATTTAATAAATAAATGAGAAATGATCTGTAGATCAGGCTCTACTCTTAGCTCAAAGTCACCTTCTGTTTTTTCAGAAACTTATTCAAAGCTTGTCTCTTTTCTACTGTAGACTTTAAAACCAAATGTTTCTTACCTACAAGTTACTCTGAGACAAAGTAGGGATCAAAACAAAAGACACAAACTTTGTAATTAATACTATGTTTCACTAATGAATGTCTTGCTTGTCAACACCTGTCAGGTTTGCAATATTTTCTTCTCAAGCATGGAAGGTACTAAAGAAATGTCAAGACCTCATAGGAATTCAGTACAAAATGTCTGGGAATAAGTAAAATCTTTATCCGATGTTTTGAAGCACCATGAAAACGTCATGATCAGATACAAATAAAATCCTTGCCTCTTAAAAAAAAAAATTCACAATTATATGTGGTTTTAACATATCTTGCCTCTTGTTTTACAACAGCCTAATTCACCGATATGTGAAGGAATATATGCCTTCTTTGTGTTCATGGTAAGGATTTTGCATTTTGTAGGTGTCTTGGATTTACTGCAGAGTGACCTTCCCGCAGGTAGGGCTCCCCGAATGGCCACATAGAGCAGTGTGCTATTACTCCCAGCAGATAAGGCACTATCTACAGCATCAATAAACTCCTGAGCAGATGTTCAATACCTAAACATAATGACCACTGGGGAGCCATGATAACTGCCTACAAATACATAAAGGGATGTTATAAGAGGATGGGGACCCATTATTCTCATTAGCCAACAAGGGCAGAATAAGAAGGAATGAGCACTCTCTAAGCAGAAAATCTTAGATTTAAGAATACCTTTAGAGAATCTTTGATTTAAGAATACCTTTAGCTGATAAGATTAAGAAATTATAAAACAAAACTGCTAAAGGAATTTATAAGATTTTCGTCATATAAGATATTTAATGTGGCTTTCTGGTATACCTATTTCAGACAAACAAACACAGGACATAGTATATTTATTTAGATTTATATGTGTCTGAGAAGAATTGTGCATCTTATTAATAAAATGAGGCTTGAAAATGATCTTACTATGGTTGACCAGAACAACTATCTGTTTCCATTCCCAAAGACTAAATATTAACCAGGAAAATTCATTTGTATAGTGATTGAAACAAAAATTAAAAACCTTGTCAGGGTATCCTCTTGCATATGTGTGGATATTTGCAGCACTCTGATGCAGGTTTTTTACCTTAATATTGAATATCAAGCTTTTCAAAAGCTTTTTCAAACTGGTTTTATGAGTAGATGAATAATCTTAGGGCACGAGTGTGCAATCTTACAGCAAGTGTATGACATCTATAATATATATTTCACTTTAAAACAGTATTTTAGGTATGACATTTCCAAAACTGCAATAGCTTTCTTTCAATCCCTGTTGATTCACAGAAAACTTCCCGTCAGAATCTTCATCAAAAGTGATGGACATCTACAATGTTTTGACTTTCAAAAACATCACAATTTGCCTAACTGCAGCGACTGACTGCAGAAATATCCTGGAAGAGAGAAAGCAATATCCTTCTTTTCACCAGTTAGGAAATGTTTATTCTTTAGTCAGAAAAAGCTTTGAATAGTTATAAAAAATGTATTAGCTTTCTAGTCAATAGTGATAAAACCCATGTAAGATCACTTTTATGAGTTGAACATGACAGAAGAAATGATGACTTTTATCTACTGATAATACTTCCAGCAGGCCTGAATATAGCTACACCTTGCAATTTTGTATTAGATACTAGTTTCATTGCACAGTTTATGAGTTTAATATGCAGATTTCATGTTGCAATAAGGCCTATTCTTGTATTATCAAGATATGCCTCTATGCTCTGTTCTTGGGTAGATTAATTTAAAATAGTACCTGCACTTCTGTCATTTTGTAGCCATTATTACACATGGTTATCAGACACCTTTGCATGTGAGCTTTAGAACCTTCAAGGACCTTGATCAGAAACTCAGCTAAGTAGCATTCAGCTGAGATGGCTCTGAGGTACATAGATCCGGTATGATTTGAAGTGCATTCACCAAATTATGATCCTCTATACCTTGATATTTTGTTGAGGCTATAAGTTAACCCTACAGGGCAACTGAAAACAAATACAATTATTTTCAATTATGCTGGGAAGTTTCCTTAAAGATCTTAAAGATTGCAAAGCAGTGAAATGTTAATTTTGTGGTGATTTTAATGGCAGTAAATCAAGATTAACAAGGATTATATGTTTTATTTTTCACCATGTGGTAGACATCCAAGATTTCTAAGTTAAAAACCTTCTTTCACCAAGCATCAACATTCTTCTCTGTCATGCTCAAGGAATAAAATCTTATTTGATTGCTATTATCTTGATTGATTTGATAAATATGAAACCTTTTATTTAAAAAATCAAAAAAATCTCAAATATTCCTCATGCTTCAGGAAGAATTCCTCACAATAAAGGGTATAAACCACAGAATCACTGAATCATTAAATTTGGAAAAGACTTCTTGGGTCACCAAGTCCAACTGTAAATTCCACCACAAGTTCCATTTCACATGAGTACCATCACAGTCAGCATTAAATCATATCTCCATTCACACCTTTTTAAACAGTTCCAGTGATGGCAATTTCCCCACTGCCATAGGAAGCCTATTACAATGCCTGACCACCCATTCAGTGATGTAATTTTCCCTAGTATTTCATCTACACTCCCCCTGATGCAACTTGAGGACATTTCCTCTTGTCCTGTCACTCTGGGGAGAAGAGACTGACCATCACCAGGATACAACCTTCTTTTAGACAGTTGTGGACAGTGGTAAGGTTCTCCCTAAGCCTCATTTTCTCCAGGATAAACAGCTCCAGCTTCCTCAGCCAATCCTCATAAGATTCCTGCTCCAGACCATTCATCATCTTCACACCCTTATAGTTCCAACAATTTTCTTTATTCTTTTTTTGTCTGTATTCCGTAACTGCAGTACGTATGTCTGTTCATAAACTTATGGTCTGAGAGCAATGATATATTTCTTTAAAGAAGGAAAGCATTGAAAATTTAGATTATTTGTGTAGGAGAAAATTAAATCTGTCCAAGAATATATTGGAGCACTGAAGTTACTGGCACAGAAAAATATGTGGGCATGCTAGTATGATTTCACTGCCTCCAAAACAAGTTTTTAAATGCAAATTGCCCACTGGTAATGATTCCTGGAAGGTTCGTACTAATAAGTTATGGAAATTGCTAGGGAAGTCCCAGCCAACATGTGCCAAAATCAGGCTTCAGGGTGTTCTAAGATTTACCATTGTAGACGATCCCATTAACATGCTTTAGAACCTTGAATGCACTATGTATTTCACTAGGAGAACCCTACATAATGCTTATGTACCTAAAATTACTTGTTCTGGTCACTTCTGTGCCTGGTAAAATAATGGAAAAGATTATTCTAGGAGATATTGAAAAAACATCTGAAGGACAATGCAGTCAATCACAACCAGCATGGCCTCATGAGGGAAGAGTCCTGCCTGTTGAACCTAATTTCCTTCTATGATGATGAATCCCCACAAGTTAATCTAGGAAAGCCAGTAGATAAAATCTTTTTGGATTTCAGCAAA
>VZSR01003807.1:35357985-35387866 GCA_013398615.1 Brachypodius melanocephalos
TTAAGTTATTAAGCAGTGTCCAGAGGCAGGCTATAAAGATGGTGAAGGGTCTAGAGAGGAAGTCGTTTGAAAAGCAGCAGATGTCACTTGAGTTGTTCAGCCTGGAGGAGGCTGATGGGACAGTTCATTGGGGTCTTCAACATCCTCAAAAGGAAGAAGAGGGGTAGACACTGATCTCTTTACTTGTGCGACCAGTGACGGGTCTCAAGGAAATGGCACGGCTCCCCAGGGAAGTGATCAGAGCACCAATCCTGTCTAAGTTCAAGATCTGTTTGTACAATGCTCTCAGACACATGGCGTGACTCTTAGGGTGTCCTGCATAGGGCCAGGAGTTGACTCGATGATCCTGTTGCATGATGACTCTGCCAACTCAGCATATTCTATGATACTATAAATTATAATAACTCTATATCTATGCATGACAGAGAACACGTATGCTATCAGAAAGATTTGCAGTCCAACCAATCCAGTAGATTTTATCCCATCAGACAACTTCAGTCATATCTTCAGGGGACAACTTTGTAGGCTGAATTTGTACTGAGGAATGTCAGGTCGACATTTCTATTTGTTGTACATTAGGGAGAGTTTTGATTGAAGGAAATTTTGCAGTAGTAGCTTGTAAACATGTAGTCAGGTATTGCCAATGACATTATATTTATTTTTCATGGGGGCATAGGAATAAAAACCAGTTTATGTTGTTCTTGGTATTTCCCAGGGAAGCTAAATATAATTTTTAAAAAATGTACATGGGTTTTCAGATAATGTATTCACAGTAAGTTCTGTAGTTTCTGTCTATAGAGCAGAGATGATTGAACTGCTACACTTAGCACAAAAACCAAGAAACAGATCTTGGTATCCTTATGGAGATTCAATATGCAAAAATAAAAAGTGATTTGAACATCTGCTACTTGAATTCCTTACTAATCTGCCAAAGAGAATGCTTGGGATTGTTTTTAGCAATAAGAAAAATACACAGTGAGTTGGAAGACATTGATAACACTTGAGCAGAACAGCTCTTCAGCACTCTGATGAGATGAGTTACTGTACAGATGGCTTCCATCATGCAAGTCTTTTCTGTTTATAGGGCTGCAGGTGGTAGAGTGGGAAACAGGGTAAGTGGAGGAAAGGTTAAGACTCCAAATCAATTGTAGCAGTTCACCAAGTAAAATCTATCCCTGCTGAACGTACTAGTTGTTTATCAGCACTGCCATCTAGAGCTATGTGAAAAAAATTCAGTGTAGACAGTAGAAATGGTGAAATTAGATCTTTCATTGTTGAAGAGGATTGTACATAGAGGGAATCACATGCATGTGACACTTTATGGTATTTAAGGCAGTGCATCCAGCAACTGTGTTAAAGGAACAAGATAAACTGAGATTTTAAAAAAGAATGAAAATAATGTCTAAAATACTCTGAAAACTTTGGCTGATTTTTATTCCTGGAAAAGAACTCATAAGAATTTTTACTGTACATAGTTTAGCTTCCCTTTGTAACACAATTAAAATGTGTGTTCTCTTGATTTGCCCTTATGGGCAAGTTATTTTATCTCATGCATCCAGTTTAAAATACTTTGGAGTAGACAGTAAATTTCACTGCAGCTTTGTAGACAGACAATTCTTTCACTGCATCTTTAACTCTCCTGGGGTGATTTTAATCATTCCTCATCGCTGAGGATGGATCACAAGGGCTAATGACAGACAGAGATCCACTGAAATAATTTTATAATTGTCACACTTGAAGGGACAGTAGGAAAAGAGCCAAGATGAAGTGTTGTGGAAGCTCAGAGCTTTATGTTGCTCTTTAGCTCTCTTTTTAAATGGATGGGTACTTTGCTGTCTTTGCTACTGCTCTAATTTTTGCACACAAATGCAAAATAGATGTGTTCTATGTATCATTTTCCACACACGCTGGGGAAATTATGACCTTTTTTTAGCTGCATTACTTTATTCCTCTAAGCAAGGATTGAGGTTGTTTTCCATAGGAACAAACACAACATATTTTTCATGCTAGGACAGACCTCTGAGACAAAGGAAGGCAGAAGCACAAGTTCTTTTCTACCTAATCCCTAAAATACTATTTAAAATAATCATTAGTTTTAATGTTCCTAAGTAGCTATAATACAGGCAGGATCCATGAAAGCATTAAAATGCTTAAAGGATTCTGAATGCAATGGAAACAATATGTATATAAATGCCACTAAAAATGGCTTTTTAGTCATTATTGCACTGCAATATGGAAACATTTGTAAGAATGACTTAAGGTATTTGGGCCTAAATTTTTACACATTAATTTTCTCACATACAAAGTCATTCCTACAGGTTCTTGCTCGTGGGAATGTCCAGCCCCTCTCCGCACACACAGAGCAGCAGAATTACTGGCATCACACTGACCCTACAGCAGCTGTAGGGTGCTCGTGTAGGGTTGGGAGCCTTGCTGAAGCCAGTGTAAGTTCTCTGTAGTGGCTGGAGACACACTGAAAGTCTTGCCCTCAGACATCAGCCTCCCTCTGTTTCTGGGTACAGCCTGCACATGCTGGGAGGAGTGAAGCCCTTCAGGTAGGGCACAGGCAGCAGAGGTTAGCCAGATTTCCTCCAGGCAGAGGAAATTGTTCATCTTCTCTATAATGAGGTGACCAAAGCAGGCCATGAGAGAACATCACATCCAAATATCTAATCCCTGTGCAGGTTAGCATCACTTAGAAGCTGTCTATGTAAGGCTCAGTTCATCATCCACTACTTCTGTGTGGGCACAATCCCTGGGAAAATCTCGTGTCTTTGGAAACACTTTCTGCTCTCCTTCTCCTACTACTATCTGCAATCCTCCACAAGACATTATAGCCTCCAACCTCTAACTAGAATAGCATGCACTGCAATAGCCCTTGACAAAACGCCTTCTTGTCCAGTTACTCCAGAAGAAGCCAAGGATATGCTAAGACCATGAAATTTTAACCTATGAAAGTATTGTTCCATGACACTTGTGTTTAGGAACCTGGTCATTCCTACCTTAAATAAGGCTGACACTTTCTTTCCTGCCTGGTGACAGGAAGTCCAAGAGCATGAGAACTGACAGCAGCTGGTAACAGCGCAACTGGTGACCTGGGGAATGTGGATGCATTCAAAACAGGCAGACACACATGGAAAATTCATTTTAGTCCTTAACTGCTGCCAGATCAACTTTAAATAAGCCTTAGGTGAAGTCAAGTGAGCTGACTGTTTTCAGGAGGAGATCTGAAAGCTCAGCCATCAGTATTGTCATCCAGTCTCTTTTGACCTTAGAATATACTATAGCCTCCTTTCATCTCTAAGCTAATTAACAAATTTATTAGAGCAAGGACAGACAGAAACAGAATCACCAGGTGTTGGCTCTAGATCTTGACTGATCTGGCTCTTGACTGATACCTCAGGAGATTGCCTCAGACACTGTAGATTAGAGGTAGTGACTCCATCCAGGGTAGAGGGCTGTAGTGTGGTAGAAGGGAATCCTCACCCCAGTGAGAAATCTCTGCCATGAGGGGCCCTCAGCTCCTACATGACATTGAATTATTGCATTAGATAAAATACCTCCCTTCTATTTTCTCTTCTCCTTTTAGTGACATTCCTGGTGCCAGAGGCAGGGCTGGTCTCTGATCTGGTGGTAATCTTATCAGCTTTCCAGATGGTAAGGTCATAGAAAAAGCAAGGTCATAGTCATAATTAAAAACTAATGCAAAAGAAAATAAATATTATAGGAATAAAGTAAGGAATGGCAAGTGTACATCTGTAAAGCATGTAAAAAGACAAGAATGTGAATAATTCTGAAATGTATATCAGCCCAGTATATACAGATTTAGACATATAATTGACTTATCACACTTTAGACAGGTGCTTTAACTGAGTTAATGTTGATCCTAACCCATTGCAAACAAGAAATAAAATATGTAATTTAATAGAAACAAAATTTTAAAAAGACCCAACATTTGGGTTTTTGAGGAAAGTTTTATTTAATATTTTTCAGGAGATGAGAGCATAAAATGGCTCTGTTACACTGCCTTATCTTATATACAACACCTCAACATGCCAAAGCAAAAATTAAATATCTAGGGTTTTTCAGTGTTTCAATTTCTTTTCTTGTAATCAAAGTGGCCTCTCATCAGTGAGAATCTTCTCACTGCACTTACTTACTAGTTCAATAGTGCTCAGTTGCAAGAGTAAAAACTAAATATACCTAAGTTTGCATAAAACACCATGTCTTTCTTGTTTGCTTGTATAGTTGTACTATTGAGATGATGTGAAGCAAACTGCTTTGGGAATATTTGGGAATACTGAAAGCTCTGCCGTCAATATATGTGGTAGTTTTAAAGAGGGTTTTCCTGTGTGAATTATTTTTACACAAATAGAATCAAATCTTGTTTATGACATTGCACTGTATTCCAAGGCACAAGCTAAAAGCAGTAGAGCGTTTAACAAATTAAATTAAAAATAATATTTTAACTATGCTGCACATAGAGGTTTCACAGTTTAGGAAAGGTGAAGTCTGAAATTCAGCCTCTGAAATGATGTGCTTAAAAGCAAGGTTCAGTATGTGATTTCAGTCTAGTCAACCCAGTGGCTTAACATAACAATGTTATTATCAGGGAGCCACATCTGAAGCTCAGACTTTTTTTACACCTTTGGCTATTCTGATTCTTTTGTAGTTTGTTTAAGGCAGTTCTTGCTCTTTGACTAGTTGGTTATTTGTACTAAGTTAAAGGGGAAAAGATGAGAGCCAGCTTTTGATGTTTACAGTCGAAATAATAAAAAGTCCTTTTTCCTCGTTGGACAATATTACTTGCAGAGAGATGGAGCATTCAAAGAGAAGCAAATGCACATACAGCAGTCTAAACTCCCTGTCACTGGCAGGCTCTGAAAAGGTTGTTCATTGTTGTATAGCTGAACCTGATAAAACGTATGGTTCCCTACCGATGTCTAGGAGGCCATTAAAATATCTCGAGCTGTTCCGAAATGCATAGTCCCAATTAAAGAGAAGCCTCTGTGTACTTCTTCCCAGGGGCAGACTGACAAGCCAACAGCAAGCCATTCCAGTAGTGGAAACGGAATGAGTGTGAAGATTGGCCCTTCAGGGAGCACGGATACAGTAGAGCACTGTAAGGGGCAAACACCAGCGAGGAGCTGAACTTGCCAGAGCCTTTCTGGCACCTGCTTCTACAGGGGGCTGCATCTTTCTACCAGGGCAATGCAAACTGCCCATAATTGCTAAACTTTTGCAAATTTCATTATCGTAGTTCTGTGGTTTGATAAATGTTGCTGCTTTATTTAGTGGTTGTTTGAATTTTTATACCATAAATATATTTTTAGTGGGGGGAAAAAAAAAAAAATCTGTTTCTCTGCCAGAGGCTCAGTAATTGAGACCAATAGACCCATTAAATTGTATTGCCATCTTTCAGTACATACTTACAGAAAACAGACTTTTTTTTTTTCTTAATAAGACAAAATCACAATGAGCAGGACACAAATATCACGAAGATGAGGAAAGTAATAAAGTGATAAAGTCTGGGGAATCAAAACTTCAATCACTGTGATTTTTCTTTCTCTTACTAACTTCAGCAATCTGTGGTAAAATTCTGTGTAAAGAATTGCACTTTTAGGAGTCTTCTAGCCAGACTTCTAGTCATTCATGTGTCCTGTTCAATGATCCTTGTTTAAGAGCCCCTCCTGGATATTTCTACCTAAGTTAGATATGTCCCAGAATGCATTGCCCTACTTTCTCCCTGATCCCAAAAGTCTTTATCTTCTCTGATTCAAACAGGACAGATGGCCCTGAAGAGATTAACAGACCTCCTGAGACATATTTCATAAAAACTGGGAGGTCTGTTATAGTTCACTGGTTATGTGATCTTTGTTCTAAAAATCATATAATAGTTATGATTGTAACAGCTTGGACATTTTAAATTTTATTGCCGATTAACCTTCAAAATCACGTAATGATTACAGACATAATAACTGACTCTTTTTTCCCATTGAGTATATAGTACAGTATAATTTCAATGGTTTAATATTAAGAAACATAGTTTCAAAAAAAATCCTTTTGATTTCTGATCAAACTCAAAAGCTGTCTGGTTCCTTAACAGGATTAATAATTTAGTGATCACACACAGCCAGCTAGCATTGCACAGTCAGGATAATATTAACTTCAAAATTACTTCAAGACCCTGTGTCCATGGCATACCAGAGGTGAAATAATGACTGTCCTAAATTTATGTTTCCCATTCTACAAACAATGAGAAAAGACATGTTCAGTGTTTCAGGTCTATGCAGTGGCAAAGGCAAACTGAGAAGAAATTGTTTACATGGCTGAGTTTTTTTGTTAGTTTTTTGGTTGGTTGGTTGGTTGGTTGTTGTTTGTTTCCTGTTGTTATTATTATTATGAATTTGGTGTCTAGAGTGAGATGTGCCATGTTTCCATCTTATCTCTTTAAATTGTTGTAAGCACAAAAATAAAAGATAATGCAAAGACAGAAATTCATATTTTCCATAGAAATATCTAAACTGCTAGTAGTACACTTGTTCCCCTCAAGCAAATATAGAGAGCATTACGAAGCCAACAACTTTACTGTGAGAATGTCTAAAAAAGTTATTATTTTCAAGTGTGGCCTCAATCACTTCTTGAGGTGAATAAATAAGCAATGATTCAATGTGAGAGAGAAGTGGGAACTGTGCACTCACACTACATGAGAAGTCTTTGAACTACCAAAATATCTCTGAAATTGGAAATAGAGCACAAAAGTAAAGGAAAGATAATACAACAGGAGATAATTCTTGTTACATCAGACCAGACACTGCTTCCTGATAGTATATGATGGTGAGATATCACTTATCTAAGTCTTGAAGAAAAAGAATTCCCCAGTTCCTCTTAATATTGTATAAATCAGCCTATGCAAGGTTCATGTGAAAACTGTTGGCATTTTTTAACACAACACTTGCATGTGTCTCATTTTAATAAGGTGAGATGACATTAAAGAACCAGACATTCAACACTTTTTTTTCAGATTAATCACAACAGGTACGGAGGTTCTTCTTCATATATTAATGAAACTAAGTTCATGGAACACTTTGGTTTCTTGCAATCCATTCTCATTGCTTATAAAGAGCACAAACCAGATGGATTTAATGATTTCAGTTTATTAAACCAGGACTTTTTTCTTCCTCTTTTCTATTCTTTTTCTTTTTTGTGATAACAAAATTCTGGAACTATTAAGAGATAAGTTGTTACACTTATATATAAATAAATTTTACCTCCAGAGAATAAGGTATTAAAACAACTGTTAGAAAACAATTATTGTTAAATCTTTCTAAAAAGTTAATTTTTCCAAAACTGTAGGCATGCTAAAAAATAAGATAAAGTATCATTAAAATCAAAGCAACTTCACTGTTTACAGAGATTAAATTAAAAAACCAAAACAAAAACATTTTATATTTTCCTCACATTAGAAACATACAAGGTTATTACAGCTTCATAGAAAAAATTATTTTGTCAAAATAACTTTTATGTACCCATCATGATTTAGGAATGGTACTTTCCAATTTAGTGCTCCCAAATCAAAAAACTAGACTCTCCAAATCATGCGATGCATGCTCGCTTTCACTTCATATCCTTCTACTCCCTTTGACAGGATGGAGAGGAGGATAGGAGGGAAAAGAGGTAAATGTCGCAATAGGACACGAAAGGACGAGGCAGGGCAAGGCCCGAGGTCATTAGGAATGTTCTCTGTTCTTTTTATTTCAAATTCTGACTCCAATATATACAACTGTACAGAATGACAAGAGATTGGTCAAAGGTGTTGCCACCTTTTCAATCTCATTAGTGAACATCACCATCACTCATGAAACACCTCCTAGAGGAGAAAATATGTAAACATCTCTTTGTTTACAAGAGAAAGTGCGACAATCCTGACTCCGAGTTCTAGAAACATCAGAAGGCATATGAAAACATCAGAAGGCAAAGTAAAACATGTAAAACCAAGGGCGACAGGTAACATCACAAGATGAGATAAGAGCGATTCACTGGAAACAGCACTGAGATAAGAAGAAAAAACAGTAACAGCAACAATATTAATAACAAAACTGCCCAAAAGAGAGAGTGAAACACGTGCAAAAGCGATCACTGCAGAGCTCAACCAGCCACAGCCACATCACCCCAACAGCCCCCTCCAGCTCAGGACCAGTGCCAAGCCACTTTTTGCTCTGTCTTGGAACCAGCATTATCCCTCTGCCCCATCCACAACACTTGCTTCACTGGAAGGAATTCCTTCTTCTCAGAAGAAATGTCCTTCCTCACCCCCAGCAATGACATGAGTTGGTATAGAATAATCTCTGGGTTCTAGCCATGCCTACTTCTGCCTACTGCAAAACTTAACTCTGTCCTGGCTGGAACCAGTACACAATTGTAGGCTTTTGGCAGTTTTTGATTTTATTTTTTTTTTTTTACAACATACTATATACATATAAAACCCAGATAATGATACTATATATATGTAGTATACACTATATTATCCTCAGTATTTACTATGGCATGCTGTATATACACAAAAGGAAGGGCAAACAATATTAATGATACACAAATAAAAATAAAACAAGAGATGCACAGAGCAAATACTTACAACCCACCCACTGATGCCCAGGCAGTTCCCAAGCAGCAACCCTCCCCAGTTTATAAAATGAGCTGACATTATACAGTGTGGAATATCATTTTGGCCAGTTTTGGTCGGCTGTTCTGGCTGTGTGTCCTCTCAGCTTCCTGTACCCCCAAGCCTATTCACTGTTGGGGTACTGTGAGAAGCTGAAAAGTCCTTGACTTAGTGTAAACACTGCTTTAGCAACAACTAAAACATTAGCATGTTACTAAAGTTTTTCTCATCTTAAATGAAAAAGCACAGCCCTGCAACAGCTATTAGAAAGAAAATTAACTTTATCCCAGTCCAAAACAGGGCAATCAGTTAAACGGAAAATTCTGACAGGGAGAACAATTTCACAAGTCATTACAGACCAAAAAATTAATACATTCCTTTTAGTTACGAGATTTGAGAATTTTATAAAGGAGGAAATTAATCTGGAATTTGGGATTTTTAACTCTTCAGATATCTAGCCCAGATATTACCCAAATGACACTGTAGAAGCTCACATCTAGAAATGAGAAGGTCACTAACCAAAGTAATCTAAGAGAACCATCTGCACTCTTAGCAAGCAGAGGAAAGCAGAAATCTAACATCTGCAGAGAAAGATACAGTTTAAAGTTTCTTTTTTGCTTCGTTGCCCTTGGAAGACAATCTAGCTGTGATAATTTATTCTAGATACGTTCTCTAATTATTCTGCTTCAAATACATGTGCTTTTTTTGCTTGTTTTTCTTCTTTTTGGTTTGCTTTAACAGAATAGGAAACAATCTGAATTGAAAAAAGGCCATCATGTTCTCTTAGGTTTATATCTCTCTCCAAGCTAAGGATAGTCTAGAAGTCAGGTCTTCTACCTCCTGAATTAATGGTTTAAGGTTTGACTATGGTAAACTCCACAAGATGTCTTGGATTTAGTTTTATTCCTGGGTAGATTTAACTTTGAGTTCTCTTCAGAGATTGTCATCTCAAATCTAACCACAATTACAATCAAGAAAGATTAATAGTACTGTCCATGTACTTCTATCCCCTACATGTGATTAAATGTTGGGAATGTTAAAAGATGAATAAGGAATGGCTGAAAGGACATATTTAATTACCTACCAGATTAAGGAGAAAAATTCTGGAAAGAAGGTAAAATGGATCAATGGATGGGACTGTAGTTTTTAAGCCATCTGAATCATATAAGAAAAGCTAGAGGAAATAAAAAAGGTTCATTTCTTCCAAGCATTACTCCAACCTGATGCTCTCAACATATTTTGCCAGTTGGTCACATCTATATTTCTGACAAAGCAACTGATTTTATTTAATCTTGTTGAGTTCTTCATATTGTGTACATCTTAGCTGTCTGCATGAAACGGACCAAAATAACACAGGCAAGTACATATTCAAGCAAAGATCCATCTGGGAAGTTTGAATGAAAAGGTGGGAGGCTAGGGTGCAGGGAAGAAGGGGGAGTTCCCCTGGCATTGCAAGTAAGAATTTTGAGAGCAAAAACCTAGCAATTTTCGAATATCATGTGGATTAGTAGTAGTTATTCAGGGACCATTGTATCTCTTTATAGCCATCAGTGAGTGGAGTGTGTTAAGGTGGTGTTTCTATAGCAACTTCTTCCCGCTGCAGCCTACCAAGAGCTCCTAATGCATGTACACAAGGCAATTTTTAAAAACTTGTAACTGATCATTTGGGCACATTATTAGTGCCTCAAAGATTAAATGGTCAGAGATTTCAGACACTGAAGCAATTAAAGGGTGGGTGGTAGCTGAAATCAAATTTGCTCCAGTATTGCTCCTTGGTTCCCCTCAGTGCGTTTTATTGAGTTAGGTAATTTAGGTTCCATGTGAGACAATTGTGGAAAGTTAAAGAAGGGACTCCTGGCCATTTTAGCCTGATGTCAGAGGTATTCCAGTGACTTATTATAGGATGTATAGCTGGAAAAAAAAGAGTTCCACTCAAGAGGATATTGAAACACATAGACCCTTTTCCGATGTTCATTTCTTTAACTTTTTGGACTCGTGGATGCATATTTACCATAAACTTTCCAGTGAATCCGTCTTCATCCCCTTATGACGCTGTATTAAATGAAATGGGAGTTTGGTGAATACGCCGGTCCATATGTGAGGATATGGAAACTCATTTAACATCAATCCATTTTCATTGTGAATGAGCGATGAAGAGAAAAACTTCCACTCAATAAGATATGTTTAAAAGGATCCCTTTTTTTTTTCCCATACTGGCTTCATTTTGTGCTCCTCTCCTGTTCTTCCTATTGGCTGTCAGTCAAGGTCATATGAACTGAATTTCAAATATTACTCATATCCTTTCCTCAATGGCTCATTAGAGGATTTTAAATAAAAGTTTTTATTACCACAAAGGCTGCAACAATGTCTACATCTGTATGTGAGGAGGTGATCACTATTTCACAGAATTTAAGACAAGATATCACTATCATTTTTGTCAAGAGACCAAAACCGCTGGAAAATCAGATGGATACTTTTAGAAATATTCTTATGGGAAGGATTACAAATGCATGTTAAATATTTTGCTAGTAATACAAATGATGTAGAAAAAAATTGATAATTTCCTTTATTCACAGGGCAACTGTTAAGCTGGCACTGGGAGTCAAGTGAACATTTGCTTGAAATAAACAAGTTATTTCCTAGAATTCGTCAGTTGATCTAGAAGAAAATTGTTTATTATTCAGACTGTAAAATTGTCATGAGAATCACAGGCTGGTATTCTAAGTCACAGAACTATATAAATCAAACAGGTTTTTGTACATCTTTATTTCCCCTCTGGGTCCTCTTCTGTAAACAGATATCCTACTTTTATTTAATAGAAGTAAGATCGTGGCTATTGTATCAAGACTATCTTAAAGAGAGCTAATAATTATTATTTTTCCTGGGTGAATCCGTAGCAATTTCATGTACTTTCACATCTCAGTATTTCTCTGCTTAAAATATTAGCTGTATGCAGATCAAATGAACAGTGAGAGACAGTGTGATTTATCCTACACTTTCTGAGTAATAACTAGGAGAGATACAAATGAAACTTGCTTTTGTGTTTTGCATTCATTTTTAATACAGTTTTTGGAAGCTTTTTTATTTTTCTGTGTGTGAATGTGTGTGTAGATTACCTAAATGGAAGAATATACACAACTTTATAGAGGAACAACTAAAAAGTGTCTGTTCCCAGTGAGTTTTCAGCAGGTGTTTATGTAAAATGGATGTAATATTAATAAGTTGCTATAATTTATAATGAGAATTTAATTTAAGGCCCTGTATGAAAATTATGCAGTGCAGACTCCATTTGTCAATCCATTTTGATTTCCTGTTATGATTTCTTTTTTATAAAAGTAAGTGCACTTTTGTGTTTCACATTTTCTTTGCTCCCTCTACTCTTGGGTTCACAAAATGGAAAGGTTCAACTTTTGTTTCAGTTTTCCTTCACATATAGGATCCAGAAGTACAATCTTGAAGGAGACAGGATAAAGGCATTTATGAAAATGAATTTTTAATAACATACCTGGGCATACAAACATTTTATGTATGATTAACATTGGCTTCACCCAAACTGTTGTTACCAACACTCAATCAGTCAAGTCTTCAACCTTGGTCTTGTACACGTCTGTAATGTTAGGATCAGTACAATATATACTATGAAATAATTTCTGAAATTTACAATGTCCTTTTCTAAAGCAAAATACTTCTTCAAGTGTTGGAAGTCTATTTAAGGACCTAGATTCTAGGTGTGCCACTCTTTTATTTTGTTTTAATTTGAAATAAGGAGGTTGGAATCTAAAACCTCAGTGCTCAGAAGGCTCTCATTTATTTTTTCAAGAAATCCAATGTAGCAGGGATTAAACTACTGGAATGTGTGTCCATGGAATTAATCTAGCAGAGATTAGATGCTCCAGCAAACAGTGCAGTCAAAAAAGGGTTGGCAGCTGTGTCTGAAAGGTGATTGTTTAAGTGATCTTGAAGCTTTTGGAAACTTCCTGCATATTATATTTAATGGGAAGTAATTTACTCTCTTTACAGGAAATAGAATGTTGATGTTTTTACATTTGACTGAAAACATTTCCTCTTATCTAGCATAAACATGCAAGACAAAAGTGTAGATGATATTTTAAATATTTTTTTAATAAATATTTAACTTTGCATTGATTATTGCTGAGCTTAAGTCCACATGCATTTACTTAGAGGAAGGGAAATAAATGTAGTGGGAAGCTTTTTTCATGACTACAACTTTCCAAGATCTCATTTTTGCATGTAGGAAAAAAAAATGGAAACATATCCTCTCTGCCCCCTAAGATTACAGAGATGAAATTCCTTAGTTCAATGATTGATATGCTCATCTAAATTTTTCATCTTTATTTCTTTGTATGAAAGAACTGCTATCCTCTACACACAGAAGCGTGAGAGAGCCCTTGGTGCTCTTAAACCAGGGCACATTCATGTAACAACCATCCTGCCCTTTGTGCAGATGTCTTACTAAGGATGTCCTTCATCTTTCCACCCAAGAAATACAGACACTCATTCTGATGATGACTGTATCACAATGATGGATAACAACGTCAGCGTGGTTGCTGGCTCTCCTCCCAGGTAACATAAGTTTTATGGGGAAAGACACACAAATTTAGTGCGTTAACAACCTCTGTTCTTCCACAGGAGAAGTCATGTCAGAGGCTAGATACCTGAGAAAAACAAACAAACAAACAAACAAGAAAGCAAACAAGGCATTGAGCATCTTATCCAAGTGATCCAATACCTCAGTAGTATACTTAGATTTTACCTTCCCATTTTTCTGCTTGCTTTCAGCACTGAGAAAATTATGGTTCCTTTCCCTTGACAAACTCAAAGTATGTCCAGCCGCACAGACAGAATTTCATTCTCTTGCCAAGATGCCCAAGGAAGTGTTTATTATTTCCAATTGAATTAAGAAGTGATCATAATGGATAAGTAAGAAGACACTTGCTCTCTTTTGTGTTTCATCATTCCCAGAGATGTATGCAAAATTAAATTTAGTAAATACTCCTTTCATAAATTTAGCCTCAGGTTTTTCTTCTGTGCAAGTAAGCACTGATAAGCTTGAGGTTTAGAGACTCAGGACCAACTCACCTTAGTCTGAAAAGCTATTTCAATTCATTTAGACAAAAAACAGCAAATAGATAAAAACAATGTCATAGTCTCAAAATAAAACAAAAATACAAAAAGCTTCCAAAAAATCAAACTAAAAAACAAAACCAGAAAACTATGACAGAAGTTCAAGACACTAATCAGGCTATGAGAAGCTCTTAGTTCACTCCTCAACTTCCCAACAAATTTTCTTGGATATTGTCAATAATCTCCCTACTGCAGTCCTGAACTACACAAAATAGATAATAGTAGCATTTATTCCTTCAGCCCTAATCCTCATGGTGCAGAAACCACTCATACTGTGTGGATGCACAATGCACAGCACACTGATCTGAGTGTGACACACTGATCACATTTGTATCATTTTATGTGCTAAAACATTTCTTTAGCTATGTTGCTGAGCTGCAAAGAGCTCCGTTTGCTTAAAAGCCGATGTTGCACACGCCAATGAGCAAAGTTTCAGAAGTTGTTATCCAACTTAGGCATTTTAGTCTAGCATGCTGTTATTTAAGATTGTGTCAGCACTTCTCTTATTTTTCACCAATCCATAATTAGCTTGTACAAAATTCACTAGGGACTACATTTTAGAGTAGAAGATCTTTAAAGCAAAATTGCTTACCAGCATAGAAAGAAATAGCTTAGTTGAAGGTTTACTATAATGTAACAGGAAATTTATTTCTATTCTTATTTGTCCTTGTAAAACAGAGATCTTATTTAGCCCATCTCAGTGAAGGATGAGCAGATGACAAAGAGTACTGTCAGTCTCTGAATCCATCTCCTATATTTTCTTCCTTTTCAAAATTCATTCCTTTCTTTTTTTATGCCAATTATCCTTTTGCCTAGTTAGGATAACGTTATGACTCTGCAAAAAAATAATCAAAACCACCTTACTTTTTTTAGTCCTGAGTGATCTTCCAGTCTTATTTTTTTCAAGTTCTTTTCCTTAATTTTATGTCTTCTTGTAATCTCAAACTTTATCAAGGTCCTTGCCCATGTGACGTTAAATTTTTCAAATGCCTTATCTTACCATGAGGATGGAGCTCCTGTTTCATAGATTAGGCACCTTCACACCCAATGAGCCTTTATTTTTCTCAGTAACAATTAGAAATAAATAGGTACCTCTGGAGGGTAACAGATTCTACTCTTGGGCAACATTTTTCACTATTATTCATTTCAAAAAGATAATGGATATTGTTACTTACTTGCATCTGTCCACAAGAAATATTAATAGATATTTTGCATTTCTTTCATGATAGGTACCAGATATTAAAGAAGCTATATAAAAAATGGAACAAGCATTATTTGTTAACAAAGGACCATGACTTCCAATGGATCACTCTAAAAATAATCTGGTTTGTACAGATCAGATATTTAAGATTTTTACAAGTCCATCAAGTCTTTCATATATTGGTTTGCCAGTGCCTGAGCTGGCTTTTCATTACTTGGGAAACTGATATTCTTGAGGGAAACATTCCATAATTCTGTTGAAAATGTGAGAATGGACAGTGATTGCAAAAGAAAAATGTAGAAGTGTTCAGATCACATTTTACTAATGTGAGTCTCAGCTGACATGATAATTCTGGTGAGTTAGTTTAGGGCCCAATCTATTAAGCAATATTAGAAATTGTTAAGTGCATAGTTGCAGACTTAAAGAAATGTTTACATATTATTCTTATCTATGACATACAACTGGTACATAGAGTGATGTCTCAGTGTGTCAACTTCGTTATAACACATTCAGAGAAAAAAACAAGCAGTAGATTGCAAATGGAAATTTCCTTTAGGAAATGTTGTGAAAATGCTGTGAAATAGTTTCTTCTGCACAGAGTTAATTGATAAATTTTCATTTTCCTCCATTTCCTTTAGAATAAAATCTGCTTGTAGGAATTGTTTTACCTTTATATTCAAGAGTCAATGGACAAAATACAGGAAAGATCTCAAGAAAGGAAAACAAAACTAGATTTTTCAAAGGTAAGAATCATAATGCTTTCCCAGTAATTCATTAATTCATGCTTTCATATTGGCCCAAGACATCTTCAAAGTGCCCAGTGTCAGAAAAAGCTGAATGCATTTTTCTCCTTAACTTCTTGAGTTGTATGAATAGAACACTCTGTTGAGACAGAAACAAAAAAGAGTTTGAACTAAAAAAATCACTTTTTGAATTAGTGATTTAAGTACACATCTGACAGAAGGTGAGAAGAAGCAGTTCTATCAACGTATCTGGGTTTTAAAACGATATTTCAGCACGTCAATTTTGCCTAACACTTCTTTCTTCATCCTTCACTTAAGTTCTGGAGAAAAGGCATTTTTAATATTTCTCCTGCCAGTACTCCTCACTGGGTATTACGTGGTGCTATATCATTCTTGCAGCTCAGATTGCATTTCTGAGGTGTCCCTTCTGCCACGAAGCACAAATAATTTCAAACATTAACTCAGTCATAAGATGCAGCATAGTTGGAGTATGAATCCTCATTCTATAATTTTTTCTCAGAGTCAGGTAATCCATTCTCTGGAGTTGTGGTGGTAATTCTTGTAAAAACTTGTAAGGACTTACAAGTGTTTTCAGGTGAATTAATGGTGAATTTCAAATTATCGACTGTGGTTAAAGTAACCAGCATGATAGTCTGTGGGGAGTTTTTTATTATTTTTTCTTCCAGTAGCAAAACAAACAAAACAACTTGCTAGTTTTACACTACATCTGTTTGTCTCAAATTAAGGTTTCAGTTGTAAAACAACCCACTCATTCTCAGAGGGATTCCTGCTGTGGGCAGGAAGGAAAGAAAACCTCTATGAGTTGAAGCCAAGTTACTGTTAATTTGCTCAAAGATGCAGAGATAAACTGGTTCAAATGCTCAAGTTCTTTTCAAGTGAATATTTCATCACAAAATATATGACCTTTAAAAATGTTATTGAAATATTGTCCCTTTATAAGTAGAAATAATTATATGCTATGTTTACGTGATCATTACTCCCTTTACCACACATTTCAAATACTTCAAGATGCTCTCATGCTGTTTACTTCATCTGTTCAGACAGTGGATGATATATGAGGTTCTTAAAACTAAAATTCGTAGAATTCTCTGATTTTTTTTCCCCTGAAAGAAACGCAGTTTTATGGAAGTATTAGGCAAATTTATTCCACAAACATTCAATATTATTTAAATTCTTTAACCAAATATAAATTACAAGGCTAAAGAACGAGACTATGTTTGTTTTCAGCAGTACTACACCAAGACAGAATTATAACCATGTCAAAAAAGAGGCAGAATTTCCTGCTAAGATAGACTTCACTGGTGTTGTCTGTCCCAGTGTTAATCATGTGTCACACTAATATGAAAGTTTTACATTTTTTCATCTTAGTACCTTAGGAGAGTTATTTCCCCAGTCTCCTCATGTCCAGATCTTTCTCAAGAAGCCAAAAGGTCCCAGATATTATTCTTGTATTCTTGCTTCATGTCTTTCAGTGCCTCAGACTCGCTGGGTGTGCACAGGGCTGCTTTCTTGGAGGCACAGAGCTGGCTTGACACACTGTGTGCCAGATCAGCTGTGTGGTGATAATGCCTTGTGGAGTTAAAAATCAGATTGGACACTATTGCACTGGCCTGGTCCATTGCACATGGTCCATGTGTGGCTTTCTGAGCCTGTCCTTCATTTGACACTGCCCCTGCCAGCCCACATCTGTGACTGCATTACATCACTTGTGGATTTGGTCATGGTCCTGGAGATACTTTAGTGCCTTGAATTTTTTTTTAAGATAAATAAAATCATTCCCTGTATTTTATTTTCATAACATTTTCATCAAATTCTTCCATTTTATTTACTTTTCATGCTGACTTAATGAAAAGAAAGGGGGAAAAAAGAAGATACTTATACAAGCACATCAGTTTTGATCAGCTGTACTTAGTTTAACACAAATTGCTGATTTTGGTTTAGTGGTTAGTTAGATAAGCAAAATCAATAAGTTAATTTTTTCATTTAATTTTCAGTCCTACATAAGGGGAATATTGTAGGCAGACTTATAGACTCTCAATTTATGTTTCAATTACTGATGAAAAGGCTACAAAGGTAAAGAGACCATAAACACATACATACTATATTAAAATAATTTTTACATGTGAAATACAATCTTATATTGTAATACTTCTAAATATTTTTCAGTTTACCTGTAAATTGAATGAGGCCAAATCCAGCCAAAATAATAAGATACAGCAAAATAATCAAAAGCTATATAACACTTGTACATCAAGGAAGCAAATTTGGGGTCTAGTATTTTTAAAATTCTCACACGTGTCAAATCTCTTATATGGTGATACATATTTATATTGGCCATATACTATGTTGCAATATATTTGTATTGCTAGATTATTTCTATGATTAGTATTTAGTGGTAAAAATTGAGGATCTTTAATTGACATTTAGGTGAACTATATATCTGCTTTAATATCAGACTAAATCCCTTCAGTGTTCATTTTTTCTGAAAAAGCCGTGATTCTAAATAGTATTTGCTCACTATGATTATAAGTGCAAACACAAACGTACTGAAAGCTCCAAAATACTACAATAACTGAAGCAAAAATATCTTATCCACCATGGGAAGGGATCAATTAACTGTATAATACCTAATACCCAAACAAGATTTGCCAAAATTTTTTTGGCTAGCAAGAGGAAAGGAAAAGGACATAGATCCTCTGACTCTTGCATACTCTGTTCCTATTTTTATCCTAATCCTGCCTGGCATTTTGTCCTGAGCTACAATTTATAAAATTACCATTTATTCTTGCCAATGTTCTTGACAAAGTAAAGAAACTCAGAATTTCCGCCTCTCAGGTTATCAGGGACAGTGTGTCAGTAAAGCCTTTTGGGCAGTATTCCAGGAGGTCTTCCCACAAGACCTTCCCTTCTGGCTGACTCTACACTGCCACTGATTTGTGCAAGCATGTCCTACTTTACTTCCTTGAATGTCATGCAATGAAAACATTCTTTATACTGCTAGATATGGTAACTTTTCTGACTGACAAGAAGGGACCTAGAGCAGCTAAAATCAAAGAGATTCTTAGTTTCAAAATGTGGAATACTTTGGGTAGTTAAAATACACTTCCTCAACCTAATCTCCCAGTTTCTAACTCACTCTTCAATGGAAGTGAATAAAGTAGTTGCCTTGGCATTGTGTCTTATAATCAATTTTACAACCCCATGGTTCATGTGTGTTTGTCTTCACTTCGAGTACTTCTATATTAAATGTCTACCAACTCCACTCAAAGCATATAAAGAAGCATTTGGCTATATGATAGACTTCTTCAACACCTGCTGTTTTGAAGGACATAATCTCAGACAGTAATGAAGATTAAAACGAGCCTTGTGGTAGGTAATAAGTGAGTCAAAGATAAGAAAATTTTTCTAGAGAACAAATTTCCTGAAATTTCCTTTGCTTTAAGTTTTTGTTGGCAGTGCAAACAGCTGGGTGAACCTTTCTAAGGTTTTGTCAATTTAAATGATGTAGGGTGCTGCTCTGCAAACAAAGGAAACATTAAGAATCCTTCTCAAGGCTTATGAGGAATCCAGTTTTCTTTCAGGAAGCATAAATTAGCTGAGACACAAAAGTTACTTTAAAGCAGTCTTCATCTCACTTGTATAACACAGTCAAAAAAGTTATAGAAATTTCCCAACTCAGCACTCATAAAGCAAATCTACATTTGACTTCTACTTCTCTATTTGCTGTAATTTTGCAAGGTAAAATGTGATGTTTAAATATCCAAAGGCAATATATGCATAATTACCATTATTTTCCTAAAGGATTACAAAAACGAAGAGAGAGAAATAAGTCCTTTGTGATAACAAATATAAAGGATGATTCACCTAATTGAAGGTAAGCCAGAGCAAATTAAGTAAAAACTAATACAGGTGAAGATTAAAATAGTTAGATGAAAGTTGTGATTGGTAGGTGCTTAGGCACCTAATAATACTAGAGAATGTATTTCCTGTAATTCAGCAATCTGATATAATGTCTATTTTTAAAAAAATCTCAAGGCAAAAATGGAGTATAAAAAGAATTCATCAGTTTAATAACAATAAAGAAGAGCCAGAATACTTAGACTATACTTAGACTAATAATAACAAGTTGTTCCCGAAAGTTTTATCTCAGAAGCAGGAGAAGAGTATGACATAATGGCAAAATATGTGCATTACTAAGTTATTAAAACTGGGGAAAGAAAAGAAAAAACCCCAACACAATAAGATAGGAGAATGCACTTGGAAGTCTGAACCACAATATCTCATCAGGAATGTAGTATCATGAGGCCCCATGGAAAACATATAAACTAATAAAAGTGTAAAGACATCTGCTGTAAGGTTTGTTAAAAAACTGATAGTGAAAAAGCAATTTACTACAAAAGTACTGGGTTTGGGGTTTTTAATAAAAATATTTTTTAAAAAAATATTCCTAGCATCACTAAAATAACATTACTTTAATTTCTTTTTTACATTCAGGTCTAGTATTTTTTTTTGTGTACTCTGTCTCCAAAAATACAATAGATATTGAGTTTATTTGTTGAACAGCAGTTTTAGCTCTATTTCCCTGTCAGTTTATGGGATATTTTTAATGTTTCTAAAAGGTCTGTTAAAGAAGGATGTTTTCATCTGGGTCCTTACGGTGTACAGTTGACTCATTACCAAAATCTCATCCTTGTATAAAAACCTCATTATCTTTTTCTGAGGGAACAAATTTGAGTTATCTGAGACCAAGACCTCACCTAGTGCAGTATCCCAGAGCAAGAAATCCTTGTTGGAGTATCAGCCATGACATTTCCCTCCATTGCCAACTACAGCTGTCACAATGATAAACCAGGAGTTTGATAAAAAGCTTAATAATGTGGGAGCCATAACACCTATATTTTTATTTTTGAGGTAGGCTGAATACTCATTTGCTTGGTGTTGGACTCTTAAATAGAAGAAAGTTGGACACAAATTCAAGAAAATTGTATTTGATCAAGATCCCTGTAAAAAAGAGTGAAAATCATACTCTTGGAAACAGCATCATATTGTGGAATTTATGTCATCTTATTTAGAACAAACTTCATAAAGAACATATACTGCACAGGTGGACCAAACACGTTATTTTCTTTAGGAGATTTTCCCAAGCATTTACTTTTGTTTGGACAACTTGTGTTCAACTCTTTTTCTTACTAGAACCAAACTCCTGACAAATAATGTACTAAAGTAACTGGATTCAGTACACAGTCCAGAATCAAAAATGCACTAAATCTCTGAGGGTTTACATAGTCTTTTTTTTCATCCGATATTGCAGGAAAGAGACCAGATGCAGAAGAATTGGGGAGTTTTCATGGATTTTTGTGTCATTGAAAAGCTGCCTAAAGTTGCTATGAAAAAAAAAAAAAAAAAAAAAAAAAAAAAAAAAAAAAAAAAAAAAAAAAAAAAACCCAACAAAAAAAAACCCCTCAAAAACAAAAACCCACAAAAAAAAAATCAAAACAAAAAACCCCATGAAATCCAAAAAACCCAAACCAAACCAAAGTACAACTACATTCTAAATACAGTTAAACTGTTATGTCATGTCAGTAAAGCTCTCTTACTGTGGGTACATATCTCTATAATGTCTGGCAAAGCACATTTTCTCACAGAGAGCTCACAAAAATATGGTTCTGCCATTATAGTCTACATGATAGGTTTTTGCTCCTACAGCTAAATCATCAACAACCACATCTATCCCAAGTGACATCGATGTTCTGGCAAAAGTCTGCAGCATAAGTATACCATCAAAGAATGGAATATCATTTTTCCTTATAATGCCAAATAAGTAAGTACATAGAGAAGTTATGCAAAAAATATTAACTAACAGAAGTATGAGGAGGTCTATACAATATTAGTCATTACTGTAAACATGCTAAGACCTTAAGGTGTAAAATAATGTGATCTGAGAAACAGTGAGAAGAACAGGTTAACCAATCATTTCTCAAAATGTAGGTGAAGTTCTGTGTAATATCCACATGCATAATTCTGTAGTTTTCTTAATAATGATTAATTGTTATGGTAAAATCAATGTATTCATGTGTAGTGGAAGTGTATGAAACTTCATAAGAAGGTAATTTTCTATAAAGCAAGTACCATTTTAAACTAGAAATAGAAATCAACTAATACATCACAGAAGAAAATTAGACAGAAAAAATATAAGTATATCCTTCTGAGACGACATAATGTAGCAGCAAAGGAATACCTTCAGATCTGTAACACCAAAGATGTCATTTCTGCAAAGCAAATTTTGTGAGTGAAGGGGACATTGAAGGCACACATCCAATCCCTTTGTCTGATATAGGTAGTCAGACTCGACAGTCCAAAATCAACAGACTGTATTAAGCCCAAGAACACCGTCATGAGAACAAAAATGTCATCTCTGGAGCTCAACCTAACACACAATTTTGAGAGTAGCAATCTTGATCAAATGAAAAAAAAAAAAGAAAAAAAAGGATCTTGGATTTTTGTGTGGGAAGAGAAGTCAGAACTTCATATCACTTCTGGTTTGTTTCTGTCCTAAACCTGTATATGTAACAGCATTCCATTACAAGGGTTCTGATGCAAGTGCACTGATGCTCTGTTTAGATGTTGCCAAGTATTATATTGTTTTAGCATCTGTAACAATGCAATAAAGTCCAAATGTTTTTAACTGTCCATGCACTTACATGCCAAATGGTTGATGTGAAGATAGAAGCCAGAATTACATGTGCACAAATTCCCAGGCTGTGTGGGTCTGCTTATTATTTCATGCACACATATTGGGAAAATGTATTTTGCATGAGTTCTTTAAAATATTTGCTATATGTGTTTTGGGTTTTTTTGATCTTTTTTCCTATGCTTATTTGTCCCTTTCTCTTTTATAACTTAAAAAATTAGTAGTGAATTATTGTGGCTAGATCAATTTTATATTCATTTGCCTTTGAGAGAAGGGAAAACGTTTTGGTGACTCTCCTAGGAAGCAGAGATGCAATAGAGCAACAATTCCTTCCTTTTGCCAGTGACAGCTCCCTCCCATATTATCTTCTCATGTCCTGGGACTCTTCTAGCTCAGTCACCCCCTCTCAGGCAGCACAGCCTATCCCAGGAATGAGCTGAAACACACTTGTCTGTCCAATGTTGACCACACCACATAGCTTGTAGAACCAGCCTGGTAGACTTTGGCTGAGAAGCCACAAGAGATACCTGCAACAATTCTATACTCATTGCCAGCTGAGTTGTAATGACTGGGACAACTACAAAGGATTTATTTTGTTTCATCAGGTTTTATTTCCTGGAATTTTCTATTTGGATTTTTTTTTTTTTTTGGAGGGTGAGGCAGAGGGAGGAGGTGGGGGGAGACAGAGATGGGACACTGATAATTTAGAAACAGAATTCTCCTTCATCAAGCAAATGGCTACCTCTTATATTTGATAAGGCAAAATCATATGGGAAAGCTTGAAACCTGAACATAATCTCTGATCGTTTATATTCCTGTTAAAGAGATGCCTGGCTTTGATTTGGATTTTAAAATATATTTGCAAACCTAATCTTTTGTAAAGATGGTGCTAGCTCCAAATTTTTCAGTCACGTGATAGCTGCTATTTTGGGGCCTTGCATACAATAGTCAGTCTCTGGATTTCTTCTAGTTAACAGGAGAAACAGAGCCATTGATTTTACATAACTTTCTTTATGGCACAGGAAAGGTCTATAATTTTATATTTTAATCTGCTTGCATCAGAATTCGTTATTACTTTCTCACTTCCACTCAAAAACTTAATAATACCAAAAAAATCTGATGCTTTCCTCTGAGAGGTTCTATATGAATATACTAAATCCAGAAGAATTCCACATTTACTGTAGTATATGCTTAGTAATATGCTTATACAGACCTCCTAAGGCTATTTCAGGTAGATTTTGCATCAGCTAAAAGTATGTCAATTGAGAAATCCCTCCACTAAGGTCAAAGGTCTCAAATTAGTTCATTTAAGGCCAGCACAGTGTAAAGTATTTGAATTAAGATGACCTCAGTTACAGTTTTCTGTATTAAAGCTTTTTTAGTTAATGCTCCCTAGGTCTTTTTCTTCCCTGCAGGACACAAACTGCCTCTATTTAAAGTCAGTAGAAACTGCTGATATTCTGCAGGGAGGAATAAGGTCTTGAGATTAAGAAGCCTGCATTAACAGCATCTCAGTTAAGATGTTTTTCTTTCAGAAGTACCTGTTAAAAACAGCTTCTAAAGTGATTTAGGAGCACCATGTGCCAGACCCTGTATTTGTAGTGTAGGTAAAGCATGTAGGTAAAGCAGTCCAATAGCTGAGATTTAACAGTGGGGAAACTTGGTTTGTTTTCACCTTCTTAGCTCTTTTTTAGCTTAACATTGGTACTGATAAGACAAAGGACAAGATATGGAACTAAAACAGATATGAATTTATAACACTCAGTTCCAAATTGAGCATAACCTCCCATTAACTTAGATTACCAGATGCCATATCCCAGAATGATGCCCAAGGGAATTACCTTCACAAGATATATGTCTTGACTGCTCCTCCCTTCCAGGATGCTCCCAGCTGTAATCAGCTAGTGGTTTGTTTCAGTAGGACTGTAGAGCCACGGGCCTTGATGAGCTCAGTTGTTCTGACGGGAGAATTCAGGAATAAATGATGCTCAAGTTATCTTCAGCATACATTGTGCATAGTCATTTGGCTTTCATTTACCATGACCTACAAAAAGCTAAATGCAAATAAAGGAAGGACCACAATAAGTTAATTAGACTGGCATTTCAAACTCAGTGAATTTGTTCTCACTGAGTGAACATTTAGTTAAGATAGACATTACTGTGAGTTAGTAACTTTAGTGTACATTAATATTGTGTGAATGAGAACTATTACTTCTGCAAAAATCCTGATGAGGATTTGTTATTCTTCAGCTTGGTAGGTTGTAGGCATAATATTAAGTGTCCTAAAGAGAAGAAAAAGCACATGTGTAAGTTTTTTACTTCATTGTTTAGTCAGGCCCTTACTACACATGGAAGATAGGTCTTGCCTTAAATTTTTTAGAGAATATCTATTTATTTTTAATCAGTTTGCATTATCTATGAAGACAATTTGAATCTGTTAAAAGCATAAAAATATTATTAGAAAAAGGCTTGTTTGAAATAATTTGTGTTTAAAATGGCTATAATTTAGAGTCTTATTCCTTAGGCAATGCTACAGCTGCTGAGGTACTGAGTTTCAGGTTGCCAAGCTTTTAATTGCAGTAAGAGGTATCAAACTTAAGAATAAAATAAGAATGAAATTCAGGTTTGTCCTATAGTTATAATTGTGGCATAGCTGAGAAACAGGGCTGTGCCTGTGTGCACACCTGATGCACTCAAGTCATTAACTCCTTGGGTGATCCAGAAACTCCCTGTGTATACATCTGCATGGAGGAGATAATGCAGTAATTTAGACAATAGACTGACTTGAGACAGTGATTGACCAAACTTCTTGCCACCCTTTCAATTAAGGATTTGACTAATTGGCGCAGAAGCGCTCCTAGTGGAAATTTGAGACTGCCCTGAAGATTTCCCCCAGGAAACCCTGCAGTGCCTAGACCAATTTCTGTGCTTAAATATGTTGATTAACAACCTGGGTGGAGAAATGTGCTATCTCAGAGACTCTCAGGAGGTTCCTGCCACAAAATTGATCAAATTGTATGTAGAAAAGTCCAATGGGGCAGTCTTTTGTAGACAGTTAAGAGAATTAGGAGATGTTTTGTCTGTAGCTTGAAATAATCTGTTGCAGCGGAGCCTGCTTGTGGTGGGATTGTCACACAGAAACAGTGCCAGATGAACTGCAAGGACTGAGCAGAGCAGCAGGGTGAGGAGCCTCAGGCAATCCAGCTGAAGACATTGCTGCAAGGACCCTTGCAATGGGGGTGCTTCTCTCTGTCTAGAGAGCCACCTTTTGTTCAAGAGATGTGATTCCCCACATAAGACTTACCCTGCACCGAGATCCTAGTGAATAAGATTTTAGCAAATGGTCCATCTGTGAGTGTCTTTGCAACATAATCATCAAAAAGCTAGTGGCCTTGTCTAAACTCGGGGGAAGCAGTGTCACCTCCACAGCAGGATGGACACCAGCTACCTTTTAGGCAGTTCAAAACATGTAATTCTTGTCTAAAGCTCAGAGCGCTGTACTAATCATACTGAGATGCAGGTGTGCTTAGGGCACTCAGGTTCATCATTCACACTCAATAGCTGTGCTGTCTCCTGCATCTTGTGATGCAGCTTTGATTATACAGCTGCAAAGGCTCTTTCCCCCAACATCACACTTTTCCTCTTCCCTCACCCCCACCTAAGTCAGGGTTGAAACATGCCCTTGATTTTCTCAGATTCAAGAAAGATAGCTCACCCAATAACGTTCATTCAAATATGATTAATTTAAAGAAAATACAGAATATTAAAATAACTTAGCATGGAAAACCAAGGAAATTTTACTGCACCATGTTAGCTAATTAATCCTGCAAAATGAAGCAGAAAATGAATGGAGAAAATGAAAGCCACTCAGTAAAAAAGAGAACATTCATTTGAAGCTCGACCTTTGCAAACTGCTGGTAGCACCCCTAGTCCTGTCAGTGCCGTATCCTCCCTTGAGCAGGCACAACTTCACAGTGGCAGAACCAGGAGTGATTCAAATGAAAACTTCCACAGCAAAGGGAAATGGTTATTTTTCAGCACCATCAGTTCTCCAGTGTGGTTCATTGCACAGAGCTGAAGTGAGAGCAGGTGGGAGAGGTAAGCATTCTTTCTGGCAGTGCTAACATATGACAGCTTAAAGTACTTATAAACACCACTATCTCATACCCAATGTGCTTCTTTATAGAGAAACCAAGGAATTATTCCAGAGTGTTTAAATGTCTATTTAATATCATATAACACAGCAAGAGGGGTTTATTTAGCAGTTGAGAACTATATCTGTAAAACTGAGTGATTTAAATGGTTCTTAACCAAAATATGAATATTCTTAAAAATAGAGAAACAATTGATTTGATGCAATCCACAAAAAAAAAGCTGTATTTATTATTTTCATTCTTATAGTTTTTCACAGAATCAGAATATTCTGAGTTGGAAGGCATCCACAAGGATCATTAAGTCCAGCTCCTGGCCCCACACAAAACCATCCCCAAGAGTCATACCATGTGCCTAAGAACATCTTCCAAATGCCTCTTGAATTCTGTCTGGCTTGGTGCTCTGACGACTTCCCTGAGAAGTCTATTCCAGGACACTCTGGATGAAGAATCCAAATAAAAGCCATGAAATCTATGTACCAAATGATCCAGAATAGGTTTGTCTAAGGTCATAGAAAGTATCTCAGTATAAACCTACACTAACTGCATAAAGCTTAGAGAAAAAATAACATCTTCCAAAGCAATTTTGTGCTCTAGGATGAGATATAAGAATTTCAGATAAAATGCCTGACAAAATACTCAGGTATAGAGAAAGCACCTTTAGTTCTTGATGCATGCAATGTATCTCTCATAATAATAATCAACAGCTGCCATGTTCACAAACAGAGGTGCTCAAAGCCCCTGTCCAAGAATGATCATCATCAGCCATGACTTCATTATCTGAGATTCAGACTGATGACAAATGATTTATTATTTATAAAGTTCAACAAGGCCAAGTGCAAGGCTCTGCAAGTGGGTTGGGGGAACCCCAAGCACAAATACAGGTTGAGTGGAGGATGGACTGAGAGCAGCCCTGCTGAGAAGGATCTGTTTGTGCTGGGGGATGAGAGGCTGGACATGACCCAGCCACGTACACTTGCAGCACAGAAAGCCAAATGTATCCTGAACTGCATCCAAAGCACTGTGGGCAGCAGGGACAGGGAAGGGATTCTGTTCCCCTGCTTTGTTCTGTTGAGACCCCACCTGGAACCCTGCATCCAGCTCTGGGGTCACAGCACAGGAAAGACATCGACCTGTTGGAGCGAGTCCAGAGGAGGGGCACCAAGACGATTAGAGAGATGGAGCTCTTCTCTTTTGAGGAAGGACTAAGAGATTTGGGATTCCTACAAGAGTCATGGAGTCAGACAATTTGCAAGAGTATGTAGTGGGAGGACAAGGGGGAATAGCTTCAAAGTGAAAGAGGTCAGATTTAGATTAGATATTAGGAAGAAATTATTTACTGTGAGGGTGGTGAGGTGCTGGAAAGTGTTTCCTTGGGAAGCTGTGGGTGCCTCATCGCTGTAAGTGTTCCAGGCCAGGCTGGATGGGGCTCTGAACAACCTGGTCTAGTGGAAGTGTCCCTGTCCATAGTGGCAGGTTGAAATGATATAATCTGTAAGGTCTCTTCCAACCAAAACCCTTCTATGATTCTATGATCAGTTTCAGTTATTTGTTCTCCCAAATTGATTTAAAATCTTCATTGCAAAAGCAAGTCAGTTTCTTTTCCCTTCTGTACCATTCAAGTTGAAAGATACTCCTGTTAAAATCCTCAGAGCTGGCACTGAAAATGAAATTGTAACAATATCGATAGTTAAGAACCACCAACATTAAGAAAATGTCAGAAAATTTATTATCGCTATAGATTCTCTGTGATTTATTACCAAATTATAGTAATAAATATCTCAAGATTAAGGTATGGTTTCGACAGTGAAAGGCAAGGAGAGAAATGAAAAACATCATTATGCTCCATATTACAATTTTGTTCACTCATTTTTTGCCTACTTACATTTGTCAATGCAACACTTTGTTCCTTCTACATCCAGTGACTGAATTTAAATTTGAAGCTATATCACCTTGCACTAAAATCTCATGATATCTAGCATGGTAAACATGGTCAGCAACTGCTTTTGTTACATGGCTAGGAAGTTTCTAAGACCTATTTAGAGATGAAATCCAATTAAAGTCAATCAAAAAAATTATTTAGTTCACCATGAACTTATATTAAAAGGATAATGTTATTGATTCAATAGATAGTGCTTTTACTTTTAAATAAGAATTTATCCAATGTCATATTTGGGACTCTGAAGTTAGTATTTTGGGCAAGTGTGGAGTTGCATTAGCTTTTAAAATCCAAAATGGTATCATCAGATAACCTTTCAGAGACACAAGCTTGTCCTCTGTCTAAATAAAATTTAAATCTAGTAACCTGAACGTTTATACTTGTAATCCAAAGTATTTCTAGAAGTATTTCTTGTAGGAGACTTTCTATAAAGACTAAAATTCTAATTCTAAGTAGGTTAATTATATAACTAAATTCTGTGGGGTTTTTTAAATTCAAAATTAGTCTATTTTTTAGTATATTTTGATCAGTTTTACTCTGTAAGAGGGATACAAAGGAGGTTCCCATACAAATGAAGAAGTGCTTAAAATGTTGTTAAAAAAAAAAAAAAAAAAAAAAAAAAAAAAAAAAAAAAGAAAGATCAGACATTGAGGTATATGATATCTATGAATGGAATCTTAGTGAAATCTTTGTTTGGACCAAAGAAAACCTAACAAAAGATTGAGAAAGAAAAATTGATAGTAAGTTGTCAATATCTGCAACGAAACAAAGGTACCTGGTGTAAATGAAAACCAGCTGTGAGGACTGAAGAAGTCTCACGCAATTGAATACCTGAGACACCAATGACAAACAGAAATCAGTGAAGATAAATGTAAATCGAAGCACAGTATCAAAACCAATCAGATTTTCATAGATGGAATCAGAGCAGCCTGTTAAAGCAGCAGAATGCATCCTTGGGACTACACAGATAGTTATATGAATACTTTAATGCAGTGACAGTCAAGAAAAGCAAATAGAGCGTTAGGAAAGAAACCAAGAGCAAGTCAGAATTTTTCTGTGCCAACAAGAAATTTTTTTATGCCACTGTATCAACTCAACTACTCCCCAGATTTCAGGTCTTGAATAATTTGTTGATTTTTCACAGATTGCTTTGTTTTCTTCATTTCAGAAATAACATAAAAGAACTGAAGAAAGGCAAATATTAAAGTCACTTTCTAAAAAGCAAGAAGGGATCGACAGGTCAGTCAGTCAGTCAGTCTCTCTCTGATCCCTGGGAGAGCTCTCTAAGGAGCAAGTTCCCTTAGAAATATTTCTGGTGACTCTGGTGT
>VZSR01003807.1:35387966-35440798 GCA_013398615.1 Brachypodius melanocephalos
CAGGGCTTTGAATCTCATCTGCCACAGTGTCTTTGTTGGGGCGTTATGGTCCAGATGAATGGACTACCAGGAAAGTAAATAATGCATGATCATGCTCAAAAGGTAGTGTTTCATAATCTATGTGGAGACTGGTTATAGGTAGAGTTCCTCAGAGACTAAACAGGGCATTTATCATGTTTACTATCTTTATCAATAACCTGTGGGACTAGATGAAGTGTCTTCATCAGGTTTGTAGATAACTTTGAGACGGGGTGTGCAGTTGATATGCTAGAGAACAGGCTGCAGTGGAGAGGCATCTAGAAAGGCTAGAGAAGTGGGATAACAAGATCCTTATGAAATCCAACTACGACAGCTGCAAAGTCTTGTGCTTGAGGCACACTCACCCCCTGCTGCCAGAGATCAGCCAGGGATTGACTGCCAGCAAACAGTTCTGAAAGGACGTGGTGGGCTGTAGGCCAAATGTGCGTCATTTCTGTGCCCTGGCAGAAAAGCTCATTGCATACTGAGCTGTAGCAAAAAGAGGAGAGCCAGTAGATCAAGGGGAGAGATTATTGCCCTTGTTTATTGTCTGCATCTTCCTCACAAAGGAAAGCAAAGGAGCAGGCACCCATCTCTTCTCTCCAGTGATCAGTGATAGGACAGTGATAGCATGGCATGAAATTGTGTCAAGGCAGGTTTAGGTTGAATATTAGAAAAAGATTCTTCACACAGGAGCTGGCTGGGCACAGGAATAGGCTCCCCAGGGAAGTTGTCAGAGCACCAAGCCAGACAGAGTTCAAAAAGCATTTGGACAACACTTTCAGGTACTTGTGATTCTTGGAATGGTCCTGTGCAGGGCCAGGGCTGGATTTCTGTGGTCCTATCTAGTGCTGGATATTCTGTGATTCTATGATCCCACAGTAAAGTAGAAAGAGTGCAGCAGAGTCCAGAGCCCAGAGTGCAGCAGAAGGTGACCAAAATGGTTGAGGGTGGAGCACCTAATCTGAGAGGAGATGAGGCTTGTTCAGCCTGCAGAGAGAAAGTAGCAGCTTTCTATTATATAAGAAGACACTACCAGTAAGACAGAGCCAAATTTCTCAACAACATGAACAGCGGGAAAAGATCACACAATCATAATGCATTGAAATAAAGCAAATTTGAGAGGATATAAGGAAAGGGATCTACTCTATGAGGGTAATTAAGCACTGGAACAGGATTCCCAGAGAGGCCATGGGACTCCTGTGTTTGGAAGTTTTCTAGACTCAAATGAACAGTGGAAACCAAGTATTCAGGTCTGAATTCACTGCTTTGATCTGAGGCTGGGCTAAATGACCTCCCATTGTCCCCTTCAACCTCAATAATGCAGTGATCTTGTGTTTACATGTTTCTAGGACCCAAGTGATTTGTCAGAAATAAATACTTCATAGCTGAATTTATAGCAGATGGTGGTATTTGAATAAGCCTGCTATAGATTGTGATAGAAAACCTTATATAGAAAGCAGAGACAGTTAAGAGTGTAAAATGGAAGGATATGCTTCAGCAGAGATCTAGTACTTTCCAATATGCAACAAATTAGATGATGGAAGCAGAAATGAGATTTATTAAATTGACATACAATATAATTTTCAAAGTTGTAAACATAAATTGCAGGACATATTCCAAAATCAAAACAATTTTGTCAAATTGAATAATTATTTGGGAAAGAGAAAAAAATCAATAAACATAAATGCAAGACTCTGCCTTCTGATTAGAATATTTCTTAATCCAGCTGACTACCTAACTGTAAAAATGGAGCTGAGGAACATCAGCAGAACATGCACCAAACATGTTTTGTAGTTTTAAGAGCATAGAACAGCACAGTGAAATGCATTAACTAAACCTTAAATATAGGTAGCAATATTTTCCATCTTCTACTGCTAGAACACTTTCTGCTGGGTCTTCCAGAGACATCAAACTACAAGAAATATGTGGGTAGAGAGACCTCATGTCATAAATTATCAAAAATAGTATCGAACCCTACTCACATGGCCTGTGAAGGAAGAAAGTTTGAAAGGACTGTGGTTTTCTAGTCTAGACAGAAAAGAAACATGATACTACTTCTGAAATATGTAAAAGGCTCCTGCACAGTGAATAAAAACAATCTGCCTTCTATCTGTGTGGAGGACAGGTCAAGAAGACATGAACTTGAAATTGCAGCATAAGAGCCTAGTGTGACATTAGGAAAACTTTCTGACTGAAAAATAGCAAATCACTGAAACAGACTGATAATGAAACTGGTAAGAGTCTGCATAAAACTGTGGACTAGGGAACAGACTAGACAGACCCCTGTCAGGGATGCTAAAGGAATAATTGTTTCAGCCTGAGGATGGAGAGTTGGAATAGATGACCTCCAGAGAACTTTTCTAACCAGAGGCAGAGAATCATGGCAAGAGTCAAACATGAAGTTTCTCTTCCCAAAGAAATGCATAATTTCACAGAATTGGAAAAGTTCAGCCCTTATAATTTTTTTTTTCTCATACAGTTGTGCTTTCCAGTGGTGATAAGCAGTTCCATGCTTCTTGAGGTGAGGAAACCTAAGGATAAGACTGGGCTCAAGCATTTCACTATTTTGAAAGGCTGTTCCTATCAAGAACAAATTGAAATAGAAAGGATTGAAAGATAGAAGGGAATGTATTTAACGAATGAATGACCAAATGTATTCAAAAGACGTGATCTCTGAAACCCTGTGAGTCCTGTTGGTTGAATAAGCAACTGCTTATTTCACAGAATCATTTAGGTTGGAAAAGACCTCTAAGACTGAGATCATAATTTCCAGCTGGAGAAGAGCATGAGTCAATACCACAAAGGATATGGCCCCCCAGTAAAACTTCTGATGTTCAGAAGCTTTGGAAGTTCTCACTTGATCCCTTCTTCACTGATGTTTCACTATGAGATCTGACCCTTCAGAAACTCTAGAATCACAAGGCAACACTTAAATACCTTTGGAAATGGATGGGTCTGTCAGGAGACAGGAATATTATAACGTACACTATAAGTTACTTAGAGTTTGCACTCTATTTCACACAAAGTAAACACAAGAACTCCTAATAACTCCCTTTTCCTTCTGATAAAATTGGAGGGTTGTGTTGGTTCTCTGTACAAGTGTTGCTAGAGTAATTATTATAGAGCAGCTGAGATGTAAAAGTTAGACCCACTGCTGGTGATAATCAACAATTACATTCACTTCAGTGGAAACCTGCCAATTTATTATATCTCACTATCAGGTCAACAGTGCTATGTGTCCAAACAAATGAATCCATTTTTAAAACTGAAAGGCAAAATGCCAATAGGCTTTTAGTTTTCTAATTTGTTTAGAAAACTTATTTTTAGAAATTGTTTCTTTATTTATATCTCTAATTAGTGATCTTATTAATATGATATTCTTTTCAAGATTACTTATTAAAAATATTCCTCTTTTTAACAGGGTTTCTTTTTATGCAAATTGATACTAAAAATGCTACAACAGTATAATTTCAAAATGGAAATGGCAGGCATTGTTTTAGCCAGGATGATCATCCAGAAAATTTTAAGGATTAGGAGTGCTGTATATGAAACAATTATTCTGCCTTTGAGAGGAAGGGCTAGAATTAGTTGCTCTTTCCACTGGAAAGTGAAAAGTGGAAGGAGATCTCTGGAGCACTCAGCATATTCACCAGTGCTGAAAATGAGAAGCATTCCCTGTTGCTGAGGGACAGGAGGAATAGCAGCTGTAACTCTCCCTTAAGGTAATGACTGCTTTCCCAGAGTCTTTGATTATTCTTTCAATAAGAATAACAGCAGTGATTTGCTGAAGCTGTGGCATGGGCAAAAGAGGTTTCAGGGGCCACCGTGATTTTATCAGACTGCAGCCAGGCACAGGACTCCCTGTAGGAATTAGGCATGTTTTGGATCCACAAACCCTGCACATTTCCCTTTTATAGTCTTTGCCTGAGGATTCTAATCGGGGCGCTTTAATTATTATTGTTTTAAGCCTCAATCCATAAAAGCTTGATGCTTGCACAATAAACTACTGAAAAATTTGAAGGGATTTACCTTTGTGCAGTTGTGCATAACAGCTTGCAAGATGAGACCTTCAGCAAGAGTTCCAAAATCATCTGAGGAAATTAGAAGCTGTCCTTTCACGTGTCCTTGAAAATGACAGTCTCAACCTAGACCCCTGTAGTCATGGTAGTTTGTTCAGTCTGTTTCCATGTGAATATCAAACAGGCACTTAAGGAGTCTCATTTTTACCCTCCCTTTACTATCAAAAAGGAATTAGACCATATGAAGTCATCAAGGACTATCTGAGGATTTGCTGTAACACCCATCACCATGGTATCTAAGTGCTTCCTGAAAAGACCTATTAATCACTGTGACTAAGCGTTCCCTCCTACCTGATCTGTCAGCTGAACGGCTGTTACTTGGGTTTTGATTTATATTCTCATGATTTAGCTTAAATATGGGCATCAAGTAGGACACTGCATAAATTCTCTCTTTTTGAAAAAGACTCAATTTAACACAGGAATTTCTTTTCTCCTAGGGTGATGAGGTGAGATTAGGCGAAGTGTATAGACATTCACGACAAAACTGGGAATTTCAAAATTAGGCTGTAGTTAACAAGGAAATAGCATTAATTGAGTTACTAGTGCATTTCCTGACAAAACAATTTTCATCAAACAGTATTATTGTTTTGTAGAAAAATTAAGGCACAGATTATGAAAATTTTCTCAAATGCCATTGGAAATTCTCATCATAACTTCTATCATGTTGTCTTAAAAATCAGGCTCTTGGTCAATTTTGTGACATGTATCATATAGGTTAGTATGATAGCCTTACCACAAGGCTTTAGATAGAGCATAGAAACTTTCTGTCTGTTATGTTAATATGCTTAAAGTTTTTTTTTTTTTATTATATTGATAAATTTGGGGTTTAATTAGGCAAAAACTACCTAAGATTGTTGTAAATTTTATGACTGAGTTTCCAAAATTATTCAAAATTTCAAAATGTTTTGGTCTTTTCTTCTTTTTAGATAGATAAACAGAACATTTCCAATAGAAAGTCCTCAACATTTCAAAGCGAAAGTAATTAAATCACCCTTATTTTGCTTATTTTTCATCTGCTTTCTCTGTGAATTTAACCAGGTGTACCAGTTAATGAATTGGAGGAAAATGGCAGTTTGTTGTGCTTGTTTACAGTTAATCTTAAATATTAACTATTGGTTTCTTTGCTTCAACTCGAAGTAGAAATTATAGTATTATATTTCTCAGGTAAATTTATCAATACAATCAACAATTTAGGGATATACTAGCATAGGAGACTTATAAAACATAACGTTTTGTTCCAGCTCGGCTGAAATAGCCTCACCTTCTAAAATCATGCCACATTACTCATGCATTCACATAAGTACTGAATTCAGTCTAAATATATATAAATATATTTGTGTCTAATATATATATTTACAAAAGGTCTACGTGTCCCTGTGCACGGAGATACAAATCTACAGGATGATTTGAATATTGATCATTTTATTTTCCCAGTGCCATTCAAATATACCTTAAGGAATGTAGAAATTTCATACACTGAAATAATGAAAAAGAGGGATAAGATGTTAATCAAAGCAGTAAAATTTTGGACAAAACTTCTTATCAAGTCTGTGAGCACAGCAATCAAACTTTTTTTAGTCTTTCCTCTTAAAATAAATTTTGCATCTTCTTTATAACTCTAATCTGCCTCTGAATGTTTTCTGATTTTTGTAATTTTTAATGACAAAACAGAGGTGACTATAAGTGTTCTAAGATGTCTAAAAGACAGAGGTAAATAACAGCTAAGCAAAATCTTATCACAAATATTTTACCAGAACAGAGATTCAGTTTGGCTAGCTCAAGCCAGTTAACTACAAAAGAAGTACATTTCAGAGCCTGTCTGTTTCTCTACAGACTCCATCAAACAGATCATGGCTTTTTCAGTAACCCCACAGCCATTATGATGATCTCATGTAACATTTTCACTGGCCTCATCTACATGCTGCTTCTTTTCCATGTTCTCCTTTTTTAGAACATCACTGTTATCGGTCAGGCCTTCATAGCTTCTCTCTAACTGATGCTTCTCTGAAGTCATTCAGCTTTAAATCATTTGCTTTTAGAAATATAGCTTAAAATTGTCTCCAATTGATGCTTTATAATATTTTTAAACTTTATTGAAGGGTCTTAAATGAATCCAGGGTACATCTTCCACTGACTTTTACATTTCGCCAGCATAAAATTTTAAGCCCTCGTCTTCTCATTGTATACTTTCTCATAATCTTTAGTAATCCTTATTCTGTATTATATTTATGCATTAAAGAGTGTTCTTCAACTCTAAAAAAATGCACATATTAAATTTTTTATTCTTCTGATGAAAAAAACAGAAAAGTGCTCTCTAATGCTGAGAATTGGGTGAGGGTTTTTTCATGTTACTAATTTTCAGTTTAACTATTTTGGTTTGTTACCTATTTTTCTGACTGTGTAAAAACATAAATAAAACACACGGTATTTACTAGGGGTTATGAAATCTGGTTTTGTCTCGACATCAATGAGGGTAAATTGCAAAAAAAAGCAGGGGTGTAACTGAAGCACAAACAGCTGGAACTGACTAAAATCCCCCACATGTGGGGTCATCACATCACCTATCTTGCCTCAGTTTCCCTCCTGTGAAACAAGGGTTTCTGTGTCAGAAGAGCATGTGTAACCCAAGAACTTGGGAGTGCAGTGTAAGAGCAATTACAGTTGTGTTTAACAGCATTAGTCTCCAATGTCTGCTGGGAAAAAGAGATGTCTACCAACATCTCCAAAACTTTCTTTTACCGCCCAAGGAAATACCCTAAGCTTCCAATTTCTCTGGGGATTGATAGTGAGTATGGTGCAAACAAAGTTGGGGGCAGAAATAGGGATTATGGTTTTAAGAAAGTTAATTTGTAGTGGGCAGATAAAGTTTGAATTTTACCAGAATTTTCTGCTGAGCAGCTTGGTTTCCATTTGGATCAGAAGTGAATAAGCTTGGAGCAATACGTTACAGGGCTTATTTTGACAAGTTAAAGGAAGGAGAATGGGCTCAAATTTTCAACTCCATTCTCTGTCCATCTTCCATTGAGTCACTTTTCAAATATTGTCTAACTTTCCAACCTTCCTTTTGTCAGAATGTAGGGACATAGCTGCTCTTCCAGCACCAGTGTGCAGGTTGGCTGTATCAATGAGTACTTACAAACCCCAGAAGAGCTCGACTCCTAGGATCATTTAACATTCCTTGGCACTGGTGTTTAATTAGAGAATGTTTGAACTCTTTCAACTGCTAGTCACTCACAGTTACTTGCATCACCTTTTCAAACTTTTCAACATTTATTTTTATTTTTAGAAATGCTTAATCCCCTTTTTAATAGAAGAGAGTGAAGAGGATTAAGCCAAAGAGCAGTGAATTGAATACTAAACAATCTGCGGAAAGATGTTCTGACAGCAGCCTGCATAGAGCCTTTCAGGAAGGCAGTTGCAAAACAGGCACAAAGATAGAGGACATTTTAAATATATGTGTTTCTTACAAATGACTGTCAGTGCCTATGCATACAAAAAGATCAGAGATTTAGGTTAAGACATGTTCACATGAAATATGAGGGAAATAAAAAGGAAAGGATCTGGAAAACAAAATTATTAGGGATTGATCGAAAGGTAAGGATATACCTTCCTACATATGACAAATGTACAGCTAGTCAGCATCCTGCACAGACAACCATCAATTCATTGCTATGCAGAGTGCCAACAGCAGGCTTCCACTTCAGATGTGCCTTTAAAACAAGGGAGAGATGTGAGAGAAACTGCTAGCAGAAAAAATTTGCTATCAATTTCTTAAGAAAGGATAATTTGGGTTAAAAAGAAGCTTTGGAATTTATCTGACATCTTCTGTCAGTAGGGCCAAACTCAAGGACTTTTGCTTCTTTGGAGGCTGCATCCTATTTTGTGGTGTAGACTATACTAGGTATCATAAAGATCAGTTTTTTGGCAGACCTATATTTGCTTCAGAATACAATTCATCCAACTTTTATGTAGTGATTATTTATACTTAATGTAGAGCTATTACAAACAGACTATGTGCTAAAATTTTCCAAAAATAGCCACATAGGCAAGATAACCACAAAGGCAAGAGAATAGGCATCTCTGATAACAAACACATATTGAAGATTTTAGGCATCACAGATATGCAGCCTCTCTCAAAAGCAGTCAGTTTTCCTGAGGGCTTAAGGGGGATGTGTGATCTAGATAATAATTTACGCACTTTCATAATTCGTTTGGACTATGTTTTTTCTAATGCAGAAAACTATTAAATAGTAAATAACAGGTAGATAAAGAAGCTTCTTAAAATTTGGGGATTTTTTGGCAAATATTTCAGAGGCTCTGTGGTTCTTAAAATAATTATTTATCTGTGTTTCTGAGCTTCTTGCAATGTAAAGCTTTTGTAGTGATAATATATGTTTTGCTATGTTTAAGTCAGCTTTGTCCTTTGGGCATCAAAATTATTTCCTTGTAGCAGATCCTCAGTTGCCAGAGGTCTGTAAAAATGGGCCAGGTTCCTTGGTGCCATATGGGATTCTTTAGTGAGATTCTCTGAATTTTGTGCAGCCTGAAAAGAGTATTAAGGAGGCCACGAAGCCCAGGGCCCACCTCGTGGCTGAATATGCAAAGAATGGTAATCAGAATGAAAGCTCCTTTAGCTCAATGACATTCAAAGTCCTTGCTCTCACAATGCCTGACCACTGGAGTTACTGGAACGGAAACAACTGTTCTGTCACTTAATCAGTGCTTTCCACTCATTGGGATTCAGCCCCAGTCTCTAGTGGCAACTGTGCTAGGATTTCTACAGCTTTAGGGCTGCAATAACTCACTTAACCATAAAAAGGGGTGGGACAGATGAAGAAGATTAAGAAACGCACTGGTTTGTGGAGGTTTGCTCATTTGCATATGTTTTCATCTCCCCTGTGGATGGGCTGACATTCTGGCACTCATGCTTTTCCCCTCAAACAGCAACACTAGTTTGTCACAGAAAGCCCCAAGGTACACCTCCTGTATTTGTCCTAGATACAGACATTATACCACAGAGAACAATAAACAGTATTGATTGTTTCCTATCATACTTGGGTGACCCTGACTATATTTTAATAATTTTTAAGATCCGTGTTGCTTAGGCAGTATCCAGGAGGCTGCTGGACTCATGGCTCAGCTTCTGAACACATTGTGTCTCCTTAAGAATGAGATTTATATTGGCTGCATCCCAGAGGTGAATAAAATGACCTCTTTCACCTTGTCAAAAGGGCAGCCTTGTCAAACTCGCAGTAGTCAATACCCTACAGTACATCCATTTAGCACAGGAGCACAGCCCAAACTGGGACTGAGGAGTGCAGGAACTCAAATGCATAGGTCTGACAAAGACAAATAGCACAGGGATGCACAAGCCGAGCAAGGACAAAGGGACGCCTTGCCTCCACTGTGTGAGAAATTGAAGCCCACTTAGATTTCTCCTCCGTGCATTTTATGATGTGAGAAGAGGTTTAATTTTTTGAAGTCCCTGATTTTAAAATGTAAGAGGCAGAGGAATACTTCTGCTCAATCCCACACATTTTTTCAGTAATTTTTCTTTTCCTTCTGTTGTTTTGTTTTGTTTTTTCTTTTAATTGTCTGGAACTTTATCTTTTTTGTATAACAGGGGCTCTTAAGTATGGTTTCCCTATTGTTGCCCCCTGTGCTCTCTGATACAGGTACTTATTTATTAGTTTCTGCTTATTAGAGAAGCATGGTAGCAAGCAGTGGTCATATCAAAAAGGTCAGATCTGATCTTTTTATTGACTCTCCTAACTAAACAATTTATGTTGAAATTGTGTTGTACAAAAAACTGTAACACACAATGCATTTCACAGGATGAGATATACTAAATCTAGGACTACATTTCAATTAAAAAAAAAAACCTGGAAAAAAGAACAAAGATATTTTAAATTAATATTTCTGTGACCTTTTTGTAAAACCACAAGTAAGTTTTGTAAACTATTCTATTTTTGCACAATTTAAGTTTGTGATATACATGGCCCAATTACCCCTCTAAAAAGTCCTGCTGTCCAAAAGTCTTTTTTTTTTCAATGTAAAGCTTTGCAGTGCTCTCAAATCTATTTAGAATTAGGATTGTGTGCCCCCTTCAGATCACAGTTTTCTCACAATTACTTTAATGCAAATCACAACAAGCAAACTTAGTGGAGCCAGTTAAGTAGATTCTGTATAAAATCGCTACCAGTCCCCAATCCTACAAACACTCAGCATGTAGCTAATATTAAGTCACATTGATTTCAACTGTACTACTAACAGTGTGAAAATTAAACACATTTATAAGCCTTTGCAGGATCAGGGCTTCAGAGAGCTCACAAACTGGCCTTTGATGTCCATTTATAAATCCCCATTATAATTAACAGGACTTTTACAGGCACATCAATAGCAAAGTATATGTAGAGTGCATTCCTGCTAGCCAAATAGTCTGCAGATGGAGTCCCAAAATATTCATTGACTCCCTGCTGACAAGGAAATTATTTATTATTACTACCTACATGATACAGTACTAACCTTGAAAATTCATTATATTCTAATGAGGCCAAAGCCACTTAAACTAACAATCACCACCTCCAAAATCTGTATTAATTTAAGGAAACATTACAGCTAACATAGAATTAGAAATTTTCAGTATCCTTTTGTTATGTCCCATAGTGGAGGAAAAAAAGCTTTCTAGACACCAGAACAATGAGCTCTCTTTTGTTTTCTATGGTAGGAAGTTGGCATTAAACTACATGATGGGACAGAAGGGCACATGGATAAGAAAGAGCAAGTTTTAAGCAAGGGAAGGAATGGTCAGCGGGTGCTTCAGCAGCAAGATCAGTCCTCCTACATCTTGTTTCAATGGAACAGCAATCAGATATGTTAGACATTTAAGAAAAAAAAATATATTGCCATTACAGGCATTTTATGGAATCTGCAGGGATATTTGCTGGAAAACAAGTTACTATGTTTTTTCTCTTTTATTTACATTATTTACTCCATGGCCTTGATCCATTTATGAATTGGGAAAGAAAAAAAAGACACAGAGGTGAGAAATAGTTTGTTTTGTTGATTTTAAAAGGCAGAAGTTTAATCTGTATAGGTGGTGTGAACTGTTGAGGAGATCTGCAGGTATAATAATTAAAGCACAGAACAACTACTACACTTTTCTAACTAAAGACTTTGAAAAGACAAAAATTTACTTATTTAAGCAAATGTAGAGGGTAATGTTGAGGAAAGGGATTTGGGAAGAGGTAGTATATATGTAGGTATATACTATATATATGTATATGTATGTATATACTACAGACATGCAAAAACTCAAGTTCAGAGTCTGATTCTGCATGAAGAATAAACATCTCTTAGGTACATGGGAAAACATATATTTTATAAAACAACTAATAAAAATCTTATTTTACTAATTCTATGCCTTGATCTTCACAGACCTTTGCAAACATTTTATATTTCATCTCATACCAATCTGTCTTAACCCAAGAGAATAGCAAATATTATTTGGTTGAAAAAATGTTCCCCATGTGCCAAAGGATTCTGCTTTGTCTTTACACTGAATCTGGAGCAAGCTGAGGTACATTTACAAAAGCAACTTAGTTTTTCATGCTAGCACTGAAAACGTTCAGTATGTTTCATTGAAGTATGACAAATTAACCAGAGAGAATCTGACCTATTCAGCAAATGTCGGGGCTGTGGGGGTTTATATTGTGTTAATAACAAACAAGTAATACAGTCAAAAGTTCAAGTTTGGAATGAGAGTAAACATTTTTGAATTTTGTGTCTGAGTCGCAAATTCAGCAGCTGGTGTTTTCATGATAAATCAAGTGATGCAGTGAGTGCTCTGAGGAGGTAGCCTATACGCTTTTTGTTTGTGCCGTGGTATGAACAGCTATTTAGGGTTCACCATAAACCTTTCTATAAAATGTTCTGGAAATTGGAATAAGTCTATCATACTGCTCACTAGCTGTAAATATGTGTTCACTTTCTTCGTCTTTTAGTATAATTACTGCTCCAGGGTTTTGCTGAAAGATCGATATGACCAGATTGTAAATAAAGACCTTCTCAAGGGAAATGTACACTCACACTCATTGTCCTTCAAAGGAGGAGTGTTATTCTCTTAAAACCTCTTTATTATCTTTAAGTGAAACATAGGTAGAGGAGAATTGAGGCATTTCCCCTTTACTCTGTGGTTTACTCTTATTTTAACGGTTTTTTTTTTTTTGTGTGTGTGTGAAAAAAGTCTAGATGAGTTAACCTTGATTTTTGACATGGAAAATTTTAGAATTACTTAACTATTGAATAATTCTGTATCTGGAAGAGCTATTGTGCTATGGCAGAAACAGGATGTTAAGGGTTAACTTGGTAATGGATGTCAGAAGATCACCATATGTTATATTTTAATATACCCTTGAGTTTATAGTGTTTGCTGAGATACTGGTTGAAAAGTCAAACATCTTATGTCTGTACTTAAATTCAAGTGGGTACAATGGGAAAGGAAAAGTATGAATTATCATTGTAAAACATGTCTTGAGTGCTGTGTGTAAATCAGATTACCATATCCAGGAAACACGAACGTCAGTGAGGAATACCTAGCAAAATTGTGCTTTAGACATCTATCAAGGCAGACAATGCCAAAACAGTCAAAACATCTTTAGGAGGATGCTGGTGTTTTCAGGCCTGCACCAGGCATTGACAGTGTGATATCAGGTTGCTCAGTCCATCTGTCCTGGGTTTTTTCTTGCTAGCAAGGGAAAGCACCTCACTCCATTGACCCCAGTTCCTCCTGACCGTGGCAGCAGAATTAGCACGTGTTATGGTTGGAACAACTCAGCTTTATTGTCTTCTTCCAGCTGCAGCGAAGCACAGGAGATATCCCTGGACATACCCAAACACATCGTTTATGTATTTTATTGCCCTTTTCCCCATTACTTTACCCTCCTCTTCACCATCATTTCTGCACTCCAGCACTGTCCCAAATAATTACTGATAATTATTTTCTCCACTGAGCTCAGTCTTGCTACATCCACGGTTAAATTTGGTATTTCTTTTTCTGCTAACTAGGTAATCTCAGCATTCATTACATGCTCAGCTAACAAGGCAGCCGAGGTGCTGTTTATCCTTTAAGGCTGTTCTTCCCAAAAGGTCTACAATGCTCTCCTCCAGTTGTCTGTGATGTTTAGCTTCAGGTCTCACTTACCTGCTCATTTACCACCTCTGAAACCTAGGCGTGCCTTTCAGTCCTCAAAGTGCTAACTGTAACATTTAACATATTTTCACATGGTTATCTGTCATGTCTGGCTATTTTTCATGTCGTAATTTCTCATGTCCTGTTCAGTTTGTTTAGCCTTGGACCACAGCTTAGTCAGATTCCTTGATATTTGCCTGTAGCTCTAACATAAAAAGGAAATGAGAATTGGCCTCTTTATCTTTGCAATATGAAGACTGTGGTCAGATACGAAGCAAAATCTTGTAGATGCCTCTTTTAAAAGTACAGCATGTAGGGCTAAGACCATTGAAAAGAATAATATTAAGAAACAAACTGATATAGAAGCAACCGAATATATGTACAAGGATGTATCAGACACCTAAATACCACTGTGATGTTTATAAGACTGATAAGCCTGGTCAGTTTGAACTCCAAAGGAAAACTTAACTAGATTGACACTCATTGATGCCTTTCATACTAATGCTTAACCCTTACTCACTTTTAGCTGCTCTTGGTAGGCATGGTAAGTAGTGGGTCTTTAGCAGCCATATTCAACACCCAGTGTGAGCCCTTGGTGCTGTGCTCATCCCCTTGGCAGTCACCTTCACCCCAGCACAAGGAGCAGGCTCCAGAGCTCTTCCATGTGGTACACTGATGTGGGCAAAACGTCTGGGATCTCTCCCTTTTGTAAAATGTCTCAGTTTCTAGACATGTATGAGTCCTGGGCCTCTGGCAGTGGCAAAGGTTCTGTGGAACGCCCAGGGCAGTTGCTGTGGCAAGTTCCCTGTCCTGCTGCCTGGATCCTTCTTCCTTGCCCAGTGACTCCTCATTATCTTAAAGGCTGCATCTTTTCAGTGAGCAGTAATTGTCAGTGAGCAGGTTGCTTATAGTTCTGGAGCCTTTGCTTTGAAGATATATCCATATCCCAAACATTTAAATACTCCATGCTTTCGAAACTGTACAAGACAACTGTTCCTGGCAAGAAATGCCACATAACAAATTCCAGTTCATGTCGCAAGATCTCACAGAAAATTTGTAATGCTTCTAACAGATGACAACTGGAGCCTTGTAGAGTTTGCCTAGAAACAGTTAGCTGAAGGCCTGAAGCTCATTCTCTAAAGCATTACAGTTTTCACAGGGCTACATGGTGCAAAAATGTTAACAAAAATATTTCCACTTACTGTAAAATATGCACACATATTTTTACTTACTGTTCTTATGTCTAAGTTTAAAAGAAACCTAACATTTCTTGAGTCCTGCTTAGTGTAGTTCTGGTTTTATAGGTGCAATAGACCTTTGCTTTGGCTGCAGTATAAACTGTTCATCTACTAGGAAAGTCTTTCTTAATACTATGCAATGAAATTAGAAGGCAGTCCTCTAGGGGGATAGTAGGTATAAAGAGAAGGTACAATGCCAAGGCAAAAATACTTTCTTCTAAATCAAAATTTTAAAATTATGTGAAGAAGGACTCTGATGTCTTTTCTCAGAGTGATCAAAGATTAGACTGCTCAGTTCAGGAACACACTTCCCACTCCACCATCCAACAACAGATTCTGTCTTGGCTTCTAACATCTCACTGACATCACTGAGCCCTGTCTCTGGTCCAAGACAGATTTACCCTCTACTGTAAAGTTCAGTCCGTAGGGAAAAAAGACACAAGGACATTCACTACCCCATCAAAAGTCAATTTAGAAATCAACAGATGGAGTACCTGTGGTCTAGTTAAGGGCAGGCAGGAGCTGAGATAATTTCATACAAACCCTGTATTACAGCTGACGCTTCAATTCAAAGAGTATTTTCAGCGAAAGTACAGTTCCTAGAGGTAAATGCATTCTATCCTCTCTTTTACTAACCCCACTTCTGTGCATACATTCATTAGCTTTGAAAGATAACTCTTAAAATGAGTTATGGCTACTTACATATAAAAATACTGAACTGAACTGAAACAGAATTAATTGATCAAGGAACAATGCCGGAAACTAAATTTGCACCTTCTTCCTTGAAAATAACAATTAAATCCTGTGGGTACTAGCAATTGACTTCTTATTAATTTTGTCTAATAGCTCTTATCATAAAATGCATGAATACATAGATTAATTTTTTCAGACACTAGCAATCTGCATGTAGTACTAGAACAATTATGCCAGAATTGCTATTTAAAGATGAGTGTAAGAAAAGGTGGGCATATTTTCAACTATTGAAGAGAAATGTGATAGCTGTCTCACTTATATTTAACTGTATTACTATTTCTTTGTTCTCCATTTAATAGCTCATCATCCCACTGTTCTGGCAGGAAAAATATCCTTTTAAATTAGGACACACTGTCTTTTCTTTATTTATAACTGAAAATAAATAGGCAAGAGAGCTTATGGAGTCAAGAGACACTTTTGTAAACATATTTTGCTCCTTCTACTGTAAGAAATGAGTAGAAGGAAAAATGAGGTTCTCATTCTTGAGCGTGTGAGACAATGGGAGTTCTACATTCCACTCCTGCTCTGAACATGAGATTTGACTTCTGCTGTTGCCTCTGCTTTCAAGTCTCAGCTATAATAGTGCTATTATATTATCTTACTTTTTTGAAGTTTTTTCAGTCAAATGTTCCTAAGGCATTTAAACTTTGAATCAGTTTGTCATTTCCCTACAGTGAGTTTTCTGAGAAATTTTTGTATTGCACTTTTACACTTTTCTGTCCTGCTCCTCACTCCCCAGTCTTCCCTGCCAGGTATCTTGCCAGGTCTACCTCATTTGTACTGAATTTTAAAATGCAATGTAGCTTTTAGTGTTTCACATACTAGGCAATAAAAGAGGTCTTCTATTTCTAGTTCTTCAAGCGACAGTTATCTCTTCATTACCCCCTCTTTGTAGTGTGCTGTTCAATGCCGGGAGAAATTTGGGATCACGTGGGCATAGCACAGGAGATAATATTGGATATGTATCCAAAATGACCCTTTCTTTGGTATCCAGCCTTCCCATATGCTCAGTTTCCCCTCCAGAAGCAGGACTGAAAGAGGGCTGGTAGTCAGCACTTTTCTTCTCCCTACATACAGATACAGCACTATCAAGGTTAAAGCAAATATCTGTCTAGGCTGCTTTTAAGTATTTTGCATATTTTGCATCTTATTTTGCCCCAAGCCCATTCATTCATCACAAGGTCTCTGAGTACACCAGAGCACAGCCCTGCCTGCAGAAAGTGCCATCAGTCTGCAGATGTTTTCCAGAACTGACCTCCACTCTGTAGGTTCTAAGTATTGAAGAAGCTTAGAAACAGTTGTCCCCCATGTTTCCTTAATTAATGACATTGCTTATGAGGGCTGTTCCTTTGTGGAGTGTGGCAGTTCAGATGAGAACAAAACACTGTCTTGTCAACCTTGTGGTTAAAGATAGGTTTAGAAGATGTTTTAAAGATACATTAGAATAAAACATACTCTATTATCAATCATTCATAATGTAGTTTCGAAAGCTAAAGTAAAAATGAGACATGAGGATTGATTTAAGTAATATTTTTATAAAATTACTTGAGAAAATAAAATATCCCCAAACACAAAGTTAAAGATTCTGCAGTCAAACACCAGAGGACATAACTTCTATTTAGTTTTATGTAGCATAATTACCATGCTATGCCCATGATGTGCAGGGTGAAGCAAGCATATTAAAGATAGATTCATAATTAGATCCGAGGTACTTGGCTAATTAACAAAATGGATAGACAAAATCTGTATTTCATTAGGGTAAGATGTATCAGTTTCCTCCTGTGCTTCTACAATTTTGATATATTATACTGCAGTGAGCTATTTCCAGTGGATCGTGTTGGGATGTTGTGATAAGTCACATGCCAAGCAACATAACAAAGTAATTTATGATCAACCAGACTGGAAATATCAGTTGGGGGATTCTCTGTATTTAATGTTTTGCCAGATGACTTCATCACATTGCTCTCAGATTTTCAAGCTTATGCTGCTTCTTGGACAGTCTTCCTTCTCTCTCTCTCAGAAAATGAAAGATTAAAAGTTATGTAGTGCATGTATGCACTTGGTAGAGTCCTATCCTCTCACACTGAATGTCTTATATATTTTAGATCTTATAAAGCTTGCTAGGATCTATATTTTAGGACTTAAGACCTTGTTCATCAACTAAGACCTCGGTGCATATACCTCCCAATGAAAACTGATTAGGTGTATACAGGTAAATAGAGAGTTAATTCTCACTTTCTGTTTATACTGTAAAGTGTAAAGAAGAAAGGTCCCCCTGAAGAATCACAAAAATATGAAGCAAATTTAAAAAGCAATATGCCTTTTTTTTTTCTTACCCCTCATTTTCTTACTGTTCTCTAAAAATATTTTAAAAACCAAACCCAGTACTTTCCTCTAGCCAACCCTGCACACAGAAGAAAACTCTCCCTGTTACTAAGCCCAGGATTATATCCATCAAAAGATTTTCTATGTGTCTGTATACACCTCTGTATTTTTAATATTTACTTCCATATACATGTATGACGCTGTATGCATATATATATGTATGATGCTCTTTGCAGATATTCTCTCTGCTTCTTGCTATAAGATAATTCTGCTTGTATTCTGTTCTTCCAGTAATAACACCACTGGATCTTTTTGTCTCACCTCTGTACTCCATCTATTTTCTATACAGGTCTTACCTGAAACTTGCTGTAACTGTTAGTGAAAAAGAAAATAAACCTGTTTAACTACAGTAAAAGACAAATTAACATCTTAATCAGCCATGTGGGATGTTTTGCCTTGCCCCTCATCCCCACACCAGCTCAGGAGAACTCTAACACTGACAGCATTACTATTATTATTATTATTATTATTATTATTATCATCATCATCATCATCATCATCATCATCATCATCACTGACAATAGAGTGATATTGAATGCTTGCTTTCTTCACAGGTAGTTTATATGTTAGTTTGTTGTATGGACACACTAAAGAATACACAGAATTTCTCAGCTGTGGGTGTGTGTTTTCTTTATTCATTTTTTCAAAGGAATACATGGATCTACCTTGTTCTATCTGTCCTAAATGATATAAATAATAATCCTAGGGGTAAGGATAACACAAAACAATATTTAATTATGAAGTGAAGACTAAAATAACTGCAGGGGTTAAACTCCCTGATAAAACCTTTTCTTGTTTGGGTATAGTAAAATGAGGGAGTAAAATCACTTGCTTCCATCTATACAAAGCTTAATTGATAAATTCAGTAGAAAAATAAGACACTCTTCTTTCCTTAACACGAGTAGTTATGATTTAGGGTATTATTTATGTTTTAATTAAGTTTAAGAAAATCTCTAAGATCAAGTCCAACCTATGACTGAACACCACCATGTCAATCAAACCACAGCACCAAGTGCCACATTCAGTCTTTCCTTAAACACCTCCAGGGATGGTGGCTCCATGACCTCCCTGGTCAGCATATTACAATATATAATTACTCTTTCTTGACAGAATTTCTTTCTAATGTCTAGCCTAAACCTCCCCTCATGCAGTTTAAAACTATGTCCTTTCATCCAGTTGCTGGTTGCCCGGAGGAAGGGGTCGACCCCCACCTGGCTATACCCTCCTTTCAGGCAGTTGCAGAGAGTGATAAGGTCACACTTGAGCCTCCTCTTCTCCAGGCTAAACACCCCCAGCTCCCTCAGTTACTCCTCACAGGTCTTGTGCTTCATACCCTTCACCAGCTTTGTGGCTCTTCTTTGAACAAGTTATACTTTCCTTCAGCAGTCACAAAATACTTAGTGTCATCAATGTTACAGCTGTTTCCAGTCATTAAATGCTTTATTTAAAATGAATTTTACATGATTCATACTATTGTATCTTGTAAGTATTAAATCCTGTCTTAGTAGTCATCTACCTCCTCCAAGATTTCAACCTTTGAGATATTATAGATTTATCATAGACAATATATGCCTCACATTTTCTTCATCACAAGTTTTAGAGACTAATGTTTGAATGGCAGCTTCACAGGTTTGGAAAAAATGTGATTTCAAGCCCCAGTGCGTCTGATGTTTGGCAACTCTTAGAAATATGGCATACCGACATGATAATTTTGACTAAATCACTAAAAAATGAAACTAAGGTTCAACTATCAAAAAGCAGTTAGAATTATAACTTCCCTTGAAACCATTTTTTTCTGCAATGCAATATTTTTGTTATTAAAAGCTTTTATAAGAACATTATAATTCCTAGAATAATACAATCAATGAATATTGGACTGTTATGGATGGTGTTGTGAACTCACATTAAAGCAATTGATAAAAACTGGTCTTGTCTGCCCAACAGAGAGAATTACTACCCTCCAACAAGTTTGAAGAATGACATTCTGATTTATAGGACACGCTTCATTATTATTTTTAATCTGCCACACAAGTACTTAAGCTCAGATAATATCTGAAATGCTTGAAAATCTGCAGCTGAAGGATTACAGTATTAGCTTGTAGGAGGTACATGCAACACTGACATTAGTAATTAAAATGACATCTGCAGAGAAAACACGTAAAAGTAGCTGCCATTTCATTTGGGCCCTTCTAGATGACTAAGATCCATCAGACTTCTTGGAAAACTAATAAAAACCAGCTGATTCACTTACCATATTAGTTGCTAAAATGCATCTGAGGGTTTGGATTTACAGCCAACATGTCCCTTCCAGATTCTAGAGAAGAGATGCCATGGAGACCAATTAACCTAGGAATAGCCATTCATCCCTTTTAGGTCATCTAGAGGAACAAGTACAGATAAATAGATCAGACAAAAGCACTCTTGATTTCACTAAGCTGCTCTTTAAAACAGCTCTTAGGCAGCTGAACTAGTAACACTGCTGCACTTCACCTCTCCTCTGTACTATACAAACCGCTTGTTAGGTCTCAGCATCAATCATTGTTCTCCAGATCTTACAAGCAGGAAAACTGAGGCACAGGGCTGGGAGGTATCCAAGGCCAAGCATGGTGCCAGGATTACAGCTCTGGAACAGCTACAATCAAGACTCCCATTTGATTCACCCCATGCAAAACATTTCCATTCACAAGAAGAGCTATGTTTAGTGAACAAATTTTCAAGATCATGTACTTTTGAAAGCTAGTTATTGACCCTGATGAGCTCACCTAGGTGATAAACATCCAGGCCCTGATCTAAGGCATTAATTAAGCACCTATATTAAAGAAAAAAACAAACAAACAAACAATATGTTTTAAGTGTTTTAAATCAGCCTCAAACAAATAGACCTGAGATTTGGTGCTGGTTGCTGTTGTTGCTGTTGCTGTTGTTGTCATCCCAGCAGGATTAGTAGCCTTGGCTGACATCTTTTACAATGAGCAGCTCTTTGCGATTATTATGGTCACTTATCTCTATTGTCCAAGATAAAGACAGTGAATAAAGCCAAGTAACTGTGTTTTACCCCACTCTGTTTTTTGAGGGTTTTTTTCACAGGCTAGATAACTTGCCTTGCAGCCAGTCAGGTCATGATAAAAAACATTTTGTATCATCTGGTCTCTCTGAAATAAAAGTCAGAACTGAGAATTTTGGCATAGCAGGTAAAACATGAAATGGAATACTCTTGGTTGCTTCTGTTTAGATTCAAATATCTGAGATATATGTTTACAGTATTACAAAAAAAAAAAAAAGAAAAAAAAGAAAAACACCACCAAGAAAAACAACCAATGTATTGTGTCATTCAATATTTTCTCCCATACCTGGATTCAAAATTATGTCCATGAAATTATTTTGATATACAGAGAAGTGACAGAATATTATATTTGTGTTTACCTTGTTTGGTGTGCAGCTGGTGCAGAAATTGTGATGATCAAGGATCAGCAACTCTCTCCAGGGTCCACCTTTTACAGTTATACAACTCCTGTAAGTCTCTTGCAACAGAGCTTTCTAAAAGGTAACATGTTTTTTTTTTTTCTTCATTTTCACACACAAAAAATTCTTGTTACAATTTTTTTTCCTCATCTATAGTAGTCTAATGGAGAAGGAATATTAAATCTCATTTGAAAACATTGGGTCCTGGACAACAATTACATTAAGTCTGCAATGACAATAAGAGATCCAAAGTACATGTCTCTGACTGGTGTACACCAATGCCCAGAATAAACCAATGACTCTTTCTAATCCAAATGTACACGATATATTTAATTTTAGTTATTGGAATTACATTTATGGAAGTCTGTTGATAACATGCATTATAATGACCAGTATTTTCCTGCTGGTTCACTCCTCCTCCCCCAGTTCAAGCTCCAGTTTTGTATTTTTAAATTGGTTCCTCTTGTTTTCAAAAAGCTAGGGATCTGTTTACAGAAGTTCAAATTTTTCCAGACGTTTTATTGAAAATCAAATATCCTGGGTTTTTCCTTCTCCCTAACACTATTTCAAATAGATATGCTAATTCCTTCATTCTGTTCAGTATTCCCAGGGTTGAATTGAAGTTTATTGAAAATCTGGTGTCAAAGAAAATGCACTGTATTAAATCAACTTTCATAACAAACAGAGCAAAATTATTTGGGTATATTACGTTTAGCCAAGGAAAATATATGCACAGAATTTTTAAACGCTATTGAATAACAAGCTACAGTAGAACCATTTCATCATTGTCCTAACAAATAGAACTTCTGAGCTAATACCTAATTTCTTCCCTCAACTGTAACCACTGTAACTTCACTGACTTTAATTTATAATTGCCATAGAATTTACATTGGAATAAAGGATGTATTCCCAAAGATCAGTTATGCTGTTCTTACATGTTAACCTCTCTCCTTCTTCAGACCGAAAATGCCACTTATGGAATCAGATATCTCACCTCTTCCCGTGCTGAGGATGCAAACTCTCCATGATTCCAGACACACTTGCTGTTAAAAGTGGTGGTGTTTGTTCAGGGGTTTGTTTTGGTTTGCAGCAAGCTGTCTCCACAGCCAAAAAGACAAATTCACCTCTGATATGTTTTATTGACTTTCTGACTCTATTTCTGTGAGAAATACCTGTCTTTATTCATGATCTAATACACTGATAAGATTATCGTCTTGTGTTCCTCTTAATAAAAATCCAAATTAATTTATATCTACACATCGTTACATCCTATGTAGTTGAGGAAGAGAAGGAAAAAGTAAGATGCCTATCTATACCTACAAATATTTGTTCTCAGGGACCTTCTCCACGTCTTTGTCTCTTCTATAGAAAGCAAACTCTTTCTCTTTTCTTACACATTGCAGCAGGATAACAATCAAAGAATATAAGATGAAATTGGGTGTGAGTTCCTATTGGAAGCACTAATTTATTCCCATGAACTTCTTCACCTCATACATGAGTGCATATCTATGACCACAACTTTTTCTACACCCTGTCAGAAGATGAAGATAATATTTGATGGGAATCAGTTCTGTCAAGAGTATCTTTCTCTCCTTTCCTTCTCAGCCACTAATATTTCAGTATTTCTGATATCAAGTCTTATTTAGAAACTTTGCATCTTCTTTGCTGAGCAATTTATTTCTTTTGTACTTTCATAAAGTACAAAACAGTCTACAAGTTGTAGTTGAAGTTTGCTTTTTATTTACTTACTTCTTTTGTCTCAAGATGTAAAGTTACTATTGATATGTCTGAAAGAATTTTGGGGTGTCCTTCAAAACAAGAAAGATTGACAGACTTTTAAATCAAGTTTCTGACTTTTAAATCAAGAAATCTTCCTTTGAATGAAGAGGCAATATCTGCAGAGATGCTAAATAGAAATTTCCTTGCTACTCCAAAGCTTTCTTGGGATTATTCTAAAATACTTAATAGAAGTAAAGGGAAAAGGAATGAAGGAAACATCCTTTATTAGAAATACCTTGCACAGTGTAAGGTAGTGTCTCCTACATAAATTTTGACAAATTGTTCATTTATTTACTTTAAAGCTTATCTAGCCTGTTTTCAGGCAATAATGTGTGTTTTCAGGCAGATCACAGAAATCATCAAATCCATGCCAAATCTAGAGTAGTCTTTCAGCTGGAAATTGCCTGTGGGGGTATGACTAAGTATTCTCACCAGGAAAAAAAGTTACTGAACTGAAAAACTCACTATTCCCATAGCAGTCTGACAGAGAGGACACTTCCCTTCCCAACCTCAAATCTTGCAACTCTGCCAGGCTCTGAGCTGTAAGTTACCACCAAAGCACTTAGAAGATGTTTTCCATCACGTCCCAGATCTGCCCTAGTCATTGTCTCATCTTTATTATTACAGAAGAAAGAACTTGCAGGGGTCCAGGAAGGAGCAGATAATCAAAACAGAATTGGAATATGTTCATCCAGTTGTGCTCTAGGGAAAGTCTCACTGAATTTGGGTGGTTGAAATGCTGAGGCATGACATCTGATTGATGTTGTTATCCCAGTGTAGATCTGCACATCCTGTGAAACTCTGTTAGTGCTGGCATGAAGAGAGGACATGAACACAGGGGCCAAAAAAATCACACAAGCAAGCAGTAAACCATGATGTTTAAATTATTGCTTACAGAGGCTATTTAGCAGCTCCAGAAGAATCAGACTGAAAAACTTCTTTAAAGAAAATCTTGGATCTTAAGAAAGTAATTTCAAATGATGCTGAGTTCAGCATTACTCTATGTAAGTTGCTTTGATATCTCTCTTTCCAATTCATGTACAAAGATTTCACCTCAAATTGCCATGGCTATTAAATATATGAATGAAAACTAGATTACATAGAGAACAATTAACCAGTAATTAAAGACTAATTAAACAGAGAGGATCTGGAAAAAAATGACATTTAACTCATGGTACAAAATGCTGTCTTTCTGTTTCAAACAGAATCAAGAAAAGAAAGTGTTTTACACAAAATTTCAATATCTGTAAAGTGCACAGTGAGATAAATATCCATCATTACTGAAGAATCTTGAACAGGTTATTACTGCAAGTCACAGTATTCAGGGAGTGGTTAAAAAGCAAAATTTAGAGAGGTCAGAAGTACAAATAAGCTATGAAGGCCATGTATTTAAGAAAACCTGGCAGGTGATCTTGAAGTGTTGCAAACTATCTGAAAGAAGCTGTCTCTGATATTCCACTAGTGCTTTTTCTCAATATCATTGAAGGCATGGTTATGTACATAGGAGTATTGAAAGAGCTCTTCATCACCAGCACAGGGTTTTTCTCTTAACATTTCTGGATCATCCTTATTAATAGTAGTTGGAGTTACAAGGGAATGATAAATCCCTAGGTATTATCCAAATGAAGTCCAGCTGACATTAGAAAATTCCATTCTGTTACTTATTTTTTACTGTACCTGTTGAGTGTTTTAAATAGTGACATTTTAAACTTGAGAGGAAAAAAAAACAGCCAAGGAAGAAAGAAATTAAATTCTTTTTACACTTTGGTTATTATTAGTATTTTGCACCTAAAACACAGGTAATCTGTTGCAGTGTGGATGTTCAATGATCTGCTCACTAAGCTCACTAAGTCTTGTCTCACATATGTCTTTAACAAAAACTGAGGATTATGCAGAATATGGTTGTCTATCGCAGCAGATTTCCACAATGTAATGTTACTAAAAAACATTTATTTCACAGACATGAGTCAAGTGGGTAGAAGGACACAAATATCTTGCCATCTTTCCATATTAATGTTAGATGAAATTAGGTATTTTAACATGGAGGGATTTGTTAGTGTTTTTGAGATTCCAAATAAACAGACTAATTTTTTTAAAGCTAAAACAATCAACTACATATATTTTTCTATCCTTTGTGTCATGAATGTGGCCGTGCTTTATAGTATTCCCATTCTAAATTCCATGACAAATCCTGAGCTCATTTGGAGTAGATAATGTAGTCCTGAACTGACAGGAAGATTGCTGCCTTATTCTGCAGTCCCACATGAACTCACACACATGTTGACCCTAAGGCTCAGCAGACAACTCTGGAAAAACCACCAAAGTTGTTCTCAGAGCATAAAGATAAACAGATGGGTGAATATTTGTAAAACATGGTCTTTAGAAGTTATTTCATTTTTGCATTACATGACAAGGTGATATCCTTTCTGTGCAGTCCCACAGAGAAATTGTCAGAGACTTTCTGTAACATTGACTGGTTCTGATGTTATAGTATGTCTCTGATACTCTTTATGAGCATAAGAGTAGTGCAGAGATGAATCAAAGCTCTGTTTGTATGATATAAGGAAGAGGATCCATTCTCATCAGCAAGAGTACTGTCAATGCTCCCTTTCAGTTCACATTTCCCTACAGGGAGTTACCAATATGTACTTAACACTTTAGAAACCAAAAGGTATGGATTTTTTTGAGTTGATAACAGAAGAGAGAACTGTGGATGAGGCTGAATTATTGGTAGGACTATTTAAGAACAAACAGGACTAAAAAAATTTCCAAACAGGGTTTCCAGGTAAGAGGAAGCAGAAGGAATTGATCCCTATCAGACTGTATGATGGAATAATTACCCAGAGAATTTGTCTGGACAGAATATGTTGGCAAATGAAAAAATATAAAACAATATATTACATGTGCAAGTGTCCTTGTGCAATCCCTGACGAACTTCTAAAAACTGAAAGGGGAGAGATGTCCTTATTCTTCAGAACTCAAATTAGTCATTGAATTCTGTTTGCTGTTAAGCTTTTTTCTTGACCAAGGCAAAACTACACAACCTTCTAGAAAAAAGAAGGACAGATTAATATCACCTGTGTTACTTAATATGGTGACACTATTCACAATATTAGTGTATGACAATATCTTGTGCCAGGAAGTTAATGGCATGTGGAAAAAAAACATATTCACCAAGCTGCATTACATTGTCTCTAACAGTTGCAAAGGTTAAGAAAAACAAAAGAGGAATCTTTAAATCATTTGGGTTTCAGTCTGAATTTTCATTTGACCAAACTTTTCCATAGATTTTGAAACATTAACTGAACTGAAAATAACTTCCTCTCCTTCCCTGCACATTGCCACTAGTCTCTCATAATGATGGTACTTGGGAACCTGTGCAAAATAAACAAATTTTACTTGAAAAAATTGAGATGACAAAGACAAAATTCAGAAAAGAAATAGTGGATTGCATTATGTTGCCTCAAATTGTTTGGAAAATGAACAAAATATTCTAAGCTGCTGCTTAGAAATGCTCTTTTTCATTTCATTATCAGAACAACTTCTTTTAATGTTGAAATCCAAAGACATTCTGAAAAAAAAAAAAAGTTGACTTAATCCCAACAAAGATTTGTTTGTGTTCAATTTGCTTTCATTGCTCCTTTCTTCTACTTTTAGATTTGGTTAAGGACAGGAAATAAAGTAAACCTCCAGATAATTCATCAAATCAAAAGCACTAATTCTTGCCCTTTTCTTCTTACTCCAGCCCATGCTTTCTTTAGCTCTGCGGTACAAACATTGGCACTAACTTGTTCCAAAAATTCCTGGGGCAATCATATTTCAGACAAAAGAGCATAAAACCACAAACATTTACTCTCCAGTGGTGTAAACCAACTAATCTCCTTGTATTTGCAAGGAACTATAGTTCTACAACTGAAGGTACACACAAATGCATTCCGTTTGATTGGTGTTTAAAATCTTCCCTGAGCTGCAGTTATGTTTCTGAATTCAGATTTTGCCCCAAAAGTACCTGGTATTCCCTGTGTGGATTTCTCTAATGTTTATTATTCACAACTTGTACAATAGCATAGTATGTGTCATATTATCCAATGTTTGGGATCTAACCCACATCACACATGAAAGTGAATCTTGCTGCTAGGAAATACTCTAGCTCTCAGAGGTGCATGTCATCTTTCTTCTTCACTTCAAAAGTAAATAATGAGGCAGGCAAAAAGGCTGAGTGTTTCAGAGTCCGTGCAGTCATCTACATATTGAAAGGAGATCAGCTTAGGATCCATTTCCTTAGGTTGTTCACTACAAAGTGAAAGCCTGACATGACAACTGAATTCTGACTCAGAAAAGCATGTATTATTAGGTAAGTTCTAAAACCAGTGAATTCTATTCCTCTTTTTTTCTTTCTCCTTTTTTTTTTTCCCTAGGGAATGAGAGAAGCAAGATACTGTCTAATTTTTGGCACAATTTATCACTAAGAATATTTTATCTTCATTGCACAGAGAACCTCTCATACGAAAACAGCAACAAAAAGCAAAATAAAGATCGGAAACTCTGAAATGCACCATGCTGTTGTAAGTCATCAGGTAAGATACCCTCATGTGGTGATCTAAAGAGTTCAAGTGAACTCAAACTAACCTACAGAAACAGCTCTATGAGCCCCAGTTACAGGAAAGAAAGGTTGCGTGGGGAAGCCTCCTGTAATACTTCCATTATCCAAAACATATGTGACTCGTGTTTTAACACCTTTTTAAAACAATGCCTCTTTTAGGTGTCATGCTCAATAAAACACTTGTTCTCCAAAACTCAGAACAAATTAGAGAAAGAGGGAGAAATAAAAGCCACACTTTTTATCATTACATTTTTATTGAAATTTAAACACCCAAGTGAAAGAGATTTACATAAAAGAATCTGACCTACACGATATACCATACATGATTGAAAATTGCTTTGCCATTCTTTATAAAGTCTCAGCTTGACTGGCAGATGGAATGTAAAAGCAATATATGAGCTCTGCTTTTGTTTAAATTTGCACTCCTACGTGTCAAGCGCTATTATATATTCTTCTTAATATTTTACAACAGCAAGGACATTAGTTCAGCATCCTTCTGAAACATAACTCAACACATGCCAAAACAGGCAAATTTTTGATTCTTTACTTAACCTTTTGTGTAGTCATGCTTTTAGGACTTAAAACATAAATAGAAGTCAATGGTGATACTTTTGCTGAAAATCAAGGAGACTTTGTTGACAATTTTAAAGAGGGTTTTATTTATTTGACAAAACTTCTAAAGCATCTGTAAATTTCAAGGGACTTAGGCATTTAATTTCCCTAAGTATATTTTGGAAACTCATTTTTCTACTTTATGAAGAGTATGATTAATGGGATTTCATCACATATCTATTTCTCTATTTCTTTCATTGTAATAAACAAAAAATATAAAATTCAAATTAGCCTCAGATTTAATGCATAATGATTGTTCTTTTAAGTAAAATAGATTCTTTTCCTTCAAAACACAATAGATTCAACTAGTTTGTCATTTTTGTACAAATGATAAAACCAGAAAGAAGTGCAGCTTCCAAAGTTTGCCTTGAAAACATCCAGGCTAGCAACAGTTTCAGTCTACTTTCTACACGTATTAAAGATGATTACCAGGGTAAAGCTGAACTACGCTGTTCTAAGATTTCCAAGTAACTAGCAACAGCATAAAAATACAGGAAAGAACGACCCAAAGTCTTTGTTGGAACATCTTGTTGATCTGGATGTAGCCAGAAGCTGGAATGACAGATAAACAGGTAAAACCAGAATAAAATAAGTATATTCAAAGTGGTTGCAATGAATGAAGCACAGCATAAAACTTCACTTGATATCATAGACAATTAGAAAAGAATTCAAAATTCTGTGAGAATTCTGCACAAAAGATTTACATCCTTGAGAACTTAGTCAACTGTCAACAACTCTTTTATCCATTTCTGGGTTTATAAGCTGGCTACTGAAACCAATGAAGAGGTCCTTCTGAAGGGCAGTCAGCAAATCCAAAGACTATTTCTAAAACAGGGTGAGAGAAATTTGTATCTGAATAGTGGTGAGTGAAAACTCTCCAATATGAGTAGCAGGAAGAAACCTCACCAAATTGGGAGAAACAACAACAACAACAACAAAAGAGATACTAGAAGAAGTCTGATGTGATGAAATTATCCCAAGGTGGGGAAAATGAATACTTCTGTAAGAAACTCAGCCACAAAAGTACTAATAACCATTTCTAGGAACAGGGCTGGAGGATGTGAGGATAGGGCTGGACTAAGAGTACAAGTGTGAGCATGCAGGACAGACACCTGCTTGTACATTGTCAAGCTTTATGAGTAATGAAGATGGTTGGGAGTGAAACAGGAACAGAGTGCAGCAGAACTCACTGCAAGGAGCCTTTAAGAGCTCAGCCACCTCAAGCATAATCATGGAAATAAAACTAAATATGGACGTTTTGCGAGAGAGTGGAGAACAAAGGCTCTGATGGACAAGAAATAAAAAGAAGTATAGCAAAATATGATGCATTTTCTGAAATATCAAAGTTGGACCACCAAGTTTTGATTAGTGTTTTGCTATCAAAAGCACAAATATTTTAAATTATACAGTTTTTTACCTTCAATCTGATAAAATAGTATATATTTATATATGAAGTTCACCAGTACACTGCAAAAATGACAACACAGAAAGAAATGAATTTTAAATACTTAAAAATCATAACATCATAATAAAAGTGCATATCTTCATGAACATGAAAGAATAACCCAAAATATTTAAAATGGCTCAAAAGAAAGAATTCTAATTTGTTTTTACATTTTCAATGTAAATGTACAAGTGCAAGTGTACACTAAAGTGCACAAGTGTACTCGCACTTGTACAAGTGCAAGTTTTAGTGCAAGTTTGCCTAATTTGACCAAATATTCTACTGAGAGTAAGATTGCATATTTAATTGAATTTTTTTTTTACTGTATGTATTCCATCCCACTAGTAATGTCTTTTCTTAGAATGGTGTTCACTTAGGAGGTCAAATAGGGATTTAAATATATAATCATGCATTATGTAGCTCAGCACTTAAAGTCAAGGTCATAGAAAATCTCTGCCAAAAGAGTGGAGTAGCTGAATCTCGTGAACCCTGAAATATTTCATTTTCCCATTATTTCAGTGTTTCAGGTTCACAGTTCATAAGTGGACCCTTTGAATTCCCCGAAGGTTTGTTTTCTGTAAGCAGGAGTAACAACAATTTAGAGTCTACAGAAAAATAAATTCCTCCCCTCAGCACTAAAAAAAGCAGTCAAGAGATGTCTCCTTGAGTGCATCCACATAACAATATTGTTCTTTTTCTGTGGTGCTCACAGCTACCATGCTGAAGTGATGCACACAAAGGTTAGAGGCAGCCTTCACAAGGTCCTTTGTAACTAGGTCTGAGACAGGAAAGTTTGACTGGGCTCTTTCTCTTTCCTGGGTATTTCATCAGTGAATCTTCCCTTTCAAATTTCCAAGTCTTTTTCTGTTTGTTCCCTTACTCTTTATAGTCATTGTTTGGAGTATTTGTGTTGGTCTTTCTGTGTGAAACACTGCAGGATATTGGGAAAGCTTGTGTTTAAAAAAAAAAAAAAAGTATTGTGCCTAGTGTTACCTTTTAGACAGTGAGTGCCTGTGTCTGTCCATCATAGCCAAGCCCCTATAATCCCTAACTCTTTATATGTGTATCTTTTCTCCTAGCCCTTTTTTTTTTTTTTGTTAGTTGTTGTGCTCCAAAGGATCAAAGCTGTCTTGATGGATCACATATACAAAGCCATATCTAGGTAAAAAAAAAAAAAAAGAAAAAAAAAAGTTATAAAAAGCTACATGATGCAGGCCTAACCCAGTTGTTAGTATGCCTGGCAGGTTCTCCTGTGAGCCACATCCCTGGAGGCTATCTGCTTCTCATGGTCTCAGCTGAAAAGCTTGGGATCAAATTGCTGAGACTTAGGCATTTAGCTTCTTAGATTCCCTGGTTTGTTTCTCAACCTGTCAGCAAATATTGTAGCCTTCACATAAAAAGAATGGATCTGCATTTGAATTGCTGTGCTCCTCACATGCTTGGATCTGGCTTCTTTTGATTTTGGGAAATAATTAAATCATTGTTTAAAATCAGAGAGTGTATTTTATACACTGCTTGTATTTTCACATATACTCTCATGAAACTCAGTGTGTGCTTTATAACACTGTTTCCCACAGTCTCTAGTATGTTTTCCAAAAACGTGTCTAACATTTCAGAAGATTAATAGCTTAGTGAGAATGAGTTTTGCATATTCCAGTGGAGTAGTTGGTAAAGTTTGAACTTGATGCTCTGCTACAAGAACACTGTCCACTGCAAGTGCTTCTCTGCTGTTCCTGTACTTTTCTTACTATTTCTACACCCCTATATCATTACTGTTACTTCCTATACTATTTTTTCAGTACAGAAAAATAGAAAACATTACAAACAAAATATTATGTTTTCCCTGGAGTTTACTTTTTAGTAATTTCTCAGTTATTTTTGAAGAGGCACACAATGAGAAAATATATGGAGACATCTGCTGAAACAACTGTTTTTCTTCTGAGGATTTATCAGACCTTTGCATCATTTGACCCCTGTACAGAATGTGGGATAACAGATGTGCCAAAAAGAATCAGAGGGTTAATTTTTCTTTTCTCTCCTTGTCCTCTCCTAATAACACCTGCGTGTTTCTTTCCCATGTCACTTCTTCTGCCTTCAACCACATCACTGTGTACCAACTACCAACCTCCCTCCTTTTAGGTCAAGGACTTGTCTGCCTTGATATAAATATTAATAATTTCAATTTTTTTACAAGGAACAATGTATATGTTGGTTTTTAAAAGCCCAGCTTCTCAAAAACTGCTGATCCTAAGTGACAGAGTGTTTTCTAATAAAAGAAGTGGAAACTGGAATACACGACTTCTAAGCTCTGCCATTGAATACTTCTTTGACACAAAAGTAATTTAATTCCTGTGATTCAGACTACCCACTTCTAGAATTAACCTAATAATAATTACCTGGCTCACAGCTTGTTCCAGGACTTCATTAATGTTTACAGAGCACTTTGTTTGTCAGGTTTGAGTTCTTTGCCTGAAAACTCTACATAATAGAAAAACAAACAATGAAACTGTTAATAATTACCAAGTAATTGATCAAGTAAAGCAGAGCTTTTCATTCATGGTAAAGGCTTTTCTCTGTTTATCTTTTCATGTATAAATGTGCTGCATTCTATCAGGGCCTGAATTAAAAAAAAAAAAAAAAATTCAAAACCTTCATCATGGAGAAATGGAGCTGAAGTTATCTGAGACCTCAGTTTTGGGATTTGAGGAAGACAGAGAAGGGATAGATGGAAGGAAGTTTTTCTGATAGAGAAGAAGGAATTTACTCACTAAATTTGTTCACCAATTACTCTTCTTCTACACAAATTACTCTTCTTATTCTTTTGATCAGAACACCAGGATTATAATGTAACACAATTGTCTGACATCATCTAAACATTATCTGGAGCTTTCCTGGCACTGCTCAATTTCCTTGGAGCACCTATTTGTTATGTCATTGGACACTAATCTGAAGTACACTAAATATTTACGGCACCACAGGTTCTCCAGATTTTTTTTTTCCACAGCTGAAATCTCTGTTTCAGAGAGAAAACAAGCCAGGTGTTTTCTATACATAGATTCTCAGCTGGTTCTTACACTGCAAACAAAAAATTGCCATTTAAAAACTACATACCATCATCTCATGTACCTCATTGTTCTCTTATTATATAATTTTATTTAAGGATCTCCTGATTTATTTCACTTCTAGAATCAAGCTGCAGTTCTGGAGGTGATACAATATCAAGAGAGAGTAAAAACCAAGCAATTCACAAAATAAATACAATGAACAAAGACAAAAAAGGAAGACAGACAATTTAAAAGACCCACATTTGTTCTCAGTTTGTAGGAATAAACTTTGCAATGGGAATTTGGACCAGTAAATATCCTGCAAAAATGCACTGAAAATATCCATTAAGATATCAGGTATAGTAAGGATTTTTCCTGCTCACATTAGTGGGATACCTACAGTGATATATTTTATTACTATAATATTATTTCCTTGGAGTCCAATTCTACCCCCATGTTATTTGAACCATGAAAGTTATAAGTATTTTGGGTGAAATTTTTGATTTTGATGCACATTGTTAAGGGATTTCAGGGAAATTAGTAGGAAAAGATAGACAGTTAGATATTATCTATCCAAAAAAAGATAGAATTAAAACAACTTTCAAAATAGCTTATGCATAAAAAGGGAAGAGATAATGTTCAGAGCCATCCACATATTAAAATGGCATGAATCTTGCAAGTCTTTCTGGAAGAAAAGAAAGGAAATATATTAATGCTAGTGTGCACAACAAGTAGAATGACAGTGGTCTGAGAGAGTTTTTGCAGTGATTAAACTAATTAAGTGATTAAACTTAGACAGTTTGTCAGATGCTCAGGTTTTTCAGAATACATATGTAATCTCAGATGCAGACAAGATTTTGAATTAGGTAATGTCTTTAGAGGGATAAAAAATCCAAACAACTGTCTTGCAAATGTACTGGTAACATAAACGTAATTCAAAGAGATGTATGATACATGCATATGTAGGTAGCTGTGTAGATGAAAGGCAACTAAATCCATTTGGGTCTAATACTTTTGTATCTGATTCTGGCAGGAGGTTCCTGGATTTTTCCAGTGTCTCATCTACTGCAATTTCCAGCTGTCTCTGAGTTTTGATATGTTTCCTGTAAGTAACATAACCATTTTTCAAGTCCCAAACTCACAGCTTCCTATTATACTTGCAAATAGTCAGCTAAAGTACATCTGTTCTTTACAGAGAAATATGGGTTTACCTTTTTTTTTTTTTTTTTTTCTCCATAGCATTGACTGTGGCATACCAACATATATATCAAACAGTCTGAAAATAAAGTATTACTTTACTTTAAATACCGTATATTATAGTTAGAAAGTAGATAGACATAAATATGCATCAAATTTAGTCACTAAAATATTCTGCTAAATAGGAAAAAAATTGAGAAATAAGTGTATGATGCTTTTATATGACATTAAGCTAGTAGTTTTAAGCCATGTTGGTATGTAACTGACATTGATGGAAAACCTTGGAGGATGTTTTTTGCTCGCTAAGCACAGATTTGCATGATGGCAAACAGTTTCTCCATTACTGCTGGTATTAAGGGGCGGTATTCATCTACTTGACAATTTTGTTGCCTCCCTGCCCCTTTCCTTGTTTTTCAGTGTAGCTTGCTGGACTGGAGAGTAAAGATCCTTCATTTAGCTGTCACTCAAGCCCAGTGTTTTAGCCTGACACTCCAAATTAATTTAAAAGGATAAGATTATTGCAATGCAAAATAATTCTTAGTATCTGCACTTAAGGTATGCAAAATGTACTGCAATTTTAATGGCTCAGTTGTTCACATTTTTCTTCAGTTGCTGCAGAACACACTTCAAAACATATGTTTTAAATTACATGAAAGTATATTTTATTAGAGTGCACTGAAAGCAAGGCAATCTGGAGGACAAAATTTCCCAAAGCAACAAATCTAGCTCGGTGTAATTACATTCTTGTATTCTGAATTTTGGGGTTTTGCTTTGTTTTGTATATTTGTACGTTTGTTTTTGCAGTTGGAAAAGATAAAAAGGGAATATTTTCTATTAAAAAACAAGTTGTCAGACAAAATCAGCAGTAAATCAGAATTAAAAAATGAAACATTCTTTATTTTTCCCATTAAAAAAAAGTGGGAAAATGCTAATACACAAAACATTAAATTCATAATATACACTAGATTTAGTAGCTTTTTCAGTTTATACAACTGTTAAAGGCTTTACCAATCACTATACATGGAGTTATGAATGAATGAATGACTGAAAATACTCTGATATTTGATATGTCTGTGCATTCTTGCAACAGAAATTTACCTGTAGCTCTGCTGGATTATTTATTATGTCACTAGATAAACCCAAAAATTTCAGACATAACCACCTTAACCTTTAGTTTCGTGTGTTCGTACTGAGGTTAACAACCTAGAAGCTACTCATTTCCTGGAGAGAAGACACCCAAAGGGAGCTTGAAAACCATGTCAGAAGATGGGAGATGAGCTGTATTCCTTTGTTATTTTGAGAGGAAAGCCTACTGTCACTCACAGATGTCTTATTTGCCATCAGCATCCAGCAAGATGTTCAGTGGTAAGAAATCCTCAATGACAAGAGCAACTGAATCAGAGGACTCTGGTAAGCAGCCTTCTGCAGTCAGAAATGGCCCAGCAGAGCCCTGCTGTTCTTGGAGGAATTTGCTTCTATTCCAGTTTAACAATGAGTCAGAAAGGAGACATTTGAAGCAATAAAGCGAGGAACAGATGGGTGAGCCAAAGGTTAGTGTCAACGTGATCCTCCGAAAATTAGCTGGATGGTCATCATTACCACAGACAGACACAACAAGAAATGTCATTGGAAGAAACAGAGGAAAGCAGCACAAGCACAGAGGCATAAATCCCCACACACCCCACAGCCTCCAAGGGCATGTACCTACCAATTCATTAAAAGAATTTCATGCACCTCAAGATCTACTAATTGGTGACGTATGTGGTCTCCAAAGCTGTAGATAACAGAGACATCTTTAGTGAGGACACCCTAATTTGAATTCCCATCGAGTTAGACTTGCTAAAACAGACTCATAGGTTTCAGAGGATATTAGTTGCCTTAGGTAGAAATGCATTTTGTTAGACAGCTCTCCCTGAGAATGCTTTCCCCAGCTCTCGTGTGCTTTGCCTCGGGGTTGTGATATGCATTATCATAGACAAGCACAGTTGTCTCACCGACTCATAGATTGTAGTGGGGGCATGATCCATTATCCTAATTACCATGGTGAAAGAAATATTCAAGAAAAATATAAAAATATGTCTTTATAAGCTTCATCCACAGAAATCTATGCCTAGCCAAGTGAATTAATACACTGATATTCTCTGGAAATTACATATTTTACTTATTGGCACGGATTATAATTCCAGTGAAGTCTATGGAAAGACGCCAAATTATAATAGGTGCAAAAAACTAGATCTAGCTGCACATTTTATACTCTTCTTTTTCTTTCTGCTACTTGAACTAACATATCATTAAACACATACATCAGCCCTATATTATAAATAGCAGTCCTCTTTTTTTTTTTTTTTCATTTTTCTTTTGTAATAAATGACTAAAAACACAAATAGTTCTTGGCAAATATTATAAAGGATGAAATACAAATCCACCCAAATCTCCAGAATGCATCATATTTTCACAATGAGGATCAAGTATTTACTATCAGATGGCTTCAGAGATCACTAAACTTTGATAGTCAAAAGATTAAAGAAATAGACCTTGTTATGGCCTGTTGGGACTTAAAATGAAAATAAATGGTGTAGCATGGGAACCACAGTCTAGGAAGTGAAAAAAAATTTGTAGTTTCAGCTAAGAAAATTTTAAAAAAGAAAAAAAAAAAAAGAAAGAAGCAGGAAGAGCAAAATTACAAAGTTCACCCTTAAAAATAAAGGGGAACAGAAGTATCCCTAGCCATGAACAGAAATAAATCTTTGAAACTATATTGTCCCTGCATTTTTTATTCACTACATCTTAAAAAGACACTGGCTTGAAATCTCCCACAGTTCTAAACTCAGCCTTGCGCTAACCTTATTTGTAATCTTTGAGCAATCATAAAAATGCTTGCAGGTTTACAGCATTTACAAACTTTATCCAAAAATGCTATGCCAGTTGGCCACCCAGTATCTTATTTGAAAAGCAATGCATATTATTCAGTGGAATATCTGACATAATAAAGACCATATTTTCGCTGTCTAAAAAAGCAGAGAAGGAAGCAGAAAATTTCTCTATTTTCTAATGCAGTTTCTATATTCTATGAACAATTATTATCTTAATTGCCACCCACACCCACGACTCACAATCTGCTCAGTCGTTTATAATATACACAGACAAAGAGAAGAAAATATATACAATGTTACTATGGCTTTCAGAGAGAGATAAAAAGCATTTTTTTTAACTTTTCTGCTAATTTATCAAACAATCCAAATCTAGATGGCAGTGAAAGCATTTTTTTCTCACAGCATCCTTTAGAGATATTAAAGGAACAGTATCTAGGGAAAAAAGAGTCAAAACTGTCTAAGTCTTAAATGACTGCATTAGTTTCCAATCATGTTCTTATTTATTTTAGCTGTATGATATAAACTTGTTCTCTTAAATAAGTCAGAAGCAATTATTTGCTATAATCCTGCCAGAGTAAGAGGCATACCAGTCTCTATAAGCTGACACAACATAACCCCAACAGACTGTAGCACAGCTGAGTGCTGAGAAGTGACTCTTCCCTTACGTTTAGGATTTAGGATCCAGAAGAATTTGGGACAAATAGAAGACCTCTTCCCTGAGTTTCTTTTCCATGAGAGAAACAATCACTCCTTCTGCTAGGTTATATGGGTCCTTTTACTCCACATTGTGAAAGTGCCTAAAAGACCTAAAACATAAATGCTCACAAAACCATGCCTTTGAGAACACATTCCTTCCCAAGGGGTCCCTCTCTCTGCCTCTGAGGTTGTATCTATATACAGGATACAATTTCTTCAATGTGCCTGTTCTTTTGAACGACTTAAACACTCATACGTGTATATGAAATACAGCCCACCGAGCATTTTTCAGCTGAGACAAATGCTTTGTGTCCCCCTTCACCTCCTGCCACTGAGATCTAAGAAGATATTTCATCAAAAATATTCACCAGTTGTTAAATGCTTTTTTGGAGACTGAAAAGGACTCTGCTCAAAATTATAAAATTATAATAGCAGTACTCTGTGTTCACTCCAAAATTATTCAAAGTCCTCTTGAACTTCTGTAGATTGTTTAAAAAAAATCCACAAAAAACAAAACAAAAACCAAACAAAAGAAAGAAAAAAAACACACAAAAAAAAAAAAAAACCACAAAAAAACCCCAAAACCAAAACCCAAACCCCAAACTATCAATCAAACAAAAAAACCCAAAACAAACAAACAAACAAACAAGTGTCAAAATTTGAGTCTGTATTGGTTTTAAGGTTCCTTATGAAACCATTTTGCCTTTTTAGGAAGGTAATTTTTCACAAATGCATACCTTGAATATACAGTCAAACCATAGCATAGATAGTGGAGTTTCTGTCCCCACAGGTGAGAAATCTGGGGAATAGGAAGGAAATGGTTAATTGCTTTTCAGTAAAACAAGGCCTGGAACTGAGGCTGACCTTGGTTATAGTCTATACATTGACCTGAATGTTCATGAAGTTAAATCTGTGTTGTGAAGTCTCATATATATTCTCAGATCAAATATTTTCTTTAGTCAAATAGCACTGACTTTTGGGAAAGCTCCTGGGGCATTTAATAAACTAGAAAATTCATGTCACTCTATGTAAACCAGGCTTTCCAGAGCTTGAGTCCTATTTACAGGGCAGCATAGATGCAGTGAATCTTGATGAAAGGGATAAAGTCAGACAGTTGCTCTAGCCAAGACCCAGCACTATTTTCTCCCTTGCCATTTTCAGCTTGGCTTTCCCAGTCTCTGCTTCAGTGCAGTTGTACTTGTGGTATCCATGACAGATTTACTACTAAGTCTGTCTCTGGAAGCAGCCAACACAACTTACTACGAATCAAATCTCACATGCTTGCACTTCATTATTTTACTTTAGCCCTCTACCTTTTTTCCTCTATGGCTCTGGTAATTTCTGAACAAGAAGCATGTGGAAAACAAATTGTGTTTTCCACAAACTGCACAAAAAATGCATGCATGTTTTACAGACATGGATAAATAAATACAATAGTATACTCCTTTTTAAAGCAGGTGATATGTTACAGTAAAAATGCATCACTGTTTTATAGCATTTTCAGTGAGGAAGAAACATATAAGAAATCTGCTGAAATTATGGCATCTGTTTTCTGGAGATATTGGCATGTTCAGCTTAATTACACTGGTTTAGAAACAGTTTTAACTCTGGGCTGTGACCATAGAGTAAGATACACACATTTAAACCGCAGAATAGGGAGGGAAGATAAACAGTGATTTTCTATCCCAGTAGGAGCTAAAAGGAACTCAATTTCAGACTTTTTGGAGTTTGGCAGATTGTGTTATCAAGTGTTTTCTAAGACCTTCTATAAAGAGACCATTTAGGCAAAAGTAAAAACTTTCAAAGTGAGAAAAAAAAGCACTTAAATGTTTCAGGTTTTTTCTTCTCAGAGCCCAAATTAAATGCATGCATAATATCAATAATGCTAACTTTTTAAAAAAGTCTGGAAAAATATGAAAACTTATAAATGTGCTATTTTTTTTTGTTGTTTGTTTGGTGTATGTTCCCCACACCTCCTCCTTTCCCCAAAATTATTTCTGTGACTGGCTGGAAATACCTAAAATTACCCAGATAAAAAATGTGGTCCCAGAGGCCAGTCTAGCCAAGTTCTTTCTCCTTTGTGTGCAAAGCAAGGATGGAACCTTAACAATAACTCCCTACTTAGCATGCACTTTAAAAACAAGAGATGAGCAACAATGTTTACAACCTAACACTGGTGGTTCTGGAAAGGATGGCTCAGGGCACTTCATTTTTATGTTATTGCTGCTCTGCAATACCTCTGTAGTTTATGAGGACTTGTGCATCAGGACAAAGATTAATGATGTTAATTATTTAGTACCTACACATTGCACTACATTGTTTTGTTTTCAGTTTTATATGTACACTACCTGAGCAGTCTAATACACACAAAAGTTTGAATATGATACACACAGTTGCTTTTGCTCTTTGGAGATTTATAAGACAAGACAGTAAAACATCTAACAAAAGATTATCTACTATGAGCATGAAGTGAAAATGAGGCAACTCTTTCTTAAAAAGTTCCTTTGATAATTCTTAACTAAGCATGCAATAAAGAAATATGAGCACTTGTCTGTGTAGCAGTCAGGTGTAGTGATCCAGATTAGGTTTTGGCCTGTATGAATATGGAAAAAAAAAATGTTGTGGCAAGAATTTTAATGAGCTCTAATGAACAAAGGAAATTTCTTCCAAACACTTTTTAGTCATTGTAAGAAATATCCTGTTCCCAAATCCTAATTACACTGCCATTTACATCTTCTCCCCATATCCTTCTCATTCTCTTTCAAGCTAAAGGCGTAGTTTAACATGAAGCTGAGAGGTAATTTTGCTATATTTCATGACTTTCAGGTTTAACTAAACTAGAGAAGATCAGTTTGACTTGGACTTTTCCTGAATTTAAGAGAAGGATGTGGCAAAAGAAGGAATAACCTGTAAGAATATGTTTTTTCTAAGCTACTTTAGGATGTGCCACGTTTTCCTCTGATCTATTCGAAATTCCTCCCCTTCAAATCCATTTAATTTTAATTTATCTGAATTTCCTGGTCAAACCAATATTTTCAGTACAAGATACACTCTTCTAAGCTCAATTCATACTTGACTAAGTAAAAAATTACCACTCAAAACCACTGCATATCAACTTTAATTTACAGATTCCTTTGAATCAATACGCATTAATTGAAACCAGCATTTTTGCCAAAAGATAATGCACTCAAAGTAAAAGTAATCACTTTTCTTTTTAAATAAGTGCTTGTTGTTACCATTGCAGTCAAAATAGTGACTTATATTATGATTTGAGAAATCACTGCACATGAAAGTTGTTATTCTGTTTGGTTGCTTTTTAAATTTATTACCCTTGAACTGTGCAGAAATAGACCATCAGCAGAAGAACATTCTTAACTGTCAGAGTATAGGTATGGTTTTAATTCAAAGCATGGTTTTATGCCCTGTTTCTTCAGCCTCAGAAGATAAGCTGCAGTAGCCTCAAGGCTAGAATACAACCAGTAGCTCATTTTTATATTAGCACATTTCAGGTTCAAATAGATTAAGACATCTCCTTATCATATCTGAACAATGCTCACAAATGCATTTTTATGTGTCCAAGACCTTTAAAGGAAGGAGCAGAGCAATGGTAGAGTATGACTGGGTAATGAACTGGAGGGAACAGTAGCAGCCTGAAAACTGGCTGTGCAATAACTGGCTCTGGCAGGGGACACAGTGTCTTCATACAGCAAAATGAAGGTGGTTTGTAGCTAACTTTGTTATGCTGTGTGCATTGCTTCGACACTTGTAGGCAACTTCCAGCTCCTCTAGTGAAAGCTGATCCTTTACCATATTTTCTTTGCTAGATTTTTAGACAATACATCTAGCAATAGCTAAAGCTTGCTCACACATTAATATTTACCATTTCTTGATATCATACAGCACATGTCTCTGCTCAGTGGACTGAGTACAGCAAAGCTGTTGAGGCTTAAAGAGTTGCCATGAATCCTGCCACAGAGATCTGGCATAATACAAAGGATTTGACATCTAGGCTTTCAGTTTGGATCCTGATATTGTCCATCCAGAATAAGCAGATCTACGTCTCCTCTAAGAAATGGTAGGTTCTGGCATGTTCTCTAGGCCTTGCCTTAACAAACTAACTTTCTGAAAGTTAGCAAAAGATTTCTTACTAAACAAGAGTGTCCTTCACTTGTGAATTCCATTGCAGACTGCACTGGAAGCTTGCAATAATTTCAGCCATTTTAGTTCAGACACTTCTAGGTAATCTGTATTTCCAAGAACCAATAACAAGGAATTTATTAATGAAGGAGTAGGTACGTATGTGGTGAGCTGGACACACATGTGCCCAAAACATTTTTAATTTAAACTCATTTTAACTGTATATATACTAATAAGCTCTAAACACATGCACTTTCACCCAAACTAATATAACTTAATACCAATGCATATTTATTGTTATTAGATTTTTATAGCATTTTTCCTGTATGGCACCTCACAGGCGTTAAGTTAGCTGTATTCTCTAAAATTCAGGCTGTTTGGAGAACAATAGTTGCATTCACAAGACACATTAACTGCTTAGCAATTTATAGCTCTTATTTACACTTACCTTGTGCAATATAGGTAGCATAAATCTTCATTGAAACCAAAAAATTAATGTATTTGGATATAGTGAAACAAGAAAATATCTGAGATGGCTTTACTGTGTTTCATAAAAATGATCTTTAGTGTTAGGTGTAGGCAAAAATATCCATATTGAACATAAAATCCAATTTCTGAAAATAGTTTTCCACAATAATGTTTCATTTACCCTTTTGTTCTCTCTTCTCCTCCCACCCCCCTTCATTTACTGCATTTAATGGTGAAAGTGTCCAATAAAGATGAGCAAGGAACAGACGAAGAAAATCAGCCTATTTTGTCAGAGCACTGACTCTGACAGTGCTATAAAGGATGGCAAGGCTCCAGTTTTTAAAATTGTTTCATTTAAAACCTAAACATTGAATCCCTGTACAGTGTTTAGAGGCTTTTCAGCCTTCTCTGATTCAATTTAGAGGAAACATTTATGGGGTCTAAATTGTTCCTGGCAGTTCTGAGCTTGGTTGCATTTTAAACAAATATAATTTATACAAAGCTGTGCCACATACAGTCCCAAGAAATCTAAAATATCAATCAAATTTCATTTGCAAACCAGTTTTACTAATAGTCAGTGTTTCAATTGCTCTTCCCTCTTGGAATAAAGGGTAGTTTAAAACTGATAACTGTGAAATACACAGTTATCTTCCAAGAGCACTCTTTCTCATACGAAATGACTGAAAAACTTCTGCATCCAAATCAAATAAACCCTTCAAAACAGCATGTAGATCTCTTGTTCAGTTATTATACATCAATCCAATACATTAATCAAACATCAGATAAGTTCAGCATAGCAGCGTTGCAGTGTTTGGATACTAAAACTCTTCGTTTTCTTGTTTATTAAAAATAAAAACACGTACAGAAATTCAATAGCTGTGTCCTTCTGCTTTTGAGATGTTATAATCAAACATCAGGTAGACTGGTCTCAGTGTGTCAGCTATTCATTTCTTCTAAGATTTTTCTCTTCTCTTGGCTGTTGCTGTACTATTCTGTATATGCCTATAGTTGAAGTGACATGCCTGTGGCGAGTCCATCTGATTTATTCTTCTTTTTGTGAGCTTTGAAAAAGAGGATAGATCTGTTCTAAATCAAGATATAAAATGTATACTTGTATACACAGATTAAAAGAACACCTAAAGATTGAATACAAAGTAACATGGTCCTATTTTGAATGCTTCCTTGACAATCCTTACACCCACATCGATTCTAATTATGTAGTGTGTCAATACCTACACAATATTCTGAAAATATCCAATCTTCCATCTCGTTTTTAAGTCTTCACTTACTTTACCTTTTTAATGTTTTGCTTGTCCTTTCTAAAATTTCTTTCTCTTTTCTGACACTTGCCTGCCTGGTCAATTTTTCCTTTTTAGTGAACTAATTATTATAAAATCCAACTTTAATTCTATCTTGTCCATCCTGCTTAACTTTTGCAATTTTTTTCCCCTGCTTCCTGCTACTTTGAATTCTCAAACCTGCAAAGTCTGATAAGCAGCCTTTCTCTGTTGTTTTCTTTTTTCTTTTTTTTTTTTTTTTTTTTATTTAGACAGTATAATTGCCTATTACTTCACATTATCCCACTCAAGGTGCTGATTGTCACATTTTTTAGTTACTTGCAGACTGATTTTCAAAGCTGATAGATTCTTGCAAAATCCACTAGCTTCAGTCAGATTGAATACTTCAGTGCCTCTCTGGAAATCAAGTTCAGAGTTCAGTTTTCATCTTAATTTACATTTTCTGCTAATCAAAACTTTATAAAGTATTCACCTTCCACCTTTCTCATTGTGTGAGAACTTGGCAATTCTTTCAGCTCAAACTCTACCACTGAAATGACTGGCAGCACCTTCAATTAGCATAGCTTCAACTACACAGGTGAAGAGTTACAATTTTTTTTAACTTCATAAACTGATTAAAGTTAAACCAGTACATCATTTCTCTTTCTAGAAATCTAAAAGATTTACACCAACTGTTTAGAGAAAGCACATTTTTGCTTGCAGCTGTCAAAACAGCCTGTCAATTCAATTATCCAGAATGCCTATTAGTCAATTTTTAATAAAGCTTCAACTACTTCTCTCTGCTGTTTAATGAATAAGGTCCTTCTGCACACCTTTTAAATATGTGTTTCATGGCCCCTATGGAATTCAGAAATTATAAAGAAAAAGTGATTTGATTTACTTGTAAGATGCATTGTAATTTCACGTGTTGCATGAAACTGCCATTATTTCTGCTTATGAGACCTCCTGCACTCTTGACATTATTAGGCCTTGTGCTGGAAAAAGCATCTTGTGTTGGTAACAGCACTTTTGTAAATATGACACCACTAAGATGTTTCATTTCAACATTTTCTCATGCTCACTGAGTGAAAGAGCGAGAGCTAAACTGAGTGCTTGCTCTCATAGTAATTGTATGAAAGGGTTGTGACTTTTTTTAAAACATTATTATTATTACTAAAAATAATTGTTACTAGTAGAGCAGCAGAGAGGGATATGCAGAGGGATAGAGTGCTACACACGGCTCTGGGTTTTGTTCATTGGATTTCCTTCATCTGCCCCCAAAATGTGTCATGCCTCCTGCCAGAGGACTGGGAAAGTCAGATGTTTGTTTTCTTGTGGGTAAATACAAGGAGAAGTTTCTTTACTGATACCTGTCCTGTATGTTCAGGGTGATGTTCAAGGGAATACAGCACCCTTTCTTCCTCTAGTGAAATATTATCATAACCTCTTTTCTAGAAACCATGTCGTTTGCTATTTTGCTAATAAACATAAAAAAAGGCTTCAGAATTTACCAGGGTGGCTGCCCTATGATGATGGTCCTGTCACTTACCATCAGCAGCCCCCAGGTTTCCTTCCTAGCAGGATCAAAGAGATTCAGCCACAAAGTTGTTGCAATTTTGAGGAGCCGAAATGACCATTTCTTACTTGCCCTCATCTTTCCTGGCAGTCTCTTTCTTGACACAGTGGGATGTTTTCTTCCTGGCTGTTTGTTCAATTAACAGGATGATACTTTACTCACTTTTCTAATGGGAATGAATTTTGTGTCTGTTCTATTTTATGCAGCTAATCCTCTATGTGAAATGATGCTGATGAGATCACTGATGACAGTGGGTATTATTGTCTGGGTTAAGTAGATGATCCAGGTGTTCAGTTATTTTTTTATTGGTTTCATTTAGTTTGCTTTGCTTTGCTTTGCTTTGCTTTGCTTTGCTTTGCTTTGCTCGGAGGTGAGGGCAGGGTGGGAGGTGGCACTGTTTTCCCCAGTGTGAAAACTCTAGTCATTTAAGTACACCTGAAGCCTGATTATAGGATTTCTCATCTAGTCTTATCTGAGCCTTTGAAATGCAGCAAGTCAAAAACCTGCCATTCAGTGAATATCTACAAATGTTTTAAAATAATGAGTTACTGAGTGAGTTACTTGTTTAAAAATGAAAAAGAGTTTGAGTAAGAAACATGTCTGACTCTGATATGTCTGCCAGTGAATGTGAGATTTGAGATTATGTTAGATGAATTTTTTATTTAGTGAGCATAGTGATCATAAGGACTTCTAAATTAAAAGTTAAGTTTCTTTCAGCATTATAATAAACAACAAATCCTAAATCTTCTCCTTAGCGAAAAAAAAAAAAACAAAACTCCTCTCTCCCATGTATAATGTCCTCTAACCCTAGTCCTGATCTTTGCCAGAAACTTTTAGCAGTTCCACTGCTTCCAGCAGCCTCTCCTCCTTCCCTGTCCTGAGAAAACATCTTTTCTTTCTTATAGCCTCTGGGAGGCCTGGCTGTGTGCCTGCTCACTTATCCTCTCTGGGGCTTCCCAGCCTCTTCCTGCTGTGGACCCTCTGCTTGCTCTGTGTCCTTCACACTCTGCTACTCACATCCTCCAGAATGTATCACACTCTCCAGAAGCTTCTCCTAGCTGAGCAAGGTCAGCTGCTGTCACAGAAAGCAGCATCTCCCCTTCATCCAGAGGATTTCTCCTGACTCAGGCTTGAGCTGTGTTAACAATGCAAAGCAGTTTTCCTCTCTGCTGCTCATCTATGTCCCTAAAATGGAACCAAATCTAAAAAAAAAAAAAAAAAAATTAAAAAAAATCAAAATTGCAAATGGAACAGACACACATCCATTTTAATGTAACATACAGCCTACCTCTTACAAGCAGCCTCTAATTTTTTGTGTTTGGAAAAGAGATGCTGTTTTTAAAATTACAGCCCACATCAGATATAAATGGGGTCATTGGAACAGGAGATTAATGTAACCTGCCTAGGGTGAAACAAATCATAAGGATTAAAATGTGTCTCTAATACTATGCAACACTTTAATTTGTATTATGTCATACCACTTTTATCTATTTCCTAGGTGTTACTATTATCATCACATTAACTCTGTATATCAATTTCATCCTCATAATAGCTGCATACTACTGAGAGAAATTATTGATGGCATACTTGGAGAAGCCATAACATTGAAACACAGGATGAGATTTGATACTATGTGTAGGCCTCTAAAATAACCTTTATTGTAACTTTGGCCCTTGAAGTAAATTTTTGTTCAAAATTAATCCTGTGTGGTGCTTAGCCCTGGAGGCGCCTAAATTTCATAGACTTACCAACTTTTCAATTGTATGCTTTTACTTAGGCATCTGAGCTACTCAAGCACAGATTGGTGCAAATTTGGATCTCCTCTGAGAGTTCAGGTAGGATGCCCAAACCTCAACTTAGCCTGTTGCAGGGTTTTATGCAACAGCAACTTGTCAGTTGAGATGTAAAGACAGTTTAGGTTTTCTTTAAAAAGGAAAAGAGACTGCTGGTACCCTTTGCTGGCATTGTTTCCCCTTTCTTGTTTAGTAGGAGATTAAACATTTCCCTAGGGTGTAAAAGTGGGTTAATTCCATTCTCTGTCTCCTGGAATTTAAATCCACTGTTTTCCAGATAAGTGCCCTCATCACCAAGACCATGTTTCACCTACAGCCCTCATGAGCTTTTCTCTCTCTGCACAGTGACTTTGATGGAAGGGCTAAACAGCCTTTTTCCCTGGAGAGCTGAGCAACCAATCCCACTTACATAAAAATCCGTTTAAAGAGAGCTTTAAATTCACGTCTTTCTAGGGATTGCTTTAACCTACAACATGCTGCAAAGGGTGCATTGTGGAAACTCCACAATCAATGCACTCAGAATTGAAATTTGTTAATGTTCAGATTGCTGTTAATCCATAACTAGAACATACTCATTTGATCAAACTCCTCATAACTAAATGCATGGTACCACCTAGTTTCTGAACATCAACAGGCTCTTGTAAGGGTGCAGAATATGAAAATTATATGAGTGGTCATGAAATCTCCAGGATGAATGAGGAGGCAGCTAAAGACATGTAACTGTCTGCTTAGTGGCTGCTGAGATCATAGTTTTTTGGCTACAAGCTTAACAACTAGATTTGATAGTCATATTTTCTTTTTGATGAGATTGTAAATTTGGAGCTTCAATTTTTTATTTTAGCAGTCCCCAAAATCTTAATTTACTGCATTAAATTTTAACTGTGGGCCACAAGACTTTTCCAGAATATATGGAATATATGTGGCACATAATTAAAAATATAGACATCCAAAATAAATGCAGAAATGACACACAGTTGTATGTTGAATTTAATATTGCCATATCTTGACCTTTGATCCCCTAAATGGTGACTTTTTTGAATAGAATACTCTTCTCCACTCCATCTGTAACATGTCAGCCTGACATTCCTAGGACCTGAACCAATAATAACCCCACTTCAAGTGAAGAAAAAATGATTACTAAGGATGTAAGACAATAACTTATTCTGGTTCATTTTATTGCTTTACTTATGGTTTAGCATTTATTGAGAAAAACAGCACAGTGGAAACAGCATTCCTAATTCACAGTCCTCACATCCTGTGCTTTTTATTGTTTGCAAAATACTGCTGTCGTTTTCATCCATAAAAGATGTGACACTAGGGGGAAAAAAGTGATTGTTCATTTAAGTAGAATGCTCACAGGACAGAATAAGGATCTATATCCATTGGTTACCTGGTAAATTGAGATAATTCTAGTTCAAACAGAACCTGTTCCTTCTTATTCTAAATTTGCATTACAAAACTACGAAAGAATCCTTCAGGGAGAACTGAGAGAGTTGTAAGGGAACAGTTTTTGGACAGCTGAAGGAAAAGATGGGCACCTGCTGTTCAGTAAGTTGAGGGAATTGTTGCATATTGCAAATTTTCTGTGTGTTACCAGGACAAGCAGATGGCCAGAGACAGCATTTTCTCCTTACGTGTAGTTTATCTCCTTACATCTTTTAATGGCCTATATTAAGGTTTCCCAGCATTACATTCAGTTCAATTTAACTGAGTTAATATACATTTAAGCGGTATCAGTTGCTGTCAAAATTGTCTACTTGGAATAGATGACTCTTTCAAATACTTTAGCAGGGATGGTAGTAAAAGGGAAGCACTGTTTGGATGTAATTTTGGGTGCTAACTCAGATCCCCGGGAATAAAACTGCTGCCTCATTTAACATTAGTCACTTATGTTTTTCAAAAAATTGTTTTGCTTTGCTAGGGGAAAGGATATAACAGCATCTGTCTCCTGAGAATTATTGTGTGGTTTAATCTCTGCTGACAATATGCAGGTCTGGTCAATGACGGTTTTTCTTTAATGTCACACCACCCTTTCTTTTTTGAAAATATTCTTTTGTTCATGAAGTTACACTGTTACATATCTTTGTGGAAAACCTATCCATGCCTTTAGTTTGCTGTTGCCTAACAGTTTGCTGTTAAATACTATTGAATGTTATTGACATTTATATTGAAATTATTAAAGTACATTAAAAAGAAGTGAATGTTCTTAAGAAGAGAAAAAAGAGGAAATATGGGTAGTCAGCAGCATTCAGTAGTATCTGGGTATATTAAACAAGATGCAGGAAAAGTGGGATTGCTTGTTTTCTGATATTTTTCCCTGCTTGGACTGCCTCCTTTCCAACAGCTGATAAAATTAAATAAACCAAAAATAATCTCTGAAAATACAGACTGAGTCCCAGAACTTGTTTCTTTCTTATTTTTACTTCCATTTTGTGTTTTCTTGAATTCTATATTCTTGTCTGTAACACAGTTTAAACAGCACAAGGTTTAAGTTTGTGGTCTTCAAACTGGTGTAGTTTCACTTTCAGTCTAAGACTGAAAACATCTAACATCTGTGTTGCACATCTATGTCTCTTTTTGGAAATAATATTTACTATGCAGTTGAACCGCAACCACAAATTGGACAAAAGACTCCATTATTTTCACTTCAGCGGGATCCCACAAAAAAAACATTTGCTGTTCCATTTTTTCCAGTACACATTCCAGTTTTTAGTTTTAATTACCTTTTTTATCTGTTAGTTTTTTATCATAATTAATAGTGATATCTGTTTCCCAGACCAGATCAAATGACTGGAGAATACAAGAGAAAAATCTCAGAGAAATATAAATGTATTTCACTCTTTTTTTACTTAAAGCCAGTGTCAGCGGCTCAAGGCAAGATGATTCCTGAGAAAATGTTCTGTCAGAAGCCTTCTGGAAAAAGGCTAAGAACTGGATACTAAAGCATTACCAATCTTGCTGAATTAACTTTGACTAAGACTTTTATTTCCACAGAGAATCCTGTTAAATTTGGAACAGTGATATGAATTACAATCAAATCTAAGTATGATTTGAGAACTTTCATGGGCAAATGAGATTTCCACTTTTTTATCTCCAGCTTTCAGGTTCTGCAAAACCCAAAATGATTTTTTTTTCCAATTAAATTTTAATTAGAGTTGTGACTATATACAACTAGGACAACTACGTAATCAAATGTCCATTTAGATGATTTCTCCCTTACATGAACAAGATGGTAATGTCAGGTGTATAAACAACTGAAGTGCATCCACTTCTAGGTAAAACAAAAGATGTTATAGAATTGTATGATGCTACTGATGCCAGCCTGAGTCACAGAAAAATTTACACATTATAGTGTTTGTGATGGAATAACCAACCGAAACAAATCTCCACAAAAGCAAACCAACTTCTAAATTGCTCTGGATGCAAATTCTACTGAAATGTTCTTCTGTGATGACACAAGATTTTACTGACTTTGGCTCACTCCATTATTTTTAGTGTGTGCAGGAATAACAGTGGCATTTTAAAATATTAGTTGGCTTGGTTTTGATAAGCATCCCAAAGTCCTGCTGCTCATTTAAATTTTGATGCTGCAAAATTGCTTTCATTGCATTCTGTCATTTTACATTGATTTTATATTTCAGGGTTATGGGTTTTTTTTTTTTCTTTGGAGAAGGTCTGAGCATATCCTTGTTATCAGAAGGGTCAAAAGGACAGAAAATATGCTGGAAATATCTAAATGTGATAGAGAAATATCTTTTTAATGATACAGAATTGAATTTCACACAAACTTCAGCAAATAGACTGAATTTAGAATATCTTCATTTCTGCAAGAAAAAGTACAGAGAATATTTTCATTACTTGTTTTGTTTCATTGCTAAATGATTTTAAACACAAATATTGAGTTTATGGTAAATGATTATTTTTATCACTTGAACTTCAGTGATTATTTTTAAGATGTACAAAGCTTGAAGTTGTGGTGCAGCTGACACACTAGAGGGAAGGGATGCCATCCAGAGGGACCTTGACAGGCTTAAGAACTGGGCCCATTTGAACCTCATGAAGTTTAACAAGGCCAAATGCAAGGTCCTGCACTTGGCTGGGGCAATCCCAAGCACAAATACTGGTTGGGCAGTGAATGGATTCAGAACAGCTCTGGGGAGAAAGATTTGGGTGTGCTAGTGAATGAGATGATCAATATAACAACAATTTGTGCTTGTAGTCCAGAAAACCAACCATATCTTGGGCTGCAAAAAAGGAGCATGACCAGCAGGCTGAGGGAGATGATTCTACCCCTCTAGTGAGACCTCTCCTGCAGGGTTTTGTTCAGCTCTGGGGCGCACAATGTTAGAAGGACCTGGATGTGTTGGGGTGAGTTCAGAGGAGGCCCACAAATATTGTCAGAAGGCTGCAGCACCTCTACTACAGCCTGTGACAGCTGGCCTGGAGAAAAGAAGGCTCAGGAAGACCTGATAGCAGCCTTCCAGTACCTGAAACGAGTGTACAAGATGGACAGAGAGGGACCTTTTACAAAGCAGTGACATGGGGGACTGGACTCAAACTGAAAGAAAATAGGTTTAGATTAGATATTAGGAAGAAATTCTTTACTATGAGGGTGGTGAGGCACCAAAACAGGTTGCCCAGCAAAGCTGTGGTTGTCCCACCTCTGTGGAGGTGTTCAAGGCCAGGCTGGATGGGGCTTTGAGCTACCAGGTCTAGTGCAAGGTGTCCCTGCCTACGGCAGGAGCATTGGAATTAGATGACCTATAAGGTCCTTTCCAACCTAAAGCCATTGTATCAGTCTATGATCATATAAAGTGTTAGGTGTGAGATTGCATTTCTTAATCCAAAATTCTGGCAGCAGGAATCTTGGTGCAGTGCCATGTTTCCTTTGACATGCTTATTTCAGGTGCAGCATCCCTGGAGCAGTTTGCCTCATGGCTCTCTGCACCCTCATCCTGACCCTAATGGCAGCTTGGAGGTGAGGCTGAGGTTCAGCTTCATGATGGGCAACCATCATAAGTGGCCCCGAACAGAAATTTCTTCAAGCAAAGATGTTTGAGCAGTGCTGTTCCACTTTGGAACGCTTTTTTCCATCCCTCCTGTCCCCAAAGCCGTAACCTTTGTTGCTATCCGAAGGCCAACCCTGACCTTGACTCTAAGCATAATTTAACCTTTAGACACAGGTAGGCCATCTTGGAATACTGTGAAAGCACAGATGTGGGTGCAGTGCTGTGCTTTCCTTGGCCTGCCTCTTTCATCCCTGTGTCCCTGGAAGTCTAGGCATTGCTGGTCTCTGAATCCTTACTCCAACCTTAATGGCAGCTTGGGGCCCACTACCATGGATGATCAAAATTAGAAACTGTGTGCAGGCAGCAATGTTGGTGCAGCGCTGTGCTTGCCTTGGAATGTCTTTTCCCTGCTCACTGTCTCTAGACCTGTAGGCTTTGTGGTTCTCTGGACCCTAACCCCAACCAGTGTGGGTCTGCAGCTAAAGCCCCCAGTGCCATTGGTGGTCCAGATTAGAAAATTCTGGAAGAAGGAGTGCAGTGCTCCTTTGGTGTGCCCATTCCAGGTACAGCATTCCTGGAGCTCTAGGCCTTGTAGCTCTCTCAACACAGCTTGGGGCGGCTGTCTGTGTTTATTCATCCTAAACCTGAGTCAAAAAAATTTCCTTTGCATAAATCTGATTGACAATCTTCTTAGTAATATATCCCCCACCACTGAAGTCCAGGAAGGAGAATCATGCCATAGTATTGTCTGGCTTGCAGTCCTAAAACATCACAAAAATTATCTGTGGGTTTGGCCTTCATTTATCATGGGGATGAACAATACCCATATGTTCACCAGATGACTACAGAGCAGAATTGTTTGAGTCAAAGTTCAAGGCCACAACAAAGGATAAACTGTTTCTTTAGGACTGTCTTTGATTAGATTGCTGTTTACAAAGAAATTTTTTATAAAGAAGTATTCCAAAATGTGTGGGAGGATCATTGTTCCTTGTTATCTCTTTATTTTTCAGTTATGCTCTATTAAATAGAACAGTTTTATGGGCTATTTTCATTAAGCATTTATTTCCATCACAGTGACTCACAGTTGGAATTATAGCATGTATAGTTCTCTCAGCTCAGAAGCCATAAAGCTGTAAATTAATTCTGAATATAAATATCAGGGAGTGTGTATGCTCACTCTCATAGTCAAACCCTGT
>VZSR01003807.1:35440898-35458180 GCA_013398615.1 Brachypodius melanocephalos
ACTGGATGTGGCACTTGGTGCCATGGTCTAATTGAAGTGTTAGAGCATGGGTGGGACTCGATGATCTTGAAGATCTCTTCCAATCCAGTGATTCTCTGTGTGATTAAAAAAAAAAAAAATTAATGCATACAACCACACACATATATACCTAGTGCTCATATTTACATAGTGATATTTACAGGTATTGTAGTGATATTTAAACATATAAGGATTTGCGTGTGTGTATGCATATACGCATGCAAAATTTCAATTTCTTGTTCTTCATCCATTGAGTTACTTAAATTTGGAAAAGAGATGGCAGAAGAATCTGATTGTGTTCTGCATCATAATATCCTTAAGCAAAATGTTAACATTCTCTTATGTTCCAGTCTTTCTCTAAAACAGCTGCAGCAAAAACATTAACAATTTTTCCTTGACTAATGTGTGCTTTGTACATCCTAGAAATAGTAGTGATCTGGACTCTGAACATAATTCTTCTATGTTTATGTAAATTGAAATAATGCAAATATAAATCTCCTTTATTTTTTTGTGCAGGGCTATTTACACCTTGAATTTAATGGGGTTATGCTGTGCCTTGAATAGGCAAGGAAAGACTTAGAGGTAGGCAGGAAACATGTCCAAAATTTTTGCTGTTTATCTGCAGATTATTACAGGCTGAGAAATGTTTTTTTTTTCCCACTGAGATAGAAGGATGCAGTGTAAAATCCTCTGTTTCTATGTATCAAATGCCTTCTGAAGGCTGCACCTGGAGTGATATTTTAAAGGAAAAATCTTTCCCAAATAGAAGTAGAATTACAGAAACTGGAAGAAAGCCTTGCTGTAACCTGAATGCACATATTGGTAAGTTTGCTTTACCATTACCAAAAGTTTAATTAAATAATTGTTTTTCTTTGGAATAGAATGATTTAATTGGTTAAAATAATGCTTAGTTAATTTTAAATTAAATTATATCCTATTATATAATGAAAATAATCTAAAAAGCTGGCAAGAAAGGGGGTAAGAAACCCTTCCAAGTTTGACAAAGACACTTTGGTGATGTCAGATAGTACTCAGACATTTTTACAAGATCACATGTTACAAGGTAAGATGTGTAGATGTCTGAGTGATGAAGGGAACAAAATATTTGCCATTTGAAAAGTTGAATTTTTATACGTCTGTTGATATAAGAGGGACATATTCAAATTTATTGGAGACACAAATATCACAATGAATGATTTTCTAACATTGCAACAGAAAAAAAAACCCTACAAAATATTGTGCAATAAAAGCAACAAAATCCTAGTGAAATAAAAATCATTACTTCTTGGAACATGGGAAATTTAGTTGCACATTATGAATTTTTCTGTTATTATTGTTTTTATTTTTTAGTCATGAGCGTAGTAAAGACCGCTAGCAAGATGCCGAGAGGGGTAGAGAGATCTCTGTCTTGGGAGGTGTTTTGCAACTTGCTTGGATTAGACCTGCTTTGAGTAGGGAGTTGGACCAGGTGACCTCTGGATACCCCTTCCAGCCTTACGATCTGTGACCCCGTAACTGCATCATTTTGATGAACCATCAGAAGATTTTAAAACCATGAATAAATGGTTTTAAACAATGAATTCATAATCTTACCTCTCTTGTGTTGTTCAGGCTGTTACTTAGCGGCAGTTTTAACATTTTTATTCACAACAGTGCTATAGGCTTTGTTGCCTTCCCTATTTAGCTGCACCCCTCAGCTGTGTTTGGATATCACCACACTGGAGCCATGTATATATTTGTCCTCTGGGATCTCAGCTGACTCTTGATTTTAAGCCTATTCATCAGTACAGGATTTGTCAGCTATTACTTCCTGAACGTAAAACTCAAAATTGATCATTCCTGAAATATGTTGACTTTGTAGTAAATAAATAGTTCTATCTGCCACAGGACATGCCAGATTCCTACAATTCTTTACATGTATTGCAAACAACATTTAAATACCAACAATTACTTGAAGTAATTTGAAATAACATTAATTAATCTTTCCAGGTATCTTCTAAATGATGAAAGTAAATAAAAAATTATTAATATATTCAGAGTCCCTGCAAAAGAGAAAAAAAAAGAATAAATGAATTTGGAAAATTTGGAAAAGAATTTCCTTGGTCTTATGTGAAAGTGAAATATCATTCCCAATAATTCTCAATATCAACTTTAAGAGATATGTAGAGCTGTGCATATATGAGATACATATCTGTATACACATACACTCAGAAATGCATAGGTAAACAGTGAGTCTTACCACTATACCAGTTATTTTGGGATGATTGGAAGCAGGGAAATGACCAAATATCAAACAAATAATCAGTAACATTCCCTAGTATTTCTTTTTCCTACACATTGGTTCTCTGATAATTTTTATCTCACTTCATAGAAAAAAGATCCTCAATCCTAAATGCATTGCAACTTTTCAGGTTTATCAGATCTAAAACAGTGTTTCACTGACAGTTGAAAAACATTTATGGGTGGAAAAGCTATCATCAGGACCATAAGAGGAAACTACAATGAAAAAAAAAAGCCAGCAGACACTTATTTTGAAGATAACTCCTACTATTGACAAAATGCCCAAACAATGAGATGCATATGATACTTATCAGCCTTCCTAATACATATCATTCATTGAATTTCTTTGACCTAATTACACAAGTTTTGCATCCTTCAATGCTTTGGGTATCAGAACTTTTGTCCAATGAAGAAGCAGAAGTCCAAGCTTGCAACAGGAATTTCCATGTAATAGATTTATCATGTTACACTAGACTTCTACCATTTTCATTTTTGGACTGGGGTATACAAAATATATCAGCTGAATGATAATGGGGAAATTAAAATTATAGAATTGGATTAGCCAATATTTGCCTATCTATACAGGAAAAAAAATTATCTTTTAAAAAACTGAAAATAGAGTATTTACTAAGTCAGTTAAAATTTGATGTTAACAAATCTTCAGTTAAATGTGTATAAAATACATGAAAAACTATTTTAGTATGTTTTCTGCCACTCTAAAAAAATTTCTAAGATGCCCAGGAATATGAGAAACCATCTAAATCTTGTGCAACTGTACAGATAAACACAAAACAATGAACTAATGCTGGCATGAATCACAGAATACGAGGTGTTGGAAGAGACCCACAAGGATCATTGACACCAGTTCCTGGCCCTGAACAGCATCAGCCCCACCAGCCACATCATGAGCCTGAGTATTGCCCAAATGCTGCTTGAATTCATCCCGGCTTGGTGCTGTGACCACCTCCCTGGGGAGCCTGTTCTCGTGCCCAATCATGCTGTGGGTCAAGAACCTGTTTTTAATATCCACCCTAATCCTCACCACAATTCTCTTGGATCCTCTCACTGGTCATATAAGCAAAGAGATCAGTGCCTGCCCCTCTGCTTCCCCTCAGGAGAAATTTGTAATTCCAATGAGGTCTTCTCTCAGCCTCCTCTCCTCCAGGCTGAACAGACCAAGTGACCTCAGTTCCTCCTCATAAAGCCTCCCCTTGAAGTACTTCACCATCTTTGAAGCCCTGCTTTGGACCCTTTCCAATAACTTTTTTTTTTTTTGGTATTGTAGCACCCAAACCTGCCCCCAGCACTGGAGGTGAGGCTGCCCCAGTGCAGAGCAGAGCAGGACAATCCCCTCCCTTGCCTGGCTGTGATGCTGTCCCTGATGCCCCCCAGGACAGGGTTGGCCCTCCTGGCTGCCAGGGCACTGCTGGCTCATGGTCAACTTGCCATCAGCCAGGACCCCCAGGTCCCTTTACAAAAGTGCTGCCCTCCAACCCCTCATTCCCCAGTCTGTCTGTACATCCGGGGTTGTCGATCCCAGATGCAGAATCCAGCACCTTCCCTTTCTGAACTTCACATGGTGAGTGACTGCCCAGCTCTCTGATATGTCAAGGTCAACAGCTCTTCCCAGTTTTGTATCATCTGTGAACTTGCTTAGTATTCCTTCCATCCTACCTCCAAGTGATCTATGAAGATGTTGACAATTACATCATATGGCTACTACAACTTGTTTTATGAAATAGTGACAAAAGTTTTTTAAAAAAATACTGTAGCTTTTTTTGTAGTAACTGTGATTTTATTTTCTGTTGCATTATCGGCCATTAAAATGCAGCAGTGAGTTTAAATCAAAGAAAACAATACATGATTTGAAATTTGTTGAAATAGGTATTGCTTTTAATCAGTTTATTTCTTTATTTTTCCTCCTCTGAAACAAGAGAAAAAAAAATCCAGCTCTGTGAACACAATTTCCAGTTTCCTGGTTGAAATGAAGGTTTCTTTCACCAAAACTTTTTCATCAAAACTTTTTCAATATGCAAACTGTTAAATCCACAATTTAAACTCACATCCAAAGGTCATAAGAAGGAAGCACTTCTTATTTTATGCCATCCATTTGAAGCATCACACTTTTTCAGGAAGTATGTAGCCCTGGTTCCCTGCTTGGAATGTTTTGGACTTGAAAATTCCATTCCCAGGAAATTTCTGTAAACAGGACAAGATGTTTACATTCCTCTCCAAAGGAGGGACTCTCTTGATGTCCCTCTAGGTTTACCAATGTGGCTGAAAGGGTTTGCCTTTCAACCAATTCGTGCGTTTCTGTACAATAGTATAAAAGCGAGCACTCCGAAAATAAAGGCGTAGTCAGATGAATTCAACTTTACCTAAGAAGTCTTGTGTTGTTTATGATGTCATAGAGTGACAGAAGTAATCATCCAATTCTTCCCTTATAGTTGGTAAATAATGTCACCTGAATAAGCAAGATTCAGAGAAACAGTTTGAGGAATGTTAGCCTAAGCCTAGGATCAAGATGGGTATCACCTTACCTAATAGGAGCACTGCAGTGTAGATTTATACTTCATCTGTCCTCCTTATAGCTGATGGAGACAAGTAAACAGATTCAGCATACTTCAGCATGGGAAATAAATTGCCATGTCTTTAGCTGATGCACCTGTAAAGAATGGCAAGTAGAAACTTCAAAACCCAACCATCTGCATTGCAATTCCAAGAAAATAAATATTTAAAGCAAGCTGAATATAAAAATAGAATAGAAAGACATTTTGCAATAATAAGACCTTTCTTTACATTCTGCTTAATTAATATGAATGACATATTTGACTTATCAGAAGCTTGAAATTATGTTTCCACAATCTAGTTTCAATTCTTGTGTTAAACCTATATATAGGTCTACTTAACTTCAGTGTGTTCTATATTTGAAACATACTTTTAATTTTTTTTTATTAAAGTTATATTACAAACATATATTATTATAATTTGAATAGCAGTTTGAAAGATAATTCTTTCAATCTGATTGTCTAACACTTAGGAGTATCATTTTTCAGACCTGTTCTATACATACCAATTAAATTCTATAGTTCAAAAATAAAAAAGCGTATGCATATTTTATTTTATTTTTCCAGTTTTCATTTCCTAATGACCTCAGGACAGGGTATTTTGAAGGGATTAATGATCTGCTAGAACATGTTCATTGCCCAAGGTATAGAGATTTAGGCTAGTCATTAATACTGGGGAAATATTTTGTACTTCGATCATTGCTGTCAAGTTTCTTAATGTATTCAGACGTTAAATAAGCTCTTAAAGACTGTGATAATGCAAATTTCAAACTTGAAGCATCTGACAAGACTCACATTGAAACAACCTCTTAGGAAAAAAAGTCTTCAGAATATTTCTTTCTAGCCCCTTATCTAATTTTTTTCCTTTCTATCTGACCTACTTTTCTCTGCACTTGTCCTCTGAAGTCCTTCAGTAATCAGGTTGTACATCTATCTAAAGCCCACAAGCAAAGTTTTTGGCCTTTGGCTGAGAAACTTTAAATAGTACTGTCATACAGCCCACAAAAAGAAAAATAGGCATTGTGTGAACTGAACAAGATTGTTCAGAGCTGGATATATGTAAACACACACACGCATTGATATACATAAGTGCATGAACATACACAAGCACAGACTTTTTGCTGAGACTGCTGAAAAAAACATAAAATATTCAGACTAAGGCTTTATTAAGGGTAAAGATCAGAAAATCCTTTCTTTGTAGCTCTTATTTCCATTAATCTGTTTGTGATAACTTCACAAGAAAATGTAAATTGAATGAAATGTTTTTTTCACTAAGGCTTTTTTTGTCATGCTAAGTAAATCAAATGAAGTATAACAAGAATTTACTATTTAATTTACTTCTTACTTTGAAAGTATCCAAAACATGGTGACTCGAGCATTTTTAACCTGACTAAATTTGCAACATTTTATTCACATAACAGCAAGTTTCTTGCTTTTATTTTGTTTATTTGGTTTTTAAAGGCAGGCTCATATTTTTTATGCATGCTGTTTTGGGAACACCTCTTTTGAATGGAATACACTCCAGCCCAAGGGAAGACTTGCATTGACACCCTCACATTCTTGAATTTCTGTGGCAGAAAGAGATACAGTGATACTTTACAGATAGTACTCCACCAAAGCCCAGATTGGTGGAGTAGCCTCTGACTCAGATCATCCCTGCGTCGTCCTGGTACAGTCCATACCTTCTCCACTTTATATTTTGTCCCAATGCCTTTCAGCGCATCAGTCTTGTCTCTCATAAAGTGAAGAAAGCAGGAAGACATTATACTGTCTTGGCTTAACAGTGTGCTCAAGTCTATGGCAGAAGAACAACTTTACCCAAGTCACTTCTGACTCATATCAAAATTGCTCATGTGCATTTTAGATCAACTACACAGGATGCTTTCCATGTTAGGATCCAGTTAGATTAAACCTACTGATTTCCAATGTTTTCAAACCATCCCCAAAGGCACCAAATTTAGCCTGGATGTGTAATCATGAGAACAGAAGTATTATGGTTATAATCCTAAACTGTGGAAGAATTTACCAGTTGGCTTGAAGGTTGCTAGTGGCAACTCTTCTGATTTATTTATCTAATTCAAGAAAAAGTGGATGCAAGGCTGGGATTTAAGTGCTTTGTTAATTTAATGAACTTGCTTTGTCAGCTTTATTAAATCTTTGATGATCTTGCAAGCATATGTGGTTTAAACATATACAGCCTGTGATAAATTTATTTTATTGTAACCAGAGTTTAACAGGTTTAAAATATTTACCTGACTGCTAACTTGAAATTTGTCTTCTAGTTAAATATACCTGTATGGGGCTTCATATTTGTGTCTTGGAGCCTACCTGGATGTGCTGAGGTAGAAATATGTAGGAATATATTTAAATTTTTCAAATTAAATTATTGTGATCCATTTTGAAATGAAGGCAAGCTGAGTTGAGTCTTTCCTCCTCATCATCATCATCATCATTTCTGCTGGTCCCCTCCTCCCCACCACAGAATCACAGAACCACAGAATGATTAAGATTGGAAGGAACCACTGGGGGATTATCTGGTTCAACCTCCTTGCTCAAGCAGGGTTTCATAGAGCATGTTACTCTGGATTGTGTCCAGAGGGCTTTTAAAAGCCTCCAGTGAGGGGAATGTCACAACCTCTCTAGGCAACATGTTCCAATGCTCAGAGACCTTCAGGTACATTCCAATACCTTCATATCATGCTTTCAAATTACCTCTGAAATCACCTTTAAGGTACTTACTTAGAAAATAAGGCTTGGTGATTCAAGTCATGATTTGTGAGTCAGAATTGTCTGTCTTGCATCGTGTCAAGTGTAGAGTACTAACAAGGTTAAAAAAAGAAAAAGTCTTGTTTGCTTTTGGCACAAGCAGATATTTACAATATTAAATACATATCAGGAGCACATCTGCTTTTAAAAATACTACATTTGCATCTGTCAGAGAGCTTGCTCACGTAGGTAAGCCATAAAAACTACTCTGGGATATAAAGAGCAGCAATTCCCTGTAGAGAAAGCGTGTTATATATGCAGATACATGCTCCCCACTTAGAGCAGGGGGATCTATTTACATGGGAGTCATATGTATCTTGTTGGGCCATGATTAGCAGTCTGAGATAATCACAGCAAGTCAGGTTAATTAAAGTAATAGCCCATGTACCACTTAGCACATCTTAGCCTTAAGGCTGAGAAAGTGTTAGTATTCATACTTAAGGCTTTTAGTGGAAGCTTAGAGTTTGCTTAAGTTTACAATTCTAGTATCAGATATTCAAGAAAAAAAAGAAATTCTACATCTGCCCATAAAGTCAAGGATCCTATACAGACATTTAACGTGGGTTTGATTTATCTAATTTTCAAAAAGATGTTGTGTACAGGCATGTTGTCCAAAATAACTGTTGGTATTTAAAGAAGAAAGCTGAAAGTCTTGAAAACAGTTTACCCTTAGTTAGACAATTAAAACAGGTGAGTCCACTGGAAGTCTTCACTTTTTCTATTGACTGAATGCTATACTAGATTAGACTAAAAGTCTAGACAATTTTAGACTGGAAGGAAACTTTTTTTAAAAAAAAAAAAACTAAAATATGAGGATAACTGGCTTCTTTCTAAATGAAACTGATGTCCCCAGCTGATTGCAAATGAAATTAGGAGAATTCAGAAAATTATGCGCTTACCACAGAATAATAATGATAATTGCAAACCAAACAAAAAGGCTTTTCTTTCCTTTTTTGCCACAAATAGATTTTGAGAGACAGTTGCTTTTTTCTACTTTATATGTAATTTTATATTCAAATATTATTTACAAAGTGAATTGGTATAGCCTATTTAAATACAAGATAGAGACCCTATTCCAATACAGACCCTGTTCAATACTGTGGCTTCTTTGATGTCTTCAGCTCCTTTTTTTGTGGTTAAATGGGTAGCTTGATTTAAGTTGAGAGGCACCTGACTTAATTTACCAACATATGAGAATGGTGAGTCAACCTCTTTCATAGAGGACCAAGTAAAGGCAAATACTTCTCAAAAGGAATGCCGTGTGATGATTATTCAGAAAATCCTCCACCTGTTTACTTTGATGATGTATTCCACTGAGCATTGTTTCCTATATTACAAAGGTGTTTTGCTGCTGTTGTTTCATGTGTCTGTGTTGTTCATGTTCCATTCTGACCAAAGTGGATGTTAACATACCACATGTATCTGATGCCTGCCAGTGACCATCAGAAAACAGGATGATCAAGTAACAGTAATGGAAGAAACAGCAGATGTTAGTGAACCCTATATCCCTCACTTTTTGATCCAGTTTTAAATATTCGCAGCTGTTTGAATTTGAGGGAAATATGCAACTTGGATCAGAATTTGCTTTTGCTGCCAGAGCCCCTGCTTAGTGGTTGTGGTGGTAGTGATGATGATAGCAGGCCCAGAAGCAATGTTTTGAATATGTATGCCCCCTTCTCATCATAGAATCAAAGAAAGGTCTGTGTGCTGTGAGTGAAAGATATGCAGTTGATTTAGTTCCTTTCAAGACTATTTGTTTCTCTGAAGGCATTCCTTGCTTTGATCAGTAAGTTACCATGAATAAAAAACATAGCAGTTGCATAAAAGAGTCTTTTTCTTGGGAAAGAATAATGTATCCTCAAAATTCGGCAAGCCCATAATCTCTACAATGTGGTATGGCTCCAGATCAAGAGCAATCCTCTCTGCTATTTCCTGGTGTAGGGATAGTGTGGTTGGATGATTTGTGGGATGTTTTGTCTTTTTCTGGGAACAGCCTGTATAGCAAAGATTTGACTGGTGTTTGGATTTTTTCCCCCAACTAAGTGTAACCTCTTGCTTCAGTGTAATGACAGTTCAAAGTCAATTATTTAATATTCGATAAATAAAATGTTGCATTCAAGGCAGAAAAAAAAAATCCTGATTTATATAAAAGGAGTTTAAAGGACCTGTCCAAGAACAATTGAAACAAATGAAAATAGTCCAGATTGCTAGTGTTTGGAACTGTACAAAATGGGAAGTAGAAATCACCTTCCTCCTCAGTAGTGCCCTGAGACAGGGACACAGATAGATAAGAATCTGTTTCACAGAGCTTGGAATTTTGCAGAAGTATAGTTTTCCACTATTATCTGTACTATCTTTCCTTTACTGGAAAGAATGAAATTTTATATCATGGATTATAATCCTTCCATGCACACAGATGCATGTGAGTGCAGCAAGTTGAAAAAGTGCAATTCTGTGTAACTATTTTATTTTGTAGGGCCATATTGGTTGATCTGAGGTAAGAAACTGAATTATTTTTAAGTTGTATGTAAGAATACATTCAGAGCAGTGTGTCTGTGATCATTTTACAGAAGAACAAAACTCATTTTCTCTCTCTCAGCCTTCATTAGGATGCTTAATTACTAGGAGAAGCTTGCATTCTCTCTGTATCCTGGATGCATCTCTTGCACCATCTTGGAGTCAAGAAAAATAAATCTGCACCTCTATTCATTAGGAAAAAAGTTCCCTCAGATGCTGAATGGGAAAATTCAAACAAATATAAAAAGTTGCATGCTGGATTGCAATTTTCATTGTTCTTTGGCATTTGAGAAAAGTTTTAAGGACATCCCCTATAATTTATAGAATGAAGAAAACACTAATTAAGATACATATAGCTATAGTTTGGGTTGGCTTGCAGCAGGACAGGACCTAAATAAGCAGAAATAAAATGTTAGGAGGAAAAGACTAATTCATGTTTTACATAGCAGTAACCATAGTCTTTTATGGCACTAAGTAGTACACATTCTACAAGATGTGATCCATTATGCAGAGTTAAAATTTAATTTCACCATTTAAGACAGGTCCACCCAAAGAGATACACTCACTCAACCACATTTTCTGCACACAGGAAAGTGACAAAAAATTTGCTCAACCAAACCACCAAGGACACCATGCTACATCCTTTAGATGTGAGATTTGCCATAACATAACACATATAAAATGTATGGAAAATATTATACAATAGTTTGATTCTATTTATGAACTGTTTTGTCATGGATGATACAAATTTTGTGTAGCGGCAATAAATCATTCCATTTATTTCTTGCAGTTATTTCCAAACAAGCAGAGTATGTGAGATAAAAATTTGTTTTATTACAAGATCTTTGACATGAGACTTTCCAGTTACAGTGAACCAAAGGTGCTTCTGTCTTAGACTACTCTTACCTGAAGCAAATGAACAAATAAGAAACAAATGTAAAATTTTTTATGGGTAAGACAAGCTCATGTATCTTTCAATATAACATACAGAATACCCTCAACAAATTTTCTATCCTAAATAGATACATTATTCCCCTTTGCTTTATTTCATAATTCCTGAAGATTGGAAACAACTTGTTTAAATGTAATTAAAATCCTTCAACATATTCTGTCAGTAACTAGCCCTTGCAAACTAACATAATCACACCCTTGAAGAGACCTGCACCTAGATTAAAGATATAGATTGTTCTTGAAATGCCATTTTATTATCTTAAATAAAGACACCTACAACAGTCCTTAACTCTGACTTTCTTACATAGATTAAATTCCTGAAAGAGATGACCAATTAGAATAGTAGGCTAATGAGATAAAAAATTACAATAAATATGAATTTATTCTTGAAAATAATTTGGAAATTGATTATTCCATTACACTCCAGAAACATTAATTTTTCAGAGTTTAATTAAAAACTGAACTCACATGGTTTGTTTAACTCCATAAAGCATAACAGCACACAATTAGACCATGGTTCTCATAACCAGATACTTTAATCTGTTAGCTTTTTGAAAATAAATGGCAAGCAGGAATTACTTGCAGCAACTCTGCCAGTACACACCTTTAAAAATTCTGTAAAATAATTCTGTGGTCTTTTTTCTTCTTCTTTGTAGAGGAAAATTTTCTACATGCATGCTAAAGTAAATGGGACTTTCTATTTTCAGGACTTTCCTGAAATAATTTTAGTTTCCTAGTGCTGTCAAGAATCAGAAAGCAGGAAGCTATTTTCTGGGACAGTATTTGAAATAACAAATCCATTCTGAAGGGAAATTCTAAACTTCTGTGGATGCTCACCCAAGCAGCTGTATCACTCCCCTCCTGAGATGGACAAAGGAGAAAAAATAAAACAAAAGGTTTGTGAGCTGAAATAAGAACAGAGAGAGATCACTCAACAGTTGCTATCACATTAAAACCAGGCTTGACATGTGAAAATCAGTTTAATTTATTGACAAACAAATCAGAGTAAGACAAAGAGAAATAAACCCAAATCTCAAAGACACTTTCCTATCACATTTCCTCTCTTCCCAGGCTTAAATTCACTCTTGAATTCTCTACCTCGTCCCCTGCAGTAGCAGAGTGGAATGAGAGTTGCAGCCAGTCTATGCACTGCCCATCCTCCTCAGCAGGAGAACTTGTAACACCCCTCCCCTGCTTCTGAGTGAGGTCCCTCTCACAAGAGACAGACAGACAAATTACCTGTGTGAGTCCTTGTGAACAGGCTGCAGTTCTCCATGGATTGCTCCAGGGTGGGCCCTTTCCATGGAGTGCATCCCTTCAGGAAGAGGCAGCTCCAGTATGGGTGCCCTATGGGGTCACAAGTTCTACCAGCAAAGCTGCTTCATCATGGGCTCCTCCCTTCATGGGTCACAGATGCTGCCAAGAGCCTGCTCCAGCATGGGCTTCCCTGGGATCACAGCTTCGTCCAGGTGCATCCACCTGCTACGGCATGGAGCGGATCTCTGCATGCCTGTGGTCCTCCATGGTCTGCAGGGCCACACTTCCCTCACCACAGTCTGCACCGGGAGCTGCAGGAAAATCTCTGCTCCCCTCCTTTTGCACTGACCTTGATGTCTGCAGAGCTGTTTCTCCCACATTCTCACTCCTCTCTTGGGCTGTGGTTGCACAGATCTTTTCCCCTCCTCAAATCTGTTACCCCAGATGTGCTACCACAGTCACAGGTGGCTTGGCCTTGGCCAGTGCCAGGTCCATCTTGGAGCAGTTGGCACTGGCTTAGTTGGACATGAGGAAAACTTCTGGCAACTTCTCATAGAAGCCAGTCCTATAGCCCCCCCACTGACCCCCATGACAGTCCCACCCACAGCTGAAAAAATCTGGCAATGCAAACCAAACAATACTTCCAGCACTTCTCTTTTCAGAATGAAAATGTTACAGATAGATAAAGAACTGTTGGCTGCAACAGAACTGTCTTGTGAAGCAAAGATCTAGAAACAAGCAGCTGAGGACATAAAGACTATTAAAAAAAAAAAACAACAAAACCCTATCTATAAAATCAAACAACACTCAAAAAAAAATTAACCATTGATGAATGCAGCTATTTGATCACACTTATTTTCAGTGAAACAATCAACTTTTAGCAATATCACATTTCCCTCCAAGCAACACTCACAATAAAATTTCACTTTTACTTTGGACAATTATTTCCTCAGCTTTTTCAACAATGTAGTTGCAGTGGGAGATCTACCATCCATGGAGAAATTCAAAGTGATTCACCCAGCTGAATAGAAGCTATTATTTTTTGCTTGATAATGACCTTGCTTAATTACAGCTGAAAGCACAACCTGACTTCACAGAGCAATCTGGTAAAAAAGCAAAATATCAGCTGTCTACCACACCACCTGGTATCTTCAATCCTTCTAAGGCAGTTCTTTAATCTGGGGAATAGCAGACTTGCTGCTTTAGCTTCTAACTTCCTTCTATCCAGAAACAGCCAAGTGTGTCATTTCTTATAATACCAAATTTCCCTGTGGTACCTGGTGCAGCAAAACATCTAGTGTTGCTGTCCTGCCTTCCAGAGATGACAAGGACAAATTAACATGCCCTTCCAGTCAAGCTGAACTCCTTAGATACCTAGCAGTTGCCAAGGAAATGTCCCCTCATAGCTAGTACATGCACATCTGGAGGACAATGGGGCTCAGTTGCACTTCCAACCTAGTCCAAAGCCATAGGAAGCTGACGCTGATGGGGGGAATGGCTAATGCCAGCAGGAGAGACTGAGCGCTGTACACCCACTCTGTCAAGCGTAAACAGCACCACCTTGTGTTGTCGGCCACGCTGTTTGTGAGACTGCCCCACTGTAAATCATTTCTGCACGCTCCTTTCTGTAGTAATTAAAACAACGCTCTCTGCTCTGTCCCTGGGTTAATGCAATTTGTTTTATTCACAGCCTAAGTTATTTGCCTCCCTGCAGCACACTGCTATATTGTGTCTATCCAGCAGTGTTGAGGGAGCAAGTAGAGTACGTTTCAAGGTGTATATAAATCCAGTTCGGGTTATTTCAAATTAAATAATAAGGTAAGTGCTACGTGCTTGACTCCCATAGGGAAAACTCATAGGAAGATAAAGAAAGATTCAGGAAAATCAAAGCTTTGCCGCAGGTTCCTTCATTTTAAAATATGGGGAGAGGGAGTAATACAAAGAGGCAAATAAAGACCTGGGCACTCTGGAAACGCTGTAAAGGACAGGGCTGTGGCCAACAGGGGAGTTCCAGTCTCTGTTTTGAAGGTGGGTATCATATCATGCCCTTCTTTCCAAGATGATCGAAGTAAAAAAAAAAATCCTTTTAATAATATTGACACATCAAAATCAGAGGAAATCCTTAAAGAACTCTAAAAGGACCTGTCTTAGAAACCAAATATTACAGAAAAAGCCACAAACCAACTAGTCCAGTTCATCTAGAGCAGGAAAATAAGAGAACAATATATATACTAGTAATATTCTGTTAACTTCTGACAATTTTCCATTTAGAGATTTTCTTATGTATTTCATGGTTCAAATATAGATATAGCAGATCTTAGAAGTATTTCTAGTAGTTTACACAACTTCCTGTGGAAATTAATTCCATCTCTGGGGTTTGGACTTGGCTTTCAGTTATGTAATTTGATGGTCACTTGCCCTTTTATTGAAAGAGGCAGAAAGTGATCTCTCCCTGTCATGCTCCATCATGCCATTGATGATTTCTACAGATGATTTCTAGTGACCTCTTTCCAAAGCTGAAAAGTCCCAGGCTACTTCATTGCTCACCATCAAGAAACTGCCATTAAAGATCTTTGGCCAGCTTTGCTGATCATGAATTTATACAGCTGCGTAGTGGTCTTTTCTGATTAGTTCTTTATTCCTTTCCTAATAATTTCTAACATTTGATTTGAATTTTGAATGCTACCAAGACCTGAGCCATTTTCATATAGTCATGACTCCAAACTTTTTGTGTTTGTCAGCATCTTTTACATATTTTATATTTGTCATTATTTTATATAAGAAAATAGTTCTCTTCCTCCCACACCTGAAACTTTACATTTACACTTGAATACCATCTGCCATTGACATTTGATCATTCAGTCATTTAGTCTTTCTGAAATATTTTACAAATATCTCTCAATTTATTACATTGAGAACACTGATTTAATTTGAGTAAAATAGAAGTTTCTGTGTGAACTCAGACAGTGGAGTCTGGGGTGGACACTGAAGTCAGCAGGAAAGATAAGAACTAACTAAAAAAGGGGTCTATAGACTTTGCACACTGAAAGTAGTGCAAAAGACTGTCTTGGCAACTGAGATGGTACAGCTTATCCCTTTTGTTTGATTCACCTTATGTTCCAAAAAATTGTGCTCTGCAGTCAACAAAATATTTAACTGGTGCTCTGTATCCTGGGGATGACTTGTTAGATTTTAGTCTGAATATCGACAAGAGCTTAGTGACAGCATTGCATGTTTGCATTGACAGCAATTGTCTCAGTAAGATCGAAAACCTTTGGTTAACAAGAAACAAAAAGTATCTCTAGCATGCGAGCCATTCTGATAAAAAGAAAAAAAAAAAAAAAAAAGAAAAAAAAAAAAGAGAAAAATTTGCTGAAGTGTTTATTCTGCGTATTGTCAAATCCTCCCAGGAGTTCCATCTGAACTATATTAGGGTGAAATACTGTCCCATGGTAATACCTCCTCTGAATAGAATGCCATGATTACAAGTATTGGAAGAGGTCTCTGGATCATTCAATTTAATCTGTCATTTTTGCAATACCGAACTGTTCTATTTTTCTACTTTCAGCCCCTGTGAATAGTCTTTGTAACCCTGTGAATTTGTGAGTAGGATAATGATAGTTATAAAATAATTTACTTTGTGATGAACTAGTTTATTCCCTGTTGTTGGTTTATGAAGAATAAAGCATCTAAGGAAGTAATTAAACAGATGTTTATTGACATGAGTTTTACCACTTTGGAGGAACGTGAATAATGAGGTTTAACTCAGAAGGGTATTCACTAATAGCAGTAGAAAGTTACAAATCTAGATCAATAGGGACCTGGATGCTTTAGGAGCAAGTGTTTCATTGTGCTTACATCATCTACATTTATTTAGTGAAAACACTTTTGTGCTAAAGGGACAGCATCACCTTACTGCCTTGAAAAAAATGATGGAAAACAACCATAACTAACATCAAGAAGTCATTTCTTCCCGGGCAGCATGGGGAGAATTACCTGTCACCTATGACTCATCATCTGCTATATCTTTTCAAACAGATCCTCTTTGTTATTGACTAATTGGAAGAACAATAGTGGGCATGCAAAATATTCTGAGAAAGATAATGAAAACCCTGGATTCTTATTGTTCTATTAAAGATGTAGCAATTCATCACTTAGCATCATTAGTGGCTGATAACTGGAACTGTGTCTATAATACCCATTCAACATTTTATTGTGCTTCAGTCAACATAAAGCATAGGTTAACTGTAATAGCTGTCTGCATTAAAATTTAGACACTGCCTGTTGAAACTGGATAGTAATTTGGTGATTATTCATATTTTTAAACGTTCTGCATTACACTAATTTATTATTCAAAATTAAATTAGAGTGCATGGAGCATATGGATTTTTTCCATTTTTTATACTTATTTGTGGCAGTGATGAATGGCAGATAATTTATAACACTGAAGTTTAATAATTAAAATTACTTTTATTATTCTGTTTACTAGTTTCTTCTTTCTGCAGTCTCTTGTAATGTTGCCACATGATTAGCAACAAATTCTGCACAGCAGCACCTTCTAATAGAACACAGCATGGACAATTTTCCATGCAGATTCAATCTCCGTCTATATTCCACTAATCCCTTGATTGTTCCTGGGGAAAATAATCAGATCCCTGTTGTGTTCCTGATGCACTGAGCATTTGTAAAGATAATAACAAGATTCAGTACATCAAAGGAGTCAGAAAATGCATCTGTTCTTTGGCCTAACTGAAAAGGGCCACACAAGGAGCTTGGTCAATTATTCACTGAAGATTAATTAATACAGCTCTGTTTGTGGACTGTTTCTGCTTGTAATGGGAATATGGTGGTGTGGTGGGTTAATCTGGCCTGGCTCACAGGTGCACACTGTTACTGTGCATAATCAAGGATTTATAAAACTGTATT
>VZSR01003807.1:35467706-35517584 GCA_013398615.1 Brachypodius melanocephalos
GGCAGGAAAGGAGGCTCCGCCGGCCGGGCTGCTCCACCTCGTGGGCAGCAGCTCCCAGAGGCCCAGGCAGGCCCATCCCGGCCACCCCGGCCACCTCACCATATTGCCAGCCAGAAAAGGAAAAAGAGCTGTGAACGTCGTCTGAGATTTTATACGGATATTGCCAAAAGTTTTATTCTCTTTCCTGAGTGCTCAAACCACATGCCAATTAGAAAAGCTGACCCCTGATAGGTTCTTTTCTTTATTCTAAATGAAAGGCAAGGTCCTGGCAGTGAAAGAAACTCCACACTCCTCTTCAACTAAAAAAACAAATTGTGACTGTGTCAACCCGCAACAATATGCCTCTTCAAATTTTGGGTGGCACAGAACCAGAAGAGTTTACTATTACCTCTTCTTGATATCTTCTGACTTCTGCAAATTTTGTGCTGTGCATACCACTAAACCTCAGCCTCTGTACTAAGATTTATCAAAATTGTTTATTTGCAAGTTGGAGTTAGGACCCTAGTCTAAATTATGCAAATACAATAGTGATAGTCAAGGTTATTTAAAATGTTGGGTGCTGACTTCTTTCTTTTAGGATTAGCACAAAAACATCCTACAACAATATGCAAATGGAGTTTGAGTACCTTGCAGGAAGATATCCAGAGGATCTCACCTTTGAACAAAACGTAGGGAAATTTTGCTGTTCAGAGCCCCTCCTCTCCCATTCCCCCACAACAGAGGGAGTGATACCAGAAAGGACAGAAGAGACAGAGCCTAGCAAATAGACAGATGGGTATCAGCCTGACATAAGGCCTGGAATATGCAAGTATTGTTCAGGCAGTCCCAGGGGATTGACAATGGCACATTTTTTGACATTGAGGAAGTTACAGTGAGCTCAGTGACTTATTTAAAATCTTCGTTGCATACATCCCTCTGCTATGCCATATTCATATTGTAATTTGAGCCAGATCGCACCCTTTGGTAAGACAAAAGAAAGCACAAAAACAAAAAAACATGGAACAGGGATGAGAGGATTTTGCTCACACTGAATATGTAGCCTTGCTAAGCAGTACAAGTTTATGAGAAGATGTTTGTATGAGGAGAAGCAAATCAGGAAGATCAAAATAATTACAACACAGCTGAGAGGCTGAATTTAAGTCTCTTTCGTATAATAAAAGATCATTGGCTGTCAAAGAAAAATGAGAGCTTATATAAAAGAGATGAATATATGAGCAAGACAAATAGCATGTGGGAATTTTGAATCAGTATAGACAAAGCTTTCAGATTTTATTCCCTGGTCAAACCATAAACAAATGCTTTACAGTTTGTTGTAAGCTTTAAGAATAATAGAAAAAGGGTTGTTGAGGTTCAGACTGGAAAATGCAGCAAACCTGCAGCTCAAGGGATATGAAATATCCTTAGGTTTCAAACCTAGGAGGATAGTTGGATGCATTAATGTATACTTTCAAGTTCTGCTTCCAAATCCAGAAAGTCTTTTCAATAACAAAACATTTAGAGATGCTTCAATTTTTTTTTCATGAAAATATTTCTGCATTTAACTCCAAGTGTAGTTAGATTCTGAATGCATTAAAAAAGACATAAATCAAAAGCTCCATTGAAGTCAGTGGAAATAAGTTAAGGTAGTATTTGTTGTTAGGCAGGCTGATGCTCACGCTATGAAATGCTGCTTAAAATTTTTTGCTGTCTGGATAGGTCAAGATAGCATGAGGCCTGTTGTGTTTCATCCTTCTTTTTCTTACTGTGCATAGAGCAGCAAAATCTGGATGTTACGTTCAGATGACATTCCATATTAAGGGCCAGGTCATGCCTTCAATTTTTAAACACAACTATCCACTGAGATCAATGCAGAGTCCTACTTAAAGCTTGACAGTAAGGTGTGACCCTATAATACCAAGAAATACCTCTTCTCTAAAAGCCTGGTCCTAGTCACAACAGCAGTCTACCAGCATTAAATACTGCATTTGTAGCATTCCAGTGCTTATGTGCTATATATCCTAGTGTGTTTTCAAATGTGATCAATGCTTATACTTTTCAGCTATCTAAATTGCATTCTAGTTCTTATTATTAATGCAAATAATAAAAAACACACAAGTGCAGCAACACCACAATTTGAAAATTGAATAAAGAACTGCTGAGGGTGTACATCCAGACCCAAAAATGCATTATGCACACAGAGATCCTTCTGCTCTACAAGGTCTTATTGGTCACTTTAGGACCACCAAAGTAGAGGGTAGGAGAGTCATAGAATCACAGAATGGTTTGAGTTGGAAGGGACCTTAAAGATCATTTAGTTCCAATCCCTCTGCCATGAGAAGGGATGCCATTCATTAGACCAAATTGCAGACCCTTATCCTAAAAGATTTTTGAACATCTTTAGCCACACAGTAAATAGTGTAGCGAGGGCAAAGAAGAGTATTCAGAATTCAGAGCATGATGCGAATGGATAGGGTCTTTGAAGGTCCCATTTATTTTCAAATTTTTACTCTCTTCTTTGCAGCTGTCATGCACCCTGCAAAAACACTGATAGTTTATTAATGGAAATAGTCTCCTTCATATTCCAGTGTAAATATTTTCAGGTGAGGTGAATATTAGAAAAAGTATCACACAAAAAACAGGTAAAGTGTTATAGCTGCAACTGTAGCTAGATCATTACAGATAAGCTAGGCAAATCTATCATGCCAGTAATTCTATTCATCCTCTGCATTTTACAAACTCATTTTGCTTTCAGCAAGCCAGTCAAAAGCACCAACAATCTAAAATCCATTTCATCCCTGTGCTTTGTCCTTGTGTATTTATTTCCACGCATACACCTTACTGTATACAGGTAAAAAAGGTCTGGATTAATTTTCCTGGCACAGACATGTCATTACCTTTCCATGACAGAACAGAAGAAAAACGTTTGCTAGGTATATTGCTTTAACATGGAGGGAAAGAGCAAGGGAATATACTCCAGGTAGGCATTGAAAGCTTCAAACTCCCACAGTTTAGAAGTACCCTTACAAGTGTGACATTTTCAAAAAGGATTTTAAACCAGCTTTTCCAAGGGGCTTAAAGATTGCATTAAGTACAAGATGTGATTTTCAAAAGGGCAAAAACAGATGACATGTAACTTCCAAGTTTCTTTCAAAGTAAGGCTGAATTATTAAATGGTAAAATGTGATTTAGGCGGTTAAATCAGGTAATGGCTTTTGAAAAATTTAGCTGCCATTAATAGGAGGATAGTGCTCCATGTGAAAGAGGAGATTTTTTGACACCATTTTATGAGTTTCAACACTTTTCAACATAATGTGGTCAGGTAACAATAATTTTCAGGGATTTAATAATCATTTTTAAATCTTCTAGAAAAATTCAGCCTTGTGATCTTCTTCTACCAAAGAGTGAGTGAAATCTCACAGAATTTAAGAACTCCCCTACTTTTACTGAGTGTAAATCTTATCCTGTAAAATAGCAGATTAGGAATTTGTGGTCTGCATTATTGTTTTAACTGTGCAAGATTTTTAAATATTTTCATTTTGATTCAAATGGAAGTTTGACAGTAAGAATAAAAGTTAAATTTCTCATGTAGTTAACTTTCAAACCTGTTTTAATATTATATTTTAGAACCTGGTAGAAAATATTGAATTCTCTATCAGATCTAAAATATTTTTGTTCCAAGAATAACAAAATCAATGTCAAAATCCCTTCCTCCTATGATTACACTGCAGCACAGAACCTCGTTCCCATTGTAAAAAGCATTATAGGCAGTCTCATGAAAATATGGAATCTGTTCCAATACCTTAAGCAACTTTCATTAAGCCAAGTTCAAACTGCTTCTTTTGTCTACTGCCTTTGACCTCTGATGGTTATGACCCATCATGGCAAAAATATTTACAATACAGAAATGGTTGGGGGGTGGTGTGTAAAAGACTGTAAAATTTATGCCTTGGATGATGGTATTTCTGAAGCAAGCTAGTTCAGGGTAAAACAAAACCAATTATTGTTGCAGCCAGAGCTCAGATCTGTCCTGATTTCCCTGGATACAAAATACATGTTTTTACAAAGTATCACAAGTGTTTCCATCTTTAATGTGACACAAATTGAGCCATAGACACAGGAATAGTTGTGGAATTCGTTCGGCTTCTGCTGCATGTTTTTGATGTTCCATTTATAAGCCTGAAAGTGACAAACATACCAACAGAAGGATATAAATAATGCCGTGGTACAAGTTTGTGGAAGACATTACGGCTGCCAGCTTTCCACAAAACACTTTCCACAAAACACTTTATATTTTAGTCAGTAGCAGAACTCCAGTTTGTAAAATATAAAAGAGATTCTATTGCCTTTATTGCCAGTGACACTACTAAATACTTCCATCAGCTACTGCTAATGCATTGAAAATTACTTAAATTACATATCAAGGATGGCACTGCCCACTACCACCTAGCACAAAATGACATCACACAGTTTGGCTTTTAAAGCTGCACGTGTTGCAGGACCCCGACACCCAGAGTTTACTGTGACACAGAATTAGATGAGGTGCAATCTGACACCATGCAATTACCAACTTGTGATACAGCACTCCAGCTTCAGAGGCCACACAATGTGCAATGAGAGAACTATCTGAAGATTTAAGCCTAAAGCAGACCATTTGCATACTAAAGGCCCTTCAAAGGAATAGCAAAACATTCTGTTGTTGTATTGTTATTTGCGATATTGGACATCATTCATCTATCTGTTCATCTGTGGTGTTGTCACTGAAAGTGCCAAAATTCTCAGCTGAATTCTGTTTTGACAATAATTCCACATTAAAATTTTCTTTTATTCCCTGGCAGCAGAACTGATTTACAATGGTAACTACATTTAAAAGTTTGTAAGTGTAGACATACGAATGCTTAGAGGAAAGAAAACTCTCAGGACTTTCCACTTTTAAAAAGAGTTACTGTGGAAAATCCAGACATCTGAAGCATCTATAGTAATCAATAGTCCAAAGGTGGCTGAACCAGTGTAGAACAATGGAGACACCAAGCCTGTGCATTAACAGAAAAGGTTAGCATTTCCTCTTAGCAGTCTTTCTACAGTTAAGGTTATGCTGAATAAACTCTGACAGCTAAATTTTTTGTATTTTTTTTTCTTCATTAATTCACCAGGGTATGTATTTGGATCCCTCTGTGTCTGCTTGGTTTAGCTATGATCTTCAATGGCATTATTCCAGTTAGAGGGAATTTTTAAAAAAAATATGGTGATGGCAATAAGAGGGCCAGAAGAAATGAAAAACATTTAATGATTAATAAAATTACAGTTTTCAGCACAATCAGGTAACTTTGATTACCCTGTCTTATCTTGCTTACAACAGAGATATCATAGCACAGAAAAAAACAAACTTTAACTGCAGGTATTTCGAAGGCTGAAATTTCTCTCCTTTATGAAATCACAGGCTTGAACTTCTGCCTTGTTAAAGTGCTAAGAAAAGACTCCACTCTTTTGGAAATGAAAAGTAGGACACTGATGGTCTTGATTCTCTCTGAATTTTGTGAAGAAGAATCTTACAAATATGATAGCAGATCCCTTTTTCCTTCATTGCTTTTTGTTAGGATGTGAATTAAATAATTGTCTCAGCTTCTGGCACATATAATAACATCACCTGTTATGTTTAATCACTGTGGCTGCAATGTTCTTGGAGAACATCTGAAATCTGCACAGCAGTTGGAGGATCTGAGTGCACTGAAGAAATTATAACTGTACATTTAAACTTGTTGTCGCTGTACATAAAATGTTTCAAGTGCTAGCACGGACAAAAGCTCTATTCAGAAAGAGTCACTTCGTGTGAATCAGACTTGATGGGAGCAAGTAGTCCTCCCCAAATGCCTTTAGCTATCAACTCTATCACATAATCCATCTTTAGAACTAACAAGAAACTAAAGTTAGCAGGATAGACAACATTTTTCATCTGACAACATCATAGTCTGCATTTGAAGAATTGTACAGTGCTGGCTATCATCAACACCATAGCCAGCAACGGGTGAAAGAAGCTCAAGTCAGTAGAAATACTTTTAATGTGCAAAATTCTAGCATTAATGTTCTTTTGAGGAGTAAGAAATTTTGCAATCTTCAAAGGAGCACTTGCACACACACACACACACACATACACACACACAACCCCTTTTAAACTACCGGGTTTGCTCATTTGAGCAATTGCTCAAAGGTGGATAAAGGATCTTGTCATTGCCCTTTGGGACCAGCTTTCATGGAAAACCTACTGAGTATTTCAATAACATTAGCATGTACGGAGTATTAAAGGCCTTGATTATGAGCTTACTTCAATTGCCCAGAGGTTTTTAGACTTACACATGCTGCTTAGCTAGACATTTGCCTCTCCTTCTTGCTTCTTCTTATCTTTACTCCCTTTTCCTGCCATATGCCACTAATGTAACCAGAGGCCATTAGGGCAACTCACTCACAGGCTCAGATATTGGAAAGTATAGTAAATGATCAAAGCTCAGGTCAGTGGGAGCACCTGGTCGGCTTTGATCACCCTCATTAGTTATGACAAGCAGGAATCCATCTTGTCCTCTCAGAAAAGTGTTCACACTGGTGGTGTATTTATTTTGATCTCATACTGAGAATAAAAGTAGGCTCGTGATTAAAACCTGTAGAATTCTAGTGGAAAGCAAAGTTACCTCAAAATGATGGGGATGGATTGCATGTAGCTCAAAAATGAAAAATATAACATGATGTTTTTAGTCCACAATGTCCTTCTCAAAGAAACCTGTCCAGAACAAATATGTCTAGCTGTCTGCAAGAAGGATAAAATGCAAGTTTTAAACGGAAAGAAAATAGATAGCTCACACTCTATTTTTCAATCCTGTTGTCCTGTAAGCTCATGGTTCTTTTTGTGGTTTCAAACATATTTTCCCATTTCTTTAGATTTCCTTTTAATAAGTGTAAAATAAAATTATACTCCATTACAGAAGGATTTTTCAAAAGGTGAATTTCTCCTGAGTTTTCATTTGTGTTATGATGGCTCATTCCCTGCAGAGTGAGTATTTAATTTTCTTCCAAATGCATTTTGGAATTCTGATTATTCTGTGTATTTTCCATGTGTGTGTCTATATTAGTTTCGATCCTAAAATTTTGCTTTAATATAATATTGTATAATTATTTTCACTAGTTAATTGTTATCGTATAAAGAAAGTGGAATCATTGATCAGCTTTATTTCTGTCTTTAATTTTAATTTACCCTTTTTTGTTCTGTCTAAAAAAGTGAGGAACAAGTTTCATAGTTTTTGACATTTCACATGCTCATTTGTATTTTCTCTCTCTGATTGTAATTTCTTTTCCTCTCTCTAATGCTTTATGTTCCAAATTCAATTGTATGCAGTCACATGAAAATAACAGTGTGGAAATCAGGAATAGTAGATAATAAAAGGAAAAACCACAGCAACCCTAGGTGGTAAATTACCCATGAACAATAAAAAAAATGGACTGTTCCAGTCTAGTGATTTTCTATCAGTTGGCTGATATTCTGTGGAATACTTGCATGATTTAGGGAACCCTCTAAATAGATGTTCTGAATTAGCTTTTACAAGAATCTTCCTCTCCATTACTCTCTTCCTCCTCCCTTCTCTCTCTGCCCTTACACACACGCATGCACACATACAAACAAACAAACACACACAGATATTATATACATGTAATAACAGAAGAAAGCTAACCTCCACACTTAAACATTTCCGAAAGAGCTACTCTTGGAAGCATATTGTATTCCAATATATAGTGTTTCATGTTTCAGATGGGGGCTGCTCACCAATGTGTTATTTTCATGAGGAGAACATCACACCCATGAACAATGATTCACTGCACTTCCTGTCGACAGCACTCTTAAATGCCCACACAACTCTTGGCCATCTCTGAAAGTCAGTTTGAGGTTTAGACTTTTAAGTATTCTCTGGTTACATCTACATTATATTACATAAAATCATCTTTGTGTGAATTAGCAGCAGCAGGCGAGTTAAAAATTCCACTCAACCTGCTTTCACACAGAACATATTGTCTTGGGAGTTCAGTTCTGCTAAAATTGTGTTTAAAAATGTGGTGATTCCTCTTCCTAGTCTATTTCCATATAGTACTTGAGAAGGAATTTTTGGGTTCCTTGCGGTGATAATCATTTATCCTTTTCTCTTTGTCCTTCTCATGGTGTGTTACTATCTACTCCATTCTTTCTTATTCATTTCCCTCAAGCCCTTCAAGAAATACATTGTCCAGTTTGGAAACTCAGCACTTGTGATTTGAAAGTTGCTTACTACTATTCCCTGACTTCTGAATAAAGAAAAGAAAAAAAAAAAGAAAAAACAGGTGGAGAAGCACCTGTGCTGGAAAAAAAATCATCAGAAAACCCTTCCTTTTCTACCCTGAAATTCCTTACATATGAAATTCATGAGATAACACATATTCTCTCAAAGCATATAGCCTTTTGTAATAAATATATCAAATTTCTGTATCTTTAGGATCTGAAAAGATAATTTGAATGATGCTATCTGTTTCTGATTTAGCTGTTCCTGTATTGAATTGTAACAAAAAATACCAGGCACTAAATACATTAGGAACATTTATAACAATTTAAAGAGACTAGTGACCTTTATAGATTATTTTATGCAGTAAGAGGGCTAGACATACTTATTTCTGAATAAATTTCAGCTTTCTCTTACATATTTAATATCACTTTAATCTAGAATATACAACCTGCTTTACTTCCTCAGAAACTGCTTTCCTGTCACAATTCTTGGAAGTTCTTTGATAGTTTTTATTTGTGTTGTGGTACCACCAAATATAAGGTAGATACTGTACAAATACACATGTTCACCCTGGTGAACAGAGACTAAATGGAAAAGACACATTAAATATTAATGCTGAAATAAATGTGACTTGCTCACAGCTTCCCCACAATGTGGAGGTAGAGCTGAAACCAAAATCTCTAAATAATTGCATCGAGTGCTAAATCCCACCACTCACCTGAGTGAGCTGCATTATGGACATTGGTAAAGTTAGTCATGTATTTGGGAACACTGTAGGTGGTCTGAATTTGTTAAAAGAATTTTCACAATGCCTGTCTAGATTTTTAATAAACATATGAAGCATAAAACAGTGCTCCTTGTTCTTATAAATGACTATGCATTTCCCAAACTGCTCTGAAAAAGAAATAGAGATAAAATGTCTGTTTTTCACAAACTGATCTGCTGCCACTTCAAGCTACGCTGCTTCTTTTTTTCATTCTGTGTTGATTGAGACCTCATTTAGTAGCAACAACATGAGCCTAATGCAGCAGGCATATGGATGTTTAGGGCAGCAGGTTATTGACAAATTCTCTACACTGATGATTTATTATGTACATCATTGGACAACACTTGTTCTGTCTATGAAGCCTGTTTTCTCAACTCTGCTCATCTGGGAGAGACATGCTGTGCACAAGTGGATACATGCTTTGTTTTATCCAGTTGAGCCTTCTATGGAGCCACGTATTTCATTCTGATTTATGTCTGGTTTAACTCCTTCAGCCTGTTCTGTGACCTGCAGGTATGCCATTCCAAACTGAATTGCACTTAGATATGTAAGTGGTGCTCAAGGTGCAGGGGAATACTAAGGAGAGCTATTCCTTAAACCGTGTGCTTATTGAGAGATTGAAAACATCACTTGAAAACTATGCATTGAGTCCTGTCAATGGTATTTTTAATGCAGATGAATATTGTTGATTTCAAAAAGGCCCAATATAAAAATGTACATCAAGTGGCTCTCCTGAATTTGTCCTGCTGATGCTACTAAAGTCAGTTCTACTGAATTCAGTAGGATCAGATCCCATATACTTAGAAAAGTAAAGATTTACTAAGTCTGCAAAAGCTGTATGCTGTAGGCATGCTGAAAAGTGTTTTCCAAAAAGACTGGTAGTTATAACCAACCCCTACATTTCAGGTTCATCAGAGGGTGTGTATCTTGAATACCAAGAAAACAAAACAAAACTGTCATTTTCTGGAAGGAATCAGCGAATATCATGCCAGCAGCTGAAGCAAATATACTATAAAGATGTTTTAGCTAAGTTAAATGCTATATTCACTTTTTAGATCACCTTTGCTTTTGGAACTAGCAAAATTTTCTTTTCTTTCTTCTGCCGTTATTGTAAGCAGTGAAAAAGAGTAAGGTCCTTGAGTGACATGAGATCAAATATGGAAAGTCCTCAGGGACTTTCCTGTGTGAAGTCTTCTGAATCATATGCTGGCATGTACAAGAGGTATCTCACTGCATAAGATAGAGTGAAGTTACCCTTACTGAAAGCATAATTTAACATATTGAATGTACAATTCTGACAGCTGCCATTATGAATAATTAAATAATATAATTACAGATTCCTCAGGTTGCATTACACAACACTACTCACTGTACAACCTTCTAGGTAAGTTTGTAACATAGATTGGGCTGGATTTCTTATAAATGGTTTTGCACAATCTGACCTCCACATGATTCTTCAGGTGTGAAGCAGAGCTTTTTTCTTTTTTTTTTTTCCCATCCTTCACATTTGCAGATCTGAAGATAAAAACTTTGGTTTCAGCTAGAACCTACTTTGAAACTGGGACACGAGACAAATTCACTAATGCATTACAAGCTTCCAGCCTTCCTCAGGATTCCTCCTGGGACACATCCTGGGATAACTCCTGCAACCACGACAGTGAAAAAGAGAGGATGTTGATGTATCTTACTACAGAGAGTAAAGGAAAGTCATTCCAGAAGTATTTTTGTAAGTACAGAAAATAGTGAGGTCACAGTATACTTCATATATGCAAATCAGAAGCATGATTAAAATCTAAAAGTGCAGGATTTCTTTATTCTGATTACAATCTTGGTAATTCCAAGAATACAGGATTTTTTTTTAAGTAATTTTAGAAGAATCTTTAATTGCAAAGGTATTACTATCAGATTTTTGTGGATTTTTAAAATTTATTAATGTGTTTTCTGCTCTATGGCTATTAATTTATGAAATTAAAACAAGTAGATAATCAAAATACAAAATATTCAGTTCAAAATATTTTAGCTCTAAAAATTTCTGTATTTTAAAAGCTTTCAGCTATTTCCTTTCTTGTTTATGCAGTAGCAAAACTTGTGATAAATATTCTTGTTACTGCAGATTCAAAGTTCTCACCTGGCACCTGAAATAGTAGTCTAGTCAGATGAACAAAGGAGAATTGAATTTAGTTCCAAATTCGATCATCAATGTTCAATCTGTCATGTAACACAGGCAGCCTTTTATGGTGGGATTTATGCTACATAACTTTGGAAAGTAAGATATTCACAACTCTCACCAGTTCTACGTATCTAAACTAATCTTTACAATGAGATTCACTGTGTTCCAAAACTGGCAAAATTAATTAAATTTTAGTAGATTCTTTTCCCCTACACTGGCAGTATGCAGAACCCATAACTCGGTCTACTTGATTGACTTTTAGGTTGCTCAAAACAAATGAAAAGTTCCCAGCCCTAAAAATCCATCTCTGGGACTTTGCAAAGGAATAGGTCTGATTACAGGACCAAGACCTTGAGATCATCATGGCAATGTCTTTCTGCTGTTTTTTGTGACAACCATTGTATGAAAGTTATGAAGTGACAGCAATAGAGGTCGTGCTGTCAGAATCTTAAAATGTGCAAGCTGAAGGCCCTATTTGTCGTTTCTTTTAGCTGTCATTTTAGGACCAGCTCACTTTACAGTGCATTTCTCTTTTATGAGAAGGTGTCAGCTGCAGAAGGTGGTCTGAGATAGATAGCAGTGTTTGTACTTCAGAGAGCATTGGATACATGCATATACATATATATGAACATTCACATATAGTTAAAAATGAATGTTTAAAAGGTAAAAATTAATATACAGGTGGAAGAATTGAGATACAAAATAGGATAAAGAAGGTTTTCATCTATATTTCAATATATAATTTTACACGCCTTACAATAAGCATTACAATAAGCTTATGAAATTATGATTCAATCGTTTGAATTAAACCCTTGATTTCCACAAAGGTGGACAAGAAACACATCATGACTAAATACTGAATTATGGATTTTGTTCTCTCACAATTAAATTTATGGTAAATATCTTGCTAAAATCTATTATGTCTTCCACATGTAAAAATAATGAAATATTTTGCAAAATCTTTTCCCCAAAATTAAAATTTATTATATCTGCACAACTCCAAAATAAAGAAGATTTATCGTATCTTAGAAGCCTGAATTCAAACTGAAATACATTTTTAAAACCACACCAATAAAAACTATCTTGATTAGCTTTTTTTTGGGGGGAGTGGAAATAAGCTTACTGTTTTTCACTAATTCTCACAAAATTTTGCAGTAAATTAATTTTTATCTAAGTTCAAATACTTTAGAACAGTTCTATAAAAACAAAGTCAGCTTTTTGGGTTTTTAAACATTCTTACTAATTTTAATACTCCATTCTTCTAGATTTCACCTGAATATTGGGATGACTGAAAAACTGACCCTGTGAAAGCTGATCAGTGCTTTCTGGTTGGTTCTGTATTAATAGGATGTTCTGCTTCCTAGGAAAATATTTATAAAGACACAGTGATTTGCATGCATTGATGTATCATATTTTTTTAAGAGGCATGGCTAATGTGTATAATTTTTGCATTTAATGGCATAAAATTTTGAAAAGGACTAATTATATCCTGTATTATCTCTTGATGACAGAGTATCAACAGTCTATTTTAAGTGACAACCAATTTGTAGAAGAAGCTTTGCCACTTTTAAATGTCAGTTAAAAATAAAATCAATCTTTTTTAGATTACAGATTTCAGGAAGGCATGAAGGATTGGTGTTAAAAAACACTGAAAGACTAACTATTCATTTGAAACTATGCAAAAAAAGTGAATTTGAAAGATAAATGATACGCACTCAGGTACAGTGAGTTTTATTAAAACCTCAATAAATGTTACTTTATCACTGCAGCACATCCCTTTTGAGGCACTGGACAATACCAGACCCTGCTGATCCATGGAGTATTCGATATTGAATTTTTAATGATGCTTACTGTATTACTCTGTTCTGATTATCCATTCAGCATCTGTAATATTGGTAGAGACCTTGATATATCAGCACATTCTTGTTTTTCTACTCAACACTTCTTACATTAGAAATTTTCTGGCACAGAATAATTCATCTTACATTAGATCAACCATTTTCACTTATCAACCAGATCAATAGACAAACCTGTGTAACAGCAAATACAGGTTTCATTACTCTTAATGTTGGTCTATTTCTCTCAGACTGAATATTACTTTAGAGATAGTGTGGGTTTATTCACAATAAAAACACAAGCACTCTGTGCTTTCAGAGTTTAAGATGGCTGCAGATGCTCATCTTTAGGCAGCTGAATCGCTCTTTTGATTTTCTTAGAAAAACTTAACATCCAGCAGTAAACTATAGTGCACAAACATTTTAACAAATTAATTCTGAATCTTTCCAATATTTGTTAAAGTATCTTTATTTATTTACCTATGTATATAATGAATGTAAGTAGATATACGATCCATACTATTTCTTAAACGGCATAAAACTGAGATAGAAACCTCCATTTTAGTAATAGAGGCACGTGTGCACGTGAATAATGAGTTAGAATACAAATTTTCATCACATCCTTCACAGTTATGCTAGTTTCATTTGCCTTTGTTGTATGTACAAGTGTCTTGTTGGCATGCAGAAAGTACACATCAGGACACAAAAAATTCGAAGATCATTGCAAACCAAACATCCCTCTCCCCACTTCTTTAAATATGTTTTAAAAAGAAACAATGTTTCATGAATAAGGAGGTGTAAACAAAGCCTAAAGAATATTTTTTCTAAGTCTCCAGCCAGCCAGAGGGCATGGTTCCAATCCTAAATGATCACACCTAATAACAATGTGAATCTGAGGACCTTAAACACTGGACTTTCTTCATCCTGTGTCGCTACAGCTCCAGAGTTTTGTCATATTTCATTGTCATAAAGAACACCTTTAGAAATCGTAAACACACTAATTTGAATAATTTGCCTGGTTTGAATATCATTCTCTCCATTTTGCAGACCTTCTTCATGGGTAACATCGTTCAGCAAACCTGCATTAGAGATATCTTTAATATAGCCACAGACTTATGCTGTAAAGGATCTAATTGAGGCCCTTGCCATTTCTTACCATCATTGTTATTTTAACTGTGTTTTCCTAGCTCATGTATATTCTCCCGTTCCAAATCAAAGTCTGGATATTTTATCATCTTTTTAAAAACATTATTCATTCCCAAGATTCCACCAATAACTCACCTATACTCATGACACAAACTGGAAGTTTAAAATTTCAGTTTTGCCTCTTGTTCCTTCCTTCCTTCTGACTCCTGTCATACCACTGATAATCTCTCAATGATTCTAGTCCCTATCCCACAGTCATTGTACTTTCTTGTTTTTTGTTTCAGACCAGGATATGATTGTCTTTCTGGGCTGTGAGTGCACATTGCTATGTCATGTCCAGCCTCACAAGAGGAAAATTTGAGGAAATAAGTACCCTTATAGCAAAGAAGGGCAACAAAATTCTAGATTGCATTAGGAAAAGCATTGCCAGGAGTTCAACAGAGTGATTTTTCCCCTCTGCTCACCCCTTGTGAGACACATTAGAAGAGAGTCCTGTTCTTAATTTTTGAGTACAGGAGAGAATGCAGTGGAAAGAATCCAGCAAAGGGCCACAAAGGGAACAAAGGGATTAGAGCATCTTTTGTGGACGAAAGGCAAATGAAAGTGGGAATGATTTGCCACGGAAAACATGTCTCACGGGGATCTGTTCAACAGCTTTAAAGTTCTGAATAAAGTAAATGATTGTGCCCATTGACAAGACAAGTGGTGATTTATACAAATTAAAGCCCAGGAAATTCCATCTGTACATAACAAAAAACTTTTCTACAGTGAGTGTAATCAAACATGGAGAAAAGGTTTTCTAAACAGAATATGGAGGTAACCAATGTAGGTGACCCTGCTTGACCAGGAGGCTTAGTGTAGAGGACTTCAAGAAGTCCCTTACCCTCTTAACCATTCTGAGAAGTGGGGCTTTATAACTTTTCTGAAAAAAAATTCTGATATAGCTCACACATGCCATAATCCAAGACTGTTTTGCAATTTGAAAGTCATGGATTGCCATGTTTGGATCTTTATAAATGTATCTTGGCTGTTCCACCATTCCCTTTAAACTAATGTCAAATATTATAGGATTCCTAAAAATAATTTCCAAACTTGGATTTTAAAAGAGGTCCATAACAAATGATAAAATCATAAACAAGTTCAGATGTTATTTAAAAGACCAAATACAAAGATAATTCCTAATATTGAAACAAAGCCAAGTTAGATATAGCAAAGCCCTGCTATGAAAATTTATTTATTAACCCTCTCAAAGTAAAAATTCAATTTTGTTTTCAGCAGCTAGGCTCTTAAAGGAGGCTTTCCTGAGTTTTCTTTCTATCTTTGATAAAAAATACAGAATTATTTTCTGGAGGGAAGAAAAGTAAGGAGTGTGTTAATGGTGCATTAATTTTCTAGAACTGGAAAGACTGAAAGGTTTTTAGAACCCCTAAGTTGTATAGTCATGGAATTTATTTTTTTTAATAAGATTTGTAGCATTCAGCCTATTTCTGTATTGCTCAAACTATTTTCCTCTTTTTTTAACCTAGAAATAAAACCTAACTAGAAATAGAAAACAAAATCCTGGTTCTTCTGAGAAGAGAAACAAAGCAGCCTAAGAGGATAGGATTTCACCCAGAAAGTTATTGCTTCCAGTCTGATTAGCTTGTCCATGAATTGTACTTAGAAGTGGGAAGCATTTAGGTCACTTTGACTCTGGGCATATATTCACTGAAATTCAGGAAGTTATGAGGAATATACTTGGTATACTCTCTGAGATAGGAGGAAGAATATTACTATGGAGATTTTAGCAGGCCTATATACTGATATAAATTCTGTAACATTTTAAAATAAAGAAAAGTTTCTTTCTAAGGTCAGTAAGAGGTTAGGTCACATAAGCTGGAAGTATACTGCAGTGAAAGTATGCAATTGGTAGTGGTGATGGTGGCATGTTAGCTGATTTTGTTTTCCTTATGGATGAAGATTTTTGCCTTTTAAAAAACCTCACAAATTTACATAAAACTATTGCTGTCATAACACGTTGGGTTTGAAATGTGAACCATTTACATGTGGATGCACATATACATACACACACCTGGTTATTTGGCTCTCATTTAGCATATGGAGAATTCAAACTGAAATTCCATTTACATTCTTTATGTTAGTGGCTACTGTTTCTACATGGTCCTCTGTGCTTGCTCAAAAAACTCACTGAAAAAGGCCTAATTTCCTAATTTTCACACTTAGTATAGAAATCCCTGCTTTTTGGTCTCTAAGAAATTGTGTAGTAAGGATAAGCAGAGCAGTGCTTATCACAGTCCACGTTTTGGGAATATTCATTAAAGGCATTTTCTTATGAGTATTTTTTTATATCTTTTATAACTAAATAAGCCAGGTATTAGTTTTCCCAGCTCTCCAAAGAGCATCAATTATAGTAACTTTTTGAGTTATGCATTCTGAAATGAGTATATTGATTTTGCCTTCATAATAATGATAAGATGAAAATTTTTCTTTCATTGTCGAGGAATACAACTTACATGGACCATTTTCAAAGGGAATGTGGAGATGTCCTTACACAATTTCTGATTGTTTTTTAAGCTGATAAATCTTAGCAACTGAGAAATTTAATATATGTTTAAAAAAAGAAAAAAAAAAAAAAAAACAACAATTTTGTCATTTTGGACAGCTTTAAAGATAAGGGCAAAAGAACAGAAAGAACAGTGTTTCTGCCCAAACATTTAAAATTATAAAAAGACAAAGGGTCTTGTTTTATGTTCTAAGACATATAAAGAGTAGAAATTATAGGCATAGCATGCTATTTAAAAATGCTTGATTTTTTTTCTATTTCTATTGTTGTTTGTTTCTTATTACATTTGTGTATGTGGTGGGTTCTCAGCAAGGGAAAGGATTGTTAATACTCAGAGAAAATGTTTGAGGGTGTGAAACTCATTTCTATCACGGTTTGCAAAGTCAGCACAGCTCTATTACAGTTTGTTCCAACTGTAAACTGAAGGCAATTAGAAGGACCCTCAGAAATAATATAAAAACTTGAGAGGATCAACACTCTACCATGCTTTTAAGAAAACTGCTCTGAAGATTTATTACACTTATAACCTTTTTTGTGAGCAGTTGTCACTTTATTTGCAGTTTAAATCTGTTTGTTTTCTCTTCCAGGATTAAGATTTGTCTCTGCCTACACATCTACTTTTATGAAATGTCTTCTCAGTACTTTCTTGCTGATCACAAGGTTACTTTAAAATGTTGTCTTTTATAAAAGCACTATAAATTAAAGTGAAAATCAAACAAACAAAAAAATCACCAAAAAATCACAAAAAATAATTTTTAATTTCAGTAACAGTTTCCCAAACCTACATCCTGACAAAATGTAATAAAATATTTAAATCAATGAAGTACTTTTAAATGCCTTAATAGTGATTCACTGAGTGTCCATTATGCATAGTACACATTGATTTTGCGCTGTCACATTTATTTAAAGAAAATGTCCACACATTTTTAGCGTGTAATGCTTATGTCTTCTGTGTGTCACCTCCCCCTCAAACTATTAAAAAATGTAATATGAGGTGCTTTACTTCTCCTTTCCCAAGAAATCATAAAGTCACGCAATTAGAATGTAATTGGCCTAAGGTGAGGATCTTGAAAGCAGATCTGAATTATGTCATCAAGACTCCAGAGGCAGAGAACACTTAGCAAAAGAATGGCTGGAAATATTTTAGGCTTTAATCAGGGGGATGGGCTTTACAGGAGAAATAGCATGTTATACCCCAAAGCAGGAGGTGCTATTGTGCATGTCAAATGAAAATTGCTGTCTCAGAGGAAGCAGAAAGGTGTTTTTGTAGAACAGGAGATAAGTAGATCTGAAAATACCAAATTTCATGTGTTGTCACAGCTATTTTTCAAAGTATACTTGAAGCATGGATATAACATTACACAAAAGGGGCAGATCAGAATACTTTGTACAGAAACACGACTTCCTAACTGCATTTTATTTTGGAGTTTTGTTTGCAAGCAAGGCAATGTTGACCTCAAAGTTAGCAGGTCACAGCTAATACTGTTGAATCATTTTTTTTACCATATTTGAAGTGAATAGGGTAAAGGTTCCAGAGGCATGCACAAGAGTCAAAAAGTTTTAAACACTTCCTTGGCACTTAGTAAAGAAAAAGATCAAGAAGCCATACTTAATTTAGTCTGTGTCTTTAGCTGAGAACTAGGGTAAAGGGGAAAAGTGTAAATGGTTCTTCTCTATTTTTAAAACATAAAAAGATTTAAAGTGGAATGTCTCATTGGCTCTAAAATATATTATGTAGGGCATTCAACAATCAGATTTACAGCCTAAACTGTTGATAGTTTAGGCTCTAAATCTGATTGTTGTATGCCCTAAATGTAAACATTTTATCATCAAAAAATTGTTCTTGTTTATAGGTACCTTTTTTTAAAATCTTGGGGGTGTGAACAGAGACATGAAAACACCACCATAAAGAAAGGCTTCTGTGGTTGGGATATATAAAGAGCATTTCTCCCCCCTGTAATTTGGGGGGAAAAATAAGCAAGAGTGAGAAATCTAGTCCTAGTTTTTCTAGGATTATTCTCTAATTGGTATAGAAATGAAAAATATTTTTAATTTTGCACTGTGGATCTCAAAACAAAATATGCTCACTCGCTCCAAGTTAACACTTCTGTATTTATTCTCATTTATTCATCTAGACTGTAGTTCTGTTGAAAAGGTTTGCCAAGGGAAAGGAGATTTTACAAGCTAAGCAGATGAAGCATTTTGACATTTAAGCTATTAAAATGATAAAGAATATTTCTATGCATTATCAAAATCTGTTGACTCTGTAAATAGCTGAAAACTTGGAGAGAATGTGTTTTCTACTCTGATTTCTGGTGTATTGAATTGCACTTGCTCTGAAAAATCACAGGACACGAGAGTTGAAACTCCCTTTTTTAAAACTTGAGGGAATGGAAATGAAGGAGATTTAAAGGTTTTTCTCCTCCAATTCTTTATTAACTTCTCAGGGGTAAGTGTATAGAACAGCTGTTATCTCCCCAATAATACTGCAAGCACTACAACTTTCTGACAGGAATCTCAGACTTAAGACCAGACTGTACCTTCCTCGTCATTTCTACTGCTTCTTTTATACTTTTTCCTTTCATATATAAGAAAATACACACTTCTGCTTTCAATGTTGCTTAGCATTTAATTTCTTTATGTTTCCCATTTTAAATCCCTTTTCTCTCATTTCCTTATTTACATGAACAGTGGAGAGTGAATTTATTCATATTAAAGTTCCTCTTTTACCTTAGGTTCCTCACCTCAGTTCCATTTTCTGTATTGATTGCTAAGGAAACAGAACGTTAAAAAAACCCATTTCAGCTAATTTTTATCAAGTTATAGAACATATAATGAAAACTAGGTAAACAATAAAGTGATACAGACAAAAGATTCACTTCTCATTTCCAGTAGATATTTTTTGAACTGCAGAAATCTCTAGAGTTAATAAACATGCCTCACAATTTGTCAGAAATTTTTAAGTAGCAGGAACATCCCTTTCCAGTGTGATATAACTAGAATTTACCTACTTTGTTTAAGTAATAAGGTTGATAAATAAGTACTATCTAATAAGTGCTGAATTCTTGAAGAGAGGAAGAAGACAGATTTGTCATCTAGTACAGTAAATTCTCTCATTTTGTGCTAGGGTTATACCAAAAGTTTTCAGTATTAACCTCATTCTGTGAGCTTTTCTTCGGCCAGAGTCTTTTTTTAGCCATGAACCTGCACATTACAAAAAGAGACAGAAAATTGAAGTCAGAATTTGAAATTGAAAAAAGTTTTAAAATGGTGTAAAGACTAATATCACAAGACAGAGGAAGTAGTAACTCTAAACATGATGCCATTGTCAAGAGACAATGCTGCTTTGGAATTTAAAAACTTTATTTGAAATAAAGGGAAAAAGTGTGACTTGAGAAAACTTTATATTTTTTTCCTGTACTTAGAGGGTTTTGTCCTCATAGTCAGGAATGCCTATTAAAAAAAATTCAACTAAAGACAACAAATACCACACAAGATCAATGTAGCAGTGTGTAACATTTGTACAAAAAGCAGAAGCAACTGTATTGTTCAGACTTCTCACTCTCAAACCATAATAGATGTAATGAGAGGAGTCATAGATTCACTTTGTGCAAAAATATCATCTGGAAATTCATTAAGGTCTGTAAAGCCCTGGAAGGAAATGTAGTCTATATCAACAGATAGAAAACATTGGTTGCCATCCTTTGACCCTAAGGGCGAGGGTCAGAACCTGGCATGTGTCCTCGCTGGTTAGTCCACTCTCAAACTCTGAGGTCTCTTCCAGGTTTCTCATCTGACTATCCTACACACTGTGATAAGTGGGGGCATGGGTCAACATAAGTTTTCAAAAGTATTTTTAATTGCGTAAGCTTACTGAGTGAGTGACATTTGTGATAATTAAATAAATTCTTTAGAGGTGTATTAGCTGGGTAGTTTTTAATCTTCGTATTTTGAACCAAAATAAATGAGTTCACAGACAGGACATTTTGGTTAGAGTTAGCTGCAATTCCTCTAAAAATAACAGGAGCTCATTAAAGTGTGTGATTAGTATCTTCTGTTGGAGTGAGCATGTGCATATTACCTTACACAGACTCTATGCTAGTTGTGTAGTAACACATAAAGATAACACATTATCTAAAACAGAGTATGTGGCAAGTTTGCACCACAGAAAATGAGACTTTTTTTTTCACAAGTTCATCCTTGCAAAATTGTTGTTTGTTTTGCTAAGATATAGCTCCATGGGAAGAAAGTTGAAAAAAAGAATACTACAAATGCTTTCTGTAACTTAATCTCTCAGGATTAGGTGTTCATAGAGCAGGATTTGAAGATTTGCTCTTGGCTAAGCTCACTACATTCTCATCTAAATCAATTCTGTTGCCATCATTAATGTCAAGGGAAACCAAGAGAGACTAATCTCAAGGAATTTCAAAACTCCAAGTCCCGAAGTTGGTATTTGATTTTTATTTAAGTTCCCACTTGCCTGACTTCTGCTACCTTGATAAATATCCTGGCAAGCTCCTACTTTTGGGGGCAGGAAAAGTTTTTCATTTGACTTTTTCCATAGACCTTAAATTTCACACCTGATGGCATGTTGAAGGCAGTTTAATCAACATCCAGACTATCTCAGGGTGTAAAAGAATTAGTTTCATTTGAAACCTTTATTTAATATTTCTTTTTAAATGCTCTACAGGATATGACTTGAAACAATGGATCATGATGCAGAGGTGTCTAAACCAAATCAAATTTGATTTGCAAAAATTCAGCAAGACAGTAAACTACACCCTCCTGTACCCCTTACAAAAATCTGCTTTGATGCTTAGGTGCAAATCTCAAGCCGCTTGCTAAAAAAAGCCCTATCCTACAACTACACAAAATAAATTAATCTTTCTTTAGCCCTCAGCTCCTGTGGGAGTTTTCTTTGGTTTGAAACCTCAATGTTGTAAATCTCCTTCACATGCCAAAGCACAGTGTGATCCCTGTGCTGCCACCTGCTTCCCTAATCTCTTCGGCAATAGCCTCCCGACATTTTTGGGACATGCAGACTTCTCTTTCACTGGCCACACACGACAGCCAGTGCAAGCTTTCCACGAGGGAAAAAACCTTTCTTCTAAACTCATGTAGTAATTTTCTCTAACATTTCAAGAACTCCTTTGGTCCTGTGACATACAATTATTTGCCTTTCCCACACGGTGGTTTCTTACCTGCTGGAGCTCATCCAATGTGCCGTGACTTCCCCAGATGTAGGTGTAAATCTTTCACACTGTTAACATTCACTTCTGCAGCAGCACTTTTCTACCTCAGCATCCCTTGGAATGCCAATTAGGATGTCACCATTCTGATTTCAAATGTTAAACTAGAAAAAATTTATTAGACTCTCTCTTTTCACTCCGACAAATATAAATATTTGTTATTTCACATAACATGATTTATCAGTAATCCAAATCAATATCAACTATGATTTCTTGACAGATCTTGTCCAATCTTACTACCAACATAATTCAGTGACGCTGATTTTGAAAATTTTGAGCCTTTTAAGGCTGAGGGAGCATAAATTACTTTAAATGCTAATAGTTTAATAAATACATTTTTAAAAGCAGAATATTTAAAATATGACAACACTTCTGCTTTATATTGCCATTTTAGCAAGGATTTTTAAGTCCACCATGATAACTTTATAATAATATATGGGGAGACTTGAGAGACTGAGTATATCTAAGCTCCCAGTAAACCTGTGGGGAAATTTCTCTAAAAAAGCTCTGCAGAGGAAGTTTAGGGCAACTTAAATGTGAACTGTACATGTTCCATCCTTGTGTCTTATAGTATACTTTGTAAAATACAGATAATTCAATTTTTATATCCTTGGAACAAGAAGATTCATTACTTGGCACAAATTACTAGCATTTGAAAGTGTTACAAAGGACTTGATTTTCAACCATATCTCTGAATTTATTTTTCAAGATAAATGAGGAGGGGAAAAAAAAAGCCTGAAAGGTAATTTAGATGGTTGAAGAAAAAGTAACAAATATTGTGCATCTTTTCACCACACATAACAGATCTGGAGGAAAGAATAAGCAGTTGCTTAAGAAAATAATCTTTCTTTCATCAGTCAGCAAGATTTATTCCACATTTAGCAGAATTTTCTGGTGCTTCATATCTAGAGAGAACAACTTTCAAATCAATTGAATATCCAGATATAATCTCTGAAGCCTTTAATTCAGCTGAACCACTTGAGCTGAAGCAGTGTCTGAGGTTTAGTGTGTATTTTAAAATCTCAGGAATTCTGAAAAATTTTTTCGGCCATTTATATGTTGCGTGGGTATTGATGTTTTGCTTTGATTTTCTGTGTTTCAGTTTCCCACAACCCCACACACTCTCCATGTTAAATGCAAGAATCTCTGGATGGAAGTATTCTATATCATTATAATGATCCTTCAGTTGAGTTTGACTGACTTTTAACAAGCAGCACTGTTAATACTAAACTCCTAGTTGGATCCAAGTGGAGATGAAGTGAACAGGGAGAATTAAAAAATTTCCATTTTTTTTTTTAAATTTTAAATTTTATCCTTAATTCAACAATGAAAAAAAAATTACAGCCTATGTAGTGACAAACAAAATTTGGATTTTTCCTTTTGGAAACTGGAATATGACTCCTTCAGGTTAAAAAAAAAAAAAAAAAATTAGAAAAATCTTGTTAACTCCTGTGAATGTATTTTCCCTGTAGTACTACTACGGTACTTCTTTCTGCAAGACAGATGTTGAAAAAAAATTTGTCTCATACCTTTGGTCAAATAACACGTTTACATTATTCTTGATTTTTAAATACATCTGAGCCTGTGAGTCCCAGCATTGTTGGGTAAAATACAATAAGAAGTCAGGGGGAGGGTGGCAACGAGACAGGGAGACACAGACAGGGTGAAATGGGATGGACAGCAGGGATAACTGCTGTTGTATAAACTTAGACCTGTGCAAAGAGTTGCCTGGCCCTACAAATTTTTCTGTTATAAACCGTGGATCTGTGGAAGGAAAATGAAAGTCATGTTACTGCTAACTGCTACAAGAGAATAGATCCTAAATAAAACTGCCCTGGACCTGTGAACATTTAAATCACCTAAACATATGTGGAGTTTTCTTCCTGTTGACATTATTATTCAGCTGCTGAACTTAAGCACATGCTTAAAGGATTTGCTTGGCTGGTGCCTGTGAGCAGAAGCTGACCTTGTTGTGTTTTCTTTTTTTCTCTTTTAAGTGTGCATACATATAGTCAAGAAGTGTGTGATATAAACCAGTGCCCCTAGTACAGATTTGCAATGGTACAAAGAAACACATTTGCACCAGCTTTTTCTCAGTCTTTTGGATTTATCTTTTGATTTTCTCCTCTGTTGTATTGAGAATCTCAACATTTAAAAGGAAATAACTTCTCACTTGGTTTTAATTTCCATAGTCAGAAGTTTAATATGTGTCAATCTTTGGCAAAAACTTATCAAGCCTGAGAGATTTAACTTACACACTTTAATGCATCCTTTTAATTGCTAGTGTTTCTGAAAGATGCAATCATGTTTCTTTGGTACCATTTAATAAAATTAAACATATCAATCAGTAGCTTTCCCCTTCAATTTTGTAACAGCTTTTTGAAACAAAGACTGCTTGTGTCTGCCCTATTGTGTCCAGGGGAAATGGTAAGAGTGTATATTTCTTTCAAAATATATCACCTATCACAAACAGTCTATCTACAAAGTGCAGAAATATTTTATTAGCAACCTTTCTGAGCATAGTCTAGAAATTAAATGTTCCCCACGTGGACAGGAGTATAGCTGTTCTGAAGCACTAAAACATAAACATACTGATGATATTTTGTTCATAGGCACATATTATTTGGCCCCTTGCTGTAGACTTACTAAGTCCGAGCTTTGTGGCTGCAACAAGAAACAGTGGCAAAGGGAGTTGAAAAAGGTAACTCCATATTAAGGTGGGGGTAAAGAAATAAACATTTTCCACATCTTTAATAGAAGAGTCACCAGGCTACATTTCTTTGATTAGCAAGTCCCTCTTTTCACTACAGGTCCTTTCAGTGTTCTGCTTTACACCTATACTCCCTGAGACCTGATGTGGGATTTAGTAAGCTTTAGATAACATAATCTCCATCTAATGGGAATTTCTGAAGCCAGTCACTAAGTGTATGAATTATTATAAGAGAAGAAAATCAAATTTAATATCAAAGAACTAACTTTAGAAGTTCAAGCAGCGGACAATATTCATTTTCCATCGACTGAATTGTTTAATAAGAATCTATCAGCTGTACAGGAAACACTAGGTACTCTGGCAATAAGTGAATCATGATGGCTTATTTCCTTCTAATTCTATGATCCCAGCTGGAACAAGGTGTGATTGGAGAATGGTTTAATTGTTCATAGACATCTGTCTTTGGATTCAATTGAAAAATAATATCCTGGGCATAAAATGGCCTGCAGAATTTTTGACATTTTTATATCTTTCACAATCAAGGCATTGTCAGAAAGTCAGGTAGTGGAGCTCTGAAAAACTTATGGATATATTTAAAGTAGAAGAGGATAAAACCCTGGTAATATATCAATATACACAGCTGGAAAGCAGATGTTCAATTGAGTGCACTCAGTTCTTGAAGAAAGCTATTAAAGCTGTTACTTACTCAAATGAGAAATTTCTATAATTTATTGTTCTCACATTTTTGATTTCCCCCTTTCCCTTCATTTTAAGCAGGCTATAGGACTTTTTTTCATATTTTTGAGGTCAATTACCCTGAAAGTCTGACTCAGTGCGGTATACTAAATGATTTCTAAAGAATGCCCAAGGCTACTGTCAATCAAATTAGCCAGTGACTTATGAGTTGTTTACTGTACTGTGAAATGAAGTGATAATGTTTGTCAACCAGTAAAATGTGACATTTAGTGTTGGATATACCCACTTGAAATAGGTTTTGCATCAGCTTTATTCACTTCTTACCAGACTGGCACATATATTTGTCTAAGTTCTGATTATGAAAGGAGACATTATATTAAACTTTATAGAGCACTGGTAAGCAGAGAGCTCAAGCCTTGAAAAGTCTTGTGTGGTCCAGTAACTGAGGAGCAATGCCACTGATGAGTCACATTTTTCATCTGTCTGATAAAGAGTGGCAATTTTTTTTTCCTTGAGAGTTCATTTGATTCAAAGCAAAAATTTTCATGGAGAACTTCTAGTTCAAGTAATTAAAAAAAAAAAAAAAAAAGGTGATCCAGAATGAGGAGAGGATTGAATGTTTTTTAACTCTTTTAGGCGTTAACTAAGTTTGAAATTAAAATCGGAGTGGGATATCATCACTTGAGGTAACATGTGAGGAGTGAGCTTGTATTGCATGGTTTCTTAGACAGTGACTTACTAAAGCACACATCTTAGGTCACACTGAAGGGAATCTCCATCCTTTTGGAGCTCTGAAAGCTTAATTAGTAGTTGGCAAAAGAAAACCAGAGCACTGGAAGTTGAGACCAAAGAAGGTCTTTTATATTTCCTCTAAAGGGGGACATTTTGCCACTTCCACCAAATGTTTTCTTAAAAATTAGATTTAAAAGATGCAAAATTTCTCTTCACACAATACAGGAGAAAACTCACAAGCTGGCATGGTCCAAATAGACAAGCACTTCTGTAAAAAGTGTTAGAAATACAAAGAAGGAAAAGCTGCAGACAGCTTCAGCTTTTTCTTAATATTTAAATTTTTTCTGTAATTCTGCAAAAAACTTTTCCCAAATACATTGACAATTTGAAATTTTGCTTCACTCTCCATGATAGATGAGCATGTTTTATTTTTTGCCATATTATTGTCTTCTTAGAAATAGACTTTACAGTACACTGAGTCTTTTTTAATATGAATTTAACTATTTGAAAACCAAAAATAAAACCACCAATTCTTTAAAATTTTAAGTATTAAGGCAGTATTAAATAAGGTGTACTGACTTATAGATACAATAGTAAGGAAATAATCATACAATTTTACTAAATATTTAAACTGAAGATTGGAAATCAACCATATTCTTGGATCCAAATCAGATCTCACATTGTGACTGCTTATTGGGTATTTGGTCATTGAATTCAAGTGGGGCATTAAACTATGCCCTATTATATTGAAGTTATTGTGATTTTAGGATGTTTTCCATGAAGAAGTTGTGCTGTATATTCTTTCAAGAAAAGCATGCTTGTTGAATTTTTTGAAGACTGGTTATTGGGTTGACATAACAAATACATTCAAATGAATATCTTCTTTAAAAGGATTAATTCCATTATTAAAGGGCTGAAAAGGGGTGTGGTAAGAATCTTTTTGTCTTACCTAAAGGAAAACAGATGTGCTAGTAAGCAGATGAGATATCTGGGGAGTGGATTCAGGTTCATTTTTCTCTTGTTCATCCACATTTAATGCCATTTCTTTCCATAGTTTGATATAATTGTTTTAAAATCTGCAAAGAGGTTTTTATATAGAATATAAGAATACTTGTACTGTTTGCCACAAGTGTGGCACAGATCCATTTCAATTTATATTTTGTTTATTTCTTTGGTATCATTTAGTGCAGATGAACTTGATATGTCTCCTCATTCTGAATGCACATGCCCTATTCAAGTTCACAAATATCTTTATGAAAGTTAAGTGAAGTAAGCTTAGAGGTGGTCAGGGCTGAAACCATTAAAATATAATTATATTTTAATTTAATATTTCCCTATTGCTTTGTACATGTTTTACCCTAAATTTTCAGTTCTGGGCTTTTGCATGCAACACATCATCTGGTCCTTGAAGGATAACACCTGAGTGAGGAAATCTATTGGTGACTCAGCAGACTCCTCAAGGGGAGACTACTGAGTTCTCAATATGTGGGGATCCTTATTGTGAGGAAGAGGGGACAAAAAAGAGCAGAAAAGCTTTTCTCTACTCCTAAAATAATCACTAAGCTGACATGCGTGGAAATGCTAGAGCAACTATGTTGCCTTTTCCAAGATTTTCCTTTCTTCGCATCTCAGGGGAAATCTTGAATGGGCAACAGCAGCCTGCTTCCAGTTTCTTTCAGACCTGTCCAACAATTCAAAGAAGCCAAGCACAGCATGAGGAGTCTGTTCCAATACATTTAGCTTTTCTGAGTGGAAACAATAGAAATAAATAATGATCATCATGGAATATAATGTACTAAAATTGTTAATTCCCACTAAAAAAAATTTGAGAATCTTTTACAAGTCTTGTTTTAAAAAAATATGGCTTATCTATCTTTGATTGGTTTTTGGGGTGTTTTTTGGGTTTTTTGTTTTGTTCTGTTTTGGTTTTGGTTTTGTTTTTTTCAAATATACTGAGTGCATAACTCTATATTTTAGGGACAGCATTTTCAATCTTTTCCAGGTTAATCTAAGCATGCATGCTCTCTCGGTCTTCTAATAATCTGTGATATTTCCTTTTTCTGATGCAAAACCTTAGTTTTTCTAGGCCACTTAACCTGGAAAATTAAAAACCTATACTAGACTGCCTCTGCTGGGCCAAAGCATTAAGGCTAAAACAGTTCTGTATTTTTTCAGTCCTGCACCTTGTAAAAGATGTGAAAAACATGTTTACATCACTGTCTTTACATCATTTCACAATTGCTGGTTTGAATTTTCTCATTTCCCCTTCAGTCTTGTAAGTCTGGGAATCCCCTCCAACTTATCCATCTCTCTTTTTATTCTGGTTTAGTCTTGCTTTTAGATACAGAATGAATTTCTGCCAAAGGAGTAGGCAGCGCATTTTCAAGTGTCTGGCCAAAGAATGTGCTCACTGACCCAGGTTTAAAATAAGTGGTGGCAATGTAGCATCTCAGTTGTCATGCCAATAAATGGAAGAATTCCTAAAGCATTTGGTTTCAGTTTTTCACATCCTTTTCCTCAGAGTAAGGTTTTAGGGTTTTCTTCCTATAGCAGGCTCTGATATTGTCTCTATGTGTTATAAAAGAAGTGAGAAAATTGCATAACAAATAATCACAGAATCAGGCAATGCAAGCATGTTTGTGCATTGCGAGTGTCTGCAGGTTGCACTCAGAGGATTTAATCCCATGGCAAAAGTTTAACCTCATCAATCACTTCTTGATCAAACAGAAAATCAAAGACCTGGAAAAGGATTGCAATGGCTCCATATGTAAAATTTAATTCAAAAAAACATGAGCCTGATATAAGAGTGGCTGGCAGTGTTCCTGGCTTTCCCTTGCTGGGAAAAAAGGTCAGCGAGCAGTCAGCACATAGAGCTCCACCCAGCACACAGAAGTCCTTAGACAACCAATTTAGAGAAAGTCACAGAAATCAATAGCTAAACTGCTGTTTTCAGCAGGGCAAGATTTTACCTACCAGGTCTGAAACTAGAGAACACAAGTGACTCACTGCAACAAGGGTATGTGAGGAAGTAGGGCTGACAACAAGAGCAGCAGAGTAACATTCCCACTGCAAAGGACACAACAGATGATGCATCTTTGCTGTTTCATAACCATTCACAAGGCTGAACTGTACTTCTGTGCTTATATTTTGATGTGTGTTGGCACACTAAAAATTATGCATAACTTAAAGATCCATGCATTCCAGCAAAAGACAGCTTTAGTAACTCAGTTCACTGCTTGCTTTTCAGCATGTTCCTCACACCAATTGCAGGCAGCAAAACGATTCAGCACTCTGGCAGACCCTTGTTGTGACATTGCCTTACTGCTGTAGGCTGTATTCTCAACAAACATCACAGCAAGCAGTTCTCAAATGTAATCAGATATTATCCTTCCTTTGGGTTTTCAGCATGAATTTTGTTACCTCTTAAAAAAGAATCCGCTTTCAATACTGTGTCCATGTAAACTTCAGGCATAGTCTTTTTTCTTCTTTGGCCATGACTCCTGCAGAGCTCTTGCACTGGTAATTCATACCTTCTGTGATTCAAAACTGTAAAAGGTATTGGATTTCTCCCCCCACCTGGACTCAGGAGCAGGTACCATTTTAAATCACTTCTGGTTTTCTCATGATTTGTTGGCAATATTTGCCAACTTGCTTAATGCTTTATACTGAAGTCCTGATGTTAACAGCACACTTCACCCTGCTACAATGCAACTTGAACCTGCTTCTCAAGGTCAGCTGGAGATAGCAATGCTCTCACCTGGGAACACTTCTTCCAAATTCCTCCACCTTACTGTGCTAAAACTTGCACTCTTTGACGAGCATGTTCCACTGCTTGTCCTTTTCTACTCCTTTTATGTTTTGCCAGTGTTATATTTACGATGTCACTTTCTAACACACAACTATGTATACATTCATCCCTTCTCTGCATGCCATATGACATAAAAAGTATCATGAAGAAAATATGAGAAATAAGTCTACTTAGTTGTTTGTTGTTTTTTTTTTAATAAATACCAATAAAAATGTAAACCCGACCTTTTTATGGTGAGTCTGCTGGTCTAATAGTAACCAGTTAGGTGAACAAGAACCTGTTTAAGGGTTTTCAAATAAAGGAGAGTAGTGGAAAGATGCATGAGATGTGTAGTTCTCATGTAGCCTATGCACAGCTATGGTTTGTGTAGGTGACTGGCCGTATATTAGAAAACAGGTTATTGTTACCCCTTTTTGTAAGGTTACAGGGATGTGAAGAGCAAGAGAGTAATAGCCAGCAAAAGTATGCAAAGAAATTTCTTGGTAAGCTGCAATAAATTTATCAGGACCTAGCAAATATAGATCATGGCTGAAATATTTAGTTTGTGGTTTGCAATCATAGCTGCCGTGTTTGCAGATGCAGTTATGAAGATTACATGGCAGTGGGGAAAAAAAACAACGTAAAAATGACTACTTTGGCAAAGACTGTGATGAGGATTCACTTTCTAGATATTCTTAAATAGCAAGCTAACAAAGTGAACCAAATCTGAATAAAGGAATATATAAGTGAGTGTTACTTTAATATCTTCTCTTAAACTGTTGCAATAGTGACGATGTAGTAATTTTTTTCCTATTTAAGCAAAATTGTTTGTATACTGCTGGAACTGTTAGTCAAGTATATGCCAAACTGTGTGTTAAGTAGTATATTCTCTTCTCTAGTGTACTAGCTAATTCAGTTTTTTTTTCCTTTATTAACACTTACAAAGAGCTAGTGAAATGATTCTGTCTCTGAGAGACTCCCCCTGCTGTGGTTAATAGTTTGTGTTAAAACTCATCTTCATCCAGAACTCAAGCTTCAGGTTTAAGGCAGTTTTGAAGCTTTCACTTATACACACTGGAGAGAAATCTCTACTTGCTAATAGTTTACTGTGCAAGTTTTTTAATCAAATATATGCTTTTTTTTAAGGTGTGATGAATTATATACTAAATCAAGAGTGTTGGTTAGATTTCTATTGACTATACAGAAAAATTATATCACCTAGCTCTGATCAAAATTTTTATATTGTACATAGCTAACATGAAGAAGTAAGAACTAATTTCCAGATGGATAAAGTTACATAAAATTAATGACAGCTGGTGTATTATCCAGATAGATGGATAAAACTGATAAAAAAGCTTCACGTTTTCCCATCTGAATCAATTATCTATGATCAATTTTCTGAACTCTCACTTCTGTTTCTCTTCTGGAAGGTATACAAATAAAATACTAAAATAATTCAGAATCAACATGGGTCTTGTATTCCTTCCAGAAACATTTATGCAAAGCAAGTGTTAATGCAATCTCCAGCTGCATGAGTCCATCCACCCCAATATTATTATTAATTTTTTTAGTGTCACATTTAATGAAACAAGACTCCTGAAAAGACCTGTACATAATTCTTTTTCCTGCTAGAAACAAAATCAACAGTGCAAAGTTTCTTGCCATAAAGTCCACACAATAATGTTTTTTTCTGCAGCTTTAATTTCTGGATGAAGAAAGTAGGCAATAAGCAATACACCCTCAAAATGCTTAAGATAAAATAAAACATAAATTGTTAACTAATGTGATAGAGAGCTTTCTACTGACCCATATTGCTTGCTCTTCAAAGAACATTACCCAATACAAGTCTTCTTATCTAAAGCTTTGGCAGTCATTTGTTTGTTAAATGAGTTTAGAGATCTACTTAGACATAATTTAAATACCTTTAAAACTCCATTAGATATGTTTATTGACAAAATTTAAATAGTATTGTCTTAGTTCTTCTCCATTGCTTTAAAAAATGGCAAATGTACAAATGTCTGGCAATTCTAATTAACCCTCTGGTTTGTCAGTCTTCTGAGGCAAAAGTTTGACATCAATGTGGTCTACTGACCACTAACCTTATACACTAGTGAGCCTCCACTGAAATAGCAACAAAGAAAAAGAAATTAGGAGAGGTAAAGTTAGGAATAGGAAGTGCCATTTTGTGTTGTGCTGGAGTTTGCAGACTCAAAAAGTATCAAGAAATCTCAGGACTTCTTAATACTTCTGTGATATCTACATAACAGCTGAAATTTCTCCGACAAAATACCATAATCAAAAGAGAAATAAAGATTTTATGTCACCAAAACCTTACCAAATAATAGTTTTAGAACTTTTTATAGTGAAGAGTTGTTCAAGCGTTTGACCAAATTTCTTATAACACATCTTACAGCTCAGGATGACGGGATGTATAAGAACTCTTCACAAATTTGTAAGAACCTAGAGAAATCTTGATTTATTTAAGAAACAGAAATAGGTTTGTTGGGTTTTAATTAATAAAACCCATCAACTCCAAAAATAGGAGTCTGGGAAACTGAAATACAAGCAAACAAGCAAACCCTAAAACCTAAACAGAATCAGTCTATCATGTCTACTTGAACTAAACTTGATCTATAAGTCAGAAATCTTCAAAGATATTTTATTTCAGTCTCTTTCAGATAAGTCTTACAATTCTAACGACCTACATGGTCAAAAAAGATGCATATAAAATGCTTGCTACAATACATGAATAAACACCATTTAAAAAGGAAAATAATTGACAGTACACAACCATTCCAACAAAATATCATTATTAGAAAATGTCCATCCAAACTGAATTTTGCAGGAAAAGGCAAAAAAAAGTTTATACATGATTCAAGTAGATACAAATTTTCCAGAGTAAAGCATTTACTTTAAAGGACTTTTCTCTTTTGATGACTTTAATAACCAGCTTTTGTTTTATAAAATACTGTTTTTCTGTCTAGAATAAAGGTAAAAGCATATTTCTAGTGCTTAATATTTTATTTCTGGAAAGTACTAGGAAATTGTTTGCCATCTATATTATATTTGTTAGGAAATGTAAATTCTACATATGTGATGAACCCAAGGACAGTAGAAGAATGAGATGAGAATCTTCTAACCAAATCCAGTAAAGTCAGATCATCTGTGCAATAGCTCCTGCTAGTGTGTAAAAAACCCACAAAATTCCTCCCCATTCTTCCCTATTTTTGTAGCTTGTCATTAACCACACTTTCAACAAGCTTGACCTTCTCCTTGATTTTATAAGGAATTCCACAGGTAAATGTCACCAGAGAAAAATACACTTTTATTCAAAATGTAGCATATAACATGCACCTCTATAAATGTCTAGCACATATGACTGCCTGAAGAATTTTTAAAATAAATGTCTTCCCATGAAGAGAGTAGTGCTGGCTGAATTAATCACTTGGAAATGCTTCAGCTCTATGCACTCTCTCTCCCCTGGACAGTCACAATTGCAGCATGCAGCTCACCCTCTGTCTGTGTCAGTTCCAAAATCTCCTCACCACAGCACAAAACATAAATCAGATATTGAACTGAGCAGACCTTTCGGACTCTATTCTGGTCATTTATAGTTACACTAGGCTGAATTATACCATGTGCCCTTTATGTGGCCCATGGGATGATTTCTCTGCCAAGAATTCTGCCTCTCAGACCAATAAAATGTATGGCAGTACAGCAGCCTGGTCTGAAAAGAAGGGTTTCATTATTTTTTTTATTTTATTAAACAGTTTATCACAGCATACTGAGGCATTTATTCTTCCACCTAAGGATACACAGTCTACTTGAGTTAAAGTGTTTGTCTAGAGATGTTATATATGCTAATATATGCCAATGTGATTTCACATATTTTCCTGGAAATCAGAACCTCAGTGTCAGCAGTCACAAGATGAGGGAGAGCATACATATATACTTGAAGGAAAATAGTCAAAATGTATATGCATACTGAAGAAATGACTGAAAGTGTTACAGAAAATGACTCAAACATGAATGTGAAAAACACATTTCTCAGATATAGACATTTGCAACTCCCTGTAAAACAGGATGAAAATGCCTGACCTAGGAGGAAAAAAGCAGAAGCAGGATATAGTTCTTAACTGACATCTTGCCACAAAATTTTAAACTTAATATGCATACAATATTTTGATGTGTGGAGGTTTTATGTTGCTATAAGCCAGATGGATTTAATTAATTGATAGACAGATAGGATGTGTTTGACCTATCTTGAAGTAATATTAATGCACTATGAACTTAAAATGAGAAATAAAAGGAAGTAAAATTAAAAACAGATCCAAGGGAAGCTGATGAGAAAGAAGATTCCTATTACCTGTAAGGCAATTAACTTTACCAAACACCTAATAAACTGCATTATGTTAAATGTGAAATACCATGCCTGTTATCCAAAAAGATACAACAGCTACTTGGCATTTGTGACAGTAGAAACAATAATATTGCACCCTTAAATTATAACATAATAGGTCATGGTACTGCTGTAGTCCCCAAAAGTCAGCCATCACCTTCAAGGAGAGCTAAATGAGTCCATTATAGATATCTGTCACCTGGTAAAAGTTTTGAAAAAAGCAATGTAACACAAAGAAAATAGATCACCGAACTATGAGAATTCTGCTGTATTTATCAGGATCTTCTACCTTTATATAAATAGAACAATCCTCTCACACAATGAGTTATCAGAAGGGTTTTATTCTGTTTCTTGCTGTTCAGGGGGTTTGTTTTTTATTTACTAGGAATATTAATATTTTATCATTTCAAACAGGTAGTGTTTCACTAATTAAAGTGCTTGACAGTCTGTCACCTTCCTTCTCTCCTTCCCTTCCCATCTCTGCCTTCTTATAAACTTTGCTATTGTAATTTAAGATTTCTGTACCTAAATAGTAACGTTGGATTGAGTTTGCTTTCAGCATTTTTTTGTATCTGACTGAAATGAGGCTAACTTTTTTTAATAGCAGCCCAATGTGTGTCCTCTGGGGTGGTGCAGTTTTTTGAATCCTTGACTTAAAAAAACACAGCCTGGGTGAGGTTGGCAGAGATCTCTGAAGGTGATGTGGTCCAACCCCCTGCTCAAGAAGGAGAACCTACAGCCAGCTATGGCCATGGCCAGAGAGCTTCTGAATATCTCCATGGCTGGAGATTCCATAATGTCCTTGGGCAACCTGTAACAGTACTCCATCACTCTCAAGTAGCAGTGTTTGCTTGTTCAGAGGAGTTCTTCTGTTTTCCAGCCTGTGGCCACTGCCTCCTTCCTTTTCAATAAGCACCACTGTAAAGAGCCTGGCCCCGTCCTCTTTGTATCCTTCCTTCAGGAATTTCTGCACATTGGTAAGATCCCCCTGAGCCTTTTCTGCTCCAGTCTGAGCAATCTCAGCCTTTCCTCATAGCAGAGATGCTCCAGCCCCTCAACCACCATAGTGGTTGCTTGTGGTTTATAACCAGCTGGAAATTTGGCTTAAAGCAGCCACTTCCTTTCCCCTCATCCTCTCCAGTGAGAAAGGAACAAAAGGAAGAGGTCACTGATTGGGATAACAGTTTCCTAGAAGAAAAGCATTGAGATAAGGAACAATAACAGTAATAGCAATACTAATAACAGTGCATAAAAGAGGGTGATTGCTTGTAGAAGTCATACTGACCAGATATTAATGGGGCCAGAGACACGGAGGCAAAGGGGGAAATGCCAGGCATTGCCATGCCGGAATATTTTCCTTTGAGTCCAAGGCAAAAAAGTACAACGACAGAGAAACTCTTTAAGTAGGACCAGCCACACCACCACACCACTCTGCTCACTACCTTGCTCCCCCAGAAAAAAAGGAAAATGGTCACTTAAATTCCTAAGGAAATATCCCTTGTGTGGTGTTTTATTTCAGTGAGTTCATCAGCCTATATTGGCTGGAGCTTTTGGTGCTACAGTGTCATATCTAGAATGGCAATGAATATTAATTTTTATTACTGTAATTAGTATTTTCTATGGAGGAAACAACTTCAAAATGAATGTTTTGCCATGCAAAGAGTTAAATTAATCATGTTCACTGTCTTTCCTCTTTGAATTAGAGCAAAATTAGTCAAGTGGGACCCTTCAGAAAGGGACACTAAAGGGCCTCTAATGTTTATTGCTCCCATTGAAATGAACTGAATTAAAGCATCCTAATGTTTATTGCTCTCTTTGAAATGAATACAATTAACAGAGACAGCACACCTGATGGTGTTATCATGCCTGGTTCACCTATCCCAGATAACACATTACCTAATGCTAAACTGACTCACTTTGAAGAGGCACACTTTTCTTACCGAAATTATTCAAAAATTTCTTTTACTTGCCTTTACTATATCCAGACAAATAATTTAACTATATGCCATACATATGCATGTGTTTCAGTTTCAAAATCTAACACAGTTTGTTGTATTATTGTTGCTAATGAGAATGAAATAAAGCCCAACAGAGACCTGACCCAGAACCTCTCGCTTCCCCTTAACTGTCAGTTTGACTTTCTGTAACACTGTGATCAACTGAATCCTAAGTGGGAGTTGACACTGTCTCAACTTTCTGCAAATGCAGGTAAAATGGAAAGTGAACTGCCTGAAATTCAAAGCTGATGTAACCTGGTTCTGCACCATTACACATAATTGGTATCTTCAGCTTTGTACAGCTGCAATTTCATTTCTTTAGTAGCATGGACTTTGATAAGAATCGTGTTGTGGACCTTATTTTTTTGTCATTTTGGGTGAGGGTTTTTCCTCCTCTCCCTTTCTGGTATCACAGCTAAATTCTTGCACAATGTAAAGTTCATTTCTGAAAGAAATCCTGCAATTGGTCTTTAATAGCAGGTTAATGGGCTGTGAAATCCCAAATTTTCAAGACTGATTTTGTTACAAGTGTTCCTTATATCTTTTCTCTGGACAGAAAAGATCTCTTCCTTTAAAATACCTTAATACTCAGCACACGAGAGGAATTGTATCACAAATCATATCTAACAACGAGATTTTCTTTATTTTCTTCTGATATCAACAGCATTTTGGAAGAACTGCTGCCTCAGGTAGCATTTGCTATTCCTCTGTGAATCAATAAAATTTCTGCCATAGACTACAGGATGTGCCTGCTGTGAACTTACTAATATTAGATGAAATGATTCACACACAACACATTATCTGTAAGTCCATATTTTAAACCACTGTCATCTGCTGCATGATTTCTTTCATTGTTTGACATATTTTTCTCCATATCTGGTATTCTGGTCTGGACTTTTTCTGATGCATCCTCCTTATGTATGATACTTGTGTGTGTGAGCAGCGTATATACCCATACCCATACATACATGCACATATATATAAATATATATATATATATATGCATATACAGATGTGCACATAATGTCTATATAAGCATATTTATAAAGTGAAACTCTAAATGAGAAAATAAAAAAGGACATGAATGAGGAAAACATTTCCCCTAATTTTAAAATACACACTGTGGCCATTTATAAGGGTATGATACTGCATGCAGAGAACTTCAGAAGCATTTTAATGAATCATAAAGTGATTTTTGAAAATAAATTATGTACAAATTTGCAGAACTTCAGCATGATTCCTTTAGGAAATGCTAAAGCGGCAGTTTAGGAAAAAAAGCAGAGAAGTATTTGCACAGCTACTTAATATCTTCATATTCAATTGTTAGTCTTAGGAAACAGATTGATTACATTTTTTTTCTTAATCTTGGCAAGTTAACATCATTCTGTCTCTTCTGTGTTACTTTTTACTGATGTAATATCAAGGCACTCTATTCAAATTAGAGTAACTTCTAAACATAAAGATTCACATGTCAGCATACCTTTCCAAAACATATTTCGCTTAGGCTGAACTTCATTTTTTTCTTTTATACAATATCTCTGTACCAAATGTGCCTGAAAGACTTCAAAACAAAACAAATCAATATTTGAAAACAAAGCAACAACTGTGGAATTTTTTAAAAAAATCAAAATAATATTTAACAGGCCCTCCTCCCCACCCCCTGTGTCTGTCTGCACCAAAACCAGAAGGTCACTGTTTCAGGGATCTAATAAGAATTCTCTTTAAAGACAGGATCTCTTTTAAAGGTTATTTGACTGTTAAATATCACCAGTGCATCCCCTGAACCCACTTCACAAAGTCAGTGATGCTGGGCAAATCCAAAGGAGAAGGTTCTTGCCTTTCCCTACCTGTCTCACTCTTCTGGTCACACAGAGCACATCTTCACTTGCTTTCCTGTCCCCATTCTCTAAATGGCCAGCACTGCTTAACTGGGAATGCAGTTTTTCTCAAGTTCTCCAGCAGGCATTTAGTCCAGTTCAAATCTGACTGTAGGTATCCAGGTTTAGGAGTGAAGCCATGCAGCCAGTTGTGGTGTCACTGTCAGTGGTTGTGCTTTAGGGGACACAGAAATGCCATGTTAACAACAGTCACAGAGGATAAGCTCAGAATGATAAAATAAATTCAGGATCTTTTGCCCCGGCTTTCTAATTTTAAGTCTTTAAGGTACAACACAAACCTTCTGGTCTTCAGGCTCTGCTCTGCAGCCTCAAGGTCAGAAAGATTTTTTATGAGGTTCTGACCTAAGAAGTTGTCTGCAGAGGGAAGTTTTATATCAAGTAATAAAAAATGTAAAGCAGCAAAAATTGTCAACTTTGAAGCATAAGTAAATTTTCTTTTCACACTATTTGTAAGTAAATTTCAAGCAATTGTTCATAGTTTTTTTCATCAGAAACTGTTTCTTTTAAAGGTGTGATACATTAATAGAAACTATTTAGCAAAATAATTAAAGGACAGATATTCATCATCCTTAGAGAAAAATAACCTGAGTTCTATTTCAGCTTCAAATACATTAATCATATTTGAAGTGCTAATTGACATATATATAATATTATATTTTGCATAAACGCTTACTAGAAATAGCATTGGATATGTATTTATTAGTGGCAATTAAGCACTAATATTAAAAATATCATTAGGGTACCACAAATTTTGAAGACTTGCCATTCTTTAATATACTTACTTCCATGAGAGAAGATTATTCACCTGATACATTTTGGAAATGCTAGAACCTCACCAAGTTACACCAGAGATGAGAAAACCCCTCTATGCCTGCTTAGGACTCATGAATTCACTGTCATTCACTTTCATTAGGTGTAGGATGAAAAAACTTTGAAAATTGTCAATATTTATACATTTATATTTAGATATTCTTGCATTTCCTGCACGACAGTGAGATCAATTCAAGAGAGAGAAATGAAAGTGTTGACATTTTTCTGTTGGAAAGGTTTCTACTGACATTAATTAAGATTTCTTAAACTCACAAACTTTGATAACATTAAATAATGGATTCGATATTTTCATTCAAGAAGTTTTAGAGCAAGCATATATAAAGACAGTTTTACTTCAGTTATTTGACATCTATCACTAGGAGTGAGATGTCCTAAGAAAGAACTTTCTTCTTTACTAGAATTTTTTTTTCAGCAAATATTCTTATAGTTCTTCAGATGTAGTAAGTTTCTGATTATCATTTTCCCCGAAGGCCTTAAAATATTCTTCCCTAAATATTCACAAGTGTAATTGTCTTCTGGAAACTCTGTTCATAATGTTTACCCACGCTAATTTTAGGAGTCTAATTTAATAGGTGATTCAGAGTCAAGATTAACTCAACCGTTCTGAGCCCTCTCTAGACTCAGCTCTTTCTTGTCAAAGATTATAGGTTTATAAGGCTATGTAGAGTAAGCACATATAGTGAACAGAAAGACATCTGTGCAGAACATATCCATACTCCCCAATATGATGAATATATAACTGTTAGAGATGCCATAGCAATCTCAATTCAAATATTGGACAATATTATTCCAGAGTTACGGCCCAAGAAAGGTGCCTATACCAACAGCAAGGAATAAATATGTGCCTGTGGACAGTCATTGGGGGTCACCGACTTTTTTTAATCAACAGTACTCACTGCTATTTTGCATAATTTATTCTTTAAAATGCTATGATAATGTGTCAGAGAGCACCTAGAGGGCTAAAGTTTTCTGAGGATCAAAAATCTAGTGAGGAAATATAATGGGAGTGTTCCCCATTTGACAGCTGTTTAGAATCTTAAACTGATGCCAAGATCTTCTAATTAGCAGGTTTTAAATTGGATAAATATACAGAAACGAATTAAGTGTAGTGAGAAAAGGAGTTATGGTTTAACACACAGAAATAAATATTTTGTTTCAGTTAACTAGAGAGGGAGTTGAGGAAATGCAATCTGATAGCAAAGCAGGTACAAAGAACATCACATAGAAGAGGATGACAGGACAATTTAAAATCGGTCTATAAAGTTAACAGAGGAAGATGAGATGTATCAATACAACAGAGGTCTTCTGGAAGCAACAAGATGGGAAATAGAGCTAAAAGACAAATCAGCAGAGGTATGGAAAGTTGAGGGGCTAATCACCTTTCAAACCAAGACACAAGCAAACACAGAGATAAGAGAAATAAACTAAAACATCTAGACCCTTTGGATATCCACTACTGAAGATAAAAAAAGGCTGGTAAACACCTAAGGTGTCTGACAATATTAAGTCTCAGACATCAAGGAGATACTATTTTGTACAGAACAAGTCAGGTGCCATAAAACTGAAGGAGGCGTATGGAAAGACTTTGGCAACCAGAAAAGGAGAAAGTGTGGGGGGAAAAAAGACTGTACAGAGTTCTAGAGAATAATGCATAAAGAAGGGAAGAACTACCAACACAAAAGCTGCTTGTAGTTTACTTGTCTAAATTGTATGTATTTTCCCACTTTTAAACAGGGCGTGTTCCCACAAATAATTTAGAGAGTCAAAAAAAACACCTGAGAACCTGGTCACTAAGAAAAACATGCAATATCACATTGTGTAGAATGTTTGTGCTGCTATGATAAATGATGGATTCTAGAGACAGATTAAAAAACACAGGTATGAATGGAGCAGTGGAGAAAAAGCTGGAAGAATGGGAGACGAAGAAATAGGATAATTAACAGGGAAGGATGCAGGTAGTGTGGTGAAGATAAAGATAACATTAATTTTATGGAAAATATTTTATGGGAATTTCTACAGGAGTAGAAACATGCAATAATATACATATTTTTCAAATTAATTAAAATTCAACACAATTTAAATTTTAAAAATTAAAAAAATAAATCAAAGATTCAGTTCAGATATAAATCTACAGCTCTGGGAAAGACAGAAAGAAGAAAGGTAATCTGTGTGATAGGCAGAGTGGAAGGAGAGTGGGAAAGAGAAATTAAAAATGTGAAAGTGTATGTGGGGGTCTTGAATTCACGAAGGAAAGGGAGGGAGATAGAAACCAATCACTTTAATAAGGATGAAGTTATATGTCTAATCCAAATGAGCCATGAATCCATTTGCTTAATGGAAAAATGTGTCCGCAAAGTCTTCATTGAAGCAGGTCATGAATAATCAATGTATTATGCACATGTTTCCATTAGTAAAGACTGATGATCTGCAGTGTGCTTGTAGCGTGCATCACGGATATCTTGACCAAGTAATTATTGCCAGAAAAGTCACATCTGAGTGATAAAAATATGGGTAAAAATGAAATACTTTAGTAAAACAGGAGACACGGTGCTTTTCTCCTTCCCTGGTTTGGTGTTGAGTGTAAGAATCACCAAAAAACAGACAGCAAAGGACTTTCAGAGAAACATTCAGTCATGTTTATTTGAAGCCCTGTGCTTTCTCTTCTTTGATCCCCAGAATCAGATGGATTGCAAGAGTAACAGGGAAACACCGGAGGAGTGATTTTATTAATCTAGTCCTCACCTCAGAGGATCAGAACAACCATTGGATTAAGAGGATTAATTTAGTCAGTGCAGGGAAAGTCACAATCGCTGTTTTGAAAGAAACATCTACAGAGCATAGTGTCGGATAGCTTATGCATTAAAAAAGGTATTGCTGATTTCCATATATTCTACTGTGCTACAAAGTTCCATATTTTTCGCACCCATTAAGATTTACTGTACTGAATTCAGAGCACCTGATGGCCTATGACAATTGTATTTGTTCTCTATCCCTTAGGAATTTTATAATTGCATGAAAATTAGGGGGACATATAAATAACTCTAATAAATAGTAAGGCTTTTTTAACACAAATTTTGTACTTATAACCATGTTCTTCCAGCAAGGAAATTTATGGGTGTATTTTTTTTTACTCTTCTTGGGGAAGCATATTCATATTGGGCTAGTCCTGCAGAACTCACAACTCCTCCTAAAGCCCAGATCAGAAATGAGTGTGTGGTCTCACTCTAAGGACATACATGAGTGCAGGGAATCAGTTTCATTCTGAGAATAACTGTTCAGTCACATTCTCTTCCAACAGCTGGAACATCATCAGAGGAAACCATCAGGTTTCCGCACGGGATTTGCTACCAGATTGTGGTAAGAGATGACCTACTGCACCTGCCTTCAGCCTGCTGCAGAATTCCAGCTGATCCAAAATATTTAGGAAGCTTCCAGTAGAGATGGGCTCCAGTAGCAACTGGATGTCTTCATAAATGCTCCACATTTGTTTAATCCTTCATGGATGGCAAAGTCCGTTGCTCAGTTCAACTCAAGCAGTAAAATTTTATTGGCGTGAGAAGATCTGCCAAAGTATAAATGAAGGAGACAACACCCTCAGGGGGTCTGCACAAGATAAAAAGGACCTATATCCTCTACCTTTCCACTCCTTTCTGTAAGTCCAAGAGGGGCAGTAGTTATTTAGCCCAGTTTAGTGATAATAATTTGAAAATTACTTCTTCAGGAAGATGTTACATCACATTCTTCTAGGTCACTGGATGCCAAATATAGTTCAATGATTATTTCTCTGTGTTTTTCCCAGCAACCTTAATTTTATTTTTCTCTTTTAAAACAAAAATATACAAGGATCTTAATTATATAAATCTTTTTACTTATGTAAGCAAGGACCATTATGAAATAAATCCATGTTATTTATTTTGTTTTTTCCTAGTAGGTTAAAGTGCAGTAGAGCTACAAGATTTTATATTAACTAAAGAATTTGGACCATGTATTCCAAAAAGTGAAATAAAGGCTTTCCCCAGCTCTGTCTCAAACTATCAAAAAAGCCATACCTAACAATTATGGGATGTGAAAATATACCTCACTCTTTTTGTTTGCTATTTTTGTTTTAATCTTTTGTGACAGAGTATTCACATATTTTGCCACAACTACAAAAAATATAAACTAAGAAGAGAAGTAGAAAAGGTTAGTCATAATAAAACAATTGTAATAGCTTGTACTGTTACAAATGTCCTCCCCATGAATGATAAAATTGTTCAGCTAAATGACCAAATGTCTATATGAACATTGGAAATTTTCTCTAAAATGGAAAAATGAAATAATTCTAGATCTCTCCATCTTTCTTATAAGTCTTTTGAGACTGTTGGTCATTCTCATCCTCTGGATCTTTTTCTAATCAATCAATGTCTTCTGGGAACTAGTGAGGTTTCAATAACTCCAGCAGATTCAGAACAAGCTATTCCACCTGTCTCATGGATTACAGTTTTGTTAAAGTCAGAATTTGTGCTCATTTTCTTTGCCTCTTGTTCATGTCTGGCAGTCTGCCCTCTCTTCCAGCTCTTCCCCACTCAGGTTCGTTTAGTTCATTATCCTTGCCTAAGGTGGAAGAACTTGCACCTGCCTTCAGTAGAGTGAAACCTGTCTGGAACAGTCAGTTTGGGTTTGAAATCTGTTCCCCAATCTGCTTACAGCCAGACGGATCCTGGTGCTCTGCATAGCTGTCGTTAGCAAGCTCTTCATTCCATTTTCCAGGCTGTTAGTGGAAATACACTGTTGTTCAGGACCTACTGGACCTAAACAGATATATTTGCTACGTCATTCTGTTTTAAAAGTCAGTCCTTGATAATCATGCTCTTAATACAAATTTCTACTCAGTTTTCTCTTTCTGTTATCTAATCCATGTGTTCACAGTCAGACTGTAAATTGTGTTGTACAGCAGTGTCAAAGTCCTACCAAACTTTCTCCATATATATTCATTGCTCCTTCTCTGTCTTCATGGCCTGTTACCTTCTTCTGCAAGGAAGGTACAGAGGCTTGGCATGATTTAGTCTTGCAAACTCGATTTGCAATGTTGCTTGCTGTGTTTTCATCTGGGCATTTTCCCTCCTCTCTGGTTTCTGAAGAATTAAAATTAAGCTGGTTAGATCTTTAATATCCTGGCCTTTCCTTGTCTCCATCTTTAAAATAAGACTGTATTTTGCCTTTTATTTTCTTTTCTTCCAGAACCCCATTCTTTGTCCTGGCACTCTCAGAGTGAATTTCATTGATACTAAAAAAAATTTTAAAATTTGTTACTTTTTCAGTTGCACCTAACATCATCACTTTTTTTTTCAGAGACATTTATAAGTGTGTGCAGCTCCATGCTTGTCCTTTTGGTTTTTTCCCCCACTGTCTCTGGAGTTCACAGTCTATTGATTCCCTGCAGTTCAAGTTCTGTCTATAGATTGTAAACAAAAGTTAGGGCCACTCCTCAGTACATCAGGGTGGATCTCAGTTCCACGGCACAGGAAGAGAGGCAAATCTCAAATGCATACTCTAAACATCACTCATATACAGTCTCCAGAGAAATACTTTAATGATCCAGAATTTTTTTAAAAAAATAATAATTGCTATAACGTGGAAAATTTTGCTTTATTAATGGTGCTGGCAAAACTTCTGTCAAGACTATAAACTCATTTTGTCAAGACTATTTACTCATTCCTATATGCTCTTACTTTACTGGGTTGCTAAAAGTCAGGTGTTCAAGATTAAATTTGGACACTCAGGCCTTAAAATTTGGTCATTTTCTTTGCCCAAATTAGTCACAGTAGTCATAATTCCAACATAAGGAAGTATAATTTATCTAGCCATATGAAAACATTCTAGAAAAATTTTCTTCCAATGACACAATCAATCTTGAAATTTGGACAGCTGTGTTTTTGTGATATATTTTTTGCCATTCATATGAAAATATCTCCTATTTACAAATTAATATCTCAGCTTTTTCATATGCTCAGTAGATATTCATTTGGGGTTTTTTGGTTTTCCATTGATTTTTCTCAAATATTTCCTCTTCACTGGAACATGCACAGAACTCTGAATCCTGGTAGATGAGTGGTCATGTTCTATTGCACATCCTACAAGTGCTCATCTGACTTGATAATTCTTTATAATCACGGAGATATTAGGAAAATCCCTTCTTGATCTGGACTTCACACAGAAAGTACTTTTTATCTTGCATTTTTGTTCAAAATTTAAGTAGATTCAAGGTCCTGAAACAATTTTTCCTTAGCAATTCATTTTAACTGCTATACATTTTCTATAGGTATGTGCCTATAAAGTAGTTCCTTACCTTTTTTCTGTTTAGTCATACCTAGAGAATTTTGCACATATTCCTTTTGGATAACGTTACATTTTTAAATCACCTTTATCTTCACCATCATTTTCTTTAGAACAAGAACTATAACTAATAGAGCTGCCATTTTTCATTGTGTCTCTTCAAAGACCATTAAAGAAGTCAAAGAGGTTTAGTTTAGATGCAGAAAGCCATAGCCCAGGTTAGACTGTAACTAGGTATCTCACTCTCTAAAGGCCTAACCAGAAAAAAAAAAAAAAAAAAAGCCAATATTTTAATTTGATAGAGAAAGGCATATAGAAATGAGAGAGTAAAGTATTTATTGGGTCTATTTAACATAAATTAAAATTTCACTTACCAGTGGTAGACCTTACTCCCATTAAAAAAAAAGCTTTTCTTTTGGAGAGGTCAGAGGAGGAACCAGTATCAAACAGCTTCATCAATGAGACCCTTATTTTTCTGAATGTGTCACAGATTTGAGGTATTTTGTTATATTTCTAATAATGTCATCATTTATTATTAAAATTTTGAAGGCATGGTAAGGCTATGCAATGCTTTGAAGGGCCATTAATAGTTGGGAATTCTTTTCCAGCACTTTAGAATGCTTTAGACCTAACTATCACATTTCATGCAGCCAAATGTGTTAGTGATAAAATATAGTCAGGACCCAAATGAATAAATGAATAATTGCTTTTGCAGAATAAAAGTAGTTTCTGACTCTGCAGACATTGGCTTTGATAAATACAGCTGCCACCTAGGATAAAGCTGATATTGCCTTTCAATGTCTGGCCTTATTAAATAGAGATCTTGCTACAGGCCTTACTATAGCATGTGAGACATATTTGATTAGTTACCAAAATCACTCAGGGTGCATTGGGTTTCTTTTCTTTAGAGGTGTGGGCTGGGAGCTATTTTTTTCACAATAACCTACTGATTTCAAATTGCTATTTGACATACATTGTTCATTAACATTTCATATCTTCATTGATAAGGGAGATAAATACCTCCCTGGGCCAGTAATTGCCTATAGAGTTTAATGCCTTCAGATGAAAGAATCCAATACACTGAGCAGATTAGAAGCTCTTTTGGAGATTTGGGATTAGTAGGGCTCCATAAACGATCTGAACCTGAGGTTAGTTCTACAAAGGGGCTTCATGCTAGTCTTTGCAATGTAAGCCTCTGGGTTTCTGGCACTGAAGGTGGCATCCAGGCTCTGCATTCCATGCTTTTGTTACTTTAGTGATGCATGAGGAAAGTTTGGTGCTTTACACTAGAAACCATAAGAACAGAACCTTTAGTGAGGACCTTGCTAGAAGCTCCTGAAAGCTGTCAGGTGCAAAAGGCTGTAAATGAGTGTCTGGTTGTACTACCCAAGGCAAAGGAAAACTACCTTTATGACTTTGTTGGCCTTATCCCAAAACCTTCCACAGCAGACTCCCTTCCCCACTTCTTTTACAGTCAGGGAATTGGGTGTGACTGCTCCTTTTGTACAAATGACAACTGGATAGCACCAACCAACACCCTGGACACAGGAGGCCTGAGTTTGATGTCTCACTCTGCCTATGAATTTTCAAACAGGCTTTCCCCATCTTCCTGAAAATTGTCCCAGTTGCCAGGCCATTATACTCAAATGGCTTATGAAGGCACTTCATTCTGTGTACTACATGACCTAGTAAAGAGCAGAAAGCACTCCAGTAAAAAAGGCCACAGGAGTGGGCAGTGCACATCTCACAGGACTGGGACTGTTGGATAACTGAGCCGAGATCTAACTATGTACCAGGAAAAATTATACTACCAGAAAATTTGGAAAATGCCTTAAATATTTGGATGTTATGGGAGAAGGTTGCAAGGACATCAGCTACCATTGTATTTCTCTTATCAACAAAAGAGAATGGCATCTCTTGCTTAGCAAAAAGATAGCCAGCTAGGCTGCTGTGCTATTTATATGCCTGTTTTCCTCTTTTTTTACTCTCTTCAACACCTTACTGTTTCATTAAGCCAATTGATTCATCATTTGAGAATGGAGAAGTACAGCTCAGTGAGCACCTAGACAGTCTAATTTAATTTTCTCAGGTTTTTAGATGGGGGCTCAATTTGATGTGACCCCTCGAAATCAAACCCAGCCCTTGCTGTTGCTAATCAAATCCTGGCAGTCTCTTACATCACCTAGAAGAATTTCAAATTGTAGTAGCATTACTTTGTTAGAAAAGTTTATTTTGTTAGAGCTGACATGATAATGAACCTTCCCTTTACCCATTTCGGCAGATAGAAAATTTGATCTTGGATATAAACAACTTTGTACCAAGGAATTAAAAAAAATACTCTACTTCTTTATTTATATATAGCAAAGTAGTTTTAGTACAATAAGGACAAAAGTTGGAATATCTGATTTCAGACTTTAGGAGTTTGTCTGTACTTTCTAATTTTGGAGATCTTTTCTGTTGCCTTTTGTTGTTTATTTAGTGCTATTTTGCCCTTGAAAAATTAGATATACTTTTTTTCTCTTATCCAGGTGTGGATATCAATTTCTGTGAGGAAGAGCCTTCATCTTCAGCTCAATCATTTGGACAAAAAGGTGATGAGTTATCCCTTATGATTTTGTCTCATTATTCTCCTGCATTCATTAGGGTACACATAATTTTGACTCCAACGATTGCAAAGTACAGCATTTGTCGGAATGTAAGGTTCAGAACTTGTGCTGAAGATGAAAACAAGTTGATACCCAATTAAAGAAAACAAGTTGATACTCAATTAAAGACCTGTACACTTCAAGCAGAGGTAAAATTTACTCTCAAATTCATATATTTAACCAATGGAATTGATATTTCACAAAGTCACAGGCATTCTTTATGATATGGATGAGAGTTTATCATATAATATTTCTTGAAATATTAGTTATTGGTTTTAATGATGTTTCATTTTGTGGACAGAATCAGTATAACGTCAATTAATCTTCAAGTAGAAGTCTGGAGAAGTAAAAATTTGCTGTGCCTTTCCAAATGGTTTTCTATTATTTTACATTTTCTCAACTGGCAAAATGTACTTTGGGGATTTAATTTTTCTCTGAACTGTGAATCTATTGCCCAAGGCAAAAACCAACAAATGTGTGGTGAAATCCAGTCTTGATAGTCTTATTTTCTTTGATAATGGCAACTTTGATCTGCCCAAGAAACCTATTTGGGAAAATGTTCCATGTAATTCTCACTGGTGCTTAAATTGATTAAACCAAAAACAGAAGCAGAAAAATTGTCAGGATACTCAAGGTGAGACAGAAATGTGTACTTGCAGCCCAGAAGGCCAAATATATCCTAGGCTGCATCAAAAGAAGTGTGGCAAGCAAGTCAAAGATTTCCCCACTCTATTCTGTTCTGATGAGAACCCGGCTGAAGTGTTACATCCAGGTGTGGGGTGCTCAGCACAAGAAGGACACAGATCTGGTGGAGCGAGTCCAGAGAGGGCCACAGAGGTGATCAGAGGGCTGGAGCACCTCTCCTCTGAACACAGGCTCAAAGTTGGGGTTATTCAGTTTGGAGAAAAGAAGGCTGCAGGGACAACTTATAGCAGCCTTCCAGTGCCTACATGGGGCCTGCAAGGAAGCTGGAGAGGGACTTTTAATAAGGGACTTTTGGCAAGGGCCTGCAGTGATAGGACAAAGGGGATTCAGCATTAAACTGAAACAGAGTTTAGATTATTTTTTAGGAAGAAATTCTTCACTATTAGGGTGGTGAGACACTGGAACAGGGTGCCCAGCGAGGCTGTGGATGACGCACCCCTGGAAATGTTCAAGGCCAGATTTGATGGAGCCCTGGAGCATCACGTTCATGGTCAAGTGGAAGGTGTCTCTGTCCATGGCAGAGGGGATGGGGTGATCTTCAAGGTCCCTTCCAACCCAAACCATTCTACAATTCAATGGTTCTAAGATTTTATGACTGACTTGCAATTTCCAGTCTTGAGATTTACAAATCAGTCTTTGTTCAAGGGTGTCTAGATACAGCACAAATTCTATGGAGAAAATATACAACCACAATTTACTACAGGCTTTACTTGCACTCAAACAGGCAGCTCTTTGAATGGAAGAGTCATATTACTGCTTTGTGAACAATACATTCTATTAATACATTTTTTCTTCTCAAAACAATTTCTGATATTGGACTAACTTAGGTGCAAACAATACAAACACCTTCATTTACTAAAGAAATATGGTTACCTCAATAAATTGGTTGGAGCATGGTGCTAATAACACCAAGGTTGTAGGCTCAATCCCTGTATGGGCCATTTACTTAGGAGTTGGACCCAATGGTTCTTGTGGATTCTTGTGGGTTTCCTTCCAGCTCAGAACATTCTGTGAAATTACCATGTGCTAGAAAAAAACTTTGGTTTATTAACAATTTAACAATGAAATAGAGAATATATTACCCTCCAAGTATGTTTGGAAGGGATCATTTCCCAAGACTACTGGACTTATAAATAACATTAGTGAGAGACTTCTACAATA
>VZSR01003807.1:35517684-35587174 GCA_013398615.1 Brachypodius melanocephalos
TTTTCTGGTGACCAAAGTCCATCTTTATGACATCCATTGGCATTAAAGGCATTCTGCAGAGCATTCAGAATTGGGCATCTGAATCCTGTGGCAAAACAAAAACAGAATTTCAATCTCTGATTGAAAAAAACATTCATGAATAACAGTGTTTCCACTGTTTCTAATATCAAATAGGAAAAAAAAAAAGAAAAAAACAAGTACATTGGTTTTGGATCAGAAGCAAATATCCAGTTAAATCAAGAGAAAAATTTTAGTAGTAAATAACCTGTCTGTTTATCTAAAATAGATCCTTTTGAGCTTTTAGCTTCCATTTCTTTTCAATATAGCAAAAGATAAAGTAAATTAATTGCATTTTTAACTGGAATATTAAAGCAATTTAAGAAAGTCTTAGATTTGTTTTCAGGAAGTTCTTTAAAAAGTTTTAAGTGACATAATTTTGCAACTGACAAGAAATTTTTAAATATTTTAACTCCAAAGGAGGAAAACAAAGAATATTTACATCTCTCCAGAGTGAAAGTCTAATTTGTTGTTGTTATTCTAGAAATGATCACGTTATGTTTTCAAGGGACTAGTGCTTTACTATATTCTAATGGAATTCTTGTAATGAGTTTGTTCTGCAGCATAGAAACAGTGGTGGGTCTCATCTAAGATTTATCAAATGAGATGACACACTTATGATCTGCTGTAGATTGACCTCTGAATTTGCTTAATATATTTTGCTTTTCTACCAGTTTACACACTGCAACTGCACTTCAAACTGCATCTCTTGAATGACTTTCATTAAGAGAAATTAAATTTAGGTCTAGAGTGTGTGTGCAGCTCCAGGTCGAGCCAACAATATCTACAGGACCATTCCCACAAGTTATGCCCTCAGGTGATGCTACCAGTCCCCTCGCCTGAGATTTCAAAAACCTCCTCAGTCACAGTGTGATCAGATTGGTGAGGCGAGCCAGGCTAAAAGTCTAAGTACACTTTAAGTGGATTATTGGGATTATGTGATCACTTCAGATTTAATTGCCTGTGAAAGATCTCTGTTATGACTTAATAGGCTGATATCTGAGTTTCCCACAATGGAACTGAAAGGCACATTCAAAAGTCCGAGTGCCAGTCCACTGGCGAGTGGGCTGCATTGGAACCTGTCACAAACCTACACATGACTGTGACTGCCATTTATTTCCCAGCCAAAACTAATAGCTTCTACACTGCTCTCCTACTGGTGTCTGTGTTTGATTTACTGCCAGCAAGGCAGAAGGTGAGAGACATTCACCTTGGCAGGCCCCAATACTCCCTGTAGCCTGCTGGTATTGAGCTATTTGCAGCCTCCTCTGCCTTTCTCTCTTCAATGATTAGCAACCTATTTTATAACATCTCTCATCTGAGAACAAACCACTTCACTTTATACACTGTTTTGGGTCATGAGAAAAGCCTCACATCAAACCTCATCAAGGGAGGTGGTAACTTTCTTCCTCCAGTGACAGAAGAGCTCACTGTCTAAGGTTCCAGCTGAACACATCTCAGGTGTTTGCCTTAGTCAGGTGCTATGACAGTCATGCAACAAATTTTCAGTTTCTGCTGAGAATTCCAAGCATTTTTAGGAGAACAGAAAAAAAGAAGTTTCTGCTAGAGAAAATTGTGTGTCTCCTCCTTCTTTACACATTTTTAAAACCTCGTGTCTTTGTGCATATATTCTGACAAGAGGCTATCTGTTACAATTTTGTGCTTCAGTCAGAAAATCAGTCTCTAATACTACTCCAACCATTGCATGTTAATCACATGTGTAGAATGATACATATTTATTCATTCACTTTTTTGTATTGTATTTTTTTAACACCTGGAAAATATACTAAAGCCATTCTATGACAACACAACGAGATATATAGTTTGTGCAGCCTCATTTTTTCAATCAATGAGAATTAAGACTAGAACTCTCAACCTGTTTAAAATGCATAGAAATTGTGAATACCTTGTTTCTAGGCTGATGCTGCACTTTAATGTCCATGCAACATATATTCAACAAAGTGTTTTAGTTCTCAGATCAAATTATCTGGATGAGATTGGAACTCAATTGCCCTTGTGTCATAAGACAAACACAGGACTATTTTTCTCAGCTCTCTAAAAAAGACTCTATGTGAACAGCAAATCAACTGCACAAAGACAATGAACTACAAAATTTATCAGAAGTGTTAAAATCCAAAAATTAATTACATCTTAGACCTTATAATGTTGAGAAAGGGCTATTAGTGCCATAAAGGAATGGAAAAATAATTTAACTTGCACTGGTAGAATGATTTTTTCATGTTAGAAATCCTTTCTTTCTCTACGAAATTACAGAACACTATTTTCAGCTTACAGAGTAGCCCAGCGTTTCAGCAAGGGAATGTATATACTAAAACAGCACCCATAGATTATCAGTAATTTTATATTAATACTTTTGCATTCCCAAGTCTATCTTGATGTTTACAGTTTTTAATCTCTATTTGCTAGAAAGATCTGGAACAGTATTTTCAGTTTTGTTTTACTGTTGTTTTATATGAATTTATTTCTTAAATCACTTCATGATATTGGACTGATGCTTGTACTAAAATACATATTCCACAATTTGTGGACATAAATCCTAGTAGAATTTAATTTAAGTAAATACTGGTTGTTTATTGCACAGAGTAGACTGTTTCTTTGACTGTAAAAATAGAAATATTTCAGTTGGTATCTGACAACAGTAACAAAAGATTTATTAATTTTGAAGTCAAAATTATTTTAAAGAAAAAGCTCAAGTCAAATTGTCAGTTAGTCCAAATTTTCAAAGCTCTACTGACTGCAAGAATGTCTCCTGACCTTTACTAGCTATGACTCCTTCAGGAAACACACATTTTTAAATGGACATAATACAGAGCAATATTTAGGTGCTTAACTTTCCTCCCAGTTTTCAGAATGACATTAATGTGATTCAAGCCTATATTAAACTGAACTATCAAATGAGTTCTTGTATTGACTTCTTGTATTGTTAAGGGCTAAAACTGGCAGGACGTGGCACTGTTTCAAACCAATCTTGCCTAACTGTTATCCAGTTGGTACACTGACATTGGTTGGCCTTGATATTTTTACCAGGCTTCAGTGAAAAGGCTTTCAGAGCACAGTTTGAATTTCTAAAATTATTGCTTAGAAGCTAATACAAATTAACTACTTTGTCTTTCATCCAATCTTTGTGTGAAACTATTTTCTTGACATAAAAGAAACATAGGAAGAAACAGGAAACTCCATTTGAATTGCCAGTAATGACACAATATGCTTCCTGGTTCCTTCAGGGGATTGATAAGACTACTTCAGAAGAACAGAAAATTTGTCAAACTAACTAACTGTCTTCTCAGTATCTATATTATTTCTGTTAGTAGACAAAAATAGATCCTTAGGAAAAAATATTCAAAAACTATGATGATTACAGTGAATGTCCTCCAGAATTTTTTGCCAGCCTCCAGCAAATTCAGTACTTGGGAATTTCTTCAGCTACAGAGAAAATAGTCTTCATCTCACGAGAACATGTTTCAACTTGCCTCTGAGGCAGGGTAAGTGACATCTCTGTTAAGACATCCCTTGGGGTGAATTAGAGTAAAATGACACTGAACGGCTGGTGTGTATATGTGAGACAGTTTTATTTTAAAACTACTTAATTGCAACAGAAAATGGTACATGCCCATTTTGCTTCTTTTCTATAAAACTGTAAAAAATCATAAAATTGATAACAAAAGTAATGAAACAGAAGGAAAAAAAATAGTGGAGAGGAAAGATATCACCACCCTTGGATGGGACAACAAGACTTGATCGCTGCAATTTTGACATCTGTGGCTGGAGTAATGGTCTCGATCCATTGGAGGTGGGGACTAAAACAGATGCTCCTCAGGTTACATACATTCCAGTTAGCATGGAGACACCTAAATCCACTCCCGGAGAGGGAATTCTTTGTATCCAATGCAACACAGTGAGACATGCACAGTTTTCTGCTGGAGAGTTTCCAATAAGAGCAACAGGGTGCTTTGGGGTCCTTGGTGATCCACAGCTCCCTCTGGGGAGATGAATGCTGTTTGTCCCCGCTTCTTGCAGTAGTGCAGCTGTGTCTTAGGATGACAGGGATGACAAGATCACAAAAAATGTAAGATCTGCTTCTTACTGGGCATTCCTCTTGGCTGGTTTGAAAGACAACATGTTTCCAAATGTTTGGATACAATCAACCACAGAGCAACATAAACTGAGAGTGGTTAGGTTGACACACAAAATTTTTTTCCTGACGAGCTTGGTTTTTTCATCCGCACCCTATACCAAGAAGTTTTACTGTTGAACTACATTGTGTGTGAAGGATTAGATATCACATTTTGTTTAGTAGGTCACCCTACTTTGTCTGCAAGGACACATCACTGCAAGAAACTCTATTACGACATTCTTCCAGCTCCATAGGCTGAGTAGTACCCATCAATTCGATCCTTTCTCTCAAGGAAATAACTTTGTGAGTTTGGTTTCTCTGGTCACCTTCCACTGATCCTTCTCCATTTCTTCCATATTTCTCAGCTGTGGAGGATCAGAACTATTCAGCATGCAGGATACAGAAAAACTCTAGCTTTATGCAATTAAGGCTTTGCTCCTTACTCCTTTCCCAGCAGCTTCTAACAATTTTCTTTCTCTCACTACTGCTGAACATTGAGCTAACATTTCTGTAGAACAGTTTAGTTCTAAGGCTTGTGAGGTATGCAGAATTTATGATTGTTTGTTCCCATGTTCATCAACTTAAACCTGTCTACATTGAATTTTATTTACTGTTTCCTGTTTACCTTCTATTACTTCTATGCTGATACCAGTGATGTTTCTTTATGGAGTCTAGTTAATTGCCTCAGCTGTTCAAGGTAGAAATGCAGTTGCTGTGGAGAATGATAGCGTAAAATGAATACTGCTATAAAATAAAGTTGACATCTCATAAGCATGTCTGATTTTATTAAATAAAAATAGACAATACATATACATATCTGACCTGTTGATTATTTTACTATTCCTCTGGCCTCCTGCTTATATTTCTTTTCAATATCCAGAAATATCACAAGTGCAAAATAAAGATATAAAAGTGATGTTTCATGTTTCAAATTAATGTAAGGCTGGGAAATAGGTGTTCTTCATAACACTACCAGTCTTGGACATTTATTTTACAGTTTCATAGATTTACTGAGAAGTTACATCTGGGTTAATTTTTCCTCTGTGTGTGACATCTCATTTCTCTGGCTCAGAGCTTATGTGTAGAGATTATCAAATGTCAAATGCAAATGTAAAATGGATCCACGCTGTACAAAATAGTCTTTTAGAGATATTGAGCTGACTATTCCCTTTAAATGTTAATGAAACTGTGGTAATTACTGAAATACCAAACCAGCCTAAGAGCTGGAGATCACAGCTGTAGCCCATTGCTAATAAATTACTGGCACATGCGCTGTCTTGGCAGAAAGAGTTGTACATGAACTTATTCACCATCCCTCCTTTTAAAGAAAGGTCTGGAGGCAGAGTCCAAAGAGCTCAGCCAGAAAACCAAGCGGCCTTTTTGTTTTACTAAAGAAGTATAAATCTTACCCCCCACCAGGCTGCCCATCTTCCTGTCCATGTGTCTCCCTCCCTCCTTTTTTTTAAAAAAAGACACAGAATTGCGATTATAACCTAAAAACTATTGAACATACAGCAAAATAAAGCAAGCCTCTCTAAATTTTTTTTAAATAAAGATACACTTATTACACTTACTATACTCTACACTAAAATTTTTAGCTATAATTGCTTTTTCTCTGTTTTTATTTTTTTTTTTTTTTTTGAACAGGAAAACTAACTGTGTGCAAAAGTAGACAGGCAGGATAGAAAGAAAGAACATCAAATAATGGGAGAAAAGGTGGCACCGCTGCAATGTTTTCTGTGATATTTTTTCAGCCAGCTAGCCTGTAGCACAGATGCACTGAAAAGGAAAATAGAGTACTTGAATGGGGTAAGTAACCTCAAGACAAAAACTGTCTAAGGGCTATGCAGGCATAACTAGGCTGTAAAGAACCAGTGATATCTATACTAAAGAAGGCTGTTGACACCTTGATTCTTTGATCTGTGAACTGTGTGACAGGCTTGCAAACGGATAGTTTATTATCTGGGAGGTGAATAGCAAAGTCCTACAGCGTTTCACAGGGTTAACACGTATAAAACAGCCATTTAGATGTGCACCAGGAGCAGAGCGTGGGAGGAGTTTGCTCCAGCACGCGAGGAAGTTGTACGTGCGCCTGTGCCTATGTGTATGTCTACGCATATGTGCTTGTGTGGAGTACGGCGCGGTGCCCAGCTGGCCACATCCGCTGCAAATGGGGAGATCCACACCGAAGCTGACCACGGAATTGCCAAGTCCTTTTAATTCACCTTCCGATGACACTGGACGTGGCCTGAGCCCGATCGAGACCTTATTCTTGTTTCCACGGAGGATCGCTACCGTTACACTCCATTTAAATGCAGGAATAAGCATCTCATGACGCCATGCTCCACTGCATCGGAACTGTATGAGCAAGGGGGTTCTTGCACAGAGAGGGAGAGAAGGAGAGAGGGAGAGACTTCCCAGGCTGAGAAGAAAAAGAGACACTATCTGGGTTTTATGTCTGTGGGTTGATTTTTTTTTTTTTAAAGAAATCTGCAGCTCAAAGGTATTGGAGTAATATTTCTGTAAGCCTTGTCTCAACAGCAATAAATTTGTCTGTATCAACAGCAGACCCACATAATTCTGCTGTTGTTCTTACAGCGATCCGTCGTTTAATGGATCACATAGGAAATTCCAAAGAGCAATCTTTGTATTACCTGACATTATGTGAGCTTAGTCATTTAAGGCAAATAACTCATCTTTCAAATGAGCTTGCATCCCACCTAAGCTTAAGAGGCAGTCTTGACTCAGGTGAAGGCTCTTAATTTTTTTCTTTCAGTCATTTTGAAAGTATGTTTGGCATGTAATCTACTATTGATGTGTGGTTACTTTTTCTGCTGTGTTTGATTTTGTTATTTTTTAAGAGATCTCTTTTAGTTGCAGACAAGTAAACGTGAAATTTCAAGGCAGTAATTATTGATTTTGGGATAGTAAAGTCTTTTGAAAGCATATTGGTATGTGATGGATATAGACAGACTACCTGGATTTTTTCCACACGTAACTGTGGAACAGTCGAAAAACAGTCATGGAAATATTCGGAAATAAAAATGAAAAGAATGTTGCTCAGATGAATGAAAATTCGCATTATAAAACATTAGGGATGTGATTTTCTTAGATTATATTATTTCTGCAGCAAAAAAAAAGTTAATTGATGTGAACTGTTACAACTGGACACAAATACGTTTTGTAAGGAAAAATGCATCTGCAATGGAAGTCAGGGAAAAAAATCTTATACCTTGAGTGTATGAAGATAAAACTGTGAAATACTCAAACTGACATTATAGAAACTCGTTTAGCGATTAAAAACTGAAATGACAAAAAAAGTAGAACAACGACTTTGCTTTCCTGATATGGTAATTGGGTAATAAGATATATTCTTCTGCAAATCAATTTCCTCATTCCAGTTTAGGAGTACAATATAGCTCTGGCAAACTAGCATCTTTACGGTCCTATGGATTGACATCACAAAGCCGTAGCCTCCTTTTGAAATCTATGGAACTGTGATAAATCTTCATGGCTCTGTGTTTTAAAAGGAAAAAGGATTAAAGAAAGATTTTCAAGAGTGGCATATTACCTCCTCTACATTATTTGGAGATGAAAGGATGGCATTATGGCGGACTAGCAGTTATCAGTTTTTCATGGGATTAATAATTAAATAGAATTTATAGCAATGGGGAAATATTGTTACAGTTTAAAGATTTAAACAATGAAAAACTTTTTAAACCACTAGAGCTTAAAGATGGAATTATAGCCTATGAGTATAGAATGTATAGAAAATCTTCTTTAAGATATGTGATTTTTAATTGTATTCTTTATTAACAGACAAAACCATAGAAAAATTACCGTTGTAATAGACCTATCCTTGTTTCTTGACGAATAATGTCAAATGAGTTTTAAAGGACAGTAACTGTTTCACACAGAGGCATATTGAGATTTATCTGAGTTGCCATTCTCTAAAAAGGCAGTCTATGATTATTACTGCTTTTCTTATAGTTCCAGGAGTCTTTATTTGTAATCTTACCAAGGATATTTTGGAAAAGTGTTTCTTGGGAGCTACAGAAGAAATTAAGAACCAGCTAGGGACAGAGGCTTTTTAATGCAAAACAGTAAATCCAGCTTTGGGTTGCAAGGACAGGTGGAAGAAAAACTGTGTTGTTTCTTTGATAAAATGGCCAGGGTTGATCAGGGGTTGTCACTTGCTTGTTCTCTTGTTTTTCAAGTAGCCCTGGAAATATTTTGCATTGCAGGCTTTTGGAATAATTTTACAAGGTGACAGATACTACATGACTTTTGTGGATGTGAATGTTGATCCTGATTGTGTCATCTGGCAATGAGCTGCTCCATGCATTTGATTTCTAAGATGCAGTCCAGCAATGCATGAGGTCTTTGTGTGCTCTTGGACCCCTAGGCTAAACAAATTTTTCTTTCTCCAGGTTTACTGGAGGTAAAAATTCACAATGAGAAAATACATTCATCATCGCTAAAAATATTTTAAATCTTGCTTTTTTTCACATGCTCTTCTTTTTTAGCTTTGTAAAAGGCTGTGTTTAATATGTTGTCAGCAGCCAAAATATTACTAAATGCTTTAATGAAAGTACTCAGACAGGAGGTTTTTTCATTTTCTTTTGCTTTCCTTTGGTTTGCCTTGGTTTTGGTTTTTTTTCAGAATTCGTAATTTAGCTTAATTCTTGTCTTTTGGCACAAAGAGTGAATGCCTGGATCTTTCACTTTCCCTTATTTATTGGTGCATCTAAGGCTAAAATTTCAAGCAGAGACAATGAATTTTTTATAAAAGCCTCAAATCTTTTCACAGAAGAATACACAGGCTCCATTTCCATGGGATACCTTGCACCCTCAGTCGTAGGCTAAAGTTAATCCAAGTATGACAGGGCTTGATAAATCCGCATAAATGTTGCATGAAAAATTCCTCTTTTAAAGTATTTGAAAGTTAACATGAATTTTTATGAGGTTCTTTTGCTCCCCTAGAAAAATAAGCTAACAAATATGAAGCACAATTTAATTATCACATGTAAATATGTATAGAGGTTTAATGATTGCAATGCATTGATTATGCCGTGTTTAATTTAACAGTCTTTTATTAATATCCCTTACAAAGAAACTTGAAATTTAAAGTACATGGCATTAAGAACACAGTTGTCAAAGATTCAACTACAATAATTTTAAGGTATTTTAACTAGTTGTATAAACTTGCTGCCTCTTTCAGATCCAGGCTTGCAAATAGAGGGTCATGTAACAAATCATCCTCTCACATAAGGCTGTGTTTCACTGTTTTTTTCCTTCCTAAACTGGTGACATCAGCCTCAGAAAAAGAGATTTACAGGGAGTTCAAAGGATTCCAAATAGGCATGAACAAAATGTCTGAAGAGACTTCAAGGTTTTTGTCAGGCCATGGAAATGAACAGATATTCCTTAATCTAAAAGTAAAGCCCGAACCATCCTCATACACTTTGTATCAGTTTTCTGGGTTTTCATTATGCTTGTGAACTATCCACATGCAGGAGAAGACTGAGGTTTTTATCCAGATAGTCAATTTGTTCCAGTCCACATCTTTATTTCGGCTGAAGAAACCTATTATTAGCTCAAACAGCAAATTTCCCAGTTGAAAACACATGTAACATTTTAGTAATCTAGATTTATGTCAGGTAGGTCATGAACTTTTATTGTATTCCTGTGGTAAATAACATAAACAAGCAGAAAAGCTGTTGACCACTTGTAGTGAACTGGCTCCCCTATTTCAGTTCGAAGACAGTTTCAATGAAGCAAAAAGAAAAAGCTTGCACAGAGCTGTAGAAGCTACAACAAATTGATTTTTTCCACTGCTTTTGTTACCTCATGGAATTTCTACAACGTGAGAGCCAAACAGCTCCAGCTGAGATTTTTTTGTCCTATTTTAAGGAGAAATTACATACTTACAACAAAATGTCTTGCAGATATCTAAATTCTAAACAATTAACTGGGTAAACACTTTGCTTAAGTGATAAAATAAATATTTTCCTGCTTCTATTTGTTGTTCATTTGTTTGCTGTAGAATTTTGCTACCTTCCAGCTCATTCAGTGGGTAGTTTATACAGAGTTTTCTTGAACAGATTGCACTTCTCAAAGGATTACCAGTTTCATACCTGCAAGTATTACACAAAAGCTTATAATTAAGGGCACAATTTGTGAAGCTAGGCTAGCAAAAAGCTTTTAAACCCCTGGCATCTTCAAGCTTGTGTGTCATACTTCCTTCAGTAGCGTGGGCAATATCTCCAATCTAACTTTTCTTCTTGGACCTTCTGAGATTATTGAGAGCTATCTTGGATGTCTAGATCTTGCTTTGCTGTAAGCAGTACAGTCATATTCTCAGGATATATCTATATTGCAATCAGAAGTGTGTCACCTCCACACATAAGCACACTTGTGGTAGCTTTTCCATAGCTGGCTCAAATGCCACAAGAAATGCAGCATTTCTGAAGTGACTGTGTTTGTTCTCCTGAGCCACTTGGTATTTAAATGATCAGCCCTACCTTTTTTATCTACTATATATATGTGGCTCAGAATGAGTGAATTTGTGTGTATTTTGAACATATATGTTGCAGTCACACTTGCAGTATTATTATGACTTTGAGTTAAACAATCACTAGAAATATGCACCTCCAACTGTCAGTTCATCCCCTCCTGAAATATTGGAGACAAAAGATGAAACACCATCTGCAAGGTTTTTTTTTTTTTCCTCCAGTGACTGTAAGGTGAAAATGATTAGCATAGATGATTAGCTTAGAACAGCTGTGTTACTTCCAGTTGGATAAAGTTATATAAGGTGAATTAGCTTATTCCTTTGCTGAGCTGAGTCTTGAAGGTGATAATGATACGTCAAGCAGAGCCATGACTTGGGTCCATGAATCCCATACCAAAAAAAAACACCAAAAAAACCCCCAAAAAAACCCAAATGTCTGGATCTGGTTTTTACATCTAGATCAGTTCCTTCCTTTGGTCATACATTTACTTGTGCTTTTTACAAAGAAAAATGATTGAGTAACCTTAGGAGTAAAAAGGGTATTGCATCTGTTTACAACTGCACAGACATATACCAGAGCAAAGAGACTGTAAAGCCGTGGTCTCAGCTATCTTTTTGGTGCTCCCCTAAGTGCTGCAGCAGTGAATTGCTGTTTGTTGTGGATCTCAGTCAATGAGCCTGGCTCTCCTCCACTGAATACTGAGGAAGCTTTAGGGCCCCAAGTCAGGACTGCAAAGTCCAAGTCCAGAGAAGGCAAATGGCTTTCATTCACTGCAGTACAGAGCAACACAGTTTAATGCACCCTTTCTGAACCTAAGCCCTGCAGCAATCACACCTCTCCTCCTGAGCTGTTGCTGATGCAGGATTGGATCCAGCCTTGGCATGCTTCCGTTGCTGTACTCCATGAACAAGGATACCAAGTCATCACTGCTCCTAGTTATACATTGTTTAAATGAGGATCCAGACAATGATTTCCTCTTGGCTGCAAAATCCCTTGGAAGAGCCTCTGGACCTCGAAGCAATTCCTCTAAGCATTCCCACATCTGCATCTGAACATTCTCCCAGCTCTCAGTGTCAGCTCTTTGGATTGCAGGTTGATTTTGAAGGAGGGACAGTCAGGCACACAGGCAGAAAATGCACCCTGAGTGCAGAAAGGCATCAAGGGTGTACAAAGAAATGTATTTATCTGTCTGATCATATATCACCAACCCCAAGCATACATACACATGATCCTAAAACTGAACAAAAATTTGCTAGAATGGGGGATGCTGTTATAGATTTTTTTTCCTTCCTTTTCTTTCCCTCATTCTAACCCCTGGGGTATCTTTGGAGAGTTAAAAAAAAATTCTGGAACTTTGCTGGTGTGAGATTTCATTTCATGTGTTACATTTTAAACAAATCTGCTTATTTTTATTATGAAAAACTTACTTTTCCTTAGTAAGACAGATATGACAGCCACCTAAAGCCCCAACAGTTGCTTTTCACCTCTTACAAAAGCTGTTTTAAAAAGTAACTTGTAATTAGATTAGTGAAGCAGTTTAACAGACTAAGCATATATTGAATGAATGAGCAGAAATGTTTAATCTGGAATGATTTACAGGGAGACCCACATGTAATTTTTTCTTCCAATGCAATATTCCAAAGTCCTAATCTTTGTACTTGCGTATGGCAAAATAGCAGAAGTCAGGCTTTAGAATTAATAGAAAATCCACATTCATCCTCTGCATATTCTTACATATGCTTGCAAGCATCTTATATGTGTGCGTGTTAGTGTGTGTGTTGTGTGTACATGTGGCCATGAATATAAATATTTCTGATGGCGGGTGTTTACAAGGAATGTGACTCATATACATGAATTGTTGATTATATGTATGTTATCATCCATTTGTATGAGCTGCAATGCGTGAATCAAAGCACTTTAATCTACAAAGGTATTCCACACAACATGGATTCGTTGCCATAGCATTTATCATGCAAAGTCTAGCCCCAGTTCATTGCTGAATTAAAGAATACCTCTTCAAGCAGCTATGAACAGAGCACCAATTCTGTAATATACTCTTTGGCAGAGAATCCATGTCAGTATAGCAGCCATTCTCACCCCACCAACCATGGATTTCCTTTTTAATGTAAGCAGTTTTGTCTGGAATGCAGAGAGTAATCTCTTATGCCTGTTATGTATATGCATTTTTGAATTTTTTGTTCCTTTTCTCATTTTAGCTTAGTTTATAGCTTAATTGAAATGGTTTTTTCTATTGCTTCCTGATATTCATAGTAGCTAACAATGAGCATAATTTTCCTCATTCTCACACATACTATGTGGTCTCTTTGAGCCAAAATCTGCACTATAATTTAATGAGACCATCAAAATGTAAAAGGACAGTCACCTCTACTCTGACACTTCTGGAATCAAGAAGACTTGACAAGTGGGATTACAGCCTTGATTTTGGAAAGTCTAGTTTCAAGATGTCATTCTGCTTCAGATTTCTTTTATGGACTTTGTCACGGCCATAGGCTACATAAGCTCTGTGTATGGTATTATCTTCTATAATGATGGACAGAGATGCACTATGCAACACCACTGGTGAGAATAGTTAGAATCTGTCCTTCCCTAGAATTTATACATAAAAAGACATAGAATAAAATGAATTGCAACATAGAAAGTGTTAGGATGACACTAACACAATATCTAGGTTTTAACGGTGCATCCTTTCATGCACATTTTACAAGAAAACTGCAAATGTTATGAACCACAGAATCGCATAACCACAGAATCACAGATCATGCTAAGTTGAAAGGCACCCAACAGAATCATTGAGTCCAAAACCCGGCCCTCCACAGCACCATCCCCAGGAATCAGACCATGTGGCACTCTCAGCCATGGTAAGGTTTCTCTGGATCCTCCTTTTCTCGCAGCTCCCAGCTCTCTCAATTTCTCCTCACAGGATTTGTGCTTGAGACCCTTCACCAGCTCCATTGCTCTTCTCTGGACCTGCTCCAGCACCTCAATGTCTTTCTCGTAGTGAGGGACACAGAACTGGACACAGGACTCAAGATGCAACCTCAGCAGTGCTGAGTGCAGGGGGACAATCCCTGCCCTGGTCCTGCTGCCCTCACTATCCTTGATCCAGGTCACGATGCCATTGGCCTTCTTGGCCACCTGGGCGCATGCTGGCTCATGCTCAGGCAGATGTCAGCCAGCATCTCCAGGTTCTTTTCCGCCAGGCAGCTCTGCAGCCACTCTCCCTCCAGACTGTGGTGCTGCAGGGGGTCATCATGACCAAAGCGTGGGATCCAGCACTTCACCTTATTGAACTCCATTCTGTTGGCCTCATCCCACCAAACCAGTCTGTTTAGATCCCTCTGCAGAGCTCTCCTGCCCTCCAGCAGATTTACACTGCCACCCACGTTAGTGTTGTCCTTGAACTTACTGAGTATTAACTTGTACTGATCAAGGCAGAAATATATGTGTCTGAAGCAGGAGGTTGTTTTTGGGCTTGCAGGAATGCTTCTGTCTTTCACCTCCTAAGTTCTGCCACTCTGCCACACCACACATATGAATAATTTCTCAGACAGCTCTAATTTTTAATGACTTTGCCTATTTGCAAGAAATGTGGCAAAAAGCTATACTGGTGTTTTGTATGATGTTATGACAGAGATGACACACTTTTTTAAATAGCAAGTTTAGCTTTGTAATTGTTTCTCTAAATGAGACAAGTAACTTGCTGGAAGATGTGTTTGGGAAGGAGAAGAAAGCACAAAAAATGCATGTTAATAGGATTGCAGAGAATACTCCTTGGACACACTAAGGGTTCATTACACAAAGTAAAGGGCTGTATTGTCTAGCAGCATAACATGTGCTTTGCCAGAGGTTTAGAACACTCTTTTTGCTTGAGTGGCATGGAATAAAGTTTATGAGAGGGGAATAGCATCATCTGATTATAGCAGATGAGACAGCAAGAGACATCAGTTTAGGACATTAATTCTGACAGGCAGAGTGGCTGAGCAATACTTGGAGCTTTGCACTAAACTAGGTTGTCCTCCCAGATGTAGCCTTGTGTAACCTCAGTTAATGTATTCCAAAGAAAAGGTAAGAAATTTTTCTTTCTTCTGTAACATGGATGTTGTGGGGAAGAACAAAGTAATTCTTTTGAAGTAGACAACGGGTAGGATAGACACAGATTTAGATTTCATAGTCTAGTCACTCAGTATGTTCTCCTATAAGATATAGGGTATAATGAGAAAAGTTGTGCTCAATTTCCTGTCAGTACCAGTAAATTGATATGGAAGAAGAAGAGGTCAAATCCCCATGGGATACAGAACACATCACTTAGCAACACTGAGAGATATCAGTCAATTTTGCCTGCTCTCTACCTCATAACATTTGAAGGGAGAATATGGAGTTCAATTTCTAGATTGTGGAAGTATATAGTAAACCAATAGAGGTGCTGGAAGTCAGGGAAGGAGTATATGAAGAGATTAATGGAGCAGCAATACTATTGACTTCTTATCTAATGTGTATTTTGGGGATTCATCTACATAAAAATATTATTCTTATTAGCCATAATTTCATCAAAAATGCATACAATTCTATATAAATTCTCCTCTTAAAATGTGAAATGTTTGATGTGACTGTGTAGTTTGCTAAGAATTTTGCCTACCTTCTTTGAAGAGACACAGTCATTTGTCAAAACTTAATTCTGTTTTGTTTTTATTAATCCTTGCTCTTGTCTATAAATCACAGCACACTGGTTTATATGAAAGTCAGATAACAGTGATATAGCCCAATAATCTCAAATTAAAAAAAGGAACAGAGCATGAAAGAAAGACAGTAAATTGCATCAGATTATGTCATCAGGCCAAGCAGTGCAGTTCAGGTTCAGGCATCCCTGAAGGGAAGACATGAAAGTGCTGGAAACTGAGAAAAATATGACAGAAATAAGATCTAAAATTATGCTGATGACACAGCTTTTTAATAAAGTCCTCTATTTCACAATGTAGCCTAGTTTGCATTCCTCTCTGGAGGTTCATTATAAACTTCTGCTATTCCTTCTTCCAACATCATCTTGTCATTTAAAGAGCTTTCCAGTATTCCAAAGAGAACACCTTAAAACAGCCGTGAAAATGTGTTGACAGGAAAAAAGCAGAAGATGTGAAATATTTGGTTCCACTCATTTGCATTTCAGCTGCACAATGTCCAAAACATTGTAAGCATATGTTTGTTAACATTTGTGTTGGATAAACATCAACAACAGAAAGAAAGATATTCTTCAAATAAACCCACTTGTTGAATTGTTTAAAACAAGTGGGTGGGGAAAATTATGGTATGCATTCAAAATAAGAAATTTATATAAAAGTCAGTTTATCAAAACTTTGGAAAGAATGAGAGGAAAACATTTCTGCATTAGCTCTAAACTCAGAAAAAAATCTTGGCTATTACTTCTGCCTCTCCTTTCAAATCACAAAAAAATTAGAAATAGAGTCATGTTCTTAAATACAAAGCCAGAATTGAGAGCATCTAAGAATTTGCTAATTAGGCTTACTAGGAAAGAATATGAACCGCATTGACAGGCGTGCTAGTTTTGTTTTGTCTTTTTCATATTTGGTGGATTCCATAACACGGCAAAATAAAAAAAGAAAGACAATCATTTTCTCCAATGAATCTTCATTGTAACTAGCTACATGAAACAAGTAAGAAATCTCTTTTTTACAAATGTATGACAAATGTTTTGCTGACGATGTGTAGCAGCTGAGTTTTCTTCCAAAGCTTCTTAATGGTTTGGAATACAATCGCTTTGTCTGTACTACCGTAGATGAAGCCCAAGCTCATTTTATCAGCCCATAAAAATCAATATGTAGCACGAGTAGGATTACAAAAGTTTTTAATTTATGAGATTAAAAACCACCCAGACTTATGCAAGCTCAATGTCCTGCAAACAGACTTCTAGTCTTCTTATATTTTTGTCTTTAAATAGTGAGTGCTCATCATAATGTATGCAGGCAAACAAGCATATTCTTGTCTAGAGTCTTCACTAAATTGAGTTAAATTAAGTAATAATTGCTTAACTTACAAGATTCAAAAATATTAAAAATCCATGTGCTGTATGAGTTCCTTTTTGCACTTTACCGTGAGAAGTTTCTGAAGTATCCTTGTCATTTATATGTTGAGGTTGGGGGTGAAGATTATACTTGTGTGATTTGCTTCCCAGTCTGAGATCAAAACCACCGATGCTTCTCTGTGAATGTATCAATGAGGAAATGAGCAATTAAAGTTTTAGCCACACGAGGGGTGAGTGCTGCAAGTCTCAGTAGCCAAGTGAAAGTCATGCAAAGCAATCAACATGCCCAGCAATATTTTGTGTCCACAGGAGATATGAGAAAACAAGTCAGAACATATTTGCAGCAGGAATTAACAATTTACACTTCATATGTCAACCTGCAATTAGATCCCATCAAAAAGAATGAATGGAGGGTCACACCACTTGCCCACCAATGGGAGTCACAGGGGACTCTCCTCATAGGATCTGAAGAACTATCAAACAGAACAGTTTTACTTCTTTATCTCAAGAACAATATCAAAAATTAAATCAATAAATATTTCAATGCCTGGTTGTTTTAATGTCTGATGAAATCTTAAAGCATTCATTGACATCCTGAGTTATGTGTCCCTTGAAAAAGAAGGGAGAGACTGAAATGCAGTAATATCATTTTTCCGTTAATGACATAGAAGTAAACTTATTACTTTTGGAAGGCAAGGGTTAAGAATGAGGGAGGTAAAAAAGTATGCGAGGATAAGTAGAAGTAGGGAAAAATGGAATTTGAATTTTGATTGTGTATCAGCAAAAGCAGTTTTTAAGATATTTCTGCATAACATTTGCAATCACATTGCATTTACTGTGTATTTTTAAAAAATCAACATTACATGGTTAAGGGACAATATTTGCATTTTTTAATATCCAGTACATTTTTATAATAAAACTGTGTATTCAGACAGTAGTGTTGTATAGATTCTTTTTTATTTTAAAATAAAAACTTGATCTAGACCATGGAGGATATTGTCTTCTTTTTCTACTTTTTCTTTTCCCATAAGAAATATAAAAACTTATACTCACATTCAAAATATGTAAGAAAAAATGTTACAACAGGCATTTTGCACAACCACTCTGAAGACCACGATCCTGACATAAATATTTCATATGCAGATCATCTGCTATTTCTACAAACTATACATAATGACTAAAATCAATTTCAGTGATTCAAACCAACACCTGCATTTCTCTCATCTCATAATACGTAAAGAAATATATTCTGATGTTTTGATTTACTAATCTGTAGTACCTGTTTCAAATTATTCCAGCAAAGTTACTAAAATGTAAAACTAAAACTATCTTATACAATTTTTCACCATACACAGAAAGCTGTTTTATTGACTTTTATTATCAAACTGTTACTTAAGTCAAGAACTTTATTCCTAAAATATATTTTATACAAAAATAACCTTAAAATATCCTAAATTATTCTTCAGTGACTGATCTTCCATTAAGTCTCTATTCTTGGCTTAAAATGAATGAAAAAACGTGGACCAAATCACCATTAATTTCCCTTTACTGTCAATGATTCTGAAGTAGCACCTCTAGTATCTCTTTCTCTTTATTCTGTACATTTTAGTTTACTATTTGGTTTTGGTTCCTTTTTTCCCCTCTCTCTCATTCACTTTCCGCTTTTGCTTCTATTTCTGTCTTTCTGTCTGCCTGCCAGACTACCTATTCTGTCCATCTCTCCCTCTCTTTTGATTTAGCCTGTTAAAGCATAGCAGATTATTTAATTTATTTAATTTCTGGTACTGGTTTGTTCTAAGTTAGAAGATTCTCTTTTCATCTATTTAGAAGCACAAAATTAATGAAAACGTGTTGCTTAATCTGCTGAAATCTGTTCTGCCATGTTAAATAGGGAAGTAACACTCCCAATCTATGACAGACACAGATTTTTGACAGCTGTTCAACAGCTCGTTCTCAGAACCTGTGTGTTGGAGACAGCTGCATCTCCTCAGTCACAGAACCACAGGATGACTTGGGTTGGAGTGGTCCTTGAAGATCATCTTGTTCCAACCCCCCTGCCATGGGCAGGAACACCTTCCATTAGACCACCTTGCTCAAAGATCCATTCAGCCTTGTCTTGAAGATTTCCAAGGATGGGACATCCACAGCTTCTCTGGGCAACCTGTTCCAGTGCCTCACCACACTCACAGTGAAGAATTTCTTTCTAATATCTAATCTAAACCTACTCTCCTAGTTTAAATCTGTTTCCTCCTGTCCTATCATTATATGTCCTTCCAAAAAGTCCCTCTCCACCTTTCTTGTATGCCCCCTTTAGTTACTGGAATGCTGCAAATAGAATATCATGTCAGTAGAGGCTTTATCAGACCAGCCAAGTAGCCATAGAAACTTCCTCTTGATTGAATTATTCATTTCGTGTTTCGGTTTCAAAAAACTAGTCATTTTAAGTTCTGTCCTAACTCTATGAGAATGGAATAAAAGGAATGTGCTACACTGAAGTTTATGTATGGTCTGCCTGCTAGGTGGAAGAAACCTTCCAGCAAAGTAGGAATCAAGCAAATTTACTAAGACATGTGTTGGCAAAAGAAAATTTGTATCAGTACTGACTTTGTAATTGTAAATCTGTATTTAGTTTGATACTAGTTCTTAACTGAGCTGATCTACAGTGAGCTAATATCCTGGTATTGCATAGCTTAAAATTTATTGCTATGACAGTGAAGAAAACCTGAGTTATTATCCAAGAGACAATTAGTATCAGCAGCAACTAATCCATCATTTCTAACCTAACCCTCAGCAACTACTGGTGCCAGTTAAATTACCTGTGGAACCAATATTTGAATTACAATCAGGGTAAGAGATAAGGATCAGTTCATTTAAAAGAAATGAGAGAGAGAAATACAAAAATATTCTCAATCAGCTCTGTGGAGTACATGTATTTTCATTCATATGAAAATTCTAAAAACAACGCTGCCACAGAAATCCATTATCTACACATCCAAATGTGGAAGAAGCCATAAGCAACTCTTATCCTTGTTGCAACACCTTGACATTTGTACATTTTCCTACAATGGCGGTGGTTAATTGGTTTATTCCTCTTCAATGTATTCAACAAAATTCACTTGTTTAGCCTCTTTGAAGGAGTACAACGGGCTTTACATTGTTGCTATTTCTCCATGACAAAAAATGTATTGAGAATCTGAGGAGGAACCTGTTGCAGTCATCTACAGATCTTTGGTATGATACAAACAAGGGCAAAGCCTGGTACGTTCTGATGTATTTTTCTACTTTTCATTTATCTTTATTAGGAGTGGATCCTGACAACTCTATGGATGATGAGTAAAAATTAGCTTCTCCAACAAATGCCAGAGCAAGAAATACACACAAGTGGCCTTCCCAGTTAAAACCCAACCTTGGAAAGAGAGCTTAGAAGATGTGAACTCTTTTCCTCACACTTCTACCAAATATTTTGGGCTGAATTATTTTGTGGGTGCAGCAATGTGTCTGCATTTCCACACAGACTTATGTAATTAGTTGATAATGCTCTTCTTGCACATTTGAGAATATTTCATCTTTGTTTGGACATTAGACAAGAAATGTGCATTTCCACATACCCTTATGGACTTTTGAGAATGTTGAAAAGAAATTCAGAATATACCGTCATAGCAGCTTGATTTTCATATTCTAGATGCTTAGGCTTGATTAAGCTATTGTTAGGAAAAGCAGTCCTCCTGGTGAAGTTTGCTCACCTATTGCTTCAGAAAGAAGGCCATGTGGCTTCTGTGGGAAAAAATGCTTTGAACCCACTCATATGACTCTATTTTTTGGGGGGGAAAAAAAGCCAAGAAAACCTGCAGTTATAGGAAGTTAGCTGGTCTTTAAGATATGAGAAACCTCGCATTACTCATCACCTCTGCAACCAACACCACCAGCAGTTTCTGCCCATGGTAATCAGTGGTAGTGAGTCTGCATTACATATGGTTGTCATTTCATTGAGTCACTTTCTGAGGCAAGCTGTCTGTGATCCCTTTTCCCTGCTGTGATGCAATTTCTAGAAAGGATTCTTACGGTTTTTCATCACTCAGACAGCCTCTTTTCCCTGAATAAATAATTTCTATTTCAACTGCACTGGTCCACCTCTTTTGCTGTGATACTGTCTATTATATGAACCTGAAAATGAAGAGACAATTTTCATTTTTCCCAAAAATATTCTACTATTGTGTGTTGATCAGCTTTTGAATTCTCTCTTTCAGCATTTTGGTGCTCAAGACAGCTGTAGTCTTGACCTAACCATGTAACACCTTGGCACTCAAAATGGCAGAATTAAACAGAAAGCCATTCTGACCTCATAATTAGCTTGAATTACAGAAGGGAACGTGTAGCTTTTGGTATGTAACTGCTGATAATGGTCTGTTTTTATAAGCAGCAATGGGACTACATTTTCACTACTGCGATAGCATTCCAATACACCTGAAAAGTTTTCCTTCCTAAAGACAATCAGGAAACCATTGGTGAATTAGAAGTCCTCTCTTCTTTCAAATTTTGAATCAGAGCTTTACAAATCAGTCACAATTCAATAAATGGTCTAGACTCTGGTTGCATTCAAACTGATTATAAGGTCAGAATGTCTTTCTGTTTGCTTCTGCCATAATTTGGTTCATAACTTACCTGATAAAGTGATAGTTTGGGGCAGGTCTCACGGAAAAGCAGTTTCAGTTTAGAAAAAAAATCCCAAATGTATGTAATGATAAATATTTGGGGCAATTTTTATATCTGTGGAGGTACAGCCAAAGTGAAACTAAATATAATGATCACACATTTGCCCTGGGTTTTGGGACTGCTTCAAACTGATGGAATGTCAAACTTTACAGACCTTTTTTTTTTTTTTTCCTCATTACTTAGTCCAAATATTTAATTGAATGCAAATCTTTTGACTCTGATTTTTTCTTTCCAAACTGTGAGTACAGCTATAGATTGGTAGACTGGTGTTCAGGCTTGATTTCTGATCCTAAGGCATTAACTTCAGTGGTCTTTGGATCAGATCCTCGGAGAGCTGATTTTCAGTATCCTCATTCCAGTAATCTGTAGTGTGTAATTAAGTGCAGTCTCAAAACTGACCCCTGTGTCCTCTGTTCATTGTTCCTTTCAAAATTAATGTGTTTCCATGCATGGCTAAATTTTGTCTCTTTCTGTTTATTCCATTTTATATCTAGCACCTTTTCTTCTCTGTGCTCTCCATCTAGTCAGTAATCTCTGATGTGGTACTTTTTCAAATACTTCTTGAAAATCCACGTGTAATGCATCTGAAAATTTTTACTTATCTGTCACGTCAGCGCTATTTTCAAAGCATTCTAACAGGTCATTTAAACAAGATCTTCCTTGACTGAAGCAATTTTGGACACCTTGAATGAACTATAAAGCTGGTATTCTACTAACCTTGACCAAGACCTTTTCCACAAAGCTCACGTTAAACTGTGTGTCTTACACTTTCTCTTCAGCCTCTGTCTTCTACTTATTTACTTATATTTGTCACTTCTCAGTCCTCAGAAATCTCTTTCATATCTACTGAACTTTTAAAATAGAGCATTTAAAGAGTCACCAACATCCCATTTTGTTCTTTCACAAAATATGTTTTTATGTGAAAGACATCCAAATGTGTGGATGGCTTTGGCTCCTGTAGATACTCTGTTAGTAAGTATACAAACAGAAGCATAGAATAAACCTTTACAAGTCATCTAAATGAGCAAAAATAGTTTGGGAGGAGAGGGGAAGAACATCCAAATCACAAGATAATTCTGTCAGAGAATCCAAATCATAAGATAATTCTCTCAGAGATAAGCAACAGATTTAGAGATTCTTCACAGCATGGTAATCATTTCTAACTAGGTATAACCCTTTTGTATACATATTTTTTTAAAAATCGTTGTCTCTATCTGCTTTACCTGCCCCCTGAATAAATAAATTTTGCTTAAGTTTGCATTTTTTCGTGGATAAACCCCCAAATCTATAACTACATAAATATTTTGCCACTTCATTCTCCCTATCATCTTCATTGGAAATATTTTAAATATTTGGGCACTTTTATATTATAATTAGCCTGGTTGTGGTGGACAGCTAGAAATTCCACTCTCACTTATTTTTTTTTTCCTATAAACTGAAATGTGAAATGGATAAAAAATGCCATGAGATATTTTCACCCCTCCCCTTGAATATCCCAGAATTTCATTATTTCTAATATATTGGCAGTAATTCTCAAGCCTTGTTTTAGTGAATGTTTAAGCATCACCCCAGCAGGAGAAAGTGAAAAAAATCATGGGAAAAGAAACATTTTTCCAGGTCAGTATAGGTTTCACCATTGGGCTGTTCCAACAACAGTTTTTCTTTCTACATTTTTTTTTTTATTATTCCATTCTGGAGCTTACAAATTCTAAATTCCTAAAATGTTATTGGAAAAATAGTATAAACCTTTCTTCCTGTATTTTCTTCAGATTATTTAGAAATTGTCTGAGAAACAGAAAAGACAGTTGAAGAACGCAATAAAATTTAGAAAATAATTAAATTACTTGCTTATAGAAATCATAATGGCAAAAATCAGCAGTTTATAAATGTTTCCACCTTTACATAATTTGGGAAAAAATTATATCAGTAAGAGATGATAAAATTCTACAAAGCTTACGAGGAAACTGAATGGGGCATATCTAACTCTGAGTAGTGAAATCTGTGACCAAGCAGTGTCTGAGCAGGTTCCAAGATTCCAGCATCTCCAAACACAAACCGCTGCAGTAAGGTGAGAAAGCAATAAGGGTATCAGATCTGATAGCTTGTTTCACTCGATGCATTTAAAATAAAAGAACCATTGGTAAAACCAATCTGGCAGCTATTAAGGCCAAAAACCTTAAGAAAGGTTTGAGAAAAACATGGATACATGCAATATGACACTAGGAGGTGGAGCTGTGCAGTGGAGAAAGTCTAAAACAAAAATTCTAACCATAAAATAGTAGTTTAGATTTTCCAGCAGAGAGAACTGCTTATATAACAGGATTCTCCAAAACTGGACTCAAAAACGCAAGAGAATCCCTATGAGTCAACAGTGAGGAAATGCATATGACAAAACAGTGACAGTGCTGTTAAAAAGACAGATTCTGAACATATTATACATTGAGAGAAGGCCTTGTTTAGAAAGACAGGGAAATCATTCCCCCTGTGAAACAAGAAAAAAAGTCAAGAGGCTTGAAAGTCTACTTGAACATACCCAAGGTATGCATTGTGCCCAGCTCAAAACGGGTCATTTCACAGTTCTTGACCATTATAATTTTGTTCACACTCTGTCCATGAATGTTGCAGAATTACTGAAACATATACATAGGAAGAAAAATGCAATAGAACTGCATTATTATGGCCATGAGAAAGAGTTAGAACACAGTGCAATTGCAGTGCAACAAATATTTGGTTTGCGTTTTTAAAAACAAACAGCAAAGTATCCAAAATGGGCAAAGCCATTCAAACTCCTGTGGTTATCTCCTCAGATCAGTATTTTTCATGCAGTGGAAGCAAGGTCCCTGAGGGAATCACAATGTGGTAGCTGTTACCAACTGTTGAGTATTTAACAGAAACAGTCATCTGGAAATAATCAGCTGTAGAAGAGAGAACAGAGGAGTCCAGCTGGTGACAAGTAGTCTTAAAAGTAAGTGTTTGCCTGGTAGTATCACAGAGGAAAGAAAATTTGACTACCTGTCCCCTTAGCAAGATATCTTGCAAAGACAATGTGAATTAGATACTTCATTGTTTCAGTGAACAATTTTTGACAGTCAGAATATCTCAGTTCAGCACCTTGCTTTTTTTTTTGCATTAGCTTAAAGGTATGGTAGTAATTTGATTAATTACAGACATCTGTCTCTGCTGCTGTTTGGCTGTATTGTGTACGCTCTGACATCAAGCTTTAATGCATAAATAAGTAAACTTTGAGCATCATTTGCGCCATCTCTAATGTCACTGTGTATCTCTTCTCCCTTTCCTTGGAGTGCAATAATTCAGTGTTTGACATTATAGAGATTCAGGTAAAAGCTGCCGATAGTGCAAGATTTTAGGCATGTTTTACTACTTTTCTCTGCTCTGTGCATCTTTCAGTCTCCACTATTTAAACAGAGAGCTGTTCCCACACAGACAATTGAAAAGTTGTTACAATGATGATGTTATTTTAACATTTATGGAAATCTCCAACAATATTCTGTGGAGAAAAGAAGAAAAAATACACTTCCTCAATGTTTCTCCATTATTTTAAGGTTACTGTGGCTTGTTTCGTTGCCAACTGAGTTCTTGAACTTTTCTAAGTCAGATTAAGATGTTTTTAACTCTTTAATTTTTGAGTGTGTCTAGTCTTTATTTTCCATTATGAATCATATAACATATTAAATAGAACAGCACAATTTTTTTAAAAAGCTGGTTAATAATCTATCCTGCAAGGAGAATATACCTATAAAATTATCTGTGCAAAGGTAATGCCATCATCATCATTATCATCATCACTTAGGTATTTAATTCAACTCAGCCTAACATGATTACTTTAAGTCCTTCTAAATCTTTCTGGTCAAGTCAATTTTCATGGTAATAAAATATATTTTGAATGCCAATACTTTAAGCATTTACACCATTTATTCCATAATAAATTGTTTCTTGGAAAATGCTATTTACAAGCTGAGTTTCTATGCTCTGGGCTGACTGCCACCTCATTTTGGCTTGCTTCACAGGACTCTGCATGTAAATATGGCTATAAATTGGTATAAATCTCCTGTAAGAGTCCCCTACAGCTCTCCACCCAGAAATACAATCTATCTGCCCTCTCCAGCTTCTGAGAAACAGCACACCACTCAAACACTCATAGAATGTGTCCTTCATTCAACAGAGATAATTAGTTTCAGTTACTTAAACTGAGCAACTATTTCCCTTCAAAGAGGATATTATATTTGCCTAATTGCATTTAAGTGCTAAACACTGTAAAGGATAATGTTTCCCGAGTATGGCATTTTTTTGGGAGAAGGCAAGCTGTCTGTTACAAGGGTCAATAGAAAGCTGCAGACAGTTTGAGAAACAGATAAAAATTCACAGATCATTGAGCACAAGCATATTTTTTCCCAAATGACTGTCAGTAAATCTTTCCCACACAATTCACATCCTTATCACATGCACTAAATAAGCATGAAAAGGTAAATTGTTGACTTTCTGTTATGCTATGAAACAATCAAGATTGAGCTGAGCTAAACGAGTAAGACATTAGTCTGCAGATTTCTGCAAAAGATCTACTGAAACATCAACCCCACCAGTCTTTTTTTTTTTCTCTTGCATTTTTCTATCTTAATTAAAGAGCCCTTTCCACTAGCTTGATCCAGCAAAACACCCACAGTGCAGATGCTGTAGTTTCATTCCTGTCAGAATACAGACATGCTTCACAACTTTGCCTTTACTTTTTGGCTAAACAATCAGGCAAACAAACAGTAGATGAAACTAATGGAGAGCTTAATTATATCTATCCATCAAGCTCTAAATTTGCTTCCTTTCCAAATAGTAGGCACTGTCTTTAAATCCAAAAGAACTGATGGCAAGATACCCAGTTTAAAATTCTCCCACTGTCATAGACTGTTTTACTAATTATCCAGATTCCGAGGCAATCATACAACCGTAATCATTCACCTCACGCCTGGAAACATAAGTCTTGTTCTTTTGATGAATATTTATAAGACAGTGTAAAGCAGTCTACTTTCTTTTCCCTTCAGGCAAGACAATTTGGAGTTCATCAATATGTATTACCAAGGACTTTTATAAAAGGCACTTCAAAGGAAATTCATCAGGCATTCCTTTTGTCTTGATTTCTGTTAGACTGATACTTCCTTTTGACAAGTATCAATAAATTATCCTCTGATGGCTAGAAACTTGATGTCTTATTCAGAAACTTCCTCACACAGCAAAGTCTAGTCCTTAAGTTTCCAATGAAATTTTTAGCATCTAGCTTCTAATTTAAGGATGAAGGAGGACAGAAGAAGCAAATGAAGCACAAAATAATCAATGTATTTATGCTGTGGTTCTTTGATATATTTTGCTTTCACAGATGACAGAAATTTGCCAGTTAAGAATTTCCATGACCTACATTCTTTGTTACTTTTTCCATTTGACTTTTGACCATATTTGGAATTCCTTAAGAGAAAAATTGAGGCTCTTCGTCCCCAGTGCTCAAACTGAACAATAAGCAAATTAAAACCAGATTAATGTAGATATGTACTGTTGAATGACAGAATGTCTCTGTCCCAATTGGTTATTACTTTTCCTCCCTTGGATGCTGACGCAAGGGCTCATATTTCTGGGAAAGGGTAGTGGGATCTTAAAGGGCGATAGAAAAAAAAGAAAGCCCTTCTGCTTATTATGCAATAAAAAATACTATAAAGTTACATATGTTTCTTTTTCCCAATTTAGCTATTTTTTCTAAGTGTGCATGCATGAGAAAAATTATCATGGAACACACAAAAGATGCACAAAATTAATATGTGATGATAAGGTAAGTACCAGTCTACGAGAAAATGGGGAAAGTAATTGGGAAAAAAACCCCTCCATTTAATATTTTCCCCTTTTATTTTTTAAAATAAGAAATGGGATTATTGTAAGAATATTTTGTGCGTGTGTGTATGTGAATTGCAATTTTAGCTTTAAAAGGAAGTCGGGCCTTTCCACAAGTAAAAGTTAACTCTCCAGTCATGTTGAGCCATGATAAGCTCACATACCATGGTCAGGCTATGCTCAGTTCCTTGGCAGCAGGAACAACATCCTGCAGGGCTGGACATTTGGGGCCTCAGTAAAGTGCATGTAGCAAGTGTCCACCTCCTTCTGTCATGCATTGTGCTATACTTGTACCATTAAAAACCTCTGTAATTTCTCATGAGAACACAATCCACCATTTAGGGTCTCGTTTGTGTGTGCACTGGGGGAAGTGAGGAATGATGCTATTTTTTCCTGTAAAATACATGACTTGTGATGAGTGCTTCAAAAATGTTCTGTCTTTTTTTGAAAAATTCTTAAGGAATACACTGAAAATTAATTAAACTCCTCTATGTCTTTTAACTAGAAATGTAAAGAAAAATAATTATTTTATCATTAAGATTGAACTTACTGGATAAAAATGCAAACTCCACAAGGATCTTCTGAACTCTTTCCCAAAATGTACTGAAAACCCAGCCAATTTTCCCTTGAAAATAAAGACTTACATCACGAAAGAGGTACACACATTAAAGGGCACTGCACAGAGTGGTTTATATGGAGATGCCCTGAAAATGAACTGTCAGACTTTTCATTACTGGTTTTGAGTTCTCTTTAAAACTTTATCTTTTTATTTTCTCTAGGTACAGAGAAACCTTGTAGATCTACAGAAGGTAATAAGAACCATAAGTGCCTGAATATGAAAAGGAAAAAAAATCAGAATGTATTTGTTGTCATGAGTTATACTGTAGGAGGTAGAAGTAACTTCTGTGTACCTAGAATGTAAAGTAACTTGATAGAAGAGGGTGAACTCTAATGGCTGATACTTATCAATTGCTGAGCACTTACCAAAATAAAAAGTAACATGTCATGGCACATCAACAAGGTTTACTATCCCAAATTGGCAAGCTGCTGTGCCTTGATCTCAGCTAAATTGGATTGTTTACCAAGGGAAATAGGGGAAAATTAATTTTCTCAATCTTTCCCTGAAAGAAAAGCCCCCTTATTTTCCTCATAAATGTATTCTTTGTGCCACATAAAATGCTTAATGTTCAGATTTGAAAAGCTGGTTATTGTGGACAACTAATTAGAATAACTCACTGTCTACATTATTGTGCTTAATGTGTTGCTCTGGATAAATATTTAATGTGCTACCTCAGGTGTTCCCGTCTTAGAATTTTGATATCTCTTTCCTAATTACGGCAGACCAGTTGTAATACTGAAGCTTATGTCATGGCCAGTAGAATTTCTAAGGAGAAGCTGAACATGCATTTTAAAATATCCACTCAAGGTTAAACTGTCAAGACTTGTGAAAATTCAGGATGAAAATAAGTAACTATTACTTCATGCTACTTCTGTTAAATATGTGTGTATTAATAGATGGATGAAACTTCCCTGGGGTTCAGTTTGTGATAGGCAACATTTCTTTCAAGCCTTGATTTAGGAAAAAAACCCAAAACCAAACAATGCAAGTGAAGGGAATGACGTATGCCTGTCAGCCTCCTGAGATAACACCTCGCTGATCTTATGATGCTCCTGGCATCATGTTTTCAATTCCATGCAGAGTTTTAAGGTCAGCAACAAGAAACAGCAGCCTTGAGTGACCCTTGAATGAAAACATACTAGAAGTCCTGGAGCTCTCTTTCTTGTGTAATTCTCTGTCTTGCCTACTCTTTCTTCAGCATCATGATTTTTACAATCAATTCAGCACATCCCTCTTCAGGCACTAAAGCAGAATATTTGTTTTCTCCCATTTATTTGTCTACCATGTAGGACATGCCTCAGTGCCTGATTTTAGGAGCTGTACTGCTCCAGCCTGAGGAAAATTTTAAGCCTGTCTTGTCTGTGTCAGATGCTTTTATCTAACCAAACATTTTGGGTGCTAACTAATGAAATATTTTGCATTGTGAATTCTGTGTCAGAGACGTGTCTCTGAACCTGGTGGAGTGGAGATCGAGGATCGTGGTCTCTTGCTATTTTTTATCTGATGTGTCTATGCTTGCTGTATAAATGGATTGCAGTTTCTAGGCTCTGACTCTATCCTCTGCATCTACCATATATGGATCTGAGCCCTGGCCAGTGAACACAAAAATCTTGATGCTCAAAAGTTCTATCACTGCATCTTTTTGTGAGATTAAGCTTTGTATTTCATGAAGATACCTGTAACAGAAAGAAAAAGGAGAAGGAAATATTATCTATAACAAAACTAAATCGATCCAAACGTAAAGATGAAAACTTTTATTTATTAAATATATAAAAGTTTTATCCTGTTATTTAGGACTTTGAGCAAATTTGACTCCAGCTGAGTAACTTTTGCTTATGGGTTTTGTGTGTAAATGAAGTATCCATGAGGAAAAGCAATTGGTCTGCTCAACAGAAATGTTATGTTGGACTTATTCTCAAAAAGAGAAGAATAGAAAGCCATTCTATGGAATATTAGGTGCTTTTATTTCTCTAGGGTCTACATATCTCAAGGAACGAGCTCCAGAGCTATATTCTACTGTGCACTTAAATTTATTTTTTATATTACAGGTACAGGTACTGTTAGAAATCCCTAATACCTCATTAAGCAATGATCATCATGTGCTTGTTTGTTCCTTGGCAATAGTTTTCTCTTGCAGTTGAGTTTTAGGTGCTTGTATTGCTTTTCACTTTTTTATCTCCTCCCTCCTTCCCATTTTACATAGACATATGTCTAGGACATATCAAAAAATAAGAGTCAGAGAAAAATGCCTTTCATGTGCTGCAAATGATGAGATATGTGATGACCCCATGGTTATTTGGGGACCTTATTCTGCTATAAAAAGCCAGGAAAGTTTTGCTTGCCAAAGAGCTACCCTCTTTGCCCTAGCTGCTGCATCAATAAAGCAGATTTGTACATCATGACCTTTGCTTTTTTGTTCCAGTTGGAACTGTAGATATTTTAAATCCTGAACTGCAATGTTGGTTAGGGACCTGAAGAGAGAAAAGATATATCTGTCATTTGTCACACTGCTGAAAAACAAGCTGTAGCATTCTTTACTGGTGGCTGCTGATCTCAGAGCTAACCAAGGCAAGAAGAAATAACCAGCTCATCTTTGGAGGCTGTTAGGATGGGACAGAATTTCACAAGAAAACAGAGATATGAGGCGCTACCAGCAGCTACTGCTGCAGGTCTGGTGTTTGAACTTAACTGTTTTAAGGAGGCATAAACTCATTATGTAGGTCTGATATAGGATAATATAGAAAAATAGTGTGTGAATAAACATTAGAAATAGAATAATACACAATTTAGCATATGTGAGTCACTAAAACGATACGCTATTGTAATTGCAGAAAGTTTAAAAAGATGATCAAAGATAAGATTCAGAAATCAGAAATATGCCCTATTTGTTCCAAATGAGATGTTAGAAATCCAGATTAACTGCAAGGAATCATTTCAAATTCTAAGGACACTCGACAGCGTCCTTCACAGCGATGTGATCTTACCATGCTTGGCACTGTCATGCTGGTACGTGTGCACTTGTATGAATGGCAAATGTGTTATGTGCCATCTACAAAAGCACAAATGCCATCCATAGCAAATATTTAACTCTTCAGCAGTATATATTAAATATAATGATCATCTGACTACTTCCAACAGGGCAAATATCTCGAGAATCTGCCTTGGTATTGCATTTGGCTTTAGCAGAATGTTTGTTGACACTGAGAATTAAGAACCACAGCTCAACAAAATATCCACATCATGGATAATATGAGTAAGGAATGTCATTATTAGCAGTACAAGATAAAGTGTATAGTGCTACTATACAAGCTGAGTATCAGTTCTGAAAACTGCAGAAAAGGAAAAGAAATCCTTGCTCCCTTCATATCCATTGTCTAGTTACAATTTGTATTTAAACAAAGAAAGGGTTTGTTTTTTTATTTCTTGATGTATCTGAGCACAAAACACCTTCCTACAGGTCTTTTTTTTTTTTTTTTTTAAAGTTGGGGAAAAATGGTATACTGAAAGCATTCTGTCTCTCTATGTATATATCTGTGATCAGTGTGGACTTAACAAATGTAAAGAAATATCACTACTGACCTACTGACTTTTAGGTTTTGGCTCTGACATTTTATGTCTGTGAAAAACACACAGATGTTCCCATTCCCCCCTCCAAAACAAACAAACAAAAAAAAATAGGGGTTAAGACCTTCCTCCTAAGATCATGTAGGTATGAGCTATATTAGAATTTCATTCATTGAGGATTTTTGTACTCATAGTCAAGTGGTCATGGCTTGTAGTACGTCACCTGTCTCTGACCTGCAGATCACAGATATCATGAAACATGTTCTATTTTTGCATTTAAGATTTCTGGCTTTTTTGCATAACCTGACTAGGTCTTCTCTTTACTCTGACTGTTTCTTCTCTTTATTATATTCATTTACAAGCAGACTAGCCATAATCCAAATTTATTAGGGAACTTCAGAAGGTACTTAGATTGTGCAGATTCCCTTTCACTGTCTTTCATCTTCTCTTCTACATATACATAACTTTTTGTGTTCATTTTGGATACTTCAAGGCCTGTCAGGTGTTCTTCCACATAACTGGAACAGAGTAAAATTTATCTTGTCATAGAGTAAAATTTTTCTCTTTCTCAAAGCTTTTATCCTTTGAATCTACAATAATTAATATCACAATATAAAACAAATAGATCCATTTGTATGCTTGAGATTAAGAGGAAACCAAAGTTGCTGTTACCCTAAATCATTTTTTTTTTTTTTTTTTAGGGGTGGAGGGAGTGGTAGTAATTCTTTATTTTATATTTTTAAATTTTTTCTTTCTCATAGATAAAGTCTATGATAAAGTCTACCAGGTAGACACAAGGACTGCTGACCTACCTTGAAAATATAGTTAAATTTTCTGAAAAGGAAAAGTGCTATGTGATATAACTGGCATATTAATTATACACTAGTCCTATGATTGATTACACTGTGGAGTGGGAATTGCTCTCAACACTCTCCTCTTTGAGAATAAACCACAAACTTATCATTAGAGCACCTGCATCCTCACACAGGCATTCAATGAGACCATCACTGTTTTTAATCTTCCTGTAATTTTGGAAACGTGCTGTACGCTCTCCAAGGTGCAAGAAGGACATGTTGTACCCATTAACCTTTCCACACAGAGAGTGTTCATTGCATCCAGCAGTCTGACAGGGGCCCAGTCAGCTCCTGGATAGGACTAAGCAACCAAATGTGTGTTTTGTACAGCATATGCTATCAGCTAACGACTTGAAAGTCATCTTCCACATGGAGTGAACTTGAAGCGAACAAATTAAAGCTCATGTAGTAAATAAATCATCATGATAATGTCCAGTTGTGTTTGCTAAAGAAGTATGGGAAGCTGAGAGACTAAAACATAGGGATTTTAAGGGCTGTCTCAGTGACAAACTGTATGAACTAGGCAGATATAAGAAAATATTTTGTAGTGGTGAATTTTTCATTAGAAGTCAATAGACTCGGTAAAGCTGTCAAATGCTAACTAGCTTACCTTCTGCTCTTTTCAAAAAGGTTAATGGATACAGCACATTTGCTGGTGTGACACTGAAAACAAAGCATGACAAATGGTATGCTCTCGTATTTGTTTTGCACCCTTTTTTAAATTTTTAATTATTAATTTGTTTTAGGTCTTCTATATGTAAAAGTGGCTAAGTGTGGCTAGATATTAGAGCTGCTTGAAAAGCCTTGTCATGAAGCCATCATGTAGGCCATGGAGATAGATCTTCCCAAAACTAGCTCTGTGTGTAGTGGGGAAGGCTCTTGTCCACTGTCCGTTCAGTCCCTCCGAATTCTTGTAGATCCTGTTGTTTCTCTTCTGCCTTGTCTATTTACACTGAGGTCTTGCAGGTCAGACAGTCTCCCCAGCAATTTCAGGCAGCAGGTGGCACAATGAAACTTTGATTTTTGTTGAGGCTTCTGGGCACCACTGCAGCATAATAATCTTGTGAGTGTTATGAGAAAAGCGTGTATGCATATTTAGCATATATGATATTTATGTAGGTGGGAAAAATAAAATTGAAGACTTCAGCAGTCGGTTTTTTTCTTAGTTACATCCATTTCATGTAGTGTGTTCATCCTTTACCTGAAGTCTTAGGCTCAGATTCTGCTACCACAAATATGAAAATTTTTCTGATCTCCAAAATATTATTTATATTACGAGCTTAGTCAGAAATGAGTAGGACTAAACTTTAACTTCCAAAATCTTTTTGTGGCTTCTAAATCTTTTTTTTCTGCATTCTTTATCACTAGTATATATGTTGTTCTATGAATGTCCCTGGATCTAGGACTTCTAAGTGAATAATTTTAAGGACTGGCTATTATCTGATATCTTTTACCAGCCACATGATTCAAGAATAAGAATGAGTTGATCCTACAACACATACCTAATCTGAAAACAATGACATCACAATCAGTCAGAGAAAAAAAAAAACAAATTACCCAAGGAAATTAGACCAATAAATGAGACTACTAGAAAACTATCAAATGTTGTGGAAAATCACTGATGATTGGTGGATGGGGTAACTTGGGCATTTCCCTCTTGCCAAAATCCATGCAGAAGCACTATTTAATTACAGAACTGCTCCTTTATCTGTTGTCTGTTTGTGGACTGACACACTCAGTCAGGTTAAAATACTTGGAGAATTTTTAGGAGTATTTTGAGAAAAAAATTAATGACTTCTGACCATCAGGAGATCAGATTAGATGATATTTTTTGTCCTGAAACTATTGAATCATTAATAAGGTTGCTCATCTTTTGCATCTTTTAACCTTATGATTTAGGATATATATAATCAATATTTCCAAGCAGAAAATCTCAGGTCATATTCTTAAGTCATAAACAGAGAATTTCAGACAGAAAAATGAGGCTCAGCCATGTAAATCTGTTGTGGGTTGGGGTTTTTCCCTCTTTTCAAAGCACAAGAACCTTCATCGGGCACTAGGTAGCCATTTACAGAAACCTTAAAAATCTTTACAGTCAGGCTGTATCTTAAAAAATAAATCCCTGAGGCTGTACAAACTTCCAAAATGTCTTACAGACAGTATCCATCAATACCATGTTCCATTAATTTGGTTGCAATTTTCATAACAGTTTTTAGTAAAAACCACAAACTACTTAGAAAAGTTTAGAAATGGTGAAAAGTGGAAATAGAACTAGGAACCCAAATTTCATTAAATACTTGTAAATGCTGTAAGAACTCTGAGTTTACTAAGCCATTGACAATTTCAGTCTTGATTTCTGTTAGGAACGAAAGGTTATACATTCGGCTATTGAAAGATGTAGGATTTGAAAAGAATACGGAAAGAAACTCAGTGTTTTCAAAAGTTAAAACACAGCTATAAATCCACCTGTATGTGGAGAGGATTTTAATAAGCTTTGGCAATGCAATTGTATGTTGAAATTTTTTATTTAATAATTCAAGAAATAGGAATTTCTGAGACTCTGCTATTATGCTGAGTCCATTCTCTTAAACATCCACTGATTCTAGGTGAAAATAATCAAACAAAATAATTTGAGAATGTTGATGAAAATAAATAGGACCATATAATTTAGTGGAATTTTCTGGCAGTCCTCCCTTAGGATGATAATGGGGAGGAATTCCAATGCTGGGAAGAAGTAAAGATGAAAGTGGGAATCCGAGAACTACAAAGTCAGAAAAATTGTGATGGAAAGCCCAAAAGTGCTACACTGTTTGACCATCCCTTGCAAAAACATTATTGAATTTCTACTGCAGGAGTGACCGTTTTAATAGGTTTATTAAACTCTAGCACCAGAATTAATTCCGGAGAATGTCTAAAATCTAATAATTCCAGACTGTTATTTCACATTGAGAAAACAAAATGCAATAAGCAACTTTCAACAAGCCTACATGTGATGACATACTAAACTCCAGGGTCAACTTCACAGATGAGCATGGAGCCCAGGTCACCATGGGACAACTGTGATAGCTTGTTTTTGGTTTTGTTTTTGTTTTTTACTAAGATGAGAGAAATGGAGAGCATGAGTACTGCCAATAAGGCACACGCAAAATAGACCTTGCAAATACTTATTTGTGTGTTTATCTTTCCCTAGCAGCTTTAGACAGACTTAAGCAGTGGTTTTTCACTTGCTAAATGCAGCCAGCACAGGCATTTCAGATCCATTGGTACCTGTTTTAAACAATAATTCTTGCTTATGACATGAAAGTCAGAAATTCCTCTGCAATGTACTTATGCCTCCCCACTTATGGATAAGAAATGAAGGGCATTGCAGCTTTTAAAGCAAAGATATCAGCCATCTTCTCCTATTGTCCAAATTAAAGAGGTTCCTATAGACATCTATTATTTAAAGATTCACCCATACTGGAATGTCTTTGGTGCTTCTGGGGCTCTTCCTCCTTGATTCAGCCTTCTTCCTTTTGAGTGTTTGTTTTGATGTCTCACCGCTGCAGCCCTGCTTTCTGAAAAACGCCATTGTATTTGCCTCTCTTTGCAACCCACATGTTCTCCTACCTTAACTTACCACTTTGGTAATTGCCCTGTCTATAAGGTAGACATATCTAATAATCTCTTAGGACTTCAATGTCAAATGTAGCAAAAGGTTTCTTTGAGTATCTCTCTACTCCAGAACTTCCTGTGTCTGCAGTAAGACTGAAAAAAAAAAATCTTATTCTCACATGGTATATTTTCTGTTCATTAGGTGCTTGCAAAATCTTGAAAAATTCTCATTATGAGGGCAGCAAATAAAAGATCAGTGGAAAGACATTTTGCAGAAACAGACATTATCCCAGAAGCTAGTTTGAGGCTTAGAGTAATATAGAGATAACATAAAAAGGCTGTGACCTTCATTCTTCATCTCTTTACAGCTTGATAGTTTATTCCCTCAATTAAATCTTTCTGGCTAAAAAGGTAACAATATCAACAACAGAAAGAAAAAGTGAAAGAGATTATTTTTTTCAATACAACCCATAGAAAAGGTCTCAGAGCTAAATTTAGGATAACAGCTTTTCTTTGACAAAAGTAAAATTTGGGGGCTTTTTATTTACTTTCAAAACTTTCAGCACATATCAGCTCACGAAAGCAATTCATTAAGCAGCTAAAAGCATATTAGAAACAATGTGATCTAAAGAATAGGAACACAAAGACATATAACTGTTGCCTGTAGCTTGCTCCTGTCCTGTGCTTCCCAACAGTCATCAAATACAGCTTCAGAAATGAACAATCAAGAGCTTAAAATGAAGTAAATGTTGCAGTAGGAGAAAAAAATGACAAAGAGAGAACAAACATGGGAACACAAAAAGAAAATAAGATAGGAATGGGTGTCCATTTTGATTAGTAAAGGTTTTCCTGTGTCTAATTTCCCCCAATAAAATTCTGTAATTGGGATAGTTTATTGCCATCATTGTAATAATAATTATTATTATTCTTTCTAAAGTGAGACACAATCTGAAAATTGCACAGGGCAGACCTCTTTTGAATACTCGTGTTCTGAGCTATGCACATAGCCAAGACAAGCTGCAGGCCTGCCTTACACCAGAACATAATTTAGCAGACAAGGAATCAGCATGATAAAAAACCTTAATTTTTACTATTTTACCTTAAGGCCTTAAAACTATCCATCATTTGAGTAAATCAGGTAAGGCTATTAGAATATTTGGGAATCATTCAAGTGCATATCATTTTTCTACTTCTTTATCCACTGAGGTTTTTCACTTGGTCACTTTTGATCTTATTTATAAAAGCAGTATTAACTTCAAATTGGATAATAGCTTTTTACTGCTTTTATTGGGGATTGTTTGGGGTTTGGGGATTTGCTTGTTTGTTTGTTTGTTTGTTTGGTCTGGTTTGGTTTTGAAGTTTGGGGGTTTTTATTATTATTTAAGTCAGGAAAAAACTTTTCTGTCCTTATGTAAATGGTGAATATAATCATTTCATGACACCAATTCCCTTTGATGAACTCTGTCCTTGTTTGTTATGGTAGCAAGTTCCTTCTCATCCGAAGAAGTAGATGAGGAAGTACAGATTATGGAACAGCCTTAATTATGAATGAATACTCTATAGATTATTTCACATAAACCCTTCCTTTATATTTGTACATGTCTTTCTCTCTTTTTAGTTTGATATCTATATTTCTTACCACTCCCTATAAACTTTGCTATCAATATAGGCAATTTCAGATAAGCTCTGTCTGTTGACTGGTATTAATGTCAAGCATGATTGTAGATCTAACAACAGCAGTTGTTCCTTTCCCACCATACAAAACAAAACAAAATCAGAGATTTTTTTTTTCCCAATCCAACATACTGAGTGAAAAATAATTGATTCAGTTACTATAATTGATCTACTAAAAACCAAATGTACTCAGATAAAACATACCTCTTTCCTGCTTCTACACACTGATGTTTCATTGGCATGGAAACTGTTGTTTACAACAGTCTGAAGACATTGTTTACAGGTGTTGCATAGTGTTATTGACATGAACAGTATTGTTTATATAAGCAGAATCACTGTGTGTAAAAAAGTCTCACATCTACATGTGCTTCCTCATGCAGTATGACCCTGCTTACTGCAGGCTACAGTCTGTGATCCATAGCTATGAGCATTCAGCTGGCAATTTGATTTAGAAGATAAAGCCTGAAAATAGCTTCATTTCACATATATTACTTTCTGACTGCTGCTGAGATTGCTCAGCCAGGGTCCAGCTGTGGAAATGTTAAAACTATTCATCAGGCATGAATATTCATCAGAGTGGTATTCTTATTTTCCCACACATCACTGGGATGGCAGACACAACTGCTGTGTGAGAGGTGTGAATTAACCCTCCAACTCTTTTTAAAAGTAAAAAGCTCAGGTACCTCAGGAAGCCCAGTGATGTCTGTGCAGTTGAAAGGCAATACCTTCTGGGTCCTCCTAATGCAGCTCTATTCAATCTGCTATTTGTCATGTCAGCGGATCAGTCTGAAAGAACATGGCAATCCAAAATAATGACAAAATCACAATTTAAGCTTCCCAGCTCCTGAGCTCTGTTTAAAATCATGAAGGTTTTTTAAAAGGAATTATTTGTGCTTGCTTTTATAGACTCAAGTCTTTAGGGACAAAATGACAAATTAAAACATTCTGGTTTTAGTTAGATGTTGAGGCTGAGGAGTAATCATAGGATCTGGAGGTTCAAGAAAAGCCAATAAAACTCAGAGGCTTGTAAAACTGAAGATAAAATGGTGGAAACGCTTTGCTAGCAACCTTCTCTGGCTTCAGTAGAAATAGGATTTGGGTCCAATCACAAAGAAAGGCATAATATTTTAAAGGCCAATTCTGTAACCCTTGCTTTCCACATATCCTGTTGAGTTCAAAGGTTTACACAGGGTGATAACTATATACCTTGCATACTGAATACAAAAATTCAAGGTGGAGCTTTCTGCTTCCAGCAGTGCAGTTCCTGACGCTGAATCCCACACCACATTCTCAAGGCTGAGTCCTGGCACTAGACCCACAGCTGCCATAAGCCAGTGCAACTATATTGATTTTGGTGGAGCTACAGTATCTGACATCAATTAAAGATAAGGTCCATTAACTTTCTACTGTCTCTAGAGAATCTGCCCATAGCTTTGTCCTGATACATATTCATATTATAATGGTGTTAATATAAAAGTCATTAGATGACAATAAAAATATTTCAAAGCTTGTCTGGCAGTGTACAATAATAAACCCCAATCTGTGGCAGAAGTGCAGTGCACAGCCTATATGCCATTCTTGTCCTGTTTTTCTTTGTATGCATGCTTTGTACCAGACTTTTCTTTAGGACAGAATTCAACTCCTATTAAACATTTGTTTGAGGACCAAAAAAACAAAACAAAACAAAAAAACCAAAACCAAAACCAAAACCAAAACCAAAACCAAAAACAAAAACAAAAACATAAGTAAGCACACAAACAAATTATGCCCAAAGATTTTCCTAGTGTCACTTGGAACTGATGCAAAAAAAAAAAAAAATACTACTTTAACAACAATATGCTTAAGGTGATGCTTTATTGCTTATAGTTTTTTATTCATATATATGAATCTAATATTGAAGGAAAAGGAATATGTACCTAGTTCTACTAGCATGAATATTCAGATGCCATCAACTTGTGCAGGAGTTTTGATCTGCTGGAGGGTAGGAGTCTCTACAGAGGGCTCAGGACAACCAAAAGTATGAGGTTCCATAAAGTGAAGTGTTGGGTGCTGCTCTGGAGTGACAACAACCCCATGCAGTGCTACAGGCTGGGGAAGAGTGGATGGAAAGCTGCCTGGCAGGAAAGGACATTGCGGTTTTTGGTCAACAACCACATGAAAATGAGCCAGCAGTGTGTCCAGGTGGACAAGAGGTGCAGTGGCATCCTGGCCTGGATCAGCAATAGCGTGGCCAGCAGGACCAGGCCAGGGTTTGTCCCCCTATACTCTACACTGGTGAGGATGCATCTCAAATCCTGTGTTCATGTTTGGGATGCTCACTACAAGAAGGACACTAAGGTGCTGGAGTGAATCCAAAGAAGGGCAGTGAAGCTGGTGAAGAAGCTGGAGCACAAGTCTGATGAGGAGTGACTGAGGAAGTTGGGGGTGTTTAGCCTGGAGAAGAGGAGACTCGGGGGGAACCTTATCACTCTGTACAACAGCCTGAAAGGAAGTTTTAGCCAGAGGGAGATTTGCCTCTTCTCCCAGAAAACGAGTGACAGGACAAGAGAAAACAGATTCAAGTTTCACCATATAAGGATATAAAGAAAAAATTCCCCACCAAAAGTGTTTTCAAGCATTGGAATAGGCTGCCCAGGGAAGTGGTGGAGTCATCATCTCTGGGACCACTTAAATACATGCAGCTTTAGCACTTAGGGATATGGTTCAGTAGTGAACTTGGCAGTGTTGGGTTAACAGCTGATTTAAAGGTGTCTTCTAAATAAATCTATGATTCTATGACTGTATGATTCTATAAACTTACTCCATTGTGGATGCCAGGAGGTTACAGGTTGAAGAGAAACAGGCTAACATTACCTTTGATTTGAACTTCCATCACCTATCTAGTGCACTGTGAAGTTATTAAACCATTATTTGCCTCAACTGTTTTGGATGTGTATGTATGCATACATATCTATGTACATGTATATATAAATAAATATAAACATGCATGATCAAGTAAAGTGTGATGAATTTCAGGTCATGTAAAGTGAATCCCACCCACATGACCTCAAGGTAACCATAAACAAAGCTTGGAATATGTGAGATGAATGTGTCATTCAGGAAGATGGAGATGATAGTCATCATTATACGTAAGAGTTGTCACTTACATACCCCCATTTTATATTCCTCCTGGTAAATTTACTCCAGTCAGGAGGAAAGAAAAAGACGTTTGGGTGTCAACTTGACACTGTCACACCCTAACACATAATTTTAATTGCCAAAGTACAGTGATTTTTAAACTACTGTCAGTTCCTGTTGTTCTATCATGTCCCAAGTACCTGCTCATCAAGCAGTATGTTAGTGATCCTCTAGTTTGCTAGGACACATTACTAAATCAACAGTCAGTGGAAGGAAGATATGAATGCCACTGATCATTTTCCCAACCTGCAAGCTCAGCAGGTACTGCTACTTGCAGTACTATTGGTTTCTTGAGAACCTAGCCCTGATGCCATTTGGTTCAAAGAGATGTATAGCTTCCAGATAACTAAAACTGTATCTGGCTTATGTGAATAAGAAGATATCAAATAACAGTATATATCAAAGCTAAAAACCATGCACTAAAAAAATAGCACTACAGTTTAGGGAGCACCAGCAAGATTTTTGAAACTATAGAAGTCTCATTTTCAAAAGAATTTTGCTTCCAGATGATCATTAATCCTACTGAAAGCCAAAGGGACTTAGGCTAGATTGATTTCAGTGGGAGTTAGTCATTCTGAAAATCTCATTAGGTTACCTGTCCACATCTTTACACTCCCTACTTAAATGTTTTTAATATTTGGCTGCTAAGTCTCTTTTTAAAATGAATACTTACGCTCTAAACTTAGATTGTTAAAAATATTTATTATCTTTTGGTGATTTCAGAGGAAATGAAGTACCTAGGCATCTTTCAAAATTCTCACCACTATTAAAGTTAAATTTGAAAATTGTGGTAAGCAAAAAGGATTTATAACAACTGATATTATATAGCATGTTTCCTTTAACTTTTCCATTTTGAAATGAATGCTGTATTTTGTTCAAAATTAAGCCATTATCTTATGTACCAAGCAGTCATACTGCATTAATGTGGGACGAACAGAAAGCAACGTTCAGATGTGCGCGGAGACTCAGAGCAGTGGGCTCTGCCATCTGCTCTGACATGTATAATGGCTCAGAAGCTCATTGCAAATCCAATATGCAGTGACTGTAAGAGCTCAGAATCAGCATGCAGTGCCACTGCACGACACGCTGAGCAGCTCAGAGCAATAGGCTGTGCAATAGCATTCCTGGGGTTCTCATATACAGAGATGTTTCTCTCAAATTTATTTAGGGTAGAAGGAAAAAAAAACAAAGAGAGAAGAATGGATGAAGGTTCAATATTCAAAAATAATTCCAGGTCAGGGTGCACATTTTGCATGTGACCTGATCACTCAAGAGCTGCATTAATTTATGAAGAGCTTGGGATTGCTTGTTTATGCTGCTTCTGGGAGGATTTATTTTTAATATAGGATTTCAGCAAAATGCTTTATATTTTCCTCAGTTTCTTTTGGAAAATAATAACTAGACTGAATGCAGCACTTTAGAAGATATTTCATTTCTTGGCTTTTAAAATCAATATTTTTCACACTGTCATGAATATTTTTTGCAGAAGCCTTGGCAGCTATTTTTGTTCATTGTAATTGTGGCTATAAGTGAAGATGGAGTACCTTTCTCTCATTATTAAGAGCTTAGTAGCCCTGAGCTAAAGGCTGCAATTCTTCATGTCACCACTGTGGTGGCAAATAAGATTTTCTATTTGGTTTCTAGTAACCTCATTCATCAAGGAGACTGTATTTCAAGTTTATATAGATTTAAGACAAACAAAACTGGACCGTTAAATACTTTTTTTTGTCATAAATTGAATTAATCCATTAGCAAAGAATTAAACTAATGGAACACTAACATTGCTGATATGCTGGCCTATTTCTTTGTGTAAAGAAGGTCTGTGAAGTTAATATAAAAGTTAAATAATTTTTCATTAGTGACGGTTTCAGCATGCTGCCAGCACAATGTCATGCACTGAACACAAGTGTCATCCAAAGTTATTGCCATGATTTTCTCCACAGAACTTTTCCCCTTATACTGTGTGTTTTTAATGTGTGTGTGTGTGTGCGTGTGTGTGTGCACATAGGCCCACGTGTGATGATTAGGAGTGTGGATCATACAAAATCTGGCACAGATGGTTACAAAACTTGAACATAAGAATTCTGTCGAAAAGAGAGATCTGTCCTTATAGATTTCTTGTGGGTTTCTTTCCTTCTTTCTTTTCCCCCCTTCATTTTTCCTACATTTTCTTGGTGATGGTTGAGATAAGAAAGGTTATCCTAGCAGGTAGAAGATGCTAAGTCCCTCTCAATCTTCATATGACATGCCTTCTGTGCTCAGTGACTAACCCCTTCTTCAATTGATAGCTCACACTGAGGGGCTCTGGATGAAGGTTCTAATCAATGCAAGTGTAGAAATCACTTTTCTACACACTGTCTTAGCCAATACCATTTTTCATCTGTTTTAGGTTGTCGCGACTGAAACACATAACTGCAGGTTTTAACTGCAGGTTTGTGATTTGACAAAATTTGAAATTCAGTGAAGACGTGAAATTGCAAATGACTCTCAAAATTAAGTTAGCATAGCCTACATATCATACTGTGCTTTCTTCCCTCTTCTCTCATATCCATTTCTGTTCCTTTAGGGTTCCTGGGAAGTGTTTGAAAATTTGGGGCAGGACAGTACTTTTCACATCACAATGCAAACACTTAGGGACTCCCAGAGGCTATTGTGCCAATTAGGACTTTTTGAACGTCCAAAACTTTGATTAGGCATGCTGGAAAGGGACGTGACATCATGCAAGTATCACAATTCTACAACACTCCTGTTGAGTGCAAGCAGTGAAAAAAGCTTCAAATTTTTTATAGTGGAGTTTAGGGTTCTGAATAACTCTGATCATGTCCCACCATGGAAGAGGCTAGAGTAGGCGCATTATTGATCATGTCATAGCAGAGTGAGGAAGTCCACACCTCCTGATGGTTTTTTTGAACATTTTCTGGCAATTTTCTCTGGATAATTTTTGACCATTTTCAAATTTATTCTTCTCATTATTTTCCTGATCAAAGTGCTTTCATACTTTTAATATAAACATTAATTCAAATTAAGGGAAAAATGAAACTTAGTGAAACTTTTCAGATTTTATATGTCTTGTGAATTCCTCATATCTTGATGACAGAAATAATAAGAAAAGTCTAAGAGTTAATATTTTCATTGTATGTTTTATTTTAATTCTGAACTTTTAAAAAAAAAATCGCATGCTAGACTAAGTATATTAATATTTTTGTTTCTTCTCTGGAACTGAAACATTAATGACTAGACTTTTGAAAACCCACTTTGTCACTCTCCAAGCACTTACAAAACTATTAGATTTCTGAATTAGAAAGGTATCTGATTTGGTCATTATTATTAAAAACAGAGCTTCATTGCAAACACTAATCTGAAAAATGAATCTTAGATTAAGAAAGTATTTTTCTTTCAGGGACTGATCGAATTCTGATTCAAAAATTATAGCTATCCTTATGTGGTTTCTATAAGGCTGTTTGAACTGACAGAGCTAACATTTCATCTCCCGTTGCATAAAAAATAAAAACAATGAGAGTAACCCAAAATTTTCATGTTCCTTAGGCAATCCATTTCTGAAATATTTTTAAAACCAGAAAAAATTCCCTAGCTATTTTCTGGTAGCAAAAATTGCTGCTATTTTGCAGTAGCAGTAAAATATCTCCTTTCTTAACTCTTCCATTTATAACTTTCCATCCAATTATTTACAAACTCAAATACTTTAAAGGCAAGCATAATCTCCGAAGGGCATCAAAAATCTTACCTAAACTCATTTTGTTATTATATTAATGTATGGAGAAATGTGTTCCAATCACAATAAAATAATGTGAACATTGATTTATCAGTAGATGTTTCTAACTTATAAGCATTGTAGTTATTATTTTGATTTGGTTACTCAGGTTACATTCCTGCAAAGATATTCACCTGAACTTCATGTTAAATTCCACAGATGTAATTGGTTTTCTGTGTCGTTGAAGAACCATTACTGCTATTTTTATGGATAGTAGAAATAAGCTGATGGTTATTTAGAAAGAACCTTTTCATAGACAAAAAGAATATTTGCTCTGCTTCCATAATTTTTAACCAAAGAAGGAATTAATCCGGTCATATTCATAATCGTGTCCTTTTCTTGACTTAAAAATCTCCCTGAGAATCAAAGGCATGTTTGTGGTAACTTAACTGAACGCTGGATTTTTCCCAGTGCTCACTGGGCACGTCTTCTTTTTCTGAGCCTGGTGATGCCCAGGTACAGAGGGCACATGCAGCTGACAGGGAGCCAGACCTTGCCACCCTCAGGGCTTTGTTTAGCAGGGTGCTGAGAGGAAACAAAACTTCATTCACTGCAGATAAGGAATCCACTGTTTTCACTACTGGACATGGATAAAGGAGAGTATACCTGAAAGCACAAATTTCAAAGAAGATGCAAATTTATCATAGATAAGGCAGATTGTAGTGGTGCACTTTTCAGTTAATCAGTTCCATATGGGCATTTGGTCCAAGCCTTTATTTGGTTGATGGGTTCCCTGCCCTTATTAAAGTGTGATGGGCAGTTTCATACTATACTGTTATATTTATCCCATTTTTTTTCCCCACCTCCATAGAGTGCACTCAACTACCCCTGCCAAATCCCTTTGTTTCACTGACACCTGGGCCTCTCCATCCATTGCAGCCTATGCCCTGGTGCTTAGAGGGTTCCAGGAAAGCTATTGATTAGTCCATAGATTCTAGATCCCTCTCCTCCATTTATTCATTAAATCGTATTTCAGGTACCCCTTTTGTTTTTGGGTCACTCCCCCATGTCCCCAACTGGTTCCAAGTTTGTACCTTCCCTTTTTGCCCACCCCACCTGATAAGGTGATGTTTGAGCCCGGGAAAATCACTTCTACATGATCACCCAGGGTGAATAAACCAGCTTCAATCCCCACAGAAATCCTCCTTTCTTTCTTCACCACTGCCACGCTTCTGCTACATGCTTGAACTCACAAATCAGGATTATTAAAGTCAGGTTGGTGAAAGGGCTACCCAGGAATGGGACACGGGATCCCAAGGCAGCACCGAACCACGACTTTAGCAGATAAATAGATTTCTAAGATTGCATTTAGGCATAAGAGTATTGTGCACCAGCTTCAGTATTTTTCTTCATTTCTATGTCTCTTTTCTTCTTCTATTGACTGATTTCTTATGAAGATGTATTTTCATCACCAGAGAGGCTGCCTCTACATGACAATGCCACCAACCCTTTCTTGTGTCCAGGCATCCCAATGTTGCTCCACCAGTTTCCCTGGTACAAGTATTTGTACAGCCACACTGTAAACAAGATCACAAGTGCTGCCTGGCAGTCTCTGTTGGCAGTCAAATAAGATCTTCTGAGAGAAGTGAAGATCTTGCCTTCTGACAGCTAAGGAGAGAGATCCTTGTATGATATGATTTTTGAAGTGCATTCTTTGATTAAAAAAATCCTTCTGTGATTGTAGGCTTATAAATATATGCATTCTTAGTAAAAAATGCAAGCATTGGCTGAGTATTTTCTCATTTATTTCAGCTGACATGACAACATACACCTGAAATTAGATGTGTTGAAGTTCACTTAAATTATGTCTCATTTTCTGAAGTTTCCTCATGATCCAACATCAACATAAAATATGTTTTGATTAGAGAATTCAACTGTGACTCTGAGTATTCCACTTTGAATCTGATCCAGAATACTAAATCACCATTAGCTACAAATCTTTTGAACATTTAACTGTTCACAAAAGAGAGAAGAAAATTATATCGTTATAGCCATTTTAAAAATCATTTTGTCACCACAGTGTTCTGCATATTCTAATAGTCTAGTTTTTGTAAGCTATATTAAATTTAAAATGGCTCTGGGAACGTTCTTGATAAATTCTCAATGGTTAGTTCCATTAGCAAAGATTGGTTTGCTTGTCTGGAAATGAACCAACGAGTTCAAAGTGTTTTATACAAATTCTTGGTTGGAAATAGGTTATTATTATAGAGCGCCATTTGTATTTTCCCTATTTTGAACGGGTAGATCAGTTATCTAATCTCCATACTGAATAATTCAACTAAGTTTTCTCTATTAAATATTTAATCTATTCAAAATTATACAGACCCAATATATATCAGTTAAATGCATACATTTATGGAAGCTCAGTTTTATTAAACCCAATTAAATATTGAATCAAATTTAATAATTAAACTAAATTACTTAATGGATCAGTTTAACATATAACTTCAATTTATGCCACCATACTCAAATAACAAAGGAATAAATATTGAATGGGTTAAAAGTAACCATGCTTATCTGCTGCTAGAAATATTTCTTCTCAAGTCAAGAACTAAGAGGTGGATGCATGTGACTATGAACAGAAAGACATAAATTTCTCTGCCATTGATCTTCTTAAAATAGAAAACAGAAAATGTCTGCTACTATACTGGCCAATACAGGCAAAAAAATAGAAAGAAAATGTAGTCTGTATATAATTGGGTTTTAGAAACCTATTCATAAATTATCTAAACATAATTTAATAACAAAGAGCTTTTTAGGGATATTCTTTTCCAAGCACCTCTTCCCTCATATTTCCAGCCCGAGTTATGCACTATTTTAAAATGCACTCATAACCTGTGATTCATTGTAAGCTATGTCAGCCAGACTCAGGAAAAAAATTTTCATTTGAATTGAGCACCCAAAAGCCTAGTAAGTCTAGTGTACGGTGCTAGTTTCAAACTAATTCTTCACCTTCTTTATGAAATACTTCTTTTTAGTCCATTTCAAATTATAGTTCAGCAAGGAATTGGCTTTTTTATTATTTACCTGCATTGACAACTCCATGGGTATGACAAGTACACAAATCTAATAGTTCCACCCTCTCACAGATACACAGGATCAGTCAAAAACAGAACTGAAAAGTTACACAGGATTGATTCAGATTCCAGTACTTGGGTATCACTCTGCTTTTTCATGTCTTAGACTTGCATCCTGATATTAAAGTTAGAGCCTTCTGATGTTTTGGAACTCTGAGCTGAGTTCCCAAGCCTTTTCATGTAAATAAGAAAATGTTTACATTCCTTTGCAATGAGAGAACATTTGAGTGATTGGAATAATCACCAATCCGAGCGATGGGATGACCTGCTTTTGGCCAATACTTGGCCACTTATGTATAGTGTATATAAATAGAGTCAGAAAATTTGAATGAAGAGAATTCTTGCATGCTGACCCCGGACCTGTCCTGCCTCATCCTTTTCCAAACTTCACGAATGCTGCACAAATAGTGCAACACTTGGGCTATAGTAGATAAAGAAAAACTGCCTTGTTACAACTGATCAGTTAACCAGTCTTGAAAAATAACTTATTCAAACTAAATGTATCCTACCCTTAAAATGAAGATGAGTAAACAACATCGGTGGCAAGGACAATGAATAAATTGAGCTAAATGTGAATTTACTGAGCAATGGGAGCATAAATAAATTAACACTGATAACATGCCTCTGGAACAAATAGGTAGGAAAGAACAAAGTGAAGAGAACAGAACTTCTTTGCTTTAATCAGCAACTGCTGAAACAAACTAATATATGGAAATCAATACAGAAAGAAAAGATTGGGTTTAGCCACACTTAGTTTAATGACCAAATAGACTAAAATTCTCTAAAGGCAGTAAGTTCTTAAAGATATTTTCATTATCCAGGTTCCTGATCTATGCACAGGGAACCTCTCTGTGTACCATATTTTCTGGATCTGACATTTTGCAGCTTTTGTGCAGCAAGAAAATCAAAGAAGAAAGTTCTTTATAGAAGACCTATAGACTAACAATTGACAATATTTCTTTAAAATATGTGGAAATGCCACCTAAAGCTATTTGTTCTGTCTTCATAGTAAGAAAGAAAATAATCAGCAATTTGGCAACAGTTGCATTCTCTGATGTCTTCAGTCTGGCTGCATTTTTGGAAGGCCAAAAGACAATTTTATTCAACAGCACTGAATATTCTTTAAAAAAAAAAAAAAACAGAACACAATTTTTTTTTCCAGTTATTACTATAATTTATCATATTTGTACACTCTGATCATGTTTTCTTTCATTAGAAAGATTATAAGTTTCTTAAATAAATTTAAGAAATTTAACTTAAATGAAAAAATAATGAAGTGGTTCCTTAGTCTCAGTGGATGCCCTAGGTGCATCTCAGCTGCACACTGGGGAAACATGGGACCCTTCAACTCAGAGTCTGCCAAAAGAAAAACAGAGTGAGCAGCTCATTAGTCAGCCACCCTCTAAAGGCTGTTTAGTTGGTGGAAGAGCGTACAGGGGATAGCATAACATACTCTTGGAAGTTAAAAAGTATCTTCTGAAAGTAATGCATCAGAAACACACATCTGCAGGACTTAGAAAATATTATTTAATATCTGAAGCCCATAAGAGAAAACAAACCAGCAGAAGTCAATAGTGTATTACTCTCAGTGCATCTTCATCCCTCTCTCCTCTTAAGCTGTACAAACCAGTAGGAAGAGATCACTATCATCATTATCCTATTGTAAAAACAGCTGTAGTACAGTAATGCCTGTACTGATATTTCTGGCTTTGGATTTTGAAAACAAACAAACAAACAAACATATTTTATTAATAATAGCACAGGAAAAGGAACTCCACCATTTTTTGGATTTGTTTTTTTTTGGGGGGGGGAGTCACACTTTTGCACACTGACAATACAAATATGTGTTCTGTTCATCTAAGTCACAGTCTCATGATACTTGAACAGGGGTATTTTATAGTCTGAGTGCCTCCACCTCATAGAACTCTGAGCTTTTGAAGACTGTAAGCTGAAAAGAAATTCCTTTTTGTGCATGTAACCTATAGGTATTCAAAGAGCTTCACATTTGCCCTTTTAATAAGTCTTTCAATACTCTATAAAAACAACGTTATTATGACAGATTCTCTGGATGTAAAAATCAGAATAAGTCCAAATTATAGGAAGATATATTAAAAAATAAGTATAGTCCTTAAAATGCCAGTCGCTCACATCCTTTCTCTTTGCATTCTCCCACAGCAGAACTTTGCTTTCAAACATTACAAAATTTGAAGGCTGTTACATTACAGAATTGTTGTTCATTGCAGTAACATCTCCATTAATGGCTTGGACACAGGACCTGAAGGAACACTAAGTTTGCAAATGACACTAATGTGGGAGAAGCTGCTGACCCACTCAAGGAAGAGGGGCCCTACAGGGAGACCTCAACAAATCAGAGAGATGGACAATCATCAAGCGTAGGCAGTTTAACAAGGGCAGGTCCCAGATTCTGCACCTGGGTTGGGGCAACCCTGGGGTGTGTGTGTCAACCAGAGAACAAATGCTGTGAAAAGGGACCTGGGGGTCCTAGTTGATGGCAAGTTGGATGAGCCAGCAGTGCCCTGGCAGCCAGGAGGGCCAACCCTGTCCTGGGGGGCATCAGGGACAGCATCACCAGCCAGGCAAGGGAGGGGATTGTCCCACTCTGCTCTGCACTGGGGCAGCCTCACCTCCAGTGCTGGGAGCAGGTTTGGGTGCCACAGAATAAAAAAGACATTAAGTTATTGGAAAGGGTCAAAAGTAGGGCAGCAAAGATGCTGAAGGGTCTGGAGGGGAAGCTTTATGAGGATAAGCTGAGGTCATTTGATCTGTTTGGTCTGGAGAGGGTGAGACTGAGAGAAGACCTCATTGTGGTCATCAACATCCACACAAGGGGAAGCAGAGGGGCAGGTATCAATCTCTTCATTCTCATGACCAGTGGCAGGACTCAAGGAAATGACATGAAGCTGAATTGAGGGAGATTTAGGATGGATATCAGGGAAAGTTTTTTCACCCAGAGAGTGATTGAGCACTGGAACAGGCTTCCCAGAGAAGTGGTCACAGCACTAAGACTGTCTGAGTCCAAGGAGCATTTGGAAAATCCTCTCAGACACACGGTGTGACTCACGGGGTGTCCTGCATATGGCCAGGAGTTGAACTCTATGGTCCTAATGGGTCTCACCCAACTCTGCATATTCTGTGTTTTTATGATTCTATGATACATCATGTCAATTTTGCTCAGAGGTAAAACGATGCTAGGTCTGTTTCCTGCCTTGGGAAATTCTCCTGCTCAGAAATCTAGTCTGGAAGGCATAGAGATAATGTTATGGAAGAATCCAGGCCTCTCATCTTGTATGGCCTGATCTCAGTAATTCACTCAGGAATGCAGTGAATTGAGGCTCCTTTATCTTCCTCCATGTGGGATCATATAGTGTGTTACAGTCCAGTTCTTGTAGAATGGAGAAATAATAATGTATAACTCAAATCAGAGCAATTGAAATAAGTAAAATACTAGAATTAAATCATTAAAAGGCATATCCATAATTTATGTATATGTATTTTTTAAAAACTGAACGAATGTCTATAAACATGTCTTTTAGAGGAATGGATGAGAGGAGGAAAAAACATGTTTTAATAAAATTGTACTTCAATATATTATGTTTTCATAATACTATGATCATAAAAATGCAGAAATACTAAAACAAATAAAAGACATCTCTCCTTCCTAACCCCTGAATTTACCACGTAACATTATGAGAATTCAGCCAAGTGAACCAAGAAGCTCCAGTGTCAAAATGAGTCAGTGGTATCCTGCAGATGTGTGCTAGCTGCTGAACTCGTGGTATTACATCATTGTGAATGCAGGTACTAAGCTTCATTAGAACAGATTGTTTTTAGTTCCTCTGTGATATTCTCCCCTCTTTCCACAGAAGCCAGCACTTTCTCAATTCTCTTGTCTAGATGGTTGTACAGCTTGGGTGTTCAAGACAAGTAGGGAATTACAGCACTCAATTTTGCAAAAGCAATTGGGATACTGATTAGCAAAGGTTATCTGGGAAAGGAAACATCATGAAATAGATTTCTGCCTACTCCTTGTTTAACTCCTTGTTTACAGGTGCACGGGGGTGTAATAGTTCACTACTGAAAAGTATGGTGCTGGTCTGAGCTGTTGCAAATGTCTTCTATCTCTGAGACTTCTTAAATATGTGAAGCTAAGAAGAGCCTGGCTGGAAGGAAGGTAACGAGAGCAGCTTCCTCTTTTATCTTTGCATCTGTCACATTGCTGAAGAGAGAAGTACACTTAGTTGAAGAGAATGATCTAATCTCCCAATATATTCATGACTCACTTTTGACTATTTTAGTCCAGACAGCAATCAGACATTGGCAAAGTTTATTCAGGCTGCTATTCATTTCTTAACTTTTCCACATTTAAGCCAAGTTGAGAAGTCAGATTTAGAGCCTGTTTAAGGCATCTACCTACAGATTCATACAACTGCTAAATATAATGCAAAATATCTTATCTCAAAATGTAGTTAGTGGAGATAAAGTCAGCGAAGAAAACAGAGATGAGAAAGCAATTCAGCTCACTCTAAAGTGAAATTAAAGACCTCTTTTATGATGAAATTTAGCTGCCAAAAATAAGATTCTGGAGCCTATTTGGAAGTTTTGAGTGCCCTCAGCCTACAAAGATTCAAACTTCTAACTGAGGAATTTTGAGTGTGAGCCCTTGAGTTAGAATACACATTCACTGGTTCTTGGGTGATATCCATCAATCTGTGCAGACATACTGTGTAAAACCTGGCATCTGAAAAGCTGCTCAACACTTTTGTTTGGACAGTTCCTGTCTGGTTAGCTGAATCACTCCCTAAGTTTAGTAGGTGCTAAATCTCCCTAGGTTGTAAAGGGAATTTTAGAAGCATGAGCTGATTTTAGCCTAATACAGCAATGCTCAGTATCATTTGAGAAGCCCTAAATGCAAGATTTGGAGATCTGACAAAGATGTGACTCATGGAAGATGTGCTGTTTTCAGTCCAGGTAGAAAGTCTGAAATGTCTAAATGGACAGTAAAGTCCTACATGCAGACAACAAAACCGGGCTCTCCCTCATGTGCAGACATCTGCACAGCCTCCTCTGTTCACGTGTTCTTGGACAGTCCATTGGTGGGTTCCATTGAAAAGAAACTGTTTCAGATTGAAAATCACATTACCCAACCTTTACATTTTAGACCATTTTCTGAATCATAGACTATGTCCTAAAATCTGCAGGAATTTAAGTAGGATTTTGTCATTTATAACATCCAAATGTCCCTTCATTACAAAGAAACTCTGTCAATCCAACCTGTTACCATTCATTCGTAATAGACAGAGTCAGTTCCTTTGGAGAGGTCCCAGAAAGGAGTCGGTTCTGGCTGTGTGTTCCTGCCTTGGCTAAAGAGTAGGACTTAGTTTGTTGGTTTTCCTTGCTCTCCTACTGTGAGATCATAATTTGGTCTTCAATCAAGTGAAGAAAGAAATTTTGAAAAATCATCAATGTCCTTATAAACAGCTACCGATGGTTCATATGAAAAATGTTAGATCTTTCACAATTTTGCTGGCAAGTCTTCCCCTTCACTGTAAGATGACCACCGTAGTTAAGAAAGTGAGAACTATTAAATAACAATTTTCCTCTAATTATCTTCCTTTTTGTTTTGAGCTTGTGATGGGAATGGGAGAAAGACGCCTTTAAAACATCAAACTTCAAATTGTACTTTTGCTGCTACATACCTAGAGAGGTATGTACTCATAGTTTCAAAAGTTTAAAATCTACACTATTTGAGTTGTTAATTTAAATTTGATATTCCAGCCTAATGAGAAGAATTTTTGCAGTACCAAAAAAACCAGAAATTAGGGAAATATGCCTGTGGCCTACAGAGACACAGTAATCAGTTTTGGCTTCACTAAATCTTTTTGAAATGTGGGGGAAAAGAAATTAAATTATGACATATAATGCATATATTTGCATCTGTGTGAGGTTTATTATTTCATTAGCAGGAGATTTGAAGGGTTATTTCATAGAACTAGTCAAATTACAGAGAAGAAAATAATAGGAGAATGCCTTACAAAGGCTGCTTCTCAGACAAGAAGGAAAGGAATGTTGTGAAGTACATGTAAGGGACAGATATCCCTAACAGCTCTGGGAAATACTTCCAAAGACAATCCATTTGCGTGCTAATTTTTACCTTTTTTTCAAAATACAGCTATTGGTGAGGGCAATCTGTGAAGATGGGAAGTGATAGGACTGATGTTTTGAGATGTCTATCTGCAGCTAACACAGAATAAGTGCAAATGCATGTGGAGAGCCCTGTCTCTCTGGGGATGTGCATCTGTGGCTGAGAGCCAGGCAGGACATGCTGTCACCATGTCCTTGCTGCCAGCCAAACCCGAGTCTGGGTCCCCCAGACCCAGATTTTTTGCAGCAATGCCAGCCACAATATCTCCACTTTAATGCCTTCTTCAGAATTAAAATAGAGGAGAAAACACCCTACTCAGTCTGGTCAAACTTAAAGATCTTTCCAAGGATCAGACAGGCTTACAGGTTGTCCTCATCCTCTCCAGATAACTATTTTTTCTGTTGCTCTGATTTTCATTTTCCTGCTCTCTCAGAGAACTAATCATATTCTCTCACTGGAGACAGGTGTTAGCTAAATACTGATTTAATTTTCACAAGATTGGCTACTGTTCTTTCTTCCTCTGCTGCTCTGTTATACACTGGGGAAATGAGAAAAAGGAGAGTTAAATCCATAATTCTCAGTATGAAGGAGGGGGCTGTACCCTGATGCCCTGTCAAGAAAATAGTCTGTGAACAAGTAATCCTAGAAAATAAAGTCACTGCCATGCAACCTCCACACAATTCACAGAGAGGTCCTCTGACTTCTGCTGGAGTGATGAGGCCAGGTATAAGGGTCAAGCTTAGTGTCACCTTTAAACTGGTGTTCTGATATGACACATTATCAGATTGGGCCTCTGACAAATGAGGGGTAGGTTTTTTAACTAAAAAAAAAAAAAACTGACCTGTGAGTAACTGCATTTAAAATGTTGTTGAATACCATATAATATTTAATAATTAAAACAGTTATCCAGGGAGATGAAGACAGACAACATTACACTACATTCCCTCCCCAGGTTTAAAAGTTGTGTTCAGATGCACAACTCTTCAGCATGAAAAACTGAAATGTTCTTCTCAGAGAATGACCTGAGAATTTCTATTTTAGATTAGTGTGAACTTCTCAACTTCCGTCACATAGAATCTTAAATTACAAAAACTAGTGTAATTGCACTTCATGAGAGGATAATGCAGAGACCTGTATGTTCTGTGGGCAACAAACACCTTATCATGCATTTCCATTTGTAAATGTTACTTCATTAATGCCTTTGTCTCTAAGACAGACATTCATCTTGTTTTACTTTAGCCTTCTAAAAATTGTCTATTCTGTGTAGTCAATCAGAGGCAATGGCATTTCCAAAGAATGATTAATCTACTTACTGATTCTGCAGGTGTCTATTCTTCCTTTTAACGACAGAGTTCAACACCTCGTTTAGGCTGGCCATGAAGGGATGGGATTCAGCGGCTTAAGTAAAAAATGTGAAATGCCATTGTGTGTCCTAAAGCATTGCAGGAATTTGCATGCTGCTCAAAGATACTAGACAGGATGTAAGAGAGATTGCAGACAGGGCAGTCAGGTGGGATATTCCACCTGTCACTATATATCTGGCTGGATGACCCGTTCCTAATTTCTAGACAGTTAAGGAAGTTGTGCCAAACCCCACTCTAAAGATCTAAATCAGTTTCCCAACATTGTACCAACAGGAGATAAACTTTACATGACTAAAGCAGCAGCAGAAAGGCAAGAGGTCTAAAAGAAATCTGTGATCTCTTCCTAGAAGAGAGCTTAGAGGAAAATTATTTTAAAGATATGCCATTCCAGATACCCACATTATTTCTGTAGCCTGACTTGTCCTTCAGTACTCCAATTCATGGAGGAAGTAGGCAGGACTGTACTCTTCAGTTTCCATGTGGTATGTTCTGTCCAAATCTGATACCACAAGAACTGCAAACAGCTGCACAGAATTTCAGATTAGTTAGCCCCATTGACTTTCTAGTTCTGGCTCACCTAATGGTGCTTCTAACATTTCCAGATGTAAGTTTCATATGAGAAGCAGTGTTTATTCTGTGGTGACATTGTTTTCTTATTTAAAGTAAAAATAAATTAATTTTATTTTCCAAGAATGACTGTTGCACTAGAAGACCTTCTGCTACATAAGACTTGGTTCTGAACCCCAACAAGCAATTTAGAGATAACTAAAACCAGCCAGAAATAATTCTACAAGTCTTAAATATGATTCTGAATATGGAACTGCTTTCCTGCAATGTGATCACTTCAGTCTCTTATTGATGTTACTATTCATACTTTGACCTTTAGCCATTTTTGCTTTGCTTTTCCATTTAATAGGAAATTGATGAATCCATCTACCTGTTGTTGGATTTGTTGCCCATCAATTCTGAGCAGTAAATTTCATTGCCTACCCACTAAAAATTCAACTAATAAGAAGCTTTTTTTTAAAACTAAGGCATATTTATTGCAGGTATTTTTCAAAATACCAAATCAATAAAGTTGCAGCACATAGCATATCTATAGTTTGCAATATAGAAGGAAAACAACTTCCCAAAGAGGTGTAGCACAATAAATGTACAAAGCAATGAATATATAAAAAACTATAAAATGATACTGAAATGTCAGTGTGATGCTAAGTAACAGATAATAGGAAGTAAAATCAAAAATGACCACCAGAATAGAAGTCACATTTTAAAGGTCAAAATTTTTTATGGAATTAATGCATAGCCATATCCCTCTGTCTTTCCTCGTCTTAGGACTCATATATTCCAGTTGGGAGTATACCTTAATCAAGACTAAACAATACTGCCCCAATATTTGAGAATTATCACAGACAAATCCTATAGACATAATTGGTCTTTGTAAGGCAAGGGGATAGGCACTCAAAGTCCTTATCAGAACAGTCTTTCTATGATTCTCTGAACTCAGATATTAAAAAGACTAAGTTTTGCCAACTAAGTGGAAATGCAGTGATTTCCAATATTCTGATATGAATCTACTGCTAGGCAGGACTTTTTCTAAGACAGAGTCGAGAGTCTGAACACATACATTTCCCAATAGATAGTGGGTTTGCACAGGAGATATGATGAGCTATGGCAACATAAAGATATATAAAAGTAGAAACTGGGAATGGGTAACAATCTTTTGTAATGCATGAATTTCAGACCTCCTTATCACATTTGTATGAGCTAGAAATAAGATAGTTAAGACAAAGTTTTCTTTAGCAATTTTTTTTTTGTTCTAAGCTTCTTCAGTTAAGTTGCCTGTTACAGATAATGAGTTTTGAATATATCTTTAAGAAGGAAGCTATAAAAATTGTGTAATTATATGCCACAAATTGACTTGTCTGAATCAACACACACAAGTAACTGAGGGCAACCATCAAACCACAGCCAAAAAAAGTAGATTTATTTCATTACCTCCCTAGCAACGTTGGGCGTCAGAGACAGGCGGGAGAACAGGCTCCGTTCGGCTCAGCTGATCCTAGCACATAGCAGGAAGAGTGTTGGGGATGGATCACTGCCTGCCTCACTGTGCAAAAAGCTTTGGACATGTCTGTGAGAGTGCGCTAACCCGCCACAGGAATGCTACTTCTCAAAACAGGCTACAATGCAAGGTTACAATGCAAGATGTAACCAAAAGTGTGTATTCTACCATCATCTTCATAAGGGGTTAAAAGCAGGTGGGGTGGTGTTCCTTATCTCCTTCATGACTCGTCCCTGATAACTCCGGGGTGTGGTGGTGCATTTTTTAGTTAATCTGTTTCATATAGATCTATAGTCCAAGCCTTTAGTTGGGTGATGGGTTCTTGTCAATAGGGTGATGGGTGGTTCTATATTGTGTTGCTATGGTGACCCCGTTGTTTTCCCCTGCCTCTACAGAGTGTTCTTAACTATCGTTGCCCTGTCCCTTTGTATCTCAGACAAAGGGATTTGTACCTGGCTTATTCACCACTTGCAGCATACGCCCTGGTAATTGGGAAATTCTAGGAAGACAATTGTCCGTTCTATAGATTCTGGACTCCCCTCCTCCTTCTATTCATTGGATTGTATTTCAGGTACACCTTTGGTTTCTAGGTAACTCCCTCAATGTCCCTAATTGGTCCCAAATTTGTATCTTCCCCTTTCCCCGCCCCAGTTCTTAAGGCAACGTTGAGCCCAGGAAAGTCACTTCTGCAGTGACCACCTGGGGAATAAATCATCTTCTACTCCCACAGAAGTCTGCCTTTTTATTCTTCACCATTGCCATACTTCCACTTAAAACTCGGACCCACAAATCAGGATTATAAAAGTTGGTTCAGTAAAAGGGCTAGCCTGGAGGCAGCATCGAACCACTTTACCAGGGAATATCTTCTGCTAATGAGTCATGGAGATTCATAGCATGACTTATAAAATTACATCATCCCATTGTGAAATGCTCTGCACAGGGGGAGGAACAAAGCATTCCTACCTGGCTGTAATCTGAGGTTGGAACACCATGAACTGCCTTATCTACTGGATTCCCAGAGGACAAGAGCTGTGTAACCAGCACTGGACCTTCAGAGGAAGAGCAGATCCTTCTACAGGATCACCGCTTCAACAGAAACACATCTACCACTTCAAGAGGACTGCAGCCACCATTTAATCAGACTGCTACCATTGCCCTGACCAACAGGGTGTCAGGTTATAGCCTGACTCTGTCAGTTTAAGCCAGTGTTTTCTGCCTTTATCTTAATTAACCTATTAAACTGTAATTCTGATTTGGAACCTCCCACTGATTTGTTTTCAAACTAGTACACAGGCAGAGGATGAACATGTCTACAACAGTAGGCATGAGAGGCATGGAGTTTTCCCATGCCAACATTTTTAGAATTCCCAGCTGCAAGGTCACTTTGAGGAAAACTGTTCCCTCCTCCTCCTCAAATTTTCCAGTTTTAACCCTTTCCTACCAACACTTCTGGAGGCAGATTTAAAGAATATGAACCTTCTGGTAATTATTTTGTCTGAATAATTTATCTGGTAGTTCAGTATTCACTTTCAATGCTAAAGATCACCAGTGTGAGATATTAAAGATTGTTATTTGTTCTAATTTGCCCTGAGATGTCCCGGCAATAAAACAAATTTAAGGGGCATAAGGCTAGTTTAGGATCCAGTTGAGGCACTTTAGAAATGTGCCCTCTGACAAGCACCATCAAGCTTCAAATAAGCCCCAAAATGTATCAGGGTATCCCTTGTAAATGCTCTGTTAGCATGTTTAGCTTACTTCTGAATTTACAACCAACGAAGTCAAGATGCAGAGCCTGTGCCTGCTCTCAGCAGTAGACTTAACAAGAGATACAAAACATTGGACAGGGAAAAGGGTAAATTCCCTTCACCCTGGCTGTTGAAGCTGCACTGGGCAGTTGTGTGGGCACGGCTGAAAGATCAGGAAGAAGAACCTTGCAAAAAAATTAATGTTCTGATTTAGCTAAATATTCCCTTTGCCTTCAATATCAAGTTCAATACCTTGCAGAATAACGGGAGAATGGCATTTAACGGCCAAGACCTCACTTTTTAAGCTTGATGTGTCTGTGTTAGGTGACTGAATTAGCTGACCTTTAAATCTTCCCCCATACATAGATATTGAGTCACCTTGGATCCTGCAGATGCTTATGATAACAACTGTAAAATTTCACAAAGAAAGAAACAACATCTTTAGATTCCCATTCATTATTCTTCATTCCCACCTGTCATCCTCAGTCCTTTAGCCTTTAGGATATCACTACCCATCTACTTCTCAGGATACCCTTTTGGGTGATGAATTAAGCTCCCTGACCAGAAGAGTACAGTGTCATGTTGCTGCTCAAAATAAAGATTGTTTTGATGAGGTGTAGTTTGTCTCAGAAACAGAAAGAAAGCACTGTTCAATCTCATGGAAGAGGACCATGGCAATGGGGATATCTTCAGGGAAGGTGAAAGTGTGTCCGTTCCTGCTCTTTCAGTCCATGCCACTAGTTATTTCTTCTGGATGGGTAAACAGGTCATGAAACAGTGTCCTTGCCTGTGACAAGCAGGCATGGTAAATGTTTTAGAGGTTCACGCACATATATTTGTTATGAACTCTTGTTGTGTGATCTTTGGCAACTGCCAAATGTTTAGTTTACTGAATAAGAATAAAACTGCAGAAAACATCTTCAATTTCTTTTTTTCTTTAACTGTCTCAAAAATCCCAATAGTTTTCGCATTTGAATGAAGTTTCTTGACAGACATATGGTCATAACAGAGAAATGATTTTAGTCAGTAAAGCCCTAAGCTAAGCCCAAAATAATTTCATCATTTGTAAATCATTGTCACTCGAATGTTTTCTCAATATGGCTTAATTATAATTCAACACAATGTAAAGCTTCTGGGAAAAGACCTCCATTAAAAGGTACTTCCTGGGAAAAGTGGGAAATCGAGAGCTCTCAGCTAGCATTGCACTTTATTATTATGTATAATTCTTCTGCACCACTGAACATCTGCTAATAAATTTGATTCAAGTTTCCATGATAGCTTTTATCCTCATCCTTCAATCTCTGCATGAGCTTGTATCTGATGAGAGTTGACATTATTTACTTATTGCTGAGAATTCTTATCCTATTAACAATTTAGCCCATAAAGTCATCAGGTAAATTAAAGTGTTTATAAAGATCTTCCTTCTCCGATTTTGAAAATTAAGCAATAATCTTGATTTAGAAGAGAATTTCTGTAGATTCCCTGGAAGCAAACTGACAGATGGTCACCTTGGCAGTATGCTGCAGCAGAGCAACCATATACTTATTGAGAGTTTCTGATGCAGAAGGTGATCAAGAGCATCAGAAGCTATTACTTTTTACTTCAAGGTTTGTCAATCTTCTTTTTCTTTGTGCCTCCACATATATAGATAAGGTAAACCCAGATCAAATATAAAAGTTCCTTTGAACAAGTACAGATCTGTCATATTGATTTGGTGTTTGACTTTGTTCCATGTGCTATAGCTCTTTTCCATGTGGTTAGACCACAGAATTGAGGGTTCAGGTTTCATAAGTCCATTCTGAGATCTTCCTCTGAATCACTGTCTGGCCTTTTCAGGAGTCACTAAGATCAAACTTATCAGAAATGCTTACCAATGTTTCTATTTAAGCCAAGCGTTTATTTGTGCCAAGTTTGAAACACCCACAACGGGTGAATCCTCTTAATGTTCCTGGCCCTTATCTCTGCGTGTGTCTCTTCCTCTTAAAACTGCAATAAAAATTACTCATTTTGTATGGTTATGTGACATAAGAATTTTAAATCTCTCAGAAAGGCTTAGTAGGAAGGTTATAATATAAAAGCAGAATTCTGGGTTTATACATGATAAAAGGGACTATTACTAAACCAGAAGTAGTGAGCTAACAGGAAATACTATATTTGTCTCCAGATATTTATGGTACAGAAGATCAGCATACACATAGGAAAGGGCAAACAGCGTCATCTGAGTTCTGCTTGTCCAAAAGTGCATCAGGAACAGGTAGGCAGGGATACTACGGAGCCAGGTGAAACAGACATACACTCACCTGTGACTCAGCCAGAAGGGAAATTCCCAGCCAAGAAGAGTGAAAACATTTCCATCCTCCTTGCAGCTTCTCGTCCTTTTAAAAGAGGAACAAACTTGTGCAAGAATTGCAAAGGGAGATTTCTTTTCATCCTACAAATTTATTTCATGGATTCTCTAGCTTTCACTATAAGACCATTCAAAAACCTTAATTATGTTACATAAAATAATCATGTAACACTGCTGGAGCTACAGTACTTACCATGTCATGAAGCACAAAAATTTAATTGGCCTGCACCATTGTCAAAAAACTTGTTATTTGAAGTACTGCTGGAAAGGTAATGCGTGGATTGCAGTATGATAGAGCACAATTCAGCTTTTGTTATGTTTTCTTTTTCTGTTTTCATTTTCAATTGCTTAGACTTCCTTTTGCAATACTCTTATACTCTTTTCAGATTATTTTGCAGAACTGATACTTTTGAAACATGGAAGAAAAATGTCAGCTGCACTGTTGGAGTATGCATTCCCTATGGCCTCTGAGACAGGTAATTCAGCCATTCTGTCCAGCATACATATGTACATATGCAATTTTCTTTGTCTTAGTAACTTGTTGCAATCATCATTATTTTATAGCCCTCCTTGGGATTGCATTGCTATACCAATATTATCAAATTCGTTTTATAGGATGAATTGAGCCTAAAACTGTTTTACTCTTTAAAATGAATATAGGAATAAAGATCAGCAATAATTTGAGATTTTGTTCATTGCTGTTGCTTAATTCTATATTTGAGATCAATGCATATTCCACTTAATAATAACTAGCCATGTCAGAAATTAAGAATCTGTCTGCTCTGAATCTATTTGTACTTTACATTGTCCACATGGACCCCACTGCTCCTGGAATCACCTTTCATGTAGAGGTTGTAGGCTTTGTTTGACCTTTTGAATAAAGTGAATATTATTGCAAGTTGTCATAAGAGGTTTGGATATAGTAATTTTATGAACTTTCTTCATTTGTAGTTTAAACCATTTTGCTTTTTGTACTATGCTATACCTTTCTGGTGCATAAATACTTCAGACTGGTTTGATAACCTGTAAATTAAGCATCAGCATTATTAATCAGCCCACATTCAATGCTGGCTCCATTATGTTTTAGAATTAAAGCATACCCACAGAGCTTACTCCTCCAAATTTTTTTCCAGATCTGGAGTGATTCGCAAGGTTTCATAGTTGGACTTCTTCAAATGAAACTGCAGCTAGAAGGACCTGTCTCTAGTGAGTTTGATTTCTTACTACTTTACTCCTGTGGGTAATTACACTGATGCAAAGCACAAATACTACTTAATCAGAATAATAGTATTCTATATGCAGTTTGGACTTGGGTACATTTTTATCCATGCAAAGTAATGAGTATTCTGATCCTTCTTTCCTTGATGAAATTCAAAGAATACACTGAAAACACTGATTTTCTTAATAGTAGCTCCTGGCTTGGTGATGTACTCTGTTTATTGCAAAATTAAATTCTGGTTTATCATGTCAAAGGATAGGAAAGGAAAGGCTGATGATCTGCAATTATTTACACTCCTATGAAAAAGTTTAATATATTTAGTGTCAGAAGTTTTTCCACTAAAATTTCTGTGATGATTTTAGCTATTCTGCACTATTTCAGTTGCATAGGGCATTGAATTGATGGAATATAATTGTCCTGGCTAAGTGCAAAGAGTTAAACATTATCTAGAATGACCCTTTTCTCAAATACAGACTGTTTATTTAAATTTGTTGAAAAGTGAAAATGGAGGACTTATGAAGGAACAATCCCTTTTATTTACACATCTGGCATCCTGGAAATCATTTACTAGTAACTACAAGCAATTATGATAAAAATGCCATTTAGGAAAGTTTCGAGTAGTAATGATAATGAAGCAATGAAATAGATTGTCTGGGGATATTGTGGATTCTCCACTACTGGAGGTCTTTAAGAATAGGTTAGGCAAACATCTGTTTGGAATATCAGCACAGACAGTTCAGCAAGGAGGTAAAACCATAGCAAAGTGCCTTTGCTTAAGGTCACAGACTGCCCCAACACAAGCAAAAATAGAGGTTGCAGTTCCACAGTACAAAATGGGACCAGCTGCATGGACACTCTCCAGGTCACTGACAAAATCTCCACATGCAACAATTTTTCTCTGACATGTAGAATGATTAAGCAATGACAGTAGCTCCATGGGTATGCACTTTACGTAGTGTGAAGGGTTTTTTGCTACATACTGAAGTCCTTGATCTGCACAGGGATCTGGGGAGGCACACTGCTGCCATGCTGAGGTAACAAAGGAGGACGGTTCTGCTTCCTCTTCTCTGTTCTCTCTTTTAAAAAGCAGCCCAGCTTGCTGCCCTGGCTGTCAGACTGAGTACTTCTTCCAGGTCATCACTTTTATAAAATATGCAAGAGCATGTTAACAAGAGCAGTAATCCAGCAAAGTATTCGTATGAATAATTAAACTGAAACTACAGTTGTCAGAAACACGAGCAAGGTACATGTTGTTCATTATTACCTATGCGTTTCCCCTTCACCTCCTGGGGTACTTGCTAATTTGATATTCCTTACTCTCTCCATTTCCAGACTCACCCCAAAACAGCCAGCTGATGCACATTGTGGGCACAAATCATATCACTGATGACATTATTCAGTAGAAAAGTGAGGCTGGGAATGCTTTCTGAAAGGCTGAGCATTGTGCTACCATGTAAGAGGGGACACATCCCTTTGCACTGCAGACTACAGCTACAATTTTTCTTTTGGGTGCAACCTAAGTCTTTTGGGTTTTTGTCCTGTTCAGTACAAACCTAGAGAAGGCAAATCAGGGTGGATAAATCAGGCTCTGGGTTGGGGGAAGTTCCTCTCTACTGCCAACAGAAGATGCCTAAGCAAAGTTCAGTCTCATTAAGCAGGAAGGGCTGTGTAGTTTTACGAAGAGTTTAGCTACTAGTGTTTAAATAGTACGGTATGAGCCACTGCCTCACGTTTCTGCTCCTGCACCGTCATTCCTTTCCTCAGCCATCTTGTATTCACTTAGGCTCATGTGGTACCAGGTTAATAGGGTGATGCAAATTAAACTTCTTCATTTAAAGCTGGTCAGTTTCAACAGGTCATTATCTGCCCACCAAAGACCATACCAAATATGTGCTCCATCACAAGCAGGAATGCAGGTAAAGACCCGCTGGCAGAAAGGTGGAGAAAGAACAAAACTTTAAAATTTGTCAAGTTAGAGCATTTTCCTCCTTGGATTAATTCCAAAACTTCCAGTTATTATTCCGTATGGCCCATATATCTGCTTTCTGTATGCTTTTTAATCACTAATGAAATTGCCTTGGTCAAATGCCTGTAATTCAGACTCATTGCATCAGACCAAGCAGCTTAATTCTCATCAGTGAATCTCAACTCCACAGAAATTTCACTGAAGTCATTCCAGCTGTAAAAATGTTGTGGGAGAAGAATTAAATTCTGTCGTAAATTACTGATTTATTTACTGTGTACAAACTTTAAGGCATTTATTATTTATAGATACAGAGGTAGAAAATATCCACTTTCTGTTTATTTTGGGGAAATTGGGATCATGTTATTATTTGCTTGGTCAAATATAATCTGTGATTCCACTCAACAAACAATACAAGGGGGATAATTTAGAAGTTTTTTCACAAAGTTTATTTAATATGGAGAGGCTCATTATCTTTGACCAGTGCCTTGCAAGCATTTTTCCTAATTTTATCTAATATTGTTGATTTAATTGGGAAAAGTCACTCTAAAGCAATGACATTTTTCTTGCATGCTTTTTCAAAAAACCCAAATAATGTAATTAAGACTATGCAAAGCAAAGGAAAAACAACAACATAATCACCACAAAAGTGAAACCAGCAAAAAAAAAAATTCAATGCCCAAGCAGAACAAAGGCATGTGCATGTCTGCAATAAAAAATCGACACAGTTAATGTACAGGTAGGTGTCCTGAAGATGATCTAATTTAAAAAAAAATTACATTATGAAGGCCTGAGGTGGGAAAAAATAAAGGAAGAAGGGAAGGACAGAATGAAGGGGGTGTTCTTACTCCCAAAGGATTATTCATAACATCACTTTTATCTCAATAGTTTTTTAAGATTTCTAGTTAAAAATGGGTCATTGGCTTAGTGGAACATGACTGAAGAGGAGGTAAAAGGTGCTGAAATCTATTTCTGTGTTATTAATACTACAAATAAGAAAAAAAAATCACCTTCATTTCAAGTGTTTTCAGCAAATTATGATATAAACCAGGAAAAAAACTCTGTGGACTCAGTGGGCAATGGATCAAGCCTCTAAACTTGAAGCCACTGGCAGCTCTCATCAGCAAAGTTAGGTCTTTTGAATCCTCAGAGTTTATGCCAACAGTGGTTGCTGCTGTGCTGTCACCTGTACCTGCCAGTAGCTCTTCTTGGAGGGAGAAGAAAGGACTCCTACTTAGATTAGATTAAAGATACCATGAAAAAGGAATTGGTATGAACAGCTTCAAGATACACAAGCCTTTTTCTGCCTTTGTAAACTACAGGACTTTTGAATGGCATTAGACAGTTGAATAGTGAGCCAGAACAGACATAGTGGTTTTCTTTTTACGCAAAGACCTAAGAAAAAGCTTTTCCCATCAAAACAGAAGCACAAGAAAAGATGCAGAGTATTTTGTGTGTCATCTATAAATACAAGATTTGTCTTCCCATCTTCAATGTGTTAGGAAAATGGAAACGTGACCATTTTGTGAGCACAGAGTAAAGATGCCAACATGACTTCTCTCAGTTAGAAAACATCTTTTTGTTATAATATGGACTAAGGCCAACAGTCTAACCCGCTGAAATCCAGGGTACAGTTGTCATCAAGGGACTGTAGAAAAAGAACAGCAAGAAAATATTCTCTGACCTAAAGTAGGTCTTGAGTGCTAGGAAAGAAGGAAACTCCTTTAATCATGTCATTGTGTTTAGTCTATGTAATTAATCTCCAAACCATGTTCGGTTATTGCTAAAAATAGTATTTATGTACAAGCATAGGTAGAAACAATAATTTAGGTATATTTAAAAGAAAAATAAGTAAATTTTAAAAATTCAAAATTTCACTTTTGTTTCAATTCCTCTGCCAAGAATATAAATAATATAATATTCAAAAACTTATTTTTTGTTAGTAAGACTCCAACAGTAAACATACTTTGTTGATCTGTGTAGGGCAAGAGGTGAAATCACAGAATGTGAAAAGTCCACTCTTTTAATTTATTTTTGTTCTTATGGCATCTTCATCTCTATTAAGGTCGAGGTCTTGGTCCTTGTGTACCTGAATAGTGCATGAAGGAGATGTCAGTGTCTCTACATTGTTCATGTATGTGCATGTAGTCCTTGGCAGTTTGACACCCTTTCATGCCCTAGGACATATTGTACAATACATATACAGCAAAAAGACAGAAATATATGCACAGAAAGCAATATACCCTTGATCATTTTACTAAATTGGTTGTTAACAGCAGAAACAGAGACTTGGAAGAAAAATGGTCACGTCAAATGATCATTTTCAGAAACATTTCAGTGTGCAGTGACTAGTTCTCTGTCTGGATTGTGCCTGACTGCATGTACAGGGTCAGGTAGTCACCATATGTTCTACTAACAAGGCAGATTACAGAAGAAAAGAAAAACAGAAGCTTTTATATAGAGAGAATTATCAAGAAATTCTCCTAAAAATAAAAGAAAATATTTCCTCATTTTATTTATTTATTTATTTATTTATTTATTTATTCAATCCTGGTTTTAACCTTTTTTTTTTCCTTTGAAAGAAATACTCTCTTATATTGCTTTTCTGAAATGCCAGTAGAATTTTTGGATTTTTCAAATACTAAAACCTATTATTTCAGTTAGTACTCTACATTTAGCTATATTCTACTTAGAATGGAATTTCCACAAACCCTTGACAAGCAACACAGAGAAACAGCTTCTCCATCTACAAACTGAACTTATTTGTTTGTCTTTACATAATATTGAAAGCTTCATTAGAGCACCAGATTTTGCTGTTGCCCAGATTGTGGAAGACCACAGCGATTCAATTGTTTTATCATGTAGTCAGAGAATCACAGAATGGATCAGGTTGGAAGGTATCACAGTCGATCATCTGGTCCAACCTCCCTGCTCAAGCAGGATCATCCTGGAGCACATGGCACAGCACTGCAGATGGTCCTTGAATATCTCCAGTCAGGGAGACTCCACGATATGTGTGGCCAATCTGTTCCAATGCTCGGAACAAGGATTGAATTTTCAGGCATTTGCCTGTATTACTTAATTTGAAACTTCCACAACACAGAGTCCAGGACCTGAAATACTGTCCCTGGCCTCCTTAAATAAAGGGAAATAAGTGGTTTAGGGCACAATATACCTGAAAGATTTTAGACAACTTCTTTAGCATGAAATGGACTGCACCTTGGAAGCACCTTGACTAGATAGAAGAGAAGTCTGAGGAGAGTAACTAGGGTGCCAATCTTTGCTGTCTAGAAGGTCATGTAGATCCCACCACCGATATCTAAAAAAAGGTAGGTGTATAATCTAAAGTAATGTATATACCCAAAAGCCATCTGTTTTATATCAATGTGTGGGGGAAGTTATGTGCTTTCTGGAAATGCTATGTTCTTTTTATTGATTTTCAGCTCAAATAACTTCATCCCTCTAAAAAACTTAACCAGTATATAGAATTATCTAAGCCACTTTATAGTCTCAAAATAGGAATTCCCAAATATCTCAGTAGTTCAGAGAGATAGGATGAGTCAATTTCTGTACGTGACATTCTCTTCATGGGCTTTAGATGAATTGCCAAAATTATGCTGAAAATAAATCTCAAATTTTAGATGACTGCAATTATATTTTTATATATAGTGGCCTAAGTATACAGGTTGCACAAAAATAAAACTTTTCCTAATTGAGTTCAGTATTTTCATTAAGGCTTTGATGAAAAAGACAATTTTTAGACCACCCCTTCTGTGACCCATTATTCAGGCTGATTATTAACCATTTCAGTGAATTGTGTTCCAACTTCACGCTACTTTCAGATTTGATCTGATCCTCGTACTTGTTTGGTCTTATAGAACAAACCAAACAATCATAATTTTTCAGATTGTGTGTACTATAGAATAGGAATGTGCTTGAATGTCCATATATGCATATGCAATTAAGTCCTGCAAAAAGTTTTCTTTTCTACCAGGGCTCAGTCAGTCATGCTGTTATGCTGATCATCCTCTTAATGGTTACAATGTCCAAACATTGTGCACATTATATCCTTCCCATGAAAATGATTAGGCACATGTAATTTGGCACGTTCTCAGAGCAATGATTAGACTGCTCAAGAGCATTATTAGAAAGGTGAAAACAGAGTCATCCATCATCCCAAGTGTATCATGTTTACCACAGTTTCTAAACAGCTGGACCTGGGACAGGAGGTTAAGCAGGTTCTGCTTTTGATTTCTGTTATCTTCCTGTCATGCTGCTCATGCTGATCAAACAGTGAATATCTTTTTGATTTCAAGTTTTAGTTTTGTAGTTCCCCATATTTCTTCAGAATACTCAGGTAGGCTGCTTCAAAAACTTTTTTTGCCAGAAAGACAGCTCTTTTCTCTTCTGTTCTTTCTGCATCTATTATTAATAAATCAATGTTCTAAATATATAGTCCATTATTAATGAACTTGCTTTCCTATGCTGCATTGCTTATGCATTCCATACTTACAGTGTTTATGTACGTATGGAACCTTCTAACTTCATTCCATTTACCTGTTTTGGGGTTTACATTTGTACTGAATCCTGACTTGGAACCAGAACAGTAACTGGTGTCATTAAATTTTGGAACACCTAGACCAAAAAAATGCCCTAATGTAGGTGCATGTTAGGCAGTACATGCATTGGCAAATCGCATGGGGCAATAGTTGTGTACTGTCTGTGGAATGAGACAGTTGTTAACAAAGACTTGAGATCCATCCCACACATGTTCTCTGGCAGGGGAATTACTTCAGACTAGGTCTCATATGGGTAGTATTAGGGAAATGTCCATTTGTGGCTGAAGTCTATTAACTTCATCCATACCTCCATCACATTCTCCAGCTTAGCTTCAGACAAAAAAAAAAAAAAAAAAAAAAAAAAAAAAAAAAA
>VZSR01003807.1:35590294-35628991 GCA_013398615.1 Brachypodius melanocephalos
GAAGGAAGGAAGGAAGGAAGGAAGGAAGGAAGGAAGGAGACAAAACTAGAACATTTCAACTTAAAAGTGAATGAGGAGGTCAGAAAGCAAATAATTACAGAGCTGAAAGCAGAAGTCATCTTCAAGACTACCAATTCAGTGTCACAGCCTTCATTTTCTGCTGCTCCTTTATTAGTCCTAGAGGCAAAGGAAGAAAAATGACATTAAGTACTATAGTTATATTTTAATTCCTTGGAAAGTAGAATAATTTAATTTATAAATTTTAATTATGTCCCATTTTCCACAGTTGTCTTCAGCACTCTCATCTAAATAAACCCTCTTGATTATTTTTAGTATGACACAAATTCCATAAGCTTTCTAAAACTCTTTTCACTGTATATAACAGATCCTTTAAATATTAGATGTATATTTCTTCTGGGTGAGTCTATTACCACATACAATATATTAGCAGACTTTGTACAATTAATTCCTAAGGCCCAGTTCAAAAAATAAGGAGAACTATTTGCAAGGTACAAAGTCTGACAAGAAAACAATGATACTTATTTTTGGATATTCTTCAAAATATTAACAGTTATTGAAAAATAGCTGGTAATATTTTTTTAGTTTCTTATAACTTTGCCAAATTGAAAGCCATTATGATAAAATTTGCTGTGGCAGAGCTGTGCTTCATGACAGACAACAAAATTCATCAAATGTGACCAGCTAAAGAATGACAGCTTATCCCTCTACTGTAACTATCTCTTACTCCATAATCTCAGAGGTGATTATTGAATCTCTATTTTTTAAAAAAAAATTAGTCCATGCATTATTTTTCATATAAATATAGATATTATTATTCCATAGTACTGCAAGAACATGTGACCCTGCAGCTGTCTGGGAAGTCCTAAAATAGCATTCTGATGGTTATCTTAAGAACAAGTCCATATGTCTCCATGGATAAAATCTGAGCAAAGGCCACACTAATTCATCATACTCTGGGCATCAGATGAAGAAATCCAATGGAAAAAATAGCGTGTGATCACTTTAATTGCCCTGATAGGAAATTAACTGACCTTAAGTAAAGTTGCAAAGGCAGCCGGCTTTCCTTAATGTTGAAAGTTTTGTCTTTGCAAACTTGGTAGTACTTTTCCACCACAAGCTTTTCTCTCTATGATTTCCTGGACAACATATTATCCCTCACATATTTTACATACAAAACTTGCAATTTGGGGAAAAAGTATTTCTCTGAGATATCAGTTCATAAATATTTTTTGTGCTTCCTCAGTGGAAAAGAGTCTCCATTTCTTTGATTAACATTCTGCACTTATGTTCTCATCAAGCTTCTGTAATAAAGCATAATCAAACTGGATGTTCCATGAATTTAAGATCTGTTGTCCATGTGCATGCTAGGTCAGTGCATCCCAATTGAGAGACTGGAGGAAAGGAAGAAGAGTAAAATTGAGGAAGGTACTGACAATATCAGTCAAGTTATTTGATTTGACTTTCCTCCCATCTTCAGTGTGCTCCAGGGATTCTGGGTGAAATAATATATGGCCACCACATGCTTTTCATCTTCCCAGAGTAGCTTCCAATGACAGTAACAAGAGGAAAGAATCATAATCAGAAAGCTACAAGTTTAAGAAAAAATCCCTCACATGAAATCTTCCCTCTTCAGCTTCAGCAGTATTCAAATAAACACTACTTATATTTGCATAAATAAGACATAAATCTTATAGACATAAATCCATCTTTCTGTCTTCAAACTAAACCTTGACTCAAATTTTAACAGGGGACAGGGAAAGAGAGGGAATAAAGCAAAATATATGCAAAGGCTCCTTTGGAAGAGTCCAGGTGTTCTTTCTGACCACCTTCCCATTAGTGTATCTGAGGGAAGAATGAGGAACTATTACTTCAACAGAACAGTCTTTAGCAGCCTTTTGCATCCAAAAGTTAGGTTATTCTTCACTAAATAGTGTTTGTTTATTTATTTAGTGTCAAAAGTTTATCCTCTAGATACTACCATGGTTAGTATATACATAACTAAGGTAACTTTTCTAAAACTGCTGTTCCAGGTCAGGTGAATCACTCATAACTTATTTTTCCATTCATACACTATGGACTTGCCCCAGAAAAGCAGTCTTAATCCCTATTTTTTATCTATTGAGACTAGTTAACCTGGATATGTCCCTTAAAACTATGGAGGTTGTGGATATATTCAGTTGCAGAATTAAACTCTTTGGGGGATGCTCAAACATAGGTGTCTTGTCCCATTTGAGATACCCTACAATATTCAAAACACATACGTGCACCTGGTGGATTTGCACAGGAGTTAGGCACCATCTGTGCTCTTCAAAGGCAGCAGCCACAAAGCAGGTGACATAATATAGGTGGAGATGTGTAAGAAACTGGATCATGAGCAGGAGCTTCTACAGAAGTCGTATGGAATACAGAAAGATGCCTTTGGAATACACACGCAAAGAAATATAGCAAGCATCATGCATCAAGGTTATAAGTTCTTTCTTACAATTTTGAAAAAGAAAAGCTTTTCTGTGTTTTATTTTTAAAAAATGCCATTTGAAAGTTTTTAGTCCATTTGTTATCATCCTGATATAAATAATGCTTTGACGTGGTCCTCTTCACCTCAGTCCTGCACAATGGGGTTGCATCTCCAGACTATTCCTGGGGTACCTGTCCTTGCTTCCCTTGCTGGTGCATGTCCTTATTGAGCTTTAGCTTGACCAGCAGCTCTCGACTCAGCCATGTGAATCTCTTGCCTTCCTTGCCTTATTTCTTGTGCCTGGGGCTCACTGGTTCTTGGGCTTCTATCTAAGAAGATATCCTTAATAATCTGCCAGCTCTGTCCTGCTCCTTATACTCAGGAGCAGTTATCCAGATGAAAGTATTGACTAACTCCTTGAAAAGCTGGAATTTTGCTGGGATCTAACTTTGCTCCCTACCTGGCCCGTGTTCCTCAAGACTGTGAGCTCCACTTGTGTCTGATCACAGCAGCCCAGCCTGCCTCCAAGCCTGACGTTCCCAAAGAGCTCACTCCCGTTGATCAGGTCCATCATCACCTTCCCTCTGGTAGGGCTCTCTATTGCCTGGCTAAGGAAGATGTCTCAGTTTAAGGGGAACTCCAGAATGAGTTTCTCATCTTATTTTTAACAAATCCCTTTCCACCAGTAAGAAGAAATTAATATTAGAGAAACAAAAGAAGGGAAAAAACCCAAAAACTAAGCAGAGGCCTTAGGCAAAGACCATGAGGCAAGAGAGCCTGCTTGGGCGACTCCAGCTTTATAAAGGAAATCTCTCAGCCCTTGAAGTTCTGTTTCTGGCCTTGGCACCTGGCCTTAAAGAGAGAGTAACAATTGTGAGCATAGATATACATGGAATAAAACATTTTGGTTTACCCAGCACAGAAGTTATCCTCCATGCGGTATTTTCTTGAGTTGCCCATAGATTTAAAAAAAAAAAAAAAAAACTTTTAAAGAAGCAGTTTTTTCCAAATATATGCAATTGTGGCTATTTTTAAAAATTAAAGTTAAACAAGAATTAAAATATAACAGCTATAATGCACTCAGAAGACTTCTTTTATTACACCAGGATCTTTCATGCTCTTTCCAATTCTATCCTTGGGCTTTGGCTTGTTTTGTTTTAAATTGAATACAAATAACAGTATATTTTCAACTTGACTTTGGAGTTGCTTGGCTTGAGGTAATTTGTGTCACAAATTTAGCATAACTTAAATGCAGGTTTGGGTTTTATTTATTGTTAAAAAATTAAAATATTTAAATGATATTCAATAAACATTTTTTACAGAGAGGTTAAATAATAAATATTTAAATCAAGTGTTATTTAAATGTAGGGTTGTTTTCTTAATGTGTATGGAAGGAAACATTGATCATATAAAAAGAGTTTTTGTGGAAAGACAGATAACACATCTTCACATTGAGACAAGCCAAAAATAATTTGAATCTTGCTATTGGTTTCCCTTATGCAAAAACTAGAAGATTTACTTTGTTCCTATCTGTCATAATATAATTAAATCAAGCATATAAATGAACAAATTAGAATAATAATTTAATTTTGCTGTTTAGACTCTGATTTGTCAGATTAGTTCAAATCGAAAGGAAATTTTCTGAGGAAAACGTGTTTCTGATCATCATCTGATAGGAGAGGAATGGCTGAGAAAATGTGAAAGTAAAATATTCTTCTTTCTTCATACAATAATTTTTTTAAAAGAAAGTTGAGGGGTCCAAGGAACAACTAGAGCTTTTCTCTAACAGTTCAGGTTTCCAGGTGGCCCCCGGGTGTGATAGTCCCTTCAAAAGAAATGAATGCTGTATGTGCATGAAGAACTCCAAGAGAAAGAGGGGAAAACAGTTGTTGTAAATGCTATTTTTGTTCCTCTTTTCACTTGGACTACCCAAAATCAGTGAGTCATAATTACAAAGCAATGTTTTCCTCTTGCACTGTGATAAAAAAGTTGCAGAGTTGCCTTGACAGGGTGCTAAGATGTTCCCTGCTGATTTCTTCTTCTGTCATCGACATTACTTCCTGTCATTCCACACTAGAAAGACTTAAACAGACAAGGACAACACCTCAGTGAAATGCTGATAGGTCAGAAGTCATTTCAGAAAATATCTAGGAAATAGAATTTGAATAGACAAAAATAAGAAACAGTTAGGACTGAATTTCAGTCTGGGGCTCACCATTTTCCTCAGTGTCAGTTTCAGCAGCAGAGAGATGAGATTATGCTCAGTCATAATCACAGTGTAGCCATTCACGATTTCCCAATCACCAGACCACTTGATCAAAGTTCAGAACCATGACCCTTCACAACAAATCCAAACTCACTCCACCAACTGACGACTACAGACCTGCACCAAATGATTCCATCAGTAAAAACTCAGGGTAACATTACTGCTTGAAACAACCCCCTGGAGCCTGGCACCCTGTGATGTAATCCCACTTCTACTGCCCACAGAAAAGTAAACTCCATTATATGCCTGTTGGTGTATCGGTTCTTTGATAAAACTGACACATCTTGGGCATTTACCCTTGTTCAGAGTATTTGAAAATTGGACTGTATACGTGTCCAATGTGCAATTGCTTAGAATAAAAGCAGAACAGAACACTGTTGTAAGTCACTACTATTGTTCTCTGACATAAAAAGGTGCTTCTTTGTAAGTATAAAAAATATGACAGAGTTTTAATGAGACAATAAAGGACTGATGTGCAATTTAGGAAAGTAATCAAAAGCAAACAGCCTAAAAAAAAACAAGATATGACAAATGACACTATAGTATGAAAAAAACCCTAAAAATGGGGAAAAAATACGAAAGAAGTGTGCTTATTAAAAGGTCACCAAGAGTCAAAAAGAAAGATAGATGTAGAGATAGGGAGAAACTTCAGGAGAAGATAGTCTTTCAGGAAAGCAAATTTTTATATCATATAACATATATAAAAACTGTTCACTGACCAGCCAGGACAGCACTTTATCATTCTGATAGAAATACTGCCTCTGGCTAACACAGTATGATGATAAACACTCTCAATTGTAAAGCAAGAAAGGGATTAAATTTAGACCTGAATTTAAAGAAATTCTGAACAAGTTTCTAATTAGATTCAAATGGAGAGTAGAGATGTTCAGATTTCATCTTGCAGCAGTCTTGCATTTCTCCACATTTTCCACATGGTCATCTGTCTTATCGATATTGTTTCTTTTTCCTGGTAGATCAGTCAAACATTTTAAGCCTAAGAAGTAAAATAAAACAAATAGTAGTACATAAAACAATAGCAACAGTAACATATAAAATAGAAATGAAGTTGCTTCATAATTAAGAAGACACTACCCATAGTCACATTTAAAACAGTTCCCATGGCTGCACAAGTGCAATTATGTCTGTTTTAGGGAAAGTACTTTATCAAAAAAACCAGAAAAGATGTAAAGAAAATAAGATGTCTGTGTAAAGGGATATCTCTCTACTGCTGTGTTTATAACCAACAAGTAAGATATGTGTAACAAAGGAGAGCATTTTGATCTGTTCAGATTATTGTTCCTCTTGCCAGAAACAGTTTCTGTCATAAGCAACATCTTTAGAGTTGATGTGATTTTTACCTCCATATAGAGTTTTCTTTTTCCCATCTATAAAAAAGCACATTAAAAATAAAATAAAACACATCAGTTCTGCAGTTGCACACTAAATAACAGGCTAAATGGCTTTAATTTAGGTGACAAATTGGTATAATAATGTAATGTCACCCTCTGAGACTGCCTTACAGAACAACTGACCCTTTGAAAAAGGAGAAGTTATAATCACTTTTTTCTTTAGAAATCTCTCAAAACTTATGTTGAACTTTATTCCTTTCACTTCTTTGCTGTTAGTATCTCAGTAGAGTAACAATGAGCCCAATATCACATCTCTCACTACTAAGAGAGCTTTAAAATTGTTTACATCGGTGAAGAAAAAGGTTCAGTGTGGAAACCTGCAGATGCTTCTAAATGTTAAATGTTAAATGTTTTGCAACATGGCGATGGCAATCAGAAGCAAATGGACTCTGGTGGCCCCCATTCCAGCAAGAGTTACCTGAGTTTTTAACCTCTGATACTATTTTTTAATTACAATCCTCTCTTTTTTATCAGTAAATGAAATATAAAATAATTTTAAAACAATGCAATGGCTGATCAAATTTAACTGGTGTAACATAGAATACCTTCCCAAGAAAACCGGGCCAACCATCTCTTATTTGGCATCTTTAACAGGCTGCTTTGACTCTCGGATGCAGTGGCCAAGGCATAATGAGACAATAGAATATCCTATAAAAATGGAACAAAATCCCATCTGAATTACAAGCTAGTATGTCAAATGCTGATACTAAGGAGCTACTTTGCTTTAAGGAAGTGAAATCAATGCATATTGCTTTCAAAATTGGATGTGATTTAATTACATTTTATTCTATTTTCAATTCTTTGCTGTTAGTTTTAGTTAAAGGCTTTGAATTTCTGTTCTTATGCTGCTGCTCTCTACCACCTAAATGATCATGATTTTAAGTAAATATGGATGCAGAGAAAAAGGGGAAAAGCTAAAAATAATTTCCTCAGGACGTTACTACCCTTTGACACACCTATGAAGAAATTCTTTGAAAATGAAGGCTGATGATATCACTATACATTTTGAAAGGAATTTGACATATCAGTGATATATGTGAAAGTTTTTTCATGTTTTTCCTTTCTAGAGAGTGTTTTCACGATGAGCCCATGAGGGAGCAGTTTCACCACCATATCCAAGTGTGCCTAGGAAATCCCATGTGGGTGCCTCTCAACCCCACCAATCCACAGAGGCTCTGAGATGCCTTATTCTCTCTGACTAGTTCAGAAATTGGTTTCAGGCAGGGAATTTATTGAGATATGCCTCATTTAACATCTACAAAGAACTTAGTATCTTGCAAAGGACTGTGTGCAGTACTATTCTGATTAACTTTGTGTATTACACTGCACATGAGAATGTGATCTGGTCCATGAAAATTAGCAGAGCTAACAAGAATAAATCCCAGCATACCCTCTTCTGTTACCACATCTACTTACGTAAACCAGTCAAAGCTGGTCCTCCACATTTTTCCCCTACCAACTGTATCAATCAAGAATTCATCCTCAGCACATAACTGATGCTATCACAAAACACAAGAGTTTTGCAAAAGGCAAATTCACAAGAGGTAAAGACATGTTATTTGCAGACTTTCAGAAGCCTTACTTGCACACAACGTATTTTATGGGTTTTTGGGTTTGGGTTGGTTTGGTTTTTTTTCTAATTTCACTTATGACTTTGAACTAAGGAAGAAAAAACTTTTAAGTAAATGGTAAGAAAAAATTCTTAAGGCAATGTTGACAAAAATATTTTTTCTTAAAACTTTCTTAGGTGTCTTCCTTGTGAAGAGTGTGCACATGTCTGCTTTATAATATAACATCTTTACTTTGGCAAAATCACTAGTTTTCAAGAAAAAAATAAGGATTAGTTTACCTTTGAAGTGTCAGCACTGGAAAAAAATTAAGTGGTGAATAGAGATTACCACTTTTAACATGTTTTCCCTTTGGTGTCAATTATTTCAAATCCAGCTTTCATTTATTACTATAAAAGTGTGGTAGCCATTTAGACCATGAATACCCTTAAAGAGATCAAAGACTGCCAGAAGATTGATACATGCTGCAAAAATACATTCTTTTGCTTTCACTTGGACTTCACAGACTCTTAAAGCAAAAGATCAGCAGAAGCCACTCCTGTTGTAAAAAGTGAGCACTTTCGTGTCTTTAACTCTTTGGATTTTAGATTAGAGAAGAGGTAGAATAAACCAGCTACAGGTAAGAAGCCTGAGAATAGGTATCCATTATATTTTTAGACAAGAAATGTAAACCTAATAATATACTGAAATGGTATTTGGCTCACCAGTGGAGATAAAAGAGGTTGTTTAAGCCCTGGCCTCTGATGATATCTGAGATTTGGTTCTGAGCCTTCAGAAAACCCAAGTCCTTGAAGATTAGTCTTCTTATGACAAAAATCCCTCCTGTCTTAGTGCAGAATAAGCACAGCAATGGTCAAAACCCCAGCAACTACCATTGTCATCAGCATCAGCACCAGTCGTTTTCAGGCTGTTACATTTTAATGGTGATGCTCAGCATCCTCTGTTTCTGAAGTCTATGAATTGCCTGTTTGAATGCTTCAAAATTAGCAATCACTTTTAAAGACCTGGCTGCATTTTGTATGCATCAGCTCCGTGCTGACTACCTGTTGTCTCTGTACCAAAGACTCTATAGCCCAGTGCATGGATAAAACGGTTTAGGTAGATAATATGCTAGATGATGGTACATCTATATGCTACAGAACAGTTTCAGAGATTAGCAAAAAAGAAAGGCAGCATGGATGAAACGTGCTCATACAAGATTAAATAGCTGAGAAGAGACTGCTTGATAGAGAAAGAAAGAGAACAAATCAAATATGCTTCAAGATGTCCTGCGCAGGGAAAAGATGTTACTATGTGCTGAAAAAATAAGAATGTGCAAATCTTAAGAGATCTTTCAATCCTTGTAATCTTGTTTTCTGAGAAAATTTTAATAGGAGTTTTAAACAACAGAAATTACTAGAAAATGTTTAATTTAATGACTTAAAATATATTTTATAGATCAATGGTAGGTAAGTCTATTGTTTCTTTTTGTTTGATTCTAACACTGCAGTTGTCAAACAGATGGTACTTAATCATTCCCTGAAACTGCTTATTACTTCCAAAAGAGATAGTGCACTACATTCCATTTCCTTCCTTCACAAATATATTTGATACATGTAATTTTTACAGCAAGATTCAAGAACCTGTGTACTGAGTTCTGATATACTGGACCAGCTGCTGCATGTTGCCACACCCAGTCTTGCAAAATCCTCTTAATCCAGCGTTTCTAGAAGCTTGATCATACACTGAATTATTGTTCCACAAGAAATCCCAGTATTTTAAAACATTATCTTGATTTAGGAGAGGAAGTTTGTAGAATCCCAGAAGATAAGGGTCTAATGTGTGTGTCTCAAACACTGATAGCCAGATGACTGTGAAGCCAACCAAGGATCATTGGTAATAACAGACAAGGATTATTGGTAGTAACACATCATGTGGAAGAATAAGATATGTCAGAAGGGGGCTATGAGGAGGTAAGGCAGCACTTTTCCAGGATAAATATCCTTGTTCTAGTTCCTGGAAATAAACACAACACAGTACAGCACAAGCACAGGAATGAAGCCAAGAAGTGAACATTGGGCTGTAGGAGGGTTGAAGACCACCAAAGACCCCTGAAGCCCTCTGACACATTTCCAGAAGAGTTTGAAAGAACAGACTGTGAACTAGTTTGCATAGGAAGTGAGAAAACCATATTCAGGATGGGGAAAACCTGTCTCTAAACTACCTGAATATGCACCCCAAGACCCTGGACATCCTGTCCCTGGATCAGTACTGGAACTAGAACTGGTGATCTCTTTTTATCTCTCATTTTCTCTTTTTCTCTTTCTCTTTCTTTCTTGTTCTCTCTTTCTTTCTCTTTTTGTCTCTCTCATTTTCTCTTCATCTTTAATTAATCTCTTTCTTTCTCTCTTCTCTTCCATCTCTCCCCTTTACCTAAAACCCACTGCTGTGTGCCTAAATAGTAGGACTACCATGCTGGTTTGTATGCCAAGGGTGTAATTTATTAATAAAACTTTGTGAGTTTTTGCAGACCCTCTGACTTTTTCCTTTTGATCACAAGAATTTACAAATCTTGGAATCTCTTTCCCTTTAGACTGGAATACCACAAAATTTAACTATGAAATTTCGCAGAATCTACAGTCCTCCAGGAAAGAGGACTGATAGTTAGTCATGCTTCTTAGTTGCTAACATGAAAACACAGGCAGGCTCTGAGCTGACCTTTCTAAAGGACTGTCCTTAAAATGGTGATTCCGCTTTGGAATTCATTCGCTTTTTTTTTTTTTTTTTTTTTTTTTTTTTTTTTTTTTTTTTTTTTTTTTTTTTAATGCATTAATTTAAAAGCTTTGAGGTAAATGATAAAGGTGTCAGAAAAATTTGTTCTCACACTGAGAACTGCTTTTCTTCCTGGATGCAGAAAAACAAGTGTGTGTTGCACACAACTGGTTGGCTGGGAAACTTAGCTAAGCTAACAGAGGATCAGTTTCAAACCTTTATTTAATCATTCTGTGGCAGCACAACATCAAGCAGAACCTTAATCATCTACTTCACTAACCAGTGCTCAGCCTCCAGGGTGTCTCAGTCTGCCAAATGACACATCTTCATGTTTTACTTTGGCTCTGATATAATCTGAATTTGTCTTCTCACTAGCTTTGTCTAATCTTACTGGGATTTCTTTAAAGAACTCATCTAGAAAGTTTAGCTGTTTATGAAGAAAAATATAAGGGGAAGAAATCAGGCAGGTTTTTCCTGGCATACAGCTTGCAAATTTTGAGTAAGGGATTTTATAAGAGTGCATAAGAACCTCCTACCTTCTCAGCATGTTTCTATTCAAGAATATCTTCATACAGGATCTGTCATCTGAGGAGCATATGAAGATAGTGTAAGAAAGATCTTATTTAACCTATATTAGAAGATGCTAGAGATTTAATTTGTTTTTCCCAACTTCATACATCTCAAAATAAAAATCTAAACAATAACATTCTCTGGGCTCCTTCTGTAACTAAGGATCACAGATTCACAGAATCATCTAGGTTAGAGAGATCATCAAGTCCAGCCTATGACCTAACACCATCTTGTTGAGTAGCCCATGGCACCGAGTACCATGGCCAGTCTTGTGTTAAACACCTCCAGGAATGGTGACTCCATCACATCCCTGGGCAGCCCATTCCAGTGCCCAATCACTCTTCTATGAAGAACATCTTCCTAAAGTCCAGGCTAAACCACCCCTGGTGCCACTTAAGACTGTGTCCTCTTGTCCTGTTGCTGGTTGTCTGGAAGAAGAGGCCAACCCCACCTGTCTACAGCCTCCTTTCAGGCAATTTCAGAGACTTATAAGGTCTCCCCTGAGCCTCCTTTTCTCCAGGCTAAAGAACCTCAGCTTCCTCAGCTGCTCCTCATAGGACAGTGATTCACCTTGTGTCTCACAAACGTCTTCAGTTGGAAATGTTTGAATTTTCTCAAGATGTGTGCAGTCCTATATTAACAGTACATTTTCTGCATGCAACAAAAATCTTTAGGGAAGATGGTGACTGCTAAGGCATAGTTGTCTCTGCACTTTTCTGAAAGTAATGAAGCTCAGTAACATTCCTGAAAAGAATGACAGGTAATACACTCAGTTTACATAACTCCCAAACCCCAAGATATTATTTCTCAAGTGAGAATCCAGCAATTCTCACAAAAATCTTCTAAGGAGCATGCATTTGTAAACACATTTGACTTTTCTGTTTAAATTGCTTCCTGAATTGTCTATGTGTATAATTAATGATAAAAATATTTCCTGAAGAAAATAATTTGGTAATAAAGTCAGCAGAACATAAATATATCTACAAAACAGAATCCAGAAGACATTCAAGAAACTTACGAAAGCCAAGGAAATCCTTTACTATTTGTGTCCTGAGCCACAATGCATGATGCAGATAATTGCAGAAAGTGACTTTCTGAAGGACCATATCATTGTGGTTTTTCCTACTCAATGTGTCCAAACTTTGTTTCATAGCTGTGCTGAGCAAGCATCACAAGCATAGAGAGCCTTCTTCTCCCATGAGGTAGCCAAGGCAAGTGCTTCTACATTGCTTTCACCACGCTTTTGAAAAGCTCATTAAATTAGAGAAGAGGACATTCAATACCCTGGAGGAGATAGTGCACCTTGAAGCACTGACTCACTAAGGAATCTTTATGTATAAATGTCATTAATTTCCACCTCTTCCAGATGTTTCCCTCAGCCAACAGAACAAGTACAGTTATCAATTTCTTAACATCAATTAGAAACATTAATTCACCCTCTTTTCCCATTATACACATATCATTATTATACACGTATAGTTCTATGATAGTTATTTCAAAGGCTTAGACTTGATGTAGGAATCCTAAATAGATATTTTCAATAATTGCACAGCTTATAGCAGTAGTGAAGAATATGTGACAGATTGACCCACTACCACTTCTGCCTTCAGCGTTTCCTAATGCTAATGGCTAATTTCTGGCTAATGCTGTTTTCTAATATTTTTCCTAATATGTTTCCTGCTATGTTTCCTAATGCTGTGTCTGGCTAAACTATCTTCAAATACACACTTTGGTGCCTAGTAAACTCTACTTATAAGTAGAAGTAAAACCCAATTGAGTTTGGAAACTTTGAGATATATTTACCATTTGCTCACTTTACAGACATTAATAAGAAAAACAGGCTTTTCTTTTATCATAGTCTTTTATTCTCCAAATTAAATGGGTCACAGACCAGGTCCTTCCATCAATGCATAATCTAGACAAAATGCTTCCTGTTGCTATGTTTTTAGCTCACATGTCTATTTGTCAGTGTTAGTCCCAGAAATATAGTTAATTGAGATTTTCATGATCTAAAGATTTTTGTTGTGTACTACATAATACCAAAGTGGCAAAGTTTGCAAGACACCCACTATTCAATCTGACCCGATTCTGGTGCCTTCCTGGCTGTGCAAAATGTTCCAAGTTGAAAATTAATGCCCAAAAAGATGCCTATATAATCCTGGCTGTCTGAGACTTATGCATAGGTAATTCAAACATGCATTTTCCCCAAAGTAAATTTTGTACAGACACTTGTTCATTAAAGGACCTGCAAAAAAGTTGTGTTTTCCTCAACCAAATCAGTGGGAAATATCTGAAATCTTGCTTCTATTGCACTGCAGTTGTTCAGATCTTACTTCTGTTCTTATCTTTAAGCTTTTTACTGTCACCTTGTGAAAAGGCTCTCACTAGAGAGTCAGACTATGAGAGCTTTCCAGAGGGTGCAGTAGATACTGGATTAAGCCATGATTAACTTCTGTAGGATTTGGGTCAAACCTTGGATAAAGACTAAGAAATGGACCTGTGTTTGTTCTATAAATCTAACATACTGCAACTCAGACTGCTTATTGCCATGGACAGACTACTGGTTCATATGGCTTATTCTCACTGAGCTAAAATATTTATGAATCCCATGTTAGTGTGAACATTCAAACACGTTAACACAGATAAGAAAACAACAGTTGCAAGAAGCTGTACTATCATGTACCTGTCAACTTCTGAGAACTCTAAGACATTTCATTAGTTATATATTTTTATATTTTTGTCCTTGCACTGAATGTTCCAACGTAGTCTCTCTATTTAAATCTGTGCTTGAAAAATGATCTCAAAATGATTGTTTGAAAAGATTACCACCATAACCTGTTATTCCTTAGCCAAACGTAGAGACTGGTAAATTACTTGCCTCCTTGAATTTGTCACTGTGCCTGACAGCTTGCTCATACATCCAGTTATGACTATGCATTGATTTTAATGATGAATAAACTATATAAATGCTAAGATAACCATGGAAAAACTCATTGCTTCAACATCCTTTCTTATAATAAATTGCATATACATCTCATACTTGCTGGAGCTGAAATTCTATGGATTAGGACAGGTTAATAATGCAAAACATGAGTCTAAAAGACATGTCTGTTCTCTTAGTACTGAAGAAGATGAAATCTTGCAAAGCATCATGCAGCAGAAGGCAGAGGAATCATTTTTTTGCTGTTAGAGCTTATGTAGCTTTTCCCTTTTTCTGAAATGGAAATGTCCATTTCTTACCACCTATGGAGAATGCAGCTACAAACACATTCCTCAGCATGGCTACTAGGACTAGCTTCTGACCACCACAACAGAACACACATAAAGAAAGGAAAAAGTCAGTTGGATAGAATAGTTTATGTATTTGGTGTGTTAGATAGTGCCTTTATTTCCTTTCCTTAAAATCTTTGAATTTTAAAGAGATTTTTTTTTGGTGTAACAGAATAAATTATAACCAGATAATTTACATTTTCCTGACTCTGAAGATGTTCCTCAGTGCTGTCATGTCACTAATATCTTGTTCCTATTCTCTACTAAAGCAGAGGATACCAGGTGCAAGCACGTTTGATCAAAGTGAGGCTAATGAGCTTCCAACCAACTCTCACATAGTTGGGAAGTCTCACTTGAAGCGCTATTTCTGTTGCAGACAAGGTGGCAAAAAAAGATGAAACTATTAAATTGATATTCACTGCCGACATCTGACTTGCAAGATGATTTAAAATACCTATTTAATATTATAAATAGATTATTAATCTGGAATAATTTAGTTTTATATGACTCTATAAACGGTTTGTCAAAAGCAGTGTCCCAGCACATTGCTTTTCTGGCAGCTTGTGGCAGGGCATATCTTTGCAGTAGGCAAGCATACTTACTTTATATATTATTCATTCTTTCTCTAAATCAAGACCATGAACCTCATCTTTCATTTTCCAAAACACAAGAAACCCCAAAAAAATCTTGTTCAGCAAGTAATATTAGCACTTTCTGTTTGCCAGTCCTTGAAAAGGAACATGTTCAGTCACTTGTACCCACAAAGATAATGCTAAAAAAATGCTAGGAGATGACTTCAAGTACCATATTCAGTTAGCCCTTGACATGTTTAAATTGAAATAAGGTAAGTTTGTATTAGATAATAAGAAGTAATACTTTACTGTGAGGATGGTGGAACAGGTTGTCCAGAGAAGCTGAGGATGCCCTGCCACTGGAACTGTGCAAGGCAAAACAGGATGGAGCTTTGAGCAACACGTTCTAGTGGAAGGTGTCTCTGCTTATGGAAAGGGAGTGGAACCAGATATTTTTTAAGGTCCCTCCAACCGAAACCATTTCATGATTCTATGGCTCCATGATATTAAGACTATAAAAGTGTTATGGTGGTGCTGCATTTTTTCATTTTAAGAAATTAAAATGAACCTAAGAATTTATTTCCTGTAGTCATCAAACCACTGGGATGTGCCCATAAAACTTGACTTCTGAACAGTCAAAATACTATGTCTGGTAGAGGGGCAAAAGTTTCCTATAATATTGTTTCCAACCACAAGGACTATCTAATGCTGTGGGTGCTTCAAAAAAAATAAAAACCTAATCATACCAGATTTATTCTTGCAGCCATTGAAAATAATAACACTGAGGGAATGACCATCATACATATCTTCAGTATCTAACTACTATTTTTCTTTCTCTAGATGTAGCAACAGTAAACTTTGCTTCCAAATCTGAAACCTATAAAGAAACAGCAGCCCTGAAAATTCTCTCCTGAGTCTCCAGGCTATACTATCTAATACTAAAGCTGCTTGAAATTGTTTGCCAGAGATGAGAGCTGTGGTTGTGTTGATGATCCCTGCCTTCGAAAGCTTTTCAAGATAACAATCAAGTTCAACTTTTTTTAAGTCTGTCTGAACTTTGGGTATAATCTCTTTAAAGCTCCAGCTAAGCTCACCAAGCTTTCCTGGGTTTTTCTTCCCACAACATTTTTTCCTTACATTTGAAAACCTTCAACAGCCTACCAAGGGGGTTCTGAAGAGCTCTTTTTATTTCAGATTCTCCTCTGACAGAGAAAAGATCCCCACAAACCATTAAAAAAAAAGAGAAAAATATGCAAGCCTGAAAAATGTTTTGAACATTTTCCCACTGCAAACTTCATGTGTGCCTCCCTGGCAGATTTTGCTGTTTTGCCATGCACAGGTCTGAACGGGCTGGCCCAGGAGAACATTAGTATTCCACTCAAAAAAGTAAATTCAAACCTAGATCAGTGTTTTGAATTTTCTCTGACATCTAAGTCCACTACAGTTTTGACTCACCTTCATGTTTTAAACAGGAAGCTGGTTTGAAAAAGGGATCTGTGTCTTCTCTGTGCTGGCTTGGTTCTAAAGGATATTTCCATCCAGGAAAAAAAAACTACCTAGTACATATCTGGAGACAGTATCTGGGCATTGGCAAATAGCCTGCTCCCATTTGAGACACTGGTTTGTTATGCCAGCCAGTCCTGCAGAATGTGCTTCAGACCCAGCACAAGTGCCCCAAGAGACTCAAAGATGTGAAGTTTTATATCGATGTATTCTGGCACCATCACTATTCTCTTTTCTAAACTGAGGATAAAGGTATCAATTAAATTCTAAAAGTAGTAAGGTTCTTACTGACAACAGCTGCGGCTCTGGAAAATGGTCTTACAGTTCATATTAATGTCTGTGTAAGCAATTGGCCAGGAAAAATATGGAAATTTGGCTTTTGTGTGGTTTTGCCCAAGCCATAATGGCAATATAAGTCTGATTTCTTCCCAAGCTGAATTACTGCTTTAGAAACTGAAAGAGAGGTGATGTGTGAATGGCATAGGTGAATTCAGGATGTCTTTCTGTGTAGCTGGAATAGAGCAAACATAAAGTGGGGAAGTGGTCAGGAATTAAACATGCCTTTGGTGTAGAATGAGGCTGAATTTTTGTATGTGTTTACAATATGGGAACTGCAGCACGGTTTTAAGTTCTTTTCACTGATATTTTTTCAGTATTCTTGAACAATTGATAAAAATGTATGAATGCATTTGGAGTTTCTCAGGTATAAGCCAAGTTTTACACTGTACAGTAGAATTGCCAGAAGTATGTCATGAATTCCATATGGAAAGCAGATTTTCAGTGTTGAAAGCATGACTGAAATATTGAAGGTGTTTCAGTCATGAAACACCTTATACATTTACTCTAGAAAAACACTGCTTCTACTCTTAAGGAACTAGGACAAAATCTGAATCCTCTTTTAATTTCCAACCCTTTAACTCCACAAGTTTCATATTTTATGTCACATGGATGAAATGGAAAAATACAAAGACAGTGAGAAGAAACTTGCCTTTCAAACCATAAAGAATTCTTGATTAAGGTATGCACCACACACTTATCATTGGCAGTGCCCATTATCTGTTAAACCATTCTTCATGCATTCAAATATAATTAATTTGAAACTCTTTAATAGAAGTGCCCAATAGTCATTTTATTGGCTCCAAATAATAAATAGAGGAATGGCACTTTTCTTATCCCCATCACTTCATATTTCTATGTATGCTACTCATTGTTTACGAATCTTATAAATATATCCTCAGAGAATGTTCAAACATTTATAGCTTGTTTAATTCATGAAGAAATTATGCTTTAAATATACATTTTTTTTCCTGCTAAGTCTAGTATGGCTAACATGGCTCAAACTCACCATTTCCTTCCCAGGAGGTTTCAATGCCAGAAAAATGTTCTCTGGAAGTTGTATACAATACTGCTATGTATGCTTTACTCCCAAGTCTTAAGAAAAACTGAACTAACCCAGAAGCCATTCTAAATGCAATGCTAATAGCATTCTGTTTTACATTAGGTAACATGGGTCATAAAAACTGTATTAAAATATTTGTATTTTTAAAAGGTTTTTCACCTGTATAATAAAGATACACATTCCCTAGTTGCTTTTACATATAACCTTATGTATTTTTTGAAATGCAATGAGAGTTAATGGTATTCATCACTGTTCTAGAAGAAAAACAAATGTCATTTAAAAAATTGTTTATATGAATTCAGAAAGGATAATAAATTAAAAGTACCCTTAATTTTCTATGACTTTTGCCTTTACCTAAACAGCATAATGTCAAAGAAAATTGTTAAGATCCAACAAGGAATTTGAAGGGATGTATGAAATCAGACCAAAACAAAGCAAAACAATAAAACAAAAACAGCAACACAAAAAAACCCCCCAAAAAACAAAAAAACTCCCAACAACAACAAAAACAAAAAAACAAAAAACAAAAAACAAAACAAAACAAAACAAAACAAAAAAAAAAAAAAAAAGAGGTCCAAATATTTCAAACCACAATGGATTAATAGTTTGGATTTTCTTCTGTTTTTGTTTTCAGCCATTAACTCTTCATTAAGACCAGTGCCTGAAACAGATTGAGGCAAAATGCTAGTTTGTTGCTGTGCTGAGAGACAGTCCACTGATTTATGGATATAAACTGTGAAATTTGACTTTTGGACATGAGAGGAAGACAGCATATATCTATTTTCTTCTGAGGCCATGTGTGCAATCAAAAAGAATTGTAATTATAGTTATGCCAATAGAATTATAGTTACAAACCACTATGCTAGAGACATAGTTCACCTTGGGAATGTTCTTTGATGAATTGAGCAAGCATCAGTTTATTGGGAAATAAACAAACATCACACAGACAAGAAGAATATTTTGCTTATACAACCATTTTTAAACAAATGTTTTTAACCAATGTGACTATACCAGAAACGGTAACAGAGGAAAATATACTAAGTGATACATAATAGAAAATCTCTGCTCCAGACCAAGCCTGATATGAAATATTGCATTTTAGAATGTGCTGTAAAAGTAAAAGAATTTGTGGTGAGGATAATTTGGGATACCCAAAGAAGCCTATACTGTAACTTGAGAGATAATTCACATGGCTGTGCTGTTTCATTCATATGATTTTCCTAATTATTTTTAGGACTAATGGGAAAAACATTATTTTTTACTTTTTGTTTGTTTGTTTAATTTCATCTATCTTAAGACAGTTTTTCAGTCATAAGAAAGGCAAATATGATAAATGTTCCCATGGCCCTTAATTTTTCTTGTCTTCATATTGAATAGAACCTGTGTATATGTTATGGAATGCTGGTTTACAATGGCATTTTTCTTTCTTTTGCATAAAGTAGCATTTTTGTTATTTCCTTATTAGCATGATTTTGTTTGCTTTTTTTTAACAAAAAAAGGTAAAAATAGAAATATTGTCGGAAATAATGAAAAGTGAAAGAAAAGTGCAATATGATGTATTCTAATCTCTTACAAAACAAATGGGTTTGTTTCTGAAAACAAACAAACTAACTAAGCATTCTAAATTGCATTTTAAATTAAAAATATGCTACATGATCTGGTCTGAAGGAGACTTTAAAATCCAGAAAGGAATATTTCAGATTCATCTGTTGATGTGGTAAGCCTGACACACCAGAAATTTGACTGAGACATGTACATTTATACACAGATGAATATATATAAAAATATTATCTTCCTTTCCCAAAATTCTACTTCATAATGACTTACAGGTGTGACATTTTTAATGAAAATTAAAGAGGAATAAGAAATTAATAAAGTGAAAATGCAAATCTGATTAACAGAATTATCTTCTTGCATAACACATTTATAGTTTGAGCTTGCTACAAGACCAGTAACCTAGTAAAATCCAGAAAGAATTGAAATCTTATGTAAACAACAAGCATATCTGCTCCTAATGCACAGTGCTAACAGAAAGTTGAGAAAAGCCTGCATCAGTACTATCATACAGTGTTGTACTATAATACAACATCTTTAACCTTAAACTGAGACAAATCATTATACTGTAAGGTTTCCTCCCCAGTCCACCCAGATTTTATGAGCAGGAGAAGGAAGACATCTAAAAAGAAAGCATTCAAGGAAGAGAACAAGATCCTACTATAAAAGATTCAGCTACAAAGCATCCCTGAAACATACCACAAAATTTGTTCAGAGACTGTGGTCAAAGAGCTGAAGAATGGTATCTGTGGCGGTAATGTGAATATTGATAAAAGTGACTTTGATAAAAAGAAACCCTAAAACTTATACTGCATGTATTTTCAGTTACTCAAGTCTGTCTATGTTCTCCTCTGAAACATTCTTTTGAAGCCCACACTGGTGCTTGAATGTTTCCCATTCTACGCTCTAAGTTTTAACAAAGGGGCAAAAGCATACTCAGTATACTCTGCAGCATCCCAAATGATATTGCTAGCAGAAAATCTTCCAATGAAAGAGAAACTAACCATATATCAAAATAGATTATTATGATATGGAAGCCAAGGAAAGAGCTGTAATTTCTGACTTGGCCACATCTAGTGGTGCCTAACCAAGAAATCAACACAGTAGAAGTAGCAGGGCCAAACCTGTGGAAGAAAGTAAATGTCTGACTTTGTTCCAAGACACATCACTGAAATACAAGGACAAATTAAATTCAGTAGTGACTAATTACTGGAACAGAAAAAAAATGTTAGGCTTCTCTCTGAGAAATGTCATAAAACAGCCTAAACATCTTCATTTTTAATGCTGCAGGAAGGGCTAATCTGTAATTAAAGCTTTACAAAAATCAGGACTGCCTATACAGAATAATATGGAGCTTGAAAGCCTTGACTAAATAATACAAGGTCAAAGTAAAGAGAGAGTAGTGGTTCTACTAGCACAACAAAAGAGGAAATATCAAAGCAATCTCTGGAACAATTGCAGCAACTAAGTTGCCACATGTCAAAATGAAAAGTCATGCAAAGCAGAGAAAAAGAGACAAGGTTTAAGCAGAAGAGGAAACCTAAAATTTCCCTATCACACTGCTGATCAGCAGTGTAGCTGATACATGCTCAGCAACTAAATGGAATTCATTCCTGGAAAGAAACTTTCTATTAGTGCTGAATGCATGATGCAGAGGGAAATAAGAAAAAAAAATTAAAAAGTACTTCAAAGGCAAATGCCATTCCCTAGACCAAATCCGTATCTGTCTATGTATGATACTGACAGAGGCTAAATGGAAATGGGGTGATTTGATATGCTGCTGCTGGGATTAGTTCTGATGGCAACACTGTGCTGTCCTGTAACATTAAACGTGTTGCAGCATGATCCAGCTCCTGTGCAGTCTGCAGGGGTCTTTCCTTTCACTGGAATGGGAAAGGCATCATCTTCTTAATAAGAAAGGAAAGGTGGGGAGAGATGACAGGCTAAATAGCGGAGGGCATGCATTGCTGCAGCTTTCAGTCCAGCCCAGTGTACAGAGTAGCTGCATTTCTGCAGCATCAACCTGAAATGGAAATTGTCATTTTGTGGGTCACAGGGTATAACTCTATCTCCCAGCTTCTTCAAAGAGAGGAACAAGCACCAGTCTGCATGCATGCATTATCCTCCCTGCCATATTTTATGTCAGAAAGCACACTGAAGGTGCAAAGACACTTCGTGTATTCCCCACTCTTGCACGCCCCGGTCGTCAGAGTGAAGAAATACATCTCCGTGAAACCATCTCTTTTCTAAATACAGGTGGCTGTGGCATGTCATGCCAAAAGGCTATCAGCACAGTTCCCTGCAGGCTGAATAAGCCATGACCTGACCCCAAGTTCTGCTCTTCTTACTGTGTGCATATGATAGAGAAATAACTAAGAAAAATATGACAGAAGCAAATCAGTTGTGATAAAGGCAGTGGCTACCTTCTTAATCAACATGTGGCCCAGGTTCTTTTAAGAAAATAGTGCTTCACAATAGCTATACCTTTAATTCTTTTATGCTATTTTCCTGCTGGCTTCCACAAAGCATTTCATCTGTCTAGTGAAAAAGAGAGGCTGCTGACCTTCCCATTTACAATAACCATTGTGAGGGATTCACTTCACCTACGCTTGGCCCCATGCAGAATAGCCCTCTAGCTTAACATATTCATTTTGGTACCTTTCTTAGAGAACATCGCCTCTATTGAACACTTATTTCAGGATGTGCTGTGTCACGTTATTGATGAAACAAATGTATATGCTGTTGGCATAAATCTTCTTTTCTCTTTGTGTCCTTCATAAAGAATCTTACTAAGATGCTGCCCTGATCTCTTTCTTCTTCCTGAGGCTTAGCATGTTTTGATTATAATGAAATCCATGTTAATTGACCACTCAAAGACTGGGTCTATACTTCAGTCACAAACTTACACATCTCAGCTATTTTTAAAATAGCTGTTCCTGGTATAGTAGCAGTTTAATCAAGACAGTATGGAGCTTAGTGCAGGCTAAGCATTTCTCCTCTGTACAGACAGTACTATTGTTATGCTTACTACAAAATAACACCTCAAAGCTGTCCTTTAAGGTATGTTGTTGTAACTGGAACTCAAAGCATTTTAAAGACATAGTAAGAAGAACTCAAACAAAAACTGTAAAAAGAAAAATATTTCTCAGTCAAAGCATAAACTCAGGGTGTTTCTAAACATCATAAAATAAAAGTAGTAAAATGCCTTTCTTGGAACACTGTTAGAAATCCTCATTTACTGCTGATCTTCGTGATCACACAGGAGCATACATACAAAATAGGAACAAAATTTTGTCTGGAGATTTTCTAGTTTGTTCCCCCAATTTGAGCACCTATCAGTATTTTAAAATGGCAGTATTAAAGCCCTCAAGGAATTTTCCAGTGGTCCTCTCTCATCTCTGAAGGCAATGGTTTTCAGCACAGGATCTGTTTTCTGTAATCTAGGAGAAAAAGAAAAATAACAATCATAAGTTTCCATAAAAACTGAACTTTTAAACATCTGTCCAGTTCACACAAGTGAAATAACATTTGAACTCTTTAAAAATATCTGAGACACAAATTTTTCAACACAGTAAAGCTTTATGAAATATCAAAAATACCCTTTTAGATTAAACCCCATTTATTAACATCCAGAAGATCAACCTTCACCTGGCTTCATTTAGCCAAGCCATTGATCTATCTTTCCACTTATTAAATAAAAATAAAGCTTTCATATTCACCGTGTTTTACTGGAGCCTGCTGTATACATTTACTCAAAATAGGGCTGTGGCTCTGCAAAGTGAGGAGTTCCAAAGTACATATTAATTGATATTGGAGTTCAAAGCATTTTAATCAACTTACTAAAGATAGATGTTACTGTCTCTGGACCTGGTCTAAAGATTAAATACTAGAAATTATATTTTTGCTCTGAAGAGACTTCTGATGTTCTTTTAAAGTGTGTGGTCATTTCACAGACATAGACTTTAGATACTTGCTTCCCCTTAATTATTTTTTTCCTTTAATTTGAATAAAGTTTATTAAAAAAAGATTGGAATGAATGATCACACTTTCCATGGCCAATTATTTGCCTGCAGCACCACTTTTTAGAATTTTCATAATAGAGAAAATGTGATTAAAATAATTTACTGTTCTTCATGAATAATAAATTATATAATAATTTCTTATTCACACATCCCTTACAGAACAAGCTTGTTTGGTTATATTGCTTGTCATGATATTATGAAGCTATTAAAACTTTCATGGGTTAAATTAAGGACTCCCTAAGTTTGCTTCAGTATGCTTGATCCCTTTTAGTACAAGTTTAGTCTAGTACACAGTTATGTTCAGTACCTGTTTAGTTAGCTTGGATCTGGGTTCTTGCAATAGTTCTAGAGTCTTCTTGGGGATTCTGCTTTTTGTCTTGTCTTGTCTAAACTTCCTTAGGTTTCATATTCATTTTTTTCATGCTGGGCCAGAACTTTTCAGCAGCAGCTAAAATACTGGTGTGTTATCAACACCTTTCCTAGCTACCAGTGCAACAGCACTGTGAGGGCTGCTGTGGGAAAATGAATTCCATCTCAGCCAGACCCAATACAATCTCTAGCAATCATACCTGGGAAAGAAGAGCTGTCCCTATACACAACTCTCTAACAAAAATAAATAAGGAAATAATCCAACATAAACCCTGAGTTATACTTTGGTTGATCTCAAAAGCAGCAATCCATGACTGAGCAAAAACTTGTAGAACGTGGCAGTAATAGGCAGACCGTGAGCAGATTCGGCATTAAAGTTTGCTTATACTTCTCATCCAGGGTAAAATAAAGAATCTACCACCTAACAATATTTTTCTTTCCCCTTAAGGCCTTTCTTTGTTCCTTAGGAAGCTTATTACCAAGGTGTTAATATTCCAAGACTTTAAGCTTCTAATAATATTTGAGGCGAAATTGTCACGAGCAAAATACCAGAATAGTTGTATTCACCCACAGAAGCACAGACATATACTTGCTCTGCTTCCATTTCCCCTGACCTTTATCAGTTGAGATAAATGAGCTCCATTTCTCACAGAAAAGAAACCCAAACAAATCCAGACCTACCACTTCTTCTTCACATTTTCCATTTCAGGGTTTTCTTCTCATTTTGCATTGCTGCTCACTAACTTAGCAGGACAATTGCTCTTCATTGCAACACCCTCATACTATTCTTTCATTAACAAGTCTGAGTTGAAGATTAGACGGAGAAAAAACACACATGATTATGAAATGGATTATCTGGTACTATGTCATTAGTATTTCTCAGTGACATTTGCCGATGAACTTAACCTTTTAAGTGAAAATTTCATATTAATAAAAATGTGGTTTATTCTAATAAAATTTTTTAAATGTGATCACACTTTTTCATGCCACATCTGGTGTTGGACCTTTTTCAGTTGATTATATTAGGCTTTATAGTTTTTTGTTTTCTTTCTTTTTCAGTCTCTTTATTGAATTTGCATGATCAACTATATTTGCTTTTAGTGTTCAATCTTGATGACTTATTCAAAATTCCATTTTCATACTGTTTTCACAGATGCTGCAAACCAGCTGGCTCCCACCAAGACTTCTTCAATTAGCATCAGGGTCAACTTTTCCTTCCTTCCATCACTTGATCATACAGCTGACATAAAAACATAGAGAAAGTAGGGAAGGATGGAAAGGAGGAGTAACGTGTTTTACAGTGAGGAATTCTGATTGCACAGCATTTTGAGCTGTTTTTATATAACATGGTAGGAGTTTTGCTACTGATTTTTGTGCCTATTGGTCCAGCCTTTATTAAAGAGATGGGGTTTTGTTGTATTCTTAAAAACCCCGCATTATATTATTCAGAAGGGAAATCAATCTATCAAGAGAAGTCACTTTTAGAGTAAATATAGTAGTGAGTTGTGGAAATGCACATATTTAACTATTGAAATTTCTTTGAAAAACATGTTATTCTCCCCAGTATCACCTTCAAAAGGCTTACTGTAGTGGCTCTCTTTCTTTCAATCTCATTGGAAATGGAAGAAATCAGTGCCATTAAAAGACACTTGAGTTTTGATAGTAAAGGAACTGAGGGATTTCTGACTGCTTAATAAGACGTTAAAATATAAAATGTGTATAAACCTCAGATTAGACAGACAATCATTTCCTCATGCAACATGGGAAAACTGCAAATATGTTTACCCAATATTTTGAATACTTGCAATTAATTCATATAAGAAACATTAATTGTTTCCCCCTGACTTCATCAATACTGAAACCAAAGGCACACAGTCACTAATTCCGCTTTTAAAAGACAAAGCAAAAATTCAACTTTGACCAAGTATACAACAACACAACTGTAGACAATCTGATTACTGGCTGCACTATGTATAACAGTAACGTTATACTGTGTGTGTACGTGTTTACACACGTGTTCATATGCAATTTGCCTGTGCAGGAGCAGTGTACACAGCTCTTTCTGCTTAGGGATTTGTCATCTGGTCCTCTGAAAGGGCCAAACACAATTGTGACATCTATTACAAACCAAACAGCACCAGAAATATTAGGCCCTTGGCAGAGCAGGTGTAGAGTTTCATATTCAGACAGGAAATATAGAAATGCTCCTCCTCCTCAAAGGATTTGTCATTTTCCCCTCAAAAGCCAGTACACTTTAGGCTTTAACCAAAACAAAACCTGCACAACAATGAAGTCGCACAGCTTCTCTCAAACAGCTTGATCTTGTTACTCTGTCTATCATCATACTCTACAATTACCTATGGGGTAGATGTAGGGAAGATAAAGTCAAACCCTTTCCAGCAATTCACAGTGAAAGGGTGAGAAGCCATGGATACTTGATATAAGGAAAAGAATTTACAATGAGAATGTTCAAACACCGGAGAAGTCTAGATTTTGCAACTTACTGACATAATGATAAAAAGATAAGGAAATCTGTAAAGTATTTCTGCAGCTCCCTACTGCAGAAATGGTGTGTGAGAATTGCTGCAAGGAATAATCTGAGAAATATCTCTGCAGATGCCTCATATTTTCAAAAATAATTAGGTCATTAATCCCTCAGGGATCGAATTCCACCTTCCCTCTACTTCCAGACATTCCTCTATTTACAGGAGCTGTCTGCCAAATTCAGGAAAATGTGTCAAGACTGGAGTACACAATAAACAGATTGGATTAGGCAAGCATTGCCTCCCTTGTTGTCCGACAATAACAAGAGGGTGTCTCTGAGAAATGAGCCATTTCCTTTCATCTATTTGAGCTGAAAAGACACCATGCTGAACTGCACACTGAATCTTCTAGTATGCATATCTTTAATTTAAATTAATTAACCGCACATGTCTAGATAGATCTAGATCTACGAGATAGAAAGAGAGGAATGGAAATAGAGTTCAGCTCAAAATCCATGGGCATCCTTCTTCTTTGTGACTTTTCTTCAGGAGGATCCTCAGGGTTCAGTCCCATGGAGTGCTGAGTTACCTCAGCTACCACCAACATCAAAGGGGTTCAAGAGCACTCAGTGTCCCACAGAACAGAGCTTCAGCCTGTCAACATGTTTAAATTCCAGACATTTATTTCTAATGAATAAAATAACATTCCCTTCTATGCTCCCCTCCTTCACCAGTACTTTCCTCCTTTCCAGCCTGATTTAGAAAAGTGCTAAATAAAACGAACACTTACTCCCTTCCTTTTCCATCACCAATTATCCCTGGCAGACACAGAGCCAAATGGCACAGAGGATTTCTCTGCTACATGGGTGTTCTTGAGACTACAGTTCTGAAACACAGTAATAAATTCAGCACTTCATAACAGAAGTCACAGAAGCAAAATTTAAAGGAGGGCAGAGTTACTTTCTTACATTTTGCTAAATGAGACTGGAAAAGAGTGTTTCTTTTCAGATCCTCAGTTCTTTCTTTATAAAATCTGGCACCTACCTCTGCAAGTAGAATAATGGCCTTAACTATTAATAACTTACTGATTGCTGAACTTGTCTGATGGAACAAAAGCAATATCAGAACTGAATCACTCAACCCCTGCCACAACCCAAGCTGGTTGAAATATCACAGCAACTTTGAGTCCTGACAGAAAAGAAGTTTGTGAGATTTACAACTCAGGTCTCCTGACCAAGGAATAGCCTCTTTTCCAAAGAAAAGCATAGAGAGCCTTCAAAAGACAGTATGAAGTCTTTTTTCTGTTTTTTATTTTGGCTGAAAAGACCTTGTATGACAAAACAGGACAAAAAATGGTAGTTGGAGCGCACCCTGTCACTGCAGTGAAGCCTACTATACCACATCCCTTTGCATCCATGTGCCAGGTTGGGTGAGTAAGCCAAAAGGAAGTGTTTCAAATGAAAGGACGGAAAGAGAACTGCATCTCACCTAACATCAGATGAACAATGCTGGGGTTGCTGTTATATTTCCCTCTGTAGTCAGTAGGAAGAAACAGGGAGCTGAACTATTTAAAAGCCTTCTTTTAGGATAGTGTGAGATACTTTTTCTCCATGGGCTTTGAAAGTGGATTTGACAAACTATTGATTAATGGGTCCAAGATTCCTCTGTTTGCTGCAGACCTGTGACTTCTCTATCTCTGCCTACTGTGTAGTGCTCTCTAATACCTGTGTTCCAGTCAGATAGTGAAATAATCTGGGCTAGGAAATGGCTTCTATTGTGAGCCTGGGTGAGAAAAAAAGCACAGTGGAGAACATATATGTGTGTTTTCCTTGTAATAAATACTAATGCTGAGTATCTAGGGAACAGGGCAGTGGTAAACAGTAAATAAAACCAATCTCAGTTTCTGAAATGTTCTTTATTATAAGTAGGACATTATATTACATTATATGTATTATTAACATTATATTGTTATTTCATAAAGATGTCAGCTACTTTGGTGGCATTACATTTTAATAACAAGCTGTTGCAGGGTACAGCATTACATTAAAAACCTATGGTCACATTAGATTTGGATAATTGCAAGGGCTGAGTCAATGGAGTAAAGAGAGTGTTCTTACATTGAAAAAGTTCCCCACCACATCACTTGTACATTAGCAGCAGGGCTGGGGGCGGAGGAGCTCATTGCTTTCAAAAGGCTGGAAACAGTTCCAACATTCCCACTGCCAGAATATTTTATTAATATTCCTTGTCTTACAGCCTGGCAAGTGAAAAACTAGAGACCTGTCATCAATTAGAATGGTGATGATGAGCCAGCCTAAAATAGGCCAATGAACAGGGTAAGTGCCCCTGTGGTTTGTCAATTACCTGGATTATTTGCAGTAGTTTTATTGTCATCTGCAATGAATACAAATAGAAAGCACGTGATGTCTGGAATGCAGCGCGTTTAGGATCAGCTTTGGCATTAACAGAGTGGGGGAAACAAGTGACATGTTTTAACAGAAATATTGCAGAAGAGGAGCTCTCGTTCACATCTCTCTCCCCACCTTCACACATGTTAAATAGACTCCATTCTGTCTGGCAGCCCTGTGCTTTTTATAGAGGGTGAAACCTGATGGAGGGAAGTGTAGCTCTGCTGACCCTGCAGTCTGTGTCACAGTGTCACCACTCCTTGTCACTGACTCACCCAGAATCAGGAAAATGGGCCAGCAGGACTGGTGGTGGAGGTAACTTCAGGGGATCTCATGTCACCCAGGCTTTTCTCTTTCCAAAAAATTCTGTCGTAGACAGAAGGTGACAATAAGCAGACGAAAAGGCAAGAGTAAAGAAATCCAGTATTCCTGAATTCAACCAAATTATAAGGAATAATTTTTGAAAAGAGGAAAAATCGAATAAAAGAGATTGGTCTTTTTTGTGTATGTTTGTATGAAAGCTTCTTAGAAAGTTTTGTGGTAAATTCCATGATAAATATTTAACAGTGACTCAGAAAATATTATACTCTTGCAACAATGAAATTTTATTCTTTATCAGGAAAACAGCTGGACTATCAGTGGTCTGGTGAATATGTAGACTGCTCGTTTGTTGGTCTTCTTTTTGCATTTCTCCTTTTCTTTATATCTTTCTATTCTTCTTTGCCTTGTATCCTTTCCTCCCACTTCTTCTTTAACTTCTTCAGAAATCATTTGCTAACTGCAATTATAATTAATATAGTTGACACTCATAATTATGTATTTGGCCACATTGATATTTTTTTTTGTTATTTAAAAGCATGGGTAGTTATTGGTATCTCTTCAAATTGTCTGCTGTTCCTGAAAGAGATTTTGAAATGTCTGTTTTATATGGAATGATAAGTCTCTGAATTTCAGTAAAATCACTGAATACAATAAAAATTTGGAGTACTACAAAGAGACCTATAACTCTAAAACCTTCTCCCTTCTTTTTGTCTTTTAGATAGCTCTGGAGGCTAAATCTACTACAAGCATCTCAGCTTCATTAAGAAATTTAAAATGTAGCTGTTTAGAATCCTGGCACTTTGAATGTCTGGCCTCCCCATTGCCTAAACTTTCAGACTGAGACAGAAGAAAGAGGAAGCTTTGTTATCTAATTTTCCTCTATGTGCTCAGCAAATGCACAGTGTGCACCAGTAATCCCAGCCTGCCTACAAAAAGCACATAATTCAGGAGAAGGAACACAGAAGCCCAGCACACCTACAGGAAAATTGTAAAGTTCATTGATGTTTCCAGGGCAAGTAATGCAAACAGGCTAGGAGGTCTTGAACACTAGAAAGAAGAAAGTTCTAAGATCCAAAATGTGGGCAGAGATCACTGTTTTGAAAGGAGCACTCTAAGACTGTGCTAAAATATCAATTGACTTCATTCTACCAACAACAGCGACTACATCTTCTATAACGAAAAGTTTGAATAATTAAGATCTTGCAAGTTTCTTACAACTTTAGAATTTACAAAACTTTCACAAGATGTCCATAATCATTGGAAACAACTCCTTAAAATAATCTCAAAATCCCTCATTCATGTATGGAGATACAATAGAAATGTGGAATAGAATTTCGGCTACTTTTTGACTTGGTGCACATGCTGCCATCATGCTATGGACATTAAATGGGATGATTCACTTCACAGAATATCCAGTATTGTTACTAAATTCCACAGTGACTGTTTTATTATGCTAATTGATAATCTAATGTGCTCCAAAGATTAAAGGAAAAATGAAATTAAAGCTACAAAATCAAAGGGTAACAACTTTATAATGCCTCTTTAATTTAGTGAAATGCAATTAAAGTCACACAGAGATAGAATTGACTATGAATACCAAAATGAATGCAATTGACAGAGTAAATGTTACAGAGCAGGGCTGTGTAACAGCAAAAAGAAATGTCAATAAACTCAGTGCCACTGAGCTGTGCCACTGGGCAGGTGCACTGAACATCACCAGACTTAAAAGTCCTTAAGGATAGCCAGCCACAAAGAAAGGTATGATGAATGTTTATGAAATCACAAACAGATAATATTGGAAGGGTCTGATTTCATAGGCATGCAAAAAGCACCTGAAATGTAATGTGGACTGTAGTTACAGTAGAAGCTTGACAGTGCACAGGAAAAATGCTCCCCTGATTGGAAAATTTTGAGCTGAACACACTGCAGTTTTTAAAACATTCCATGCTTACAGCCTGCATTTACAAAAGGCTTCTTTTAGGCTGTAATATGTGGAAAAGTTGCCTCAATATTTAAGTTTTTGAAGTTGGTAAAGGCATTGTAGTATAACCTTCAAATTCATGCTACTGTAGGCCAGTAATTCCATAGTTGTTCTGTGCTGAACTACTTATTAAAAGATCTTTTCCTATACCAGATCCCCTGACACCTCCTTACTGGTAGTATTCAATCTGGGAGAACCACACCAATCCTATTTAATTGAATACCATACCTTCAAATTTCTTTGTGGGCTGCTGGGATCAATGACCGTATATAAGGCCTTTTCAGTGGAGATTGCCATTGCCAATGCAACTCTGATGTAAGAAATTTGAAGGTGTTACCTTCTACAGGCCTTGTGGCTATAGTGATAAATGAGTCAGTCTACATCCTGTGTGATATTCTCATTTATCACAAAAATCTTTAATATTTTATTATCCCTAGAAGTAGCATGCATGGATCCAGAAAAAAGTCCTTCCTGGAGTATCTTCACTAAGATTATTCTATAAAGAGAAGTAGCAGTCCTGTTCTTCTGGCTGTCAACACAACATATTTTTGAAATTATAAATTCACAGCCAAAGAATATTTTGCAAAGCTGCCTATATCTAGCAGACTAGAGTTTACATGAGTTATAATATCAGGTTTTACACAGTCAAGTTTTCACATCCTGATTATCTTTAAATTGTATAGTAAGAAAATGAATGAACCTGCATTGAGGGATACATCTCAGCTTTTTAGACCTCTACAAATGTACATTTTTACATATACCAAGCATCTAAACAACCTCTGTAGCTGAAACATAGTACCTTCTTGAGGATGGTTTGTTTCATTAGAGAATGATGAATCATGGCCAGTACAAGTCTAAAAACTCAAGTATGGCTGTCTACACTGTCAGTTTTTGAAATTGAGTAAAAATTATCCTTTTTCTTCCAGTCAGAGGAGTAGAGGTTATAGTTATGTGTTCTTTAGAAAATAAGTCCTGTTTATGAACAAATGAATTAAACAAATTTATCTACATGTGACCTCAATATAATATTTATTTATGTATCAAAAAATTACAGTGGGGCAGAAAAATCTCTTTGGAATAATTCAATAATCACATCCTGCCTCAAATATGGGGATTCTACATTTAAGTCCTAGCCCGAATGAGAATCTTTGACTTATTTAAATAAGCTTTATATCATCAGCTGGTATTTTTCCCAACTATTGCAGTTCCTGCAAATATTTCAGTTATTGAGTTCATGTTATAGGAAAAGTAGTCCCAATGGTGGTACATACACCAGTAAAATACAGATTCCCAGTCCGGCTTTAACACTGAGATTCACGAGCAAAGAACATCCCACCTCCCTAATATCAAACCTTCCTATTCAGCCTAACACAGGGCCTGGAAGCTCTCTGCAGGAACAGCACTTGTTTTAATGCCCTTCCTGAGCTCTGCCTTGGAATTGTTCACAGCTGCTGTTTGGTCTGGGTTCAAAATAATGCCAGGTGCTATGTTAACAATTAAGACAATCAGTGCCAGTGGTATCCTCAACACTTCATCTGCACTCTGATGAAATTCATTCAATTCCTCTGCAATTTTCAGAAGTCAGCTCATCACTGATTTTTTTTTTATCCCTGTAATATTAGGAAGTTCATAGGCTCTACCAGTCAGCTAAAATTGGTCTATATAAGGGTGTGGGTCAGCAGCTAAGCACAAACACAGCTGGTCAGTCAGTCCATACTCACACCAGAATGGTAAAAGCAAGAGTAAACACTTGGGTCAAGAAACAGAGTTTCATAAGGGAAGGAGAGGTGAAAAACAAGCATGTGATGCAAAGGCAGTCACTCACCAACTCCCAACAGAAAAACATTCCCAGCCAGTCTCAAAGCAAGCACAGCTTTGGGAAAATCTATATCCTCAACTTCATTGTTGAGCACAATGTAACATAGCACACAATATCCCTTTGATCAATTTAGGTCAGCCATCCTGGCTTGGTCCCCTCTCGCCTTCTTATGCACCCCCAGCCTATTCACTGGCAGCTAAAGGGATAAATAGGAAAAGCCCCTATGCTGCAAAATTATTGTTCAGCAGTTGTCAAAACAATGATGTGCTATCAGAACCATTTTAGACACAGGTCCATACAGCTTCCTATGAAAAAGATAAACTCCAAAACAGCCAGATCCAGTACAAAGTCACTACCCAAAATGAAAAACAAAATTTGATCTTTGAAAGAAGCTTTTCCAGCTGCCAAAAATCCCAGATTATGGGGAAAGCATTTAAATATGTGATTTGTTTATAAAAGTAAGATATTTTAAAAGGCAATATTGTTATTGCTGGGATCAAATTTTTCCTAAAGTAATAGAATGCAAAGATATAAGGATCAATCAGTCATCTGAAATAGCACTTTCTTATTAGTCTTCCAAGTTTTCATTTTACTCAGGATTAAAATTTCAAAATTAGTTGAAAGATATAGGGAAGAGCATAAAATTATAATTCTGCTATCAGTGTGTCCCATAAATTATAGGATTTTGTAAATAGATAAACAACCACTTAAAGTATAGGCAGTAAGTTTGTAACATCTAGGAATGTTAAATGCCACTGGCTAACTGAATAGTAGAATAATATAGACCTAAACAACAACTTTCTGACTTGCAAAGTAATCAATCTAGCCAATTTAAATAAATAAGTGTAAACCAAGTCAAGGATGTACATTTCAGCTCAGCATAATGCATCTGTTAGATCAGAAAATAAAGTATCACACCCTTTATGGGCAATGTCAAAGATAAGACAGGAACAAGTGTTCACCTTTTCAGGCATGTGCACCATCCTATTTATAGCAAGAGAGAAATTAGACCCAGAAAGTTTTTTCTGAGGTTTACGAAGTTCTGACTCCAGTCTGCACAAGGTCAGAATGGTCCAGGATTCAGCTATAGATTTCTTGTCCAGAATTGTAGTACAAGAAATAAACAGTCACACTGACTCAGAATCCAAGAGTGTCTTACATTCATCATAGATTCTTTATTAGTCCAATAAGCCAGTAAAGCTCATTTGGGAACCCTTTGTGAGCTGATGACATCTTTACGACATGAGGTAGCAAAACTAATATATGAGTTTCTGTATTAATCTGTTAGGCTGAAACTAATGCACCAGGAAAGCAAAAGAAGCATCTATGTAGACAGGAATAAAGCATAGAAGAGCCAAGATCCAAGCTGTATAATAAATATGGCTAGGCCCTGGATGAAATCCTGGAGATGAGCAGTGCTAACTCAATAACTGTCCAAGCATGGGCTTCACTTCAGCAGGAGGAACATTTCATATGCAGTGGAGGAGATGACAACTCCAGGGCTTGCTGGGTCAAGGAAATGCCTTCATCACACATCTTGGGAAACTCTTGAGACAAGATCAGTTACAAGCTGGCAAGTTGAAGTCTCAGATGATTAAAGGAATCATATCCCAACAATAAGAAAATGACAAAAAACTATTTCCTATGATAAGAAAGCAAATTGGATGCAATAAACACAGAAAGGCAATAAAGACTGAAATTTATTTCCTTGACATAATAGCAAAAGGGAGAAAGAACAATTTCTCTTACCCCTACTTCTTTTGCTATGACATCTGAAAGTAACTTTTAACATTTTTGCTTCTTCACGTGCAAAAAGAAGCTGCAAAAGAAATCCAAACTTCACTGCTAATTTTATGGAGACAGAACTATTCTGACACCAACTGGGATGCAAATTCCTCTCCTGTGGACCCTGTCACAGGGTGATGAACAAAAAAAAAAAAATAGTAAAATCTGCTTCTCCCAAACTTATTGGAAAGCTGGGATTTGGAGAGGCAAGCTGCATCTATATTTCACATGTACTAGAGAGATGTTCTTGTCAAAATTTCTCTCCAAATATTATCAGACAGTTCTTGTTTCTTCCTTTTTACTATTTGACAGACAGTGTGGAAAGGGAGGTCTTCATTTGAGAGATCTAGTTGCACTGTGTCAAGGATTCACAATAATTTAAAAAGTGCATTGGGAGGATAATTTTACTGATGTTGTGCAATCTGATCCAGCACAATTACATATCAAAAATGACATTGGTGTACTGCTGTAAGGGGGGGGTTTATGTCATTATAAAGGCAGAAAGGAGTGTCTAGCAGAACACTGACATCATTTTTCTTTTTGTTTTTAGTAATGAAAATCTGAACATTTCAGTTTTACCCTACATATTTGCTTTACTCTGAATTGAGGTCTGTTTTGGGACCCTTTAAAGATCTGAGCTAAATGACAGAGATGTACTTGTCCCAGCTGAGTAGCCAAGGCCAGTATTTGCTCATACACCTCGAGGCTCTCAGTGGTATAGAAAACATTGTCAAGCTTTGGTGCCCAAGACAAAGCCAAATAACTTTCCATGATATGTAAATCTTTTCCATGCTCTGCACGAAATGGTCTTCAGCCTCCACTGCATAAAGCTAAAGATAATTAATGTAATGGTAATTAGTCCACAGGAATGCAGGACTGTGCAAGGATAACTACTTTTGTTCCAGCAAATCTTTCAGCAAATTTACTTGAATAGAAAGTGTTAATATGGCCCTACATATGAATGGGGTAGACACCAGACACTCGTTGCCAGATCACACGAAAGCTGCTTCTTCCACTTCAAATTGCATGGTCAGTGCCTGCTGAGATGTAGAAACTCCCGGTAACATCATCTCCTCCTTTTAACTGACATGAGTGATTCTACACATCTGTGAGGTATGGCAGGGAGAGGAGGGCACAGAAAAATCAGGGCTGCTTTTAGAAAGCCCTCAGGCATATACCTAATACAGACCTTTGCTGCTGGGATTAGTCATGTTCTGCTCTAGCTCCATAATGCTTGTGTGTTGTAGATACACTACAGAGAACACAACATCTACAATTAAAATTTGGTGTACACAGTACAGTCAAGCTGCCTTTCTACACTCAAAGCTGGATTGCACTGTGAATTTTTTTTTCAAGTTTATTCCATCATAATCCATCATTGCATTCTGGTGGATTTTAAGGACAAGTAGGAAGAAACTCTGTAAACATGCTAAGTTTTGGCACCATTATAATCACTTACGTGTTTGAAATTTTTTTTCCAGAATTATAAATAGACACAATTACCCAGAGCATTATACTCACTGAATTATCTAGAAGAAAAAAAAGGAGACCATTTCATGCAAGAGAATAGTTAGAGTGTACGGTCAACATTTCTGGGAATTTATGACTGACACATTTATTTGAGGTTGTTAAGGAGGTCTTGCTCTGACTAATAAGTCCTTTGAGAGTCATAATTGAAGCCTGATGGATTGATTACACTGGATAATTCTTTGTTTCCCAAGCATTTTTTAAAAATTCCTTGCACTCTTCCTACTCAGTTGTTTATAAAATACATTCTCTTGTTTTAATCTTTGTAAAGAAGTTAAACTAAGCATGCCTTTATATATATGTGTGTGTTACATTTTCCTGAAATATTGTTTAGAGTAATTCTCCCATCTATACAATTCCTTTACAGTAATTTTTTACAGAAGTACAAGTGCTGATTTAACTGGCCATAAAAAGAGAACATTTATTCACAGCATCTGGTTTATATGCTGTGCTCGGAATGGCAAATGTTTTTGCTTGAAACAGCATTGGTTCATCTAGACCATCCCCCTGCCCGTGTTACCACAGTTCATATTGCACCATTTAATTGAAAACTAAGCAGCCAAATGAATACTATTTTGCAGCATCCAACATTCCTCCCAAAAGAACTGTGACACAATACATTGTGTGAACTACTACAAGCTGGCAACAGAAATTTAGCAAATCACATTTCAAAGAAGAGGGAAAGAAAAGGATTTTAACCATGCTGTAAACGACAAAACTCATGTTTGTTGTAAGTTTTGATGTCCGGATCTCCCTCTTTCTCTCCATCTCTCTCCAAACTCTTCTCTTCCTGCATTGCACAACAATTATTTCCTCAAAGTTTTAATGCCAATTTCAGTATATTGGATTACAGGCAAGATAACTTTATTGCTACAACTGGTAGTGTGAATACCATTATATTCATGCCTAAGTGTTTTTACAAGACCAATTTTCAATTTGGTATATTCCCAATTTTTTAATTTGAGTACTTAACATGAATTTATGAATACTACCTTGCTTACTTCTAAAAATCTATTCTCTGTTTGGTTGTTCACCCTGATAGGTATGGAAATCTTGAAATATGAAAATATGAAATATGAAAATTAGTCAAGAAATAAAAAATATTTTCTTTATTATAACATTTTATTTCTTTATCATAACATATTTTTGCACCATATTGAACATTACTCTTTACAGAAAGGCAGAGAAACCTTAATTTTCAGTTCATGATTAGGACTTTAAAAAACTACCCAGACAGCTTAATTGTTTCATCATTTTCCCTTTTGATTTAAACGCCAGCTAAAAGAGTATCTGTCTACATCTTTGCATAGCATTGACATAAGCTTTAAAGCACAACAAAGCAAGGTTATGTAATCAATTCAAATAGCAGCAGCACCCTTTCTACAACTGTGATCACATCTCAAGCAAATCAGGAACTGGCAGACTCAACATGGATTATAATTCTACTCCACACTCTGTTTTCTTCTAAATAACACTCCAGCTCCCAAAAGACAAGTTTTGCAGTAAGTTCCATGGTGAATGACTGGAGACCAGAGGAGGGAAGGGATGTTTTCTCATGAAAGGAACTTTAAATTGATCCTCTTTCATAGTCAGTAAAAAATGCATGCAAGCATCACATTTCCACCCCCAGCCTGGGTTGAACATCACAACCCTGCTGCAACAGACTGCTAACATAGCAGAGCAGTATCATGTGATCTTCAATAAATCATTAACCCATGAAACTGCTTTTCTCAAAGACCTGAGCAGATAGTTTGATGCTAGAACAGTAATTTAATAATTTGACATCAAAAAATGAAAATATGCCACTAACATATAAGTTGCTGATATATAAGAATCACTATAAAAAATATAGACTTTGAAGAATGTTGGTGTTTGCAAGGAGGTGGCTCTACGGAACAGAAATTCATGGTAAACTATTGTACTAGAATAATCTCTCAGGTTTTACTATTTACTATCATTATGTACATTCAATGTGGAGAAATCTGTGATGGTACACTAAAGACAGAAGAAAATATTTAATTAAATGGTAAATTCATGATGAAATATATTGCCTAACAAGTAACATGTTATTTTTATCATCCTAAGTTTACCAGAAAAGAAATTCGTTCATTCTTGGTTGAATTTAGAACCCACATGTAACAACTCACACCAACTCTAATTAATCTTACCTCATTTTCAGAAATGATCCTCTTCTTTTTTATATCTTGAAAAAAAAACTCTTCAACTATACTTTAGGCAAGATAGAATATTCCAAGCCCAACACCAAAAGCCCTCCAAGACAAATGAAAACCCAATCCTAATCTTTAGGTCTAGAAATAAGACCTTCACTTAGGAATTGCGAGAAGCCAGATAGAGCTAAAGGCAATCTTGCTCCTGATATATTGCAGGTGTGTTAATTACCAAAGAGTGGGAACAGCCTTGTCCTCACAGCTACAGGTGTGATAAAGGAGTGAGCTGGTTGATAGAGAGTCAGTTGGAGTCTGCTGGTTCTGCTTGGAGGAGGAAGGTACAGGAGGCTGGGCAAGGGACAGATAAGGTGAGCCACTGTACCAGGGACAGGCAGACTTAGGTGGCTGTGCTAGGGATAGAGAGCAGTGAGCTGGAAGTGCAGAAGGAAGAGAGAAGGAGAGAAAGAACCAGAGCT
>VZSR01003807.1:35629091-35785885 GCA_013398615.1 Brachypodius melanocephalos
ACTATTACAGCAAATGTGTCTGTTACAGGTCATTGATGGAAAGCAATGTTAAATGAAGATCACCTTCAGATATCCTGACCTCAGGGACAGACTTGCCACCTTATCATCTTCCTTTGTAACTCCTCTGTCTCATACATCCTCTCTACTTAAGTTCACTTGGTCTTTGAACCTTGCTCTGTTATATATCATGCCACATTTTTCAAACTGTAGTGTATGTTAAAAGAAGCACAAGCAAACAAGCAGGTGATGCCATCTGGTACTTTGTTCCCAGGATGTTGGATAATGCACAGTTTTTTTGCTGCTTTTTCTAACTACCAGATGTGAAATTGGATTTCATTCCTCTCCACAGTCTTCCTCTCTGCCTTCTTTCATGACTGTGCTTTTCTCCCACTTCTGGTCTTCTTGCAAAATAGAAGAATATTGTCTGGACCACAAAGAGAGCCAGATTCTCCCTTTACTTGTATCCTGGTTTTCATAGCAGTCAGTCAAAGTAGTCCCAGCTATTTGTCTACCTCATGAACTACCTACCACAAGACAGTCAGGACCTTCCAACAAAAATATCTTACAAGAAAACTGTCTATTTGATTACAGATAACACCTACTTACATGTGTAGGTGTAAGTAATATGTAATATTTACATTACATATGTAATTTTATATGTAATTGTTTATAGGTGGAATAGATGATAGATACAGGAATGAGGGGATAAACCAGAGAAACAAGTGCATAGACAGACTGCTGGTAAGTACTCATGTCTGGTCATGCCCTGCATCTGATCTGCAGTCTGCCCTGTCTTCTCATTAAACTGCATTTCCAACTATTTTCTTGAGTGAGCATATTCTCTATTCTGTGATGTGTGTGTGGGGGTGTCTAAGTGCCAGAAATCAGTGGCCAGGTAATGAGCACCAGGTACTCACAATGTCAGAAATTGAGTCATATGTTGATGTGTCATCATGAGAAAGGATAAAGATGAACTAGCTGGTGAGTAGAGTAGAAGCTTGGTAGCCAGATGTTAGAGCAGCTTTAGGTCTGGGTGAGATATTGGAGAGACTAAAGAGTCTGAGCACTTGGTGCTGAAGGGACCAGGAGGTCTGATTCAGCACCTGTGGAGGGTGTAAGGTCTGGCAGTTCACTACTGGTAAGGTCATAGGTCAGGACCAGACAGAAAGCTCTTTAGTGTGTGAGCCTGTACATGAAACAGCTGGGATGCCAAGGGATCTGGTTTACAGCTACTGGATAAATTTGGAGCATAAGGCCAACTGATGGGAGGATCCACAGTGCTTGTGGCTGCAAGTGTGTGTGTGTGTGAGCCTATGTAACAACAGGTGGACTGTGTCAACACCCAGCATCTTGGATCACAGAGCAGGCTACAAGGCCAGCTTCTAGATAGACCCAAGTGTGTAAGGTCAGCAAGTGAACACACATTGTGTATGTATATGCATGTATATATTTCCCACTAACAGACCTTCCTCTGGAACAGCAAGCAAGAAAGACAGATCAGGCTGTTTGAATTTAGATCCTCAGTCATTGCTGGAAGAGTGATTTTGTTCTTGATTCTTAGCAGGTGCTATCAGAGCTGAAACTCACTGAAATCCCTTTCAACAAACGCAATTTTCTTTCCTTAGGATTGGCAAACACACTTTTTGTTAACCAAATGAGTTTCTGTATCATTGGAGGACTCTGCAAACATGATGCCCCCCATAAATTTGATGTCATGGATGTTTCCTAGCTGCACTACATTCTCCTGCTAAAATCTTAGACAATTTCTAAGATGAAAACTTTCAATACACCTACAGCAATGCCCCTTTGACTCTTAACAGCAGAGTTCACACAGCTTCTCAATGAAAAGCATGTTTTGAGGCATTCTCAGATGGCCCTTACAACTGCAGGTAAAAGATCAGGAGCATGGCTTTCTGTTTATAATTCATGTACTCTTGCACTCACCTGCATGTTATGTCTGGTTAACCTACATTTCTCAATCTTCTCCCTTAAAACTCCTATTTGTACTGCCCTGCTCACATGGTATTTTTGCAAAACCTTCTTCACATAAGAAGTTGGAAAAAACTTATTTGGAGTAGGAAAGGGAGCTAATTATGGACTTTTCTAGGGACCTTCTGCCCCCTAAGGGCAAGACACCAGTGTGATATATTGTCTACCTCAAGCAGCCAGCCTCTAGCTCTCAAAAACACTTTCATTTCTCTTATATCCCTTAAGTTAAGGGACCTATGCTTTCTTTATATCCAAAAATGGTCAAAATATTAACTGAAAATTTTATCCATTGTAACTTTGATTATTCATGTAAATACAAAAGAAAACAGATCTATGAAGACTATGGAACTTTTTCTTTACACATTTGAGTAATTTAGTTTTCCTGTATCATATCTGAAGCAAAGGCTGTAGCACTAACTTTATGGACTTTCAGAAATCTGTCCGTATATATTTTCTGACATTTCAAGCTTCTCCATTCAACACTATGGTACCAAATAACCAGAATTTTATATAAGGTAATAAAGGACATTAAACTTCCTCACAACATAAATATCCTGCCTTCCATCTCCTACAGCACATGGAAGATTTCTTCTGGAAGATTATATTTCAGTGATGAGTCTTTTTGATAATCTACCACAAAAACAGAAGTTTTGAAAATAAAAACCTGAAGTTAAGCTCATAAGTCCATATTTACATCTCTACCTTATTAAAAGCTGAGGTCACAATAATTTCTTTCAGAATGTTTCAGAATCAAAGATAGCACGAGCTGGAGACTCAAAGAGCAGATAGCACTACTGAAAGCCAGGCAGGTGTCTGAATAGGACCTCATGTTTATCTGTTCCTGAATTTTTATTTTTTTAAGGTTTTGGCTCATCATTCAAGTTGTTTCATTTTGGGGAAAAGTTGGGGGAAGATTACAATTTAAAAAAAAAAAAAAACCACAAAAAAAAACAGAAGAAGGTCTCTTGGTTCCTGAATGTCTCTGGCTACCCTTTCTGACATGTGACTCATTGCTGGCTGGGAAGGGAATGAGCCTTCATAATGAATAATAAACTCTGCAGAAACTCAGATCTGTTATGCAAATAAACATATTAAATGAATGCATTTTCCATGCAGCATAGTTTCTGCCAGGAAATTTGTTGAAAACACTGTCTTGCCATTGACAAAGGCAATGTGCCAAATTCAAACATGGTGTGAGTGGGCACAAGTCTGCTGGTTTCAGTGGCATTGTGCCCATTCACACCAGGTCTGTAATTGGCCTATTGTGTTTCAAAAGCTTTCATGATCCAAGAAGTGCCAAAGTGCAGATAAACAAATTCTTTAGCTATAGAAGAGCCTTTTCAGGGTCAACACTAATTTTCAGTTCACTTAGCAGACATAAACTCCTTCTGGTTCAGTTCAGTCTGTGACTGTACCAACCTTCTAACCTACAGAATGAGAATTCTTGGGTACTCTCAACTCCCTCTCTGCAGAACTGCTAAAAATGAGTCAACCTTGAAGGCACCAGCTTCAGAAATCGTATCACAGTAGAAGGTGGGGAACAGGACCGATTCATTAAAAATTAACCTGGCCTTCCTCTTCCAGCTTCATCCCAGGCAAAATCTCTTTCAAGTTTTAGAAATATTTTATTTACTCTTTCCCCCCACAAGTTATGTCAAATGTCAAAAACAAAAAAAGGCTAAGCATACTAAGATGGACTCTGTGAAATCTTTAACCTTTTCATAAAACCTGTTTTATGGTTACAAATTATATAAATAAACATCTCAATTTTGTGAGAATCTTTTCAAGCACATCCATGCAAGTCCAGAGAGATGTTTCTGAACTCATATCTTCTTTTATCTGAGGGCTATCCTGATAACTGTCATAAGGTCATGATGACAAACATCAAATTTGGCAGAGAGTTACTAAGCTGAGCATTTCAATATTCGCTCAGATAGGTCTAACTACTCTGACATTCTATGGCCATTAGAGCAATATGGATATCTGAATGGTTAGAACCAACAGGACTAAGAGATTTGGATTCCAATGAAAGAGAATCAAAGATTAATGTGAGAATGAACAGAGTGGTATGCAGCACAAAAATAACAAATCAGATATGGTAGAATTGCATACTCAAGCTGACTTTTTAAATGTTTTTGGAATGTAAACATGAAGCTGGCTGCATAAGAGGTCACCTACTGCCTGAGGAGAACAGACCAAATTTTATTGTCTTGATTTTGGAAGATTTAAGTCCTGATTTGTCTTCATTCAGGCATAAGAAATCCTAGGGCAATTTCTCTCACATGCATATTACTGATTTTCATATTTTCATCATGATTTGTTGTTTGGTTTTCTAGTTCACCTACCTTTTTTTTTTACATTAGAAGTACAGCTGCTACATGTATGAGCAGTGTCTATGGCACAAAGCTGAAAAATCAGGTTTCTTGCTGTACAAGTATGGCATAACAGCAAACAGTGCCATTAAATCAAAGCTGCAATAATCTGCAGCTCCACTAACAGATATCTGCACATAACTTCAATGTGACTTATGTGCTGAGATAATGAATTCTATAATGCAAATTTACACACGGGGGTCAAATAAGGAAGTTCTTTGTATTTGACAGTACATTGGGTATTAGGTATTTGTCACAAAATAAATAATTCATCTTGCATAGCTACTTGCTATGTAAATGATAGTCTATGTATATTAAAGCATTTAGCACTTAGAATAAAATGGACAGCTGGGGCCAAATGAATATCTCTCAGGACACATTACCATTAGAGCTCCCCTGTGAGTTTTTAACTCTTTTCACTTCTGAGTGCTGTCATGAGGACATTAATTGAATAAGGCACAGAATTGGTTCTAATGCAGGCAGAGACACAAAAAAAAAAAAAGGAGAGGAAAATAATGTAAAGCAGCACATTAATTTCAGATTCGACTTTCTCCCAGTTTTAATGTTTCTCAAATCCCCCATGTAATTTGGTTCTGATTCAATTTAGGAAAAAACAAAGGTTAAATATTTTCAAAATATCAAGTAGATGACAATCAATACATAATTTAAATGTGTTTAATACAGGATGAGATTTGGGCAGAGTTTAAAGTCAAAAATACCCCCTGTATATTTCACAGGAATTTAGAGTATCATTGAACATTTTCTCATTCCAGTCCTCTAAAAATTCTTCTCCTATTGACTCAGACCCAAAGTGAACTTTAAACAGAGCACAAAGGTTAACCCACTAAAGAGTGGCCATGCAAGTGGTTTAAGAGTAATCCTCCAGACCCTATGGAGAGGGCAAATTGGAGTGCATGCTCTCAGTCCTACCCAGTGTTGCATAAATTTCCTCTAAAGATAAAAGAGACAGAGGCTGTTTGAACATTCTGTGCCCTGCTCTTGATGTTAGAAACACTATGAGACTCAAATTGTCTCTGGGACTTGTAGCTGTGAATTCAAGTCCACTAAACTCAGTATAGTTGCCTGAGACTAATATCCTGGTTTAAGCTCAGCATCTTCTCTCCACTGGAATTGCTCTGAAACACACCGAACTCTTAGCATTCTGTGGTTACTTTGAACATGATATAAACCAGACTGGACCTGATTTACTGATCTAGCTGTTACATATATTTCAATAATCTTTTCCTCCTTGGTTTCAGGATGATCATGTGATACCTCTGCCAACAACCTAGATTCTCTAGGGCTCATTTAACAGTTATAGATCAGATTATGCAGCAATATGATATACAGAGAAGTAATTTAGGAAAATTCGTAGTATCTGTGATCATCACTGTTGTATCAGTGTAAAGTCCAAGCTCCAGTAAAACAGATTATAAAGCCAAATAGTGAAGAAAGACAGATAAAAAATTCTGATGTTTTAATCATTCGCAAAATATGTCTGTTCCCAAGCTGAACTCCTAAACCCCAAGCCAGCATGAACCCTTAATCTGTAACACTGTAACATGCATACCAACATTTACTTCAGTTTATATTATAATCATACTAGTTATCACAAAATAAGTTCCCTGCTAAATTCAGCTTTGAATTAAGGTGATTAAATTGAAAGAGTTAGACCTATGCATATCCTAGATTTTTTGTATCCTAGTTCAGCCAAAATATGTTAACATAACCAGCATTTGACCTCAACACATTGTCATCCAATTCTGTAGAACAAAAGAACTGGGAAGACAGTATTGGTTTAGTAAAGATACTTACATATTTTTGTGCTTTCCTAAATGAGAAGTTACGAGTTCTGCTATAAACACAAAGAAAAATCTTTGTCTTTTGAAATCCTGGCCATTTGAGCTTTCAAGCATAGATGAAAGACACATGAGACAGTAATACTCTCATTGATAATCCCATCTAGAACAGTGCAAACTTTGGCAAAATGGAGTTTCATCCTCAGGTAGCAAAACTGGGATAATGCTGGTGAGCATCAGCCTCACCCCAGGAATCTGGAGTCACTCAGGTCAGGCAGAAATCAAGTGAGCCATTTGTGGGGTGTTCTTTATTTGCAGCCAACACAGGTGAATACAGTGCTCCCCTGTCAGTATGTCCTTAGCTACCTGGCTAGTTTGCCTTATTTAGGGCTGTAAACAGCTTGCCACATTTTAAGGCAGAAAAAAAAGCTGCCAGTGTCTGTGAGGATAGAGAGCAGGGAGGAAGGGGTTTCTCTTTGGGGTTGTTTAGGGTCATCTAAACATAATTTACTTGATAATATCAATATTATAGCCTTTCTCACTGCTTTAAAAATGTTGGTCTACAACCTGATAATGCCTCCAAAGTCAGCAGTGTAGAAAGAAGACCTTAGACCTTTTCTGCAATAACTCTAGTCCTTGTGGATTCAAACTCTCATTGGTTTTGCTCTCAAAGTCACATTTGTAATATGGTGACAGCTGGCTCAATGCTTTTTCATGTCATTAAAATCCAATGTCTTAAAAGAGTAAGTTTTGTGAAGCCGAGACACCATTTCAAACAGAAAACAAAACAGTATAATAAAATCTCAGTTGGATGTTTTTTCTCTCTGAGATAACCTTTCCTTCACTGCAATAACTGAAGAGCAGGATTATGTGGCATGAAGTGGGCATATTGCTATCATGTGTGAGACAGTTTGGACCTCCAGCTGTGGAAGATGGGAGAGAAAGTAAAGAATATTTCAATGTGGCTAGTGAAGGTTTGTTTAAATTGATGGAGCACAAAGGGGGTCATGTATCCCCCTCTGAGACCAGCAGCTGTGGTACACATATGCAGTGCCCAATCCTGTGGCATGTGCATGATGCCTCCACGTGCAGACAAGAGCTCTTTTTGGCTCTCTGGGTGGCATGAAAATTGGGACAGTTGTCAAGGGTGTCCTGGCAACTGGCTTTGGGGGAGATTGGTCTAACTCTGATATTTCTCTCTCTCCTGTGCTTGTTCAGTAGCAGAATGCACAGCTTCTCTGCAGTTGGAAAGCTACATTATCTTGCTCACGTGCTGCTTTCTCCCCTGCCTGCCTCCCTCTGAGATTGCCCTTTCTCTGTCTGCTCTTGTCATATCCTCAAGGTCAAAAAGTGTGGAAGAAACATAATGTTTTTCCAGGTGTTTTTCCTAAACAGCTTATTCTCTGAAGATGCCATTGTTAAAGGCTACACAATAATAGGAGCTAAATGCAGATGATGAGTATTTAATGCAGAATGCTTGGTTTTCAAACCTTTCCTTATTTCAACTTGGGACAGAGACACTGTGAGGAAGAAAATTTTGAAGTGAGTAACTGGAAATTGATTTGGATCAATCAAAGCATTTAATTTTTATCAAATTATTCTTTCAGTTTGATTTTGAATTTTATAAAAATACATTGGATATGTGTGATAATCAAATAGATTATTCATTTCAAAGGAGAAATTAAGGCATCTTGTTCTAAGAATTTCAAAAAGAAGGTTTTGTTTTTGCCAAAATAAAATACCAATTGGATGTGAATACCCCTACAAACCATTCCAATTTCAGTGAAATGCTATTTGCAACTTGAAATTTCTTTCACCTTTTTTTTCTTACCACTGCTAAACAGATATCACTTTCACAGCAAAAGGTAAAGAATTCAACATGCACAAAATAAATACATGGTTTCAATTTGTTTGTTCATGTGTACGTTTAACCTATTCCTGATCCAAAGGCCATTGGATTTCATAGAGATTTCCTTGAAATCTTTCCATACCTGTAATTTCTGAGCAAATGTTGAGACAAGCACAGGCAGCATATCTGTCTCCCCATATCACACTCTTTCCATGAATCTGCATGCTAATCCACATATTAGCCATTCTGAGTTCTCTGTTGATGAACAATTAGTGTATTGTGATGTGCAAAGCTTTGACAAAACTATAACCCATTTTTACCTATGCAAGGAATTGGAGTTGCTGATCCCAAGAGCACATAGCACTTATCTGTTTCTTGTATAATACACGCCTTTCCTTTCATTTCCTTCTCACTTTGATTACTTCTAAAGTCTAGTTTGTTATTTTCCATTATTTGTTATTTTTTTTATTATTTGTTATTCATTTCGTAGTTTGCTCTCGTTATTTATCTTTCTTCTTTGCTATTGCTTTATTTGTTTGCATTCTGTTTCTGCAATATTTTTTCCCTTTGCTATTATTTTTCTTCATTAGTTGGAGTGAACATTTATCTCTGCATATGATGTAGCTTGTTTTTATTTCATTATTTCCTGTGTTTGTGTTACACAGCCACCACTGCTCAGCCTCACAAAGTCTTCTAAAGGCAACTCTTATCAATACAGCACCACTGAACCTCACAGATAATGCTTTATTAAATGTTACACTGAAGCTGAAATCTTACGCAGTAGGTAGCATAAAATCATTACCAGCCTGAATATTTTTGAGGATCAAGATGATAATGATAAGAGCAGTGTCCCAACAGGAGACTCGCCACTTATTACTTAATCCACAAGCTCCCTGTAGGCGTATTTTGGTGTCATTGAATGCCCACCCAAGGGCTGTGTGAAAGCCTGAAGAAGCTAAGACACATCAATGGTTCTGTAAAGGTCTTGTAACACAGCCTAAGCTCTCTGGGGTTTTTAGGGACCTTTTGTTATTAATAAAAAGTTAATGGGAGGTAAAAATATTGCATGGGAAATGTGTGCATAAAAGCCTTGCTTTCTTTATGGCTCTCTCCTGTAAAACTGCCCAGGAAATAACATCCCACACCGTCTTTTCTTTTTAAATAGCATACGTGAGTGGTCTCTCATCTCTTCTTTATCTGTGGGATATTTAGATATGTAATATAAAAAGGATTTGTAAAACAAATAGTGGTTCCCCACACTCTAGATTTCTCCAGTCAGAGCAAATGCAATGTCATTCACTTCATAATCTGAACTATATTTCAGATATGAGAGGCTAAAGTAAGTTAATATTTTCCTGAGCAAAGCTATCAAGCAGACAAACACTATAATAATGTTATATGGTCTTTCCTTCTCCTCATGTCAGTGTAGATCTTTGATCCTCAGATCCGGTTTTAGAATCTTAAAGGGCTGAGATCTACAATTTCTTTAATAATATCAGCATTTTCATGAGCTGTGTAATGTCCTCTACCCAGATGGTCAAGATTTTCAGGAAGATTATGTCTTCCTTTTGAATTATTTATAATGTTTTGAAGGTCTGTGTTCTACTACAACTCTGCATTTCCCTCTAAAGCTCTTAGGATTTATCTATTGGAACAGTTGGAGGTTGGGGTTTATTGGTTTTTCTTTTATTCTCTTTTCCCCATTTGGACCCTAACATAAGCAGGTCAATCCCAGAACTCTCCAATGAGATCAGTGTTACAGGATCATGGACTCAGCATGTTTTATCTGCTGTTCAGGGAAGAGAGAGGTCCCCACAGTGAATCTAATTTGTATAAAATAACAGAGATCTCCACAGACTGTCACTCTTACCATCGACATGCAAATGACAAAGCCCTCAAGTCAAGGCTGTACTACATCACCTAAAGAAGCAGAGGTTGAATCCTAGCTCTAATTGAATTCCCAAAAATCACAGCAGGACAGTGAAGACAATTCATGCCAGAGACTGAAATTTCTTACAGGATGTGTTTTGTACCAGGTACCTCCATTGCAACAGCAATAAACAATGTTTAGCATCCTAAAGGCCTTATTTCAGGCACTTTAGATGCTGTGAATTAAAGTGTCTGGTAAGACAAAATTTCTGAATTTGAGATATCTTTCCCCTCCAACACAAACAGATCTTGGAGTCTGCAGTAAGAAGTTTCATTGAGCCAAGTGTTTAACAAATTTTCTCTATCTCATTTTGCTTTAATTAAGTGAAACTCCTTTTTATGAGACACACAGGCAAATACAAAAAATACACATTGTAAAAGAATGACACTTAATAGACTTCACTGGGACTGAAGAACAGACAACCACATTGATGACTCAGTCTTCCAGTGAGACCTCACTGGTTTTAGATTACTCTTCTCTAACTGTTTCTCTATGCAATTTCTTTTATTTCTCACTGTTCTTAATGTTCAATTCTGCAGTTCTTTCAAGTAGCCAAATATTACCCATCCACACTGGTATAAAACCAATGCAAAAGTGTTCTATTTTTTTGGCTACATTGTTTTCCTTTAAAAGTTATATATTCATATACATCCTATGCCTTACAAAATTGAGGTAGTAGATACACAAACACTTCTCTTTCCTTCCAGTACCATGAGGTAAATTGAACAATAAATCAATTTTTATGGATGCTGTTGACTTGCAACATTTGCTGCTTTTAAAAATTAATAGCTGAAATAATGAACATCCTCAAAAACTCTCTGAACAGTCAGCTTGATTAATTTCCTGATATGAAAAGCAGTTGACAGGTGCAATATTCTCTGCTGAAATTTTCTGTAGTCTGATTACACTACAATCTAAACCTATTCCAGTAACACAAGTTTGTTTGCTCTGGTTTTAATTTGTGCAAAACAAACAAACTTAAGTCCCATATTGTGCTTTGCCTAGACATGCATACACACGCACATCCATAAAATATTCCTGCCTGTAAAATAAAATCAAGTTTAATTTTTGTGCAAATATTATTCTGATGTCATAATAGCACTGCACGGTGCAAAGTGCAACTGGCATCTCTTCATATTATTATTGCATTATTGCCAAACTGATAAGGAATTCCTGGGCATAAGCAAATGTGTGCTGCATTTTGAGCGTTTTCTAAATGGTTGACCACGTGTCAAAGTGATGTAATCAAGAATGCCTCCTTTGAATGAAGTGTAGATACACAGCTTCACCCCAGTGTTTCCATTTAGCCCCCTTTCTGGGTCTCACTATTCATAACCCTTTAACATAGGAGTTAAACACAAAAAAAGTGTTGGCCATTTATCTTTATTTTTTTCTAGAGTTGGAATTAAATAATGCTGTTCTCTAAAATGGGAAACATTTGGAATATTCTAGTTAGGATAAAAAAAAAATATTTTCTAGTTAGGATTTTAAAAAAAAGAAATCAAAACATTTAGATTAATCATTAGGGAATTTGTTTAAATTTTGAAGTGTTTATAAAATTAAAAATATCTGAAATTTCATGCCATGCCATGTTCTTTATTGTCCTGCTTTTTTATTGCTGAAATATTGGTCTGAAATAATCAAGACAAATGCCTGAAGTAATGATTAACGAGGCTGCCTGAGATATTCAGATGATCCAAGTGACTCCATCCTGCACCACAAGCAGTGAATGGACATAGGATCTTCATTTTCAATGAATAAAGGTCATCAGTTCCTTAGCTATATACAATCTCTGCTACCTGAAGATCCTCTAAAATTAGCTCTTGAGAGAAATGTCTGCATGAAAAATAAGCTAAATATGTTTTCAGTCTGAATGTAACCAATTTAATGTTCTTTCTTATTTTTCATAACATTAAGGTCCATAGTATCTCCTTGTATACCTATGAGAGTTTTTTTCTCTGTTACTCAGGAGTTTTCTCTGCTGGTTAACAAATTCAGTGGTCCTGTGAGAGAAAACTGTGGAGGCATGTCTTATTCAGTCACTCAAATAAATAAAGCTATACAGGAAAGTGTGAGTGAGACTGAAGGAAACCTTCGTAAAAGTTTCAGTTGGCAGATGGGAATATCATCTATGTTGCTGTCGAAGACTTCCAAGATAATAAATATTTCTCTCTTGATAATCACATTAGATAACTTCTCCACCAGCAGCCCTTGCAACTGTTAAGTATCTGGGGGGTTTGTAGATTAACAAGATGTCAAGGCTGGTCTTTACTGTAGTCTTACAAAATAAGGGGAAACACTCAGGGGAGTCTGCTTCAACAGAATTCATTAAATTTCTCAAATATGCAGAGGAATTACAGAGAGATAGCTAATAAAACTATGCAATCTGTTTGTCAGATATGTCAAAAAAATACTAATTTACAAAAAGTAGACATTTCCGCTATAATGTGGAGGCAATTTTTAGGATAGGACTTTCAAATGCATTCACAAACCATCAAAATAAGGTATCAGAGGACGAAGGAACAGATAGCAGGGCAAGATGGGCTTAAAAACATGATCCTAGAGAACAATCTAAAATTCATCAGGAATAAAGAAGCAGTAAACAAACTCCTACATAGCAGTATAGACAAAGTGAAATATGCTAAGATTTTAGCTTTGCTCCAATAAAATTACATTTTGTCCCCAGAGAACTAAGACATTTTCCCGAGCGAAGAGAAACATCAAGTTCTTTAGCATCTGCAAATATATCCTTGCTAAGTGATAAATTATGCCTCTGTTTAGACAAAGATGAAGACTGGGGGATTATCAAGGTCTCAGAGACATCCTGCTTGCAAACCAGCAAAAGTCTTCAGGCAGCAGTGTGCTTTCCAGTGCTGCTTGGCTTGACTGGAGAAAGGAATAGTTTATATCACCAGGGGTAACGTGCTCACAGATGTAAATTAATTAGAATAGTAGAGAAGGAACCTCTGTACATAGCTGGTCTCATCCTCCTCTCAGGAGCCTCTACAGCCATAATTTTTCTCTTCTCTTGTTTCTCCATTGTGCCTGAGTAACACAGCAGCACACTTTGATGCTAATTATATTTGTAAATGCTGTGCAATCACCTCCTCCTAAGCACACCAGTGCTGTATCACATATGTCCATTTACTACCCAGAATCAGTCTGAGAATTTGCTTAGGTTATGAAACATTGATTTTCACAGCCCAGGGAAGGGGACAGGGGACGTTGCCAACTCAAAATCAGAAAAAAAGGCAAAGTATTGAAATTGGCATTGTATAAATTGAAGCACACAACAAACAGCGCCAGAAAAGCATGTCACTGAGCAGAATAATAGTCTTTCAAGTTAAATAATGATGCCAGTAGGAAGACAGGAGGCCAGAGTCAAATGAAAGACATCTACTTATTCACAATCCAATCTTAAACTTTTGTTGCCTGAGTCAGAATAAGCACCCACAAATGTTAACTCCAGATTTATTGATAACTCAAGATGGAAGGGCACTTCATCTTTTTATGATTAATTATGGACAGACAGATTGAGAACCGGGAAACTGCTCTAATAAGCTGCTTGGGCCATGAGGAAAGAGAATATACCCAGAAACGCCCAGCTGTCAGCTTCACTGGAGACATTGACCCCAGGGAATCAACTTAAGGCAAAGCAACATGAAGATGGAAGCAACACTAAGGAGGCTAAAAGAATGTCTGCTTCACATCTTAATTGCTTGAGCTATTAAACAAACACATCTGGTGTTGATGTCTCTGGAATACTGTACTTTTTGTGTATCACATATGCCTCTCTGTTAATGCTTTTATGAGCTGCTCATTTTGGGCTTGAAGAGATAGGCTGCTAGCTTCTTTTTTTTTTTTTTAATCTTCTAATGCAAAACTTATAGGAACTTATTTGGTGATTTCATTTTATTTGTTTTTTACCCTCAGCCTTTTGGGGTTTGCCTATTTCATTGTCTATCCATTTGCCTCCCACCACGTCTGCTTTCTCCACTTGTTCAAGAGAAATTAGCAAAATTAAATAAAGAAAAATTCCACTCTGGCAGGCATGAATTTGTTAGAGTGAGTTAAAGGAGACAAGTTTGCACAATTTCATTATGAAGCCAAGTAATTGTTAAAAGAGATGCTGCCTCTTATTTGCTCAATAATGCTTTTATGCATTTCAAGCATTATGAAGGATTGATTTGATAAAAATATCCTTGGAGGATTGTGACCTTGAGTTGCCTTTTGTGGAGGAATTTTCTGGGTCTAACCTAAAAAAGAAATGGAAATGGAGACTACGGAGAATTTGTATTTGGAAGGTGATAAATTTGCACAGACACAGAATAAGAGCTATTGATATTTTTTTAAAAGCGTTACAGGCTACGAAAGGCATTTCCATTTGGCTTCTTGAAAATATCTTATACTCCTTAACCTTTGAAGATGTAAAGTAATGATAAAAATCACATGTACATTATAGGGGGCTGAGATTGTTAATTACTTAGGAGTCAAGGATACTGTAAAGGCACAATCCTATGTTGTTATCTGATAACATGAAAATGTCAGGCTACAGAAGGTATTTTGGCTAATACTTTGGTCTCTTTTTGTGAAATAACACATAAAGGACTCCATTTCCCTCAGGAATGGCCTAGCTGCTTATTCCATAAGAGCGGGAAACATTTATTTTTATCCCAATAAAATATGGTGTGTTATCCTACCCAAATTGTATCTGCTGCTTAGGCTAAATACACACCAATGATGTTTTGTCAACAACAGAGCCTGTAACATTTTCTCTGAACACAGAACATTTACCTGAGTAAATACGTCTATAAATAACATATATGAATCTTTTCTTCCACTTACAGTGATACAGATAAAGGAGCGACTCAAGATTCTTGAAAGTCAATATTATATGTTCCCGTAGTTTCAATATATTTCTTATAAATATTTTAGTGGCTTTATTTAGTTATCTTTCCTCCTGCAAAGTTACTATAAAAGTAAATTATATAAGAAAGGTATAGTTGTAAGGTTTGGAGGAGCAGGAGGCAGGGATGTTTTTTCCCAGATGTTATTTCTAATACGGTTAAAGTATTTATTTATTTATGTATTTATTTATTTATTTATTTATTTATTTATTTATTATAATATTTAGAATTAAATTCAGACTAGTAATCTAAATTTTGGGGTACTGAATTTTCGGAATGGAATTACATGCCTTAACTTCCATATGAACTTTCCTGCCATTTAATCTACACTGACAATGCTTGCAACATTCACAGTTTGATTGCATTTGTATCTATGAAAAGTTCATTTTAGCATTGTTTAAACGAAATACAAATTTCAGCTGGCAATGAATATAATTTACATTGCTGTGTTATTCTATCGTATTCATGCAGTGGCATTTGGTAACATTTGCATCATTTGCAATGGGGTTATGTTAGTGTTAATGAAAAGCTAAAGCAAACATTAAGTCCTTTGTTAGCTTGAAAGCTAACATGAAACATAAAAATCTAAGACTAAATTTCTAGAATTGCTCTATAACAAGGTAATTTTTCAGCTATCCCTGTCCCCAGGAGTTCCAAGGAGAATGCCTGGGTATAACTGTGCTTCTTGTTTACAGAAAGGAGCAAGAAAAACTTAGATAAAATCATAAAATTAGTGGTTAATGCATCACTGCAGCTTCTGCCTGTACAAACACAACGGTCTAAGAGAATCTTTATTGTCAGCTACCTGTGTCAACCCTTTGCAGCCCCTGGAGATATGTAAATGCATGGAATTAGCAGCTGCCTTTTTACCCCCTCCTATAAGCATTTGCTTTAATGAACTCAGTGTCTCTGATGACCAGTTATGAGAATTATCTAAAAGTACACAGTTTGAATTTGGATACTCATTCCTGTATTTTGGCACCATTTTCAGAAGACCTCAGTTCAACAAGGCTTTCTGTAAACTGAATTTGTCTTCTCCAAATCAGTGACATTTTTTAGGGTTTTCCTTCTAAAATCCACATAATGGATGAAAAGCCTTCAATGTTTATAAAATTAATTATAAAATTAATGTCACCATTTATAAGCTTCTCTGCTACAGATATTCTGAAGGGTAACAAAAAAAAAAGATATCCAATTTTTTACTTTGTAGTAATTTTCATTTGTTGAAAGAATTAAGAAAATATTGAATTGTTGAAGTGTAAATGTAGAGAGAAATAATAAAATTGAATAATTCTGGCCATTACAGCTTGCCTGACTAAAAACCAGCAAAACCACAGTCACACAGTCAATTCCAGCAGCAGTGAGGTAGCCTTTTTGAATGAAAAACTCTTTTCTTCAGATCAGTTTTATTCCATAGACAACAAACCTCATTAAAATATTGCTGACACATGGCATTTTAAGATAATTAGAAATATGTTTATGAGAAGTCCAAAATTTATGTAATATAATAATATGCATAAATTGTAACGGTAACTAAACTGAAAGACAAAAATAGCATATTCCAATTAAAAAAATGTCATCTTTCAATAGTGTTTTCTACCTTTTTGCAGCTGTACACACATGGATAATATGTGCTCACAGAAAATACAGCATGACTGACAAACTCAGGAATTACATTGTTCATCAGTTTAGTCTGTTGTAGGATCAGAACCAGATTTACCCTGTTTTCAAGGACAAGCTGGGAGAAGGTTCACTATCTTCAATTCAGCGTAGAACCCAGTGCTTGGGAGGTTACTGACCCCCAGCAAGAGGCCACTCCTGTTTCTTTCATCTCTTTCAGTATGTTTGAGGGCACCTCTCTCTCTCCAGAAGACCATTTCTCAAAGACCACATTTTCAAAGTCTCTGCTCATTCTGAGGGTTGGGTTTTGTTTGGGTGTTGGAGGGAGTTTTTCAAGACTCCCTGTTTTATTGACAATATTATATCTGTTCCCAAAGCAGAACAGGAAATAGAACCGAGTATTAGGGGAAATGCAAATAATACCTTCCATGTGTTATATATTACACTTTGGTATATAAATACCTACATGAAGCTTACCTATTTTTGCAACAAGGTCTAACATCAACTGTGCAGTTTCAAAAACTGCACATTTCTGCAGGGTAATTTTGCAATTTTGCAAGAAAAAATATGTCTCTTAACTGCATTACCTCACACTTGTCTTCAGTTAATTCCTTTTGATATACTTTGGGTGGTTCCTTTTTCAGTAGAACCATTTCCAATTTCATTTCCATCCTTAAAATCCTCACTTTTTACAATGTTTATCTAAATGAAATTGTTTATAATCCACAAAGAAATATATTGCCTACTTTGCTGACCTAGTCAGTAAACAAAAGTACTGGACAACATCACATTGAAACAGCCTCCTACAAGGAAGATTCTGTCCTACTTCAATAACAGATCATTTTGCTAATTTCTTCTGGACTACATTTTCTTTCTTTCAATATTAGAATATTTTGACCATGTGAAAAATTTTGCTAATGTACTCCATGTGTCTCCACCATATGTTTCACAATTGTCCTCTTCAGGAAATAAAGTGATGGGGTTTAAGCACGTTTGCTCTTAGCTAAATCAGGTCTGCCTTCTCTGGGCTTCCATAAAATGATTGTTTAAAAAATGTATCATAAAAATGCTACCATATCTTTGTTGGTGCCAAGTCTGACTGACTTGTCTACAACTTAAGATTTTTACTTTCTTTCTAATTTCACCACCGATTTTTAAAACAAAACTGTGGTGTGTTTGCCCTTCTACAATCTTGTAGGACTGCCCTAGAATTCTTAAACATGATTAATAATGATTCAAAGATAGTTCTGGCTTAGTTAATTTCATCACATCTTGACATTTTGGCTGCTTCTAAGTTATTTAATATTCTCTAACCTGTCCTTTCTTTGTTCTGACCTATTCTCCTAACTCTTGTTAAAATTAATTGTGTTAAAAATTATCCATTATAATTTAATATGCAAAAATCATCTTTGTGTTCATGCAAATAATGTATGAAGAGAAGCTAGTCTTTGAAAAACAGGGGGTTCAAGTTGATTTGATTCAACAAAAAGTCATACTGATACCTGCAGCAACTAAAACCCAATCCCAGTAGGGATACAGGTGATGTAAGGTTCCCTATCCATCTATTAGTTCAATATACATTGAGAGGTTGAGGTCAGAAAGGCCATTCACTCTCATGGTTCTGCAAGATCTTTAATTTCTCCAGAATTTGCCACAGTGCACTAGATGATTAATTTTTTTTAATTTTTTTAATTTTTTTTATTTTTTATTTTTTTTTAGCATGGACATTCTGTCTGGAAAAATTGGTTTCAAATTATCAATTTATGTGATACTTTCTTCCCAAAGTAGTAACAAATATTAACTGCCACCAAGGGCTGTATTTCAAATGGCACTTTGGACATAAAGAACATTTTAGAACAATGAGCAATTTGCCAGGAACACATTAATTTTCTAAATAATCTTCTTACAGAAAGCCCCAAAACAAATTTGATTGCATTGTTTTTCCTCTCTTCTTTCTGTTATCCTGTGGCCTCTGATACCTGGCTGTATGGTATGCAGCTGGGGGGAGACAACATGCTTTGTGCTTTTATTATAGTTCTTTATGTAAGTTATTGCTTTGCTTTTAAAGAAGGAGCATCACTCCTCCAGTGAACCCAGCAGCACACTGCAGCCTAACCCCAAACCTATTTCAGTTTGTAGAGTCAGAAGTTCTTCTGTCTAGTCCTGCCATTGAAAGTTAATTTTCACTATTAGACCCTAAACCACCACACCACAGATAATTGTCCTTGTAATTTACTCTGAGGGGGACCTAATCAACTGCATCAGAAGTGAATGCCATTGGACAATACAAAAGACAATCAGTTATTTTGGGAGTAAGAAAGCACCCAATGCACCCCTTGATCTAATTCTTGTATTGGGGAGAGGCTCTGAAAAAGTTAATAGAGTCTCTTCTTCATCTTTGCAGGTCATCTTCAATTTATCACTATGAAATCAAATCTTTTGGGAGCACCACCATTAACCTCCACTAGCTTAGGTACATCCATCAAGTCCTCATTCTGTTTATATCATTATTATCGGGGAAGTCATTGCTCTTCAAACCATCGTGACTATTAAATTCCTACACATTATGAAATAAACCCTATTTTATCCATAAAACTCAGAGAAGCTGCAACATCCACAGGTTTTTTATGAAGCATATAAATGAATACCTTGAAACTTTACATTCTTTTGAAATATCATCTGTGGTAGTGTATTTAGTATGTCAAGATAAGAAACCTACACTAAATAAAGGCCAAACTTCCTTTGAATAAAAGTACTAGTTTCCCTCCTCCTTTCTTAACTCTTCCCTTTAAAGAATATTTAAAAAAAATCATGCATTTGAAAGACATTACAAGTAAATGATTCAGTGACCATGTCATCTATTCTCCACTCAGTAAGTGCCCATAACTCCTTTTAATGTCAGTGAATGTTGTGTGCATGCACTTATAACAGAATGTACTCCCACAGTAGAGATTACAGGTTTTCATAGAAACTGCAGATCTATACACTCTTCTTCTGTAATTAATATCTCTTAAGATAGGACAAAACTTCAACAAGCTGGGTGTCAACAACTAGTGGCAACAGAATAGACTCAGCAAAACAAAAAATGTAGAAATACTATCATCTTTTGACTTACATGGTTAATCTCATTTGTTTTCAGGCAATGAACACTGTAAGTGGCTCCTACTTACAGGTGAAGCAGTTCCATGTTGTACAATCTCTTATACCATTGTAATCTGACAGCTTTAACATTGCAGGTATAATGGGGTATTTTGTATTAGGCACAAAAAAATTGCTATAGCCTATAAACAAGCATGAAGCACCCAAAAATAAATAGAGTAAATGCTAGGATATTTATGGTTGGGACCACACCGATCTAGTCACGGAATTAATATATTTACCTATAATGGTTTGAGATTATCTCTGTGCTCCTTTCCCCAGGGATACATTACACCCTATACCCCATTACCCAGTTTGGGAATAAGATTCATTGCCAGGAAGGGAAGAAGAATGGTTCCTCCCATAAAACTTACATTAAAAACACAAGAGGTACAAGTGCTCAGAACCACATCACAAAAGCAGAGACAGGAACATGGGAAGGTGTTCCAAGCAGGCATAGAAAAGAGCCAAAAAGATCCAAGGTGGTCAACACCACAGGTTTTGGAGGGATGGATTCACTATAAATTTGAGGGCTACTTCTCAGAGACCAGTAAGTGCTCCTTCCATGGACAGAATGTTCTCATCAAACTGTCCACTTGATTAGGTTACTATTATCTTCATGGCCAGTGTCAAAAGTGCAAGAAGATGTATAAACCCTTCATAGTGGAAAAATGAAGGTGTTCACAACTCTTCCTGTTATCTTATGTTTATTGGGGGAGATGAAAGATGTTATGTGAAAATGGAAACTCAAAAAAAGAGCTCACCACATTTATTCAGGGATTTTTTGAAAGCTTCAACCAGTTGGCCTCAAGTGGATTTGAGAGAAGACAAACACCTGGCCTGGCTGAGACATACAACCTATTCCTGATGCCCTCACTCCCTCAATTGACACGACATATCCAGGTGTACTTCTCTGGGGTGTTAAAGACTGAAAGCAAAGGGAGCACACTCCCTCACATCACTGGTGAGAAAAGTCAACTTCAGCAAAGACACTGGACATCCATTGCCCAGCCTGTTAGATACTATGCCCCTTTTCCAGGTCCAGCCAGGGCTTAGTGCATGTACTGAAGATGCAAAATGCACACACAGAGAATATAAGTACACACAACAACACAAGGGGAAGAGCAAGGTCTTTACTGGCAGCCTCATTAACATTATCAGCACTTAAACAATGAGAGCACCATAGAAAGCATCATCTTGCTCCTCATTTCCCAGCCCCTGTAGTAGAATTTCCTTAACTGATAATGCTACCAGTTCTACAGGCCACACATCCTGTGTTATTTTAAATATATCTCCCCTCACTTTCTCTCGCTCCAATTTATTTCTTCATCTTTTTTCTTTGGAAAAGTTGATTTGTCTAAGATACACTTTTATATTTTATTGACATAGATTAAAACTACATTAAGTATAAGCAAGAAATATTTTAAAAGAAAAAAATCCCTCTCAAGCCTACAGTCCAATAGTCATTGGCTTTGGTTGAAATGTTTTTGGTTAACTTCTGTTTTACCTCATTAAGTTGCTTTGATTTAAAATGTATCATAGTAATATAAGTAGCACTTAATCAAATAAAGTGTCTACATCTTTCCATTAATTTTAAGAAAATAATCTATAAAAATCTTTTTAAAAATGTTTACAACTACAAAATTGAAGTAGTGGAATCTTCAACTTTGGTAAGAAACAACTATCTTGTGATGCTCTACTTTAATTTGTCAATCTATTTCAGGGTCATGAAATATATCTTAAGATTCTGTTGGGGTTTTTTTTCTGGAGGGTGAAGAAAACTGAGAGTTAATATGTGATTTCCAGCACATACAATAGGTAAATGAACTGCATATCAGATGAAGTTATTTTTGTTTCATTTAGAAAAATGCCATCTGAAGTATGCACAACCGAACAACAAATTATGGATTGAAATTCATACTGCTTGATTGTGTGGGCACCTTCCTGCATACTTTCCCAGGTCAATTTGATGGTATCTTGGAAATGAGCAAAACAAAAGTGTTCTACTATTTCACTAGTAGAGTAATGGAAAAAATCAGATATTTAAAAATCCTGAAATTTACACATTTTGAAGCATCATTAGTCACAGAGGTAGATATGTCCATTTCAATCAGGTTAGGGGAGCCTTCTGTTTTAGCAACTTAGAAACCTTCAGTAATTGCCACCTACTCTTCTTTCTGGAATCTTCTCTTTTTTTCCATTTCCTTGCCTCATTTTCCTCTCTACAGAGTGCAAAGAAGTCCAGGAAGGAAATTTGGGCTTCTAGAGGGGAAGAGATTTTCTACAACTGCAGGGAAAGAAAGAAATTATTGCTTGGGGCTAAATCTCAGGGAAAGGAACATCTCAGCTGTCATTAACACTTCTAGCCATCTTCTGGAACAAGCTGGTTCCCTCTCAGTTTGGCTTTTCCTTAATCTAGGAGAGTTCTTCTGCCACTGAAGCAAGATTTAATTTTGCCTTCCTCACTACTCAGCAAAGAAGGCTTGAGTCAGTTCTGACTCCTTCAGCAACATTTAGAGAGACTCTATTAACTTAAATGTCCAATGAAAGTGTTTCAGAAAGTTCATCCTTAGAATTATTGCTTATGATCAACTCTTTTAGCATGACAGATCATCCACCATGAAGTCTATCATAAAGAATCTATGGTTTTTCTTCATTAAGTATAGAATGGGTTATGGCAACCATTGCTGATTTCTGGTACATAAAATACTTAATTCAAGGGCCTTAATAACTGAGTCAAGCATGATCAACTGTCTTCTCATTCTGGAAAACACTGAGCATACTTTTATTTTAGGGATGTATATCTAGACTTGCTGATGAGATGTTACAAACATAATCCCTCCTGTGGTCACTGTCTAGTCAAAGTCATTATTTCACCAACTAAAGGTATATAAATAGCATTTTTATTTAGGTCTTGGTCATGATCACTCTGCCTGCTTATGATCTAATGGTCTAATTCTGTAGGCTATGAGCTGTGAGTACATGTACACTCTGTAGTCTGCTTTTGTTCATTACAAATATATGACATAAAATAATCCCAAGACACTAAAAGTATACAACACTGACTGCTCTTTTTTATGACTGGAAATAAATACAGAACTAGTGTCTCATTCATCTTTTTCTCCTGCTGGTATTATATACCAACCCTGGATTCAAGATCATAAAAATATGATGGATAGAATGTTTTATTAGTTAATATAGGGATAACTAAACGTTAGATGAAGAGTCTCTATCCAGATCAGACTGTTAGCATTATTTCAATCAAAGTGTTTTGTTTCAGTCCAAACCTGAATTCACAGAGCTCATTTCACTTCCACTTTAATTCTGAGTGCTGAAAGTGAGCTGTCTAGCAGCAGAGACTGAAGCAGAACACACCTTGTTCTGGAAAAGCCAGTTCTTAACACTCAGTCAGTGTTTTCAACTCAATGTGTAAAGGATACTGAAGCTACAGTCAAATTAACTTGGATAAAAAGCCATGGTGAAATATTTATATGGGAAGAAAAGATTATCCTGTCTTTATTTCTTGTAACACTTGGTAGCCTACACTCAAATTAAACAGAGGTTATATCGGCAAGAAGTCATAAGTATTTGAGTTGCTCCCTCACAGAGACTACTGTATAACCATTAAGACTAATTGGTTTAAATAACCAAATTGACATAGTAAGGTTGGAGAACTGGTCAGTTTTACAGAGACTTTTTAAAAACTGGGTAGACTGGAAGGTCAGCAATTAAACATTACAGCAATGGATACCATGGCAAAACTAAGCCAGAAAATTTCTGAAATGATAAGAGATTGATTAACCTGGAATGTAGATGGGTGAAAGGGAAGAGTGAGCCAGAAGAGCCCCAAAGCTGCTCTTATCACACTAGTGTTTATAGACAAGCCACATACAACCAGAGTTCTCAATTTCCTTAGTGTGCAATGTTGTGCTGTATCAAGTGACATGGGATTTTTTTTTACTCTTAAATAAAGATTTATTCTTTAGACTTTGGGCTGTGGTTCGAAGAATTTGGCAAATTCAATTCATGGGACATTGTACTGGTGTAAGTTTCCAATTATATAAATGTAAATTTCTAGTTGCAGACAGCTATTTTCATAATATTTTTTATTGAAAGAGTTTTGCCAATACCCTTCTCTATCCCAAAATATACACCTTTGCAGTTTACAAATAGTGAAATTGGAGAAAGTCCCTAATTTGTAAATTTCAAGATCAAATCATTATACTAACCCTGAAAACATGAAAACAATAAAAAGAAAAAACCTTATCAATCTTACTATTGACATTGTTTACCAAGAAACAGAATCTCTGTTGCATTGAGTTTTCCAGGTAAAATTAATCAGAAATAATTGTATTTTACTTATTGATCCGTGTTTTCTTGAATGCCAGCCTAATTCCATCATCAGGACAGGTATTTTTCAGGCATATAGATTTGGTTATAGATTCCAAAGTTTCTAACTCCTCCAACCAAGTCCCTATTCAACAGCTATGATTCATGTTGAGATTCTCTTCTGTTGGAGAACCACTCTATCTAACCAAGTCCATCTGTTTTTCATCCCTTTTGCACCACTCATGAAAAACAAAGATCTCAAAAGATCTGGAAATACGATTTTTTGTCCACTTGCTGCTATCAGCCTCGGCTTCCCTGTTAACTTGTGCCTATGAATTCCATTAGCTGCATATTATGAAACCATATATTTTAGTGTTTCTCTTGCTGTTGTTGTTCTATCTACAGCTGGGACTACATTCACTTTCTCAGGTTGTTGGTGAGTTTTACAATAAAGCAAACCACAGTATTATCCCTCTCTTCTTTTACTGTCAACTTATCTGTTATGACTTTTTGTTTTTTACTTCGGGTCTCAGTTTGCTATAAGGTCTTGGCAAGTGTTTCACAGGATGCAGCTGAAGGGTGGCATGTAGTGTACACATCCTGTCAGCACCAATAGATGTGTAGTCCTGGTGCTAAAGGAAAATAAAAAAGAGTTTAGACAGACACTGACATTCTGTCAGCACTACTCTTTCTGATCTGAACAACATGAGGTGAGCTTTTCAGTGAGCTAACAGAGCTAAATATTCTTCTCTCACTGAAATACAAACACTTAATCCATTTGGTTATCGGGAATCATTACCAAAGACCATCAGTAGCAACCATTAACAACTCTCAATCACAACTGATTCAGGATGGATTCAGATCTCTAAGTCACAGTAAAAATTTCTCAGCCAAAACATTGTCTTTTGCCTAAGTGTTCAAGTCTTCCAGAACATGTCCACCACCTCAGTTAAAAACACTCCAAAAACATTCTTCTTCTAGTAAAGTTTCATGAAGTTTCATGAAGTTTCTCAATAAAAACCTGATCTAATAATATCATGTAGCAGATTCCACAGTCCATAGGCTGTCGTGTTGATGAGGTCCAACATGAGGTTTTACACATGACTGCTTACCCATAATCAAAAGCAAGGCTTGCTGGGGAAAGTGGGGAGGATGACATTTTGATTGTATGAGAGCTCTAATTTTTCATAAACTTGACAGATAGGAGAAGGGAGATATGAGAAATGGGAGTTAGGCTGATATGGCAACATCTGGAATACAGAGTCAGCAGCCTTTGGATGAGATTTCCACCTCAAATAAAAGTAAGAGGGCTGAATAAATCAAATACACACTGTTTAGAACTAGCAGGGGCACTGTAATCTTTTCCTTCCACAGCTTACTTGTCCTTTATGGACATGAATTAAACGACCTAAGGCGATATGAAGAAACTGTGTGAGATAACCCCAAAAAATCCCCTAACATTTCCAGATTCAGTAAGGTAGTTTTTGATAAGAGCTTTTGAGCTAGATGTATACAAACAAGCAGCAAATATTGCCTCCAGCACTACATAATTGTTCTGACTAGCTGTACGCCTGCTCATTCCTAACAACTCCAGGGCCTTCTTTTATATGTGAAATTTAATACAACAAGCATTAGTGCTGTTTAGCATTCAGGAATTAAGCAGCAAACTTTTCTAATCAAGGACTTATGCTTCCAAACTGAGGACAAGAGACTATGGGAGGACTACGAATGAACAAAAGTTAACTGATATCATGAAAAATGTGAGCTACTCTGGCTACTTGGGCACGGAAGCCAGAAATCAAAGATTTTATAAGAATCTCAACTACCCTCCAATTCCAGATTACAGTTTAACATAAATGAGGTAAAGTATCTCATAAGAACAGTAATATCAAAATCATTTCACCATATCAGCACAGTTGTCTCAGTTGCGTGACCTTTCCATGCTTTTTCTTTAAAACACTGGTATGGAGAACTGTTCGAAAATAATAGATTAAATAAATAATCACATCCTCCCTAACCTTTTTATGTTCAATATTAACAACATCCCACACTAATTAAAAAGGTGAAAACTAGAGCATGATCTATATTTTTAGAAGACTGCTTATGTCATAGTACCACACAAGGTGTTGAGGTGCCTAAGTAGCAGAGACCAAAGCACAACCTGGAATCTACCTGTGTGCACTCCCCATCTCACATCTGAAGCAATGTGCCTGCCTCTGGGCAAGGCTTCCTCCCTCAAGCACACCACTGCTGTCATTTTTAGCTTCTGATGTTTGACTTCTGAATACTTCTGTTAGTACAAACGAAAACAGTTCATATCTGTCTGTAGTTGAAGTTTGTATCTAAATGTAAATATGTCCTTAAGCTAGCTGGGATCCACAGAGATTAAATGCAGGAGGAACTGTTTAGTCAGCTCGTCTGGTAAACTCTTGTATTTCATACAGCTACCCTTTGCATATTTGAGGGATGATAGGTAGCCCACACTGTCAGGAAACACAGTGCAACTAAAGTGATTATGTAACTGCCTGCAGTTACAGGCAGCAGAATCAGATGAAAACAGAAGAACTGGGTAGCAGGGTTTGCAAACCCCTTTTTTCCTGAGCTCTGATATGGGTTTGCATAAATTTTGGTATAAAATTTCCTTACAATTTTTGTTTCTCATGCATATGAAAATACGGTAGATCATGTTTTCTTCTGGTGACAATCATCACCAGAAGTCTGGAAAGCTTGGTCTGATTGGCCAAATATTTACACAGCCTCCAAGGGAAGTAGAGGACCCTAATGTTTTTATTGTTCCTAGACATATTTTTTGCTCAATCTCTTTCCTGCTAATAGTCTAAACCAGTTTGAGCATTTCTATTATCTGCAGGGTTAATGTCTTTTTCTAATACTAGTATATTAATGGTAGCATCATGTATCTTACAATCAAGATTATTTGGTGAATTCTCTTTAGATTCATATAATTCCAGAATAATTCTTTTCACTGGGCAGAAAAATCTCCAGCTATTTTTTCATCTAACAGTCAATAAAACATTAAAAATCTGTAAGGATAAATGTAGCTTGCTTCCTTCTAATTTACACAAAGGAATTAATCAAAGGCAGACCAGGTACTTCTTGTGTTGATCAAGAATAAATTCTTGATCAACACAAGATCAGATTCTTTTTTTGTGTGTGTGGGATTGGGGATCCAGGGGTGACTTTGACTGAAATGTTTCACATCTTTAGTCAGTAATGTGCACTTCTGTCTTTAGGGATCATGGGGAAAAACATAAATCAATGGAATTATTTTACTTAGAAAAGCACCTGCTGTGCAAAAAAAAAAGAAATCATCTAATATTTATTAATTCAGTACCTTAGCATTGCAGTCCTGTTGCCATGATACATTATGGCGGCTCTAGTGACTCATGCACTGGTTACAGCTTCACTTGTCAGGATTGTTCATGCTAGGGAACACCTATGGAAGTTTCAACATGAAAGCAAAAGACCTGGAGAGATGCTCAAGGGATGTTTTATGGGCTATAATACTTCTGCCATCCATTCTGTGTTTATAAACCAGCCCGAGGTGACAACCACAGAAAGGTGTTGCCAGCTACCGACTGCAGAGTAGGGACCATACAGAGAATTTGGTCTGCCCAGTGTAGTTCCAGCTGAGTGGCCACCTCTGTGTCAGGCAGAAATCAGGGCAGCCACTGTCACCTGCAGCCGTGTCCAAAAGGCCAGGATCAGGGGTCAGCCCAGGAGAGGCAGCACAGCAGCAGCCTGTTAGAATGTCCACACTGTGGCTGCTAAAGCTGATCTCCACAATGCCACGGCAAAATTCCCCCACCTACCTTTCTGAGTGTTGATCAGCACTCATGCCAGGAAGGAAGAAAAGAAAGAGAGGATAAAACAATAATTACTGACAGAAATGGAGACATCACATTTAAAGTTTGCTGAGAAAACAAAGTCAAGAAGTGCCAGGACACAGTCTCAGGCACCATGAATTATCTGTCCATTGAAATTTCTTGGACAGATTCTGGAATACTTCTTGTTGGTTGGAAGGAACTTTCTCTTAATAGGCAATGTTCACGTGTTAGCATCATCCAGAGCCAACAACAGTTTGGATATGAACACCTGATTTTAGCTTCTGATTTATTGATTTTGACACATTTATTGATATTTACACAATTTATTGATATTGACACATTTAGCCTGTTTCTTTTGGTGTAACGGCAAGAATTAGCCATAGTACTCTCTACTAACCTTGTACGTCAGTAATAACCTTCTAATCTCCATATATATTAGCACTGACATAATCAATATCTGCAAAAAATCAGTGTAAACCTATTTACATTCTGTTCTGTCCATCACACATAATGTTATACAGACTAAAGGTTTCAAATGTGTCATAATGTGTGATAACAACAGTTCTGGAGGTGTTTGGCTGACCTTCTTGATAAAAAATATGTGTTGCCAAAGCTTTCAAAATATCATTGCTAGACAAGTTGTTAAAAAAAGACCTAGAAAGATATGATCATATTTCATGTGACGATTTTCTATTTTTCTGAAGGTTTACTTTATACACATGCTCACATAAAAGGAATTTCAAAAACATTTATTTATTAAACTTAAAGGTTAATTCTTCGTGAATTTCTACAGAGGAATGCCTGCATATTTATCTCACATAAAGAAAGGTACATAGGACCTAATTATTGAATAATCTTCCCTGTGGTGGAAAGAACAAATAGAGTTTAAAAATATAAAGGGGGGATCTGAAAAAAGTCAGAGAACAAATGTGTGTTTATGGATATCTCATAGGATTCTAATATCAGAAAAAAAATGAAACTTCAGTCTTAAGTTACTTGATTCACTGCACATCATTGCCCTGCCTAAATGTTCATTGAGTATAACTTGAGTTGTTATAGTTCTTTGAGATATTTTTGTCTGATATTCTTTTTTAAATAAGTCTAACAGAAAAGGAAATCAATCGAGGAAAAAAGAGTTCATTTTTGCTGATATTAACTATCAAAAGCATTCAGTTCTGAATATCCACATTGATTTTATCTAGAATGCATATGTTCTGGGTTAGTTAAATGGAGAGAACATGCTGACATTACCAGGCATGCACCTTCGCTCACTTCAGGAAATGGAGCCTAATCAGTGTGACTAATTAAGACCTCAGTGCTTTGCATACACTGTATGATGGAATTTTTCCACCAACTGCAATTTGAGAATCAACATTATCCCCATAAAAGTGATCTCATCTTTAGTTTGGAAAGAAGCACAAGAACACTGACTTGTGGTGTAAGACCTTGTAGTCCCCAGAGAAATAGGCATTATCAGAGACAAATTCACCTTAAGATGGAATGACCTTTAATAAATGTTGAACTGTCTACGATCTTCCTCCATCCCATCACAGAGGCAGAGACACCTGGGGCTATATTCACTTACTTAATGTAGACACCTGGAGTACAAATCAATTGCTCACTCACATCTTGTAACTGCTGCAATTGCACTGCCAGGGTCCTGTTTGATCCAGCCTCTGATTGCTCCTCAGGAAGGGCACAGATGTGCCACAGGTCCTCTGTTGTCTGTTACAGCCCTGCAATGACATCCTAGAGATCCAAAGACATTTTCAGATGACAATGGAAATTGGTGTGTACACAAAGACCTACTCAATTCAGCTGACCAAACGGGAATTTACCATGAGCTGAAAATGTTTCTGGATCTAAAAACTGAGTTGATCGTGGACTGACTTCACTCCTCTGAATACAGACTGGAAAAATGAACAAAACTTAATAGGGCCAGCAAATTAATGAAGTATCCTGGGATTTCACACAGTTCATCATATAAAATAATAATAATAATTGGATTTTCATTACCTTTTTTTTTAAAGTAGTTCAAGCTTAAAGCTTTGCAACTTCTTAGTTTTTAATTTTAGGGGTTTTTTTTCTAGGCAGATACATGTACTAACACATCTGCTCTGATCTACATGCTACAGCTCTCTCTAAGGATCTGGCCTCTCCTGTCACCATCAGCTGCCTTTACAATACAGTCTTTGTGCCCATAATGTTACATTAAATGTTACAGCTGATGCAGCTGGAGTGCTATCAGCTCACACCCATACAGCTAAACTCTTCCAGCTTCCCAAGAAAAGCTGGCTGTGTACAACTTGCTTAATGAGAACAACCATGGCCCAAGCTTAATCTCAATAGCCTGTAGCTAACAGTATGGATTTTTAGTCCTACAACCTAGGTACCAGACCTTGGTACTGTTTAATTTACTGGGACAGCTATATTCAGAGAACCAGTGGGAAATGGAGTAAGAAGTGCCTTGCTGCATGAGACTGTGGTCCGTGAGCCCAGGATTACTCCTCCAGCAGTGAGAGCAGAAGTTATGAAAGTACAGCCTTGACCACTTTCTATATCCCAAATCCTTCATATTCTCCAGTACCCAAAATTGTTTTATTAGCTTTTATTACCATTTTGGAGCAGCTTCTAGACTGTTTGCAGACATCTTTCATTTCAGAAGACTGCTTTATGTTACTGTTTTGTTTTTATTAATTCCTTCATTTTTATGTTGCTCTATGTCTTAAATATTCAATAATCATGTCAATATTTGCATGCTACATTTATTGGGTCCACTGACTCCTGAGATAATGTTCAATTAAATATCTTAGTAATCACTACTAAGGAGCAGCTCTCTCATTTATTCTTGTCAAATCAGGTCCTGTGTCCCAAGATACAGAACTGAACCTGTTCTTGTGGGGTCTGAATTAAGATTTTCCAAGAAGCATTGATTTATTGCATTCATCTATTCCTGATGAGGCTCTGATCAAGTCAATACACAGGTAGTTTAAATCACTGACTATCAGTACCTATGATAAATCTGCAGCTACTCTAATGTTATTTAAAATATCCTGATCTCTATCAAGCTGCTGTACAAGAAGAGCACCAAGCTTTTACTGTTGGAGTATGGGATTTCCATCTGCCAGTAATTTCCTCTATTCCCTCAGTATTTTATGCTGCAACACGCTGTACTATCCTTCCTGTACTGTGTCTGTGCATCTCAGTCTGTCATGCCTGGAAAGCTAGCACCAGCATCTCCTACAGAGTTCCACGAAGTCCCTGAGATACTTAAATCAGCATTGCCATTTGATGCCAAACACTCATTTCCTCATCTTATTCTTAGGATTCCAGGTTGGTGTAGAAGCACTTAAAAGTTTTGCCCTTGCACTGTCACTCAATACCACACGTGCCAGTCAACTGGCACTGTAGGAGGTGTCATTTGCCTTCCATATTTATTATGTTTATGCTGTTTATTTCCCTCCTGGTCCTTTCAGAGACACATGGAACACTAAGCTTGTCCCCTCCTCCTCTCTGCTTTACTGAAATAAAAACAGACAAACAAACAAACTTCACCTTGAATTGTGTATTTCTACATAGAATTTCTATGCTGAATTTAAAGAATTTGTACGTAGGAGATTCATTTGAGTGAAAAGTCTTAAAGCATCCTGATTAAACCAATTTATAAATCAAACCAATGTAATCCTCAGAGATAAATAAATTTTCAGGTTTTAGTTTGTGAAAAAAAATGTCCTTTTCTGTCAGAGGTTACAGATAAAGAGTAAGCTTTTTCCTGATGCTTTCAAAGATAGTACAACCTATTTTATTTAATGTGGGCATTGTTTTAAAATCCTTCATAAAAACTTTCACATAAAGCGTGTTAGTTCAATGTTACTTTTGTGTTTTGAATTAATTTTGGTTTGCTTTTTTAAAAAAGAAAAGCCATTTTGTTCAGCTTCATTTGAATTTGAATATCAAGAGAACAGCAAGAGTGACTGAGGCCTGAATTCTGCCACTCCTATTGAATGAGGTTTTCTCTTTATTACTCGTATTGAAATCAGTGGGTCTACTGCCCCCTCCAAAAAAAAATTATACACTTCAAATTACATATATATACACACATATATTTAAACTTGCTCCAAACAGAAAAATCTGAAAAAATATGAGCTAAAAAGTGACATTTTCAATCACAGCTGCACAATTTTGTGAAAGACAGTAGAGTTCATCTACCAGCATCCCTCTTTTTTAAAAAACATTTTCCTAAGCCCTCCAGCATAATAAGTACACTGGTCTTGGAACCTGTTAAATTTTTGAGTACTGATCTCTACTAAGTGATGTGATTGGAGTTGAAACTGAATGAATGATTTCATGTTCAAAGACCTGAGAGAATTGACATGGATGAACATTAGTTCTTGCACTCATACAAACAGTTACAATTTCTTTGTTTTCACTCTTTTCCATTCTGACAGACATTTAGCCCTTGGGGTCCACTATTATGTGCAGAGTGAATGGTTTATCTTTGTTTCCATTAGTATGAGAGACAAGAGAGTGACACTGTGCAGAAAAGAAAGGCAATACTGAGCTGGATGTTCAAAACAAATCCAATTTCAAAGGCCTGTGGTGCTGAAATGGAAAAGCCCGTGTGGGTGTGTATATGTGTGTGCGGTGGCAAATGTGTGCTCCATTGCAATACGAGGCAAAAGGTATTTCAAGTGCTCCCTGAATGACAATGAAGTATTGGAAAGCAATGACATTCTAATCATTGCTGCAAATGTCAGTGCAAGAAGCCCGTGGGTTGTGGGTCCCCAGTGCACAAGTTAACAGCTTTACAGTAAAATCACCGGGGATCAATTAAAAGAAAACTGTTTGTAACCTTCATGCACTCTATTGCTGAAATGCCTGAGAAAAAAGGTCTAATTATAGTCCTAACCTTTCCCAGTGGGCCATGAATGAGCCTCCCAACAGTCCATGAATGAGCTTCCAAATATGGCACAGAATAAGAAGGTAAAAAAACCCATGGAGTGTTATTTTCACATGTTTAGGGTTTCTTATGCAAGGCACTCAATAACACAGCCAGTGACCAAGCCAACTGAGCTGAAATTAATGAATGCACTGTAATCTGTAATGCTAACTACTGAGTTAGTAAGAGTTTGAAAAAAAAAACCAAAAAAAACCCCAAAAAACAAAAACCCAACAAAAACAAAACAAAACAAAAACCCCCAAAGTGTGATAGGAACCAGGTTTGTTAAAAGACAGAAATCAATGTCAACCTGAAAAGTATGAACAAGAATTGCACAAATTGCATAGAACTATTGTGCTAATAACTTTTGTGGAACTATCTGCATATTAATTTCACTCAGTATCATGCTGTATTTTAGCAATATTTCAAGCCAATGTGGAAAAAGGAGAGAAGTGATTGAAGACCTTTCCAGCAAAGGAACATATTACAAGACTTTTACCCAGTAACTGTCTGAGGTGCAAAAAAAACCTGACTTAATTTGCTTTCATACATTTACAACCTCAAATATCATTTTGCACTCAGGATAGATCACAGAAAAGGAGGGACTTTGTGAGGACACACTCTTCATTTGGCCAAGTATGGCAATGTCTTGAAGCTGATTTTCATGCAGACAGAATCCAGAGGGAAAAAATGTGCCTGCATCTATCAGCCTTGCAAAACCAAGCACAAAGACGCTTATGAAAAATAGACACAGTAATGAAACTCATAGTGACAATAAAGCACTGCATGCTATTTATTACCATTCAAGACCTACACCCACAGGTCTTGCATGGTAACTCAATACCACACCTTTGGATATGTCTCTCTCCTTGCCTTGGCCATCCTCTAGGGGATCTCTCTTCCACCCCAGCAGCAAGCAGAGCTAATGGGGACAAGAGGGACACTTTTCTAATTCCCTGCTCCAGAAAGATTGAGAGTTGAGAAGAGTAGCTTCCACATGTAGGTTTAAGCTCCAGTCTTTCTCTATTAATATCATGACACCATGTGCAATTCCAATATGGGGGGGGAAAATACTATATCCTCTTAAGACCTCAAAAACTTTTACCTCAGGTGCTGGCACATTGACTTGTTTTGTGAAGCTACAAGCTTATTCTTAAACAGCATCGACAGGAAACAGCAGATGGCCAAATTGCTTGCAAATGCGTTTATATTATGGTTTATATTCACCAAGACACTTCCACACTGACATGAGCAATGTCATTTTCTAGTAATGTTTGGAATTAGTCCCTTGGGTCACCAATTCCCAGGCATTACCAGATGATAACTCTAAAACTGTGATTACTTAAATATTTTCAAATCCTCAAGTACTCTTATAAGGATGCAATTTGCAGCCATGGGAGCTTCGTTACAGTGTTGTTATCCATACAAATATCACTAGTCCTGTTTCAAGTCTCTGTCATATACCCCCTGGTAAAAGAGTTGATAACTGGAAAGGAAAAATTTCTTTAGGCTGAAGTATGTGTTATAAGATCTTCATCAAATGTAGTTTCTCATTTCCCTTTAAAAGAAAAAGACATTTATTTTTAAAGGAAACCAGTTATATTTAAATTAAAGCAGATGAGTTTGCATTTCTTATAAAGTGTCAGAATATTTTTGACCTTGGAAAAAAGAATAACACACCTTTTGACACTACACAGGTATCAAAATATGCATAAGGGAATTAGATATTCAAAACCTGCTAGCATTCAATTGTCTCCAGCTCCTCCATAAAACTTCACTGTTGTTAATTCCACAGATTTTATAGATTCATGCTGAGTATTTTATTTGCAAATCACAAACCATTTTCACTCATCTTCCTATGTAACTCTTAACTATATCTAAATATTATCCTATTCATACTTGTCTGAAAATATAAAACATAATGTGCGAGATAACATACAACCGAAAACTCATAAGTATATATTTATTGGTAACATTTTGCCTTGAACTTTTTACATCAGTAATAGCATTTTCCAGTATTAATTCCACTGTTTTGGTGCATTCAGTAGTTTAGATTATTATTTAATAAGTAGTGCGACCATATTTTAATTTATTAGAAGGAGAAAATATATTTGATGGAAGAATATTTACTTCTCATCTATATATAATTTATTAATACAATATAAAAAATTCAAGTCAACTACATTTTAAGAGGATTCTGTCTTTAGCATTGATCTTGATACCTATTCAGTAAATTTCTGGAAATCTGAACGGCTTCAGTGCTTTAGACTTATATGTCTAGAGAAACGCATTACGGAATCATGGCCCAAATCAGAATGTTTCAAATAAACAAAAGAAAGAGAAGTATGTAAGAACAAAAAGAATCATACATTAAGTAAGCTGCTTGAACCATTAATAGCATGTATAGTGATATCAGAATTTTTGATAAGTGTGTAGGAGACCTAAAATTCAAAGTCTGAACATGGACGATATCCATAAACAAAAATTTAAATAATTACAGACTCTTACAATGCATCTTCATTAAACAATTAAAAAAAAAAAATACAAGCCAGATTGAGTGACATCACTGAAAAATATTCCTGAATTCTGAAAATAATATCATCAGCTATGTCAATAAACCAACCGTGATACATTGAATCACATCTAGATTATAATGTGGAGCAGTCATTCATCACATCTATAGGAATGCCAGAGCTGATACATCTGCAAAATTGTAGTTTCAAATGCTAATAACATTCTTCTGAGAGTTTATCATAGTAATTCCAATTTTTTTTTGCAACACCTCATTTTACCAAAGATGAAACACTGTGTTGAACATATATTTTTAAAAATCATTTCACTAAGAGATTTTTTTTGAGATTTCTGATATCTACCCTTTATTTAGTATGCGTGTTGGTCTGGCTTGGGGTGAGTTGTTTTGGTTGGTTGGTTGGATGGTTGTTTTGGGGGGGTTTTCCCTTATAAGACCTGGGATATCTTGGCATTTCTTTCAAACTCCAGAAGACAGCAGCAATATGGAAGTGTCACCTCCCAGAGAGTTTCCAAATTTTTATGTGAAAGGTGGACTTGAGAAGGCTTTCTCAAAAACTCTGTCTGAATTAAAAACATCTAGATACCACAAAATAATATTGTTTCTATAAGTGACCGCACAGATCTCTTCAAGCTGAAAGTTCAAAGTTTTCTTGTCATGATGACCACATAAGGACAGTGTTCAACTCCCTTCAACCCCTCCAGGGAGCTGAAGCCCTTTAAATATTCTATTTTTGATCCTGTCTTCTAAGTGGGTGTAAGAATAACATGCCTCACCTGTTCTTTATATCATCTTTCTGCACTAGCCTCTGTACCACAGTACAACATAAACAAACCATAAGCTGTGGGGAAGGATTTAGGGGAAGGATTTAGCTAAATGTCATTAAACTTAGAAGAAATTTCACTGTAACTCTCTCCTGATATAGGATGTCCTTGACTGTATTTATCTGTTCCGGAAATGAGCAGTACAGAAAATAATTCATTAAAAAGTGATAAACTGCATTATCCTTCAGCAGTTGATAAATGCCATGACTCCCAGCTGATTGTAGCATATCTATAATGGAGTGTGGGGGTGTGGGCTGTGAATATCTTCGTTATTCATTCTGAGGTTTATAAAATGCCTACAGTCACAATAGTGAGGCTTTATATGCAAAAATTAAAGGCATAAATTTCATACACAGCCCACAGTGGGATGTGCTACCTAAAATGACTGCTGCTGCTGTAGCTAGAAATTCATTGACAATCCAAGCAGGGGTGTAATGTAAGATGGAAAGGGACCAATTGACTGAAAAACTGAATCAAGCATCTAAATTTCCTCTCAAAAGGATTATCCATGGTAGCATGGTTTTATTCTGTACCAGGCTCAGGAACGAGCTGAGCTGAAGTCCCGGTTTAGAATGACAGAAGTAGATTAGGCTGACTAAATGTTGCTCAAGGTTCTTTGCACGGGAGGTTTATACTAATCATACTCCACAACTGATTCATTGCTGCATCACTTGAAACACTACTTTATTTTCTCAAGTTTCTACCATCAAAGAATAGACCAGACACACGTGGAGGTCTCAGGCACTGGAGAGTCAGGAAGGAAAATGGGACAGCCAGGAGTACAAAATGTTAAGAGCAACAAGAACATCCATAAAAAGAGAACCTTGTAAAGTGTGTGGGAGAAGTGAGGCAGGACACAATGAGTGACAAAATATAGAAGAGAGACAGATGGGATATGGGTGGCACAAACACACTGACTGCTGAGCAGTCAAACTTGGGAGATGCAGTGTCAAAAACAAATGTAATGGAAGAAGAGGATGGTAATGGAGAGATGCTAAAATGAATCTGTAAGATATCCTGTGGATATGAAGGGAGAGGGGAAAGTAAATATTCAAAAGAGGAATTTCCCCCTGCCTTTGACAGTAAAGGAAGTGCAACCTTGAGAAAACATCAGAATCTATATATATATATATATATATAAAAGACCTAACATCCCACAGATGCCTCATGAATGGTATTCAGGGCATTTCATCTCTGTAGTTTTATTTTAAATTATCCTGATGTTTTGAGGGCTCTACAGATAGCTTCAGCAAACTAATAACCTAATCTGAGAAACTGAATATGCTTAAGGACAATGGACAAGTACAGAGACTCCAAAGAAATCTGGTACAATGATGAAAACAATTTAGTCTTCCTTAGATAACACTTGAAAGTATTCATTCATTCATTCTTGCACATTATTTGTTTAGGAGATTTTCCTTACCAGAAGCCTTTATTAGATCTACCCAAAGCCTCTTGGATTCAAGCTAAACTATATCATCTCAATGCTAAAAAATAAAAGGAGGCTAGAGTGGCAGACTTAGGCATGAGGTCTTGGCAAAAATTGATTTTTTAATAAGAGTAATATGTCTGCTGTAGTCCTACCTGCCTGTCATCTGAATCAAAGTGAGCAATTGACAGTACCCCTCCAAAACAGTAACATTTAAAGCTAAAGAATTCACATGCTTCTTTAAAGAAAATAAATAACAACTATCCAAAATTAAACGTGTTACAACATGCATTGTCTGTGAACCAAGGAATCAATCAAACCATTTTCCTAACTGATCTTTGTCATACATCTATTCCTTATTGCAATGCCACATCCTATGTTAGCACCCTTAGTGCATTGCTTCCAGATGCTTCTCACATCAACAGACAATATTTTTTTTTTCTTTGTTTCCCATGGCTCTCAGAACGGCTTTCCCTGTTTCCTCTCATGTGCATTACCTATGATTTGTCTTCTATTTGGACAAGAGAGAATATCCACTACAGCTAATCAGGTGCTGTGTGCATCCCAAATGATCAGCTAATGTATACATGTTAACTGACAAGGGATTTGCTGAGTTATAATGGATAATGATTGAATTCACCCTGTCATTCCCACAGGGAGGTACAATAAAAGAACATAACATTTTTTCAGATACCTAACACAGGTTTAATGTCATAAAAAGACATCTAAATTTAGATATTCATATTTAGGTATCTAAGGAAATATGATATCTCACAGTTCCAATTTTATTCAATGGAGATCTTGTCTAACTAGTCAGGTGAACCTAGGGAATGATCCAACTGACAAATTTGCATCTGGGGACAACAATTTTCTCCCTCGACTTTGTTAACTGAAGTGCCTCAGACCATAAATCTGTGGTCAGGAGTCCACTATCTGAGAAGCACTTGGTCACCACGTGAGTTGGGCAAACTGGACACAGGACCCAGGAGAGACAATTCTTTAGTGGCAGGAGGAAACCAGGTTGGGTGCACATAAGTTTATACCAAAAGGCATTGAACAGTTGTGCAGGGAATTGAATTGAGACCAGGTCTCCACCAGCTGTACCAGGAATTTAGACACCTCCTCTTTACAGGTATCAACTATCCTAACACACTTATATTTACATAGTTAACCTCTAACTTAATGTCTCCTTTAATGTCCTTGAAAATTTGCCAGGTTTGGCTGGATTGATGAAAGAGTCCCTGTAGAGAATATCTGATGGCATAAAACCGGTGTAAAGCTTTGGTTTCCAAGGTCTGCGAAACAATCTGCATAGAAAACACTCAAAATATGAAAATGTCAGAATTCGAGTTGCCTTAATCTGTCTCTCTCATGTGAATACATGATGGTATATTTTTTAATTACATAGTCACATTTCTTTCCCAGAAGACCTCTACTTCATTCAGTGTGCAGATGAAACATTGCTCATTTAATGAGCAGCAGTTCAGTATTTTGTTTTCTCCTTATTCTTCACTGTGCAGCTCTAGGCCTTATTTATTGCACACAATTATAACACTGCTCAGAAGACACAGTTATTAATTTCCTCATGGGCTTTTCTGTGTAACTCATCTCTATAATGCATTCATTTTCACAACACCCTTTCAAAACACTTCCTCTATTCACAGTTGAGATGGTATGCTTGGAGAGATTAAAGTCCACAGTATCCACAGATATGAAGTGGCCAATTTGAGTCACTAGGAAAATTATTTTTTTCAAGGACTTAACATTGCTTCACATTTATAAGCTTTGTACACACCCCTGTTGATATCATCCTTGCACAGGGTGCTCATCATTCCTATAAATCAGATGCTGGGAATTAGCTAATTACTTGCAAATAAAATAAAACCAGTAAACCATCATAAAAAAAAAAAAACTTGTGTGCCTCGATTAGCATTATAGCCTTCTTGACAAATCTACCTCAATTTTCCATTGATCTTCACCAGCTTGCTGATTCTCTTATGTCCCACTTTCCTAATCAAGTTAATCTTAGTTTTCCCCTTGACTTTCCATTCAAATTCAATCTCTTAAAGGAAACACACAGCAGCAGAAGTCACTAAAGACTTCTCAAAGCCTTGGCAAAATTTAATTTTTTTCTCCAATGCCTCAAAAAGTTGTCTGTGGCAGAACTTGGACAAAGACAGGAAAATTCTCAGAGACACAGGGTTTCTAGTGCAATCTCTGGCATGCTGAAGGGGTGTGTGTGAGTGTGTGGATATGTGTGTATAGACATGAAGTACTATTACTTTTTCTCTCATCTTTAGCGCTTCACCCTAGTAGATGCCATAGGAATTTGGCAAAGCAAAGATGGCAATGTCTGCTTGGCTGTCTTCAGCTGTCTGACTCTGAACAAATGCGTATTTTGTCTATGCGTGTAGATGTTCTTGAGAAGCCCAATCCAGTCTTGCATATCTTCAGCTCTCCCACTTTTTTTTTGTCTTTTCCACCCTCCTCACTTACAGAAGAATGGCTTTATTGCTATCACCAAGGCAACCAAACACAAGACTGGGCTCTGTTCAGCACAGTCTACATCTATCATGTGCCTCCCATGGCATTTCAACTGAGCGATATTTAAACCATGCTAAGAAATCAAGAACCATTTGGTGTCATTCCCATGAAGCTGGTGTAAGAGGATATTGATTTTGCAATTTGACACTGATAACCCTCAGCACTTTCCAGCCCTACCAGCCCTGGATATCTGTCCCGCATCTCAAACAGCTGCCTCTTGTCTCAGGCTTCTTCACAAAGAACTCTCTGTTTCCTTTGGCACCATCCTTTCTCCAGCTTTGGCAAACCCATTAAATATGGAGCTTAATATTATGAACATCATATCAAATGGCAGCTCACTTAGGCCTCTTCCAAAAAACAGAGATATCTTCAAGAAAATACAAATCCTGAGAGTCTTCTATGGAGTATCTCTAGGGACAATTACAAATTGTGGAGAAATGGACACATTTTCTTCAAGAAAAAGAATAGAAAGTTCTCCATATAAAGTGACAATCCTAACAGGATTGCAAACTTGGCACTTTAGCATAGCAATCTTTGCTGTAATGTAGAAAATGTTGTAAATGTAGAATAGAAATGAGATTATTAGAAGTGACAGTGACTAACAGTTTCCATGACTCTATGCTAGCTAAAGCCTGGTAGATAAAGTCTCAGAAATAAAATCCTTCAAACTGAGAGGATGTTGAAAGTAAACTATAAGGAGCAGCTTCCCACAGTGAATATAAATAATGAATGCTGACTAATGAATATGCTAAAAAAATAATGAGTAAAGGTAAAAGAAGACATCAGCTATATCAAAGATGATGAGAAACATTTAATTTAGTTGTTTAGAAGCTTATGCAATCAGTACAAAAGGTTCCAGACTGAGAGTTAAACAAAAGCTCTGGAAGAACAAATATCTATTGACACAGGAGTTACTGAGTTCATTTCATCTGGTGATGTTCATTTCATTCTTCTGGTGTTGATCTGTGTTAATACCTTGTGAGAACAGATTCCTTGTTAGTTTTTGTTGGAAAATGAGAAAAGCCTGATTGAGTAAATAACTGAAAGATAATGTCTATGATCTTGAAAAACAATGGGAGAGAGGTAGAGAAAAGGAAGGGAAGGGGAAGGGAAAAGGGGGAAAGAAGGGGGCAAAAGGGATGGAGAGAAAAAAGAGGGGAAAGGGAAACAACAAAAGAAGGAAAAGAAGAGAAAAAAGAAAACTTTAAAAAGGAAAAAAATAAGAAAATGAAAAAACTAAACAGGAAGTGTAGGAGAAAAGGAAAAAGAAAGGGAACGAAGAGAAGACAATTAAATTATCAAATTGAATTTTACAAAGAAAAACACTGTGACAACAAAAGCAACAAACAAAGTCCAGTCCAGTAATCATTTACATCAGCAGAGAAACTTCCTTATTTTGTCACAGACTTTGAATCTGTGAGAGCACCCAGAAGAGCTACAACACACCAGAAACAAAGGTCCTGTGGAAGGGAACTAAATTGCACTGAATTGCACTGGGTGTAACATGACTCCTAAAGCATTTCCCAGTTGGTTGTCCACTACTTGTTTGAAGGATTGAGATTCCATAAGTAAAATATTTGCAGTCAAGGAATCAAATTCCCTGGGCCTTGTGACCAAACAGTGTCCCAATTCTGAACCATCATCGGGCTGTTTCCTCACTCAGCTGTGCAAAGACTTCCAGGTCTGATTACACCAGCTCAGCCTTTTGTGGGATGCAGGGAATATTTTCAAATTGGTCTGCACCAGCTTTTCAAAATGGCCAGCAGTCAATTAATTCCCCATTACAACAGAATAAAGGAACTTTGAAGCCTTCAACGAATTGCTTTATACAAGGTGAAAAATATTGACACTGAAACTGAAAAGTTTGGCCAGCTACCAAGCATTCTCACTATTGATAACAGCAAAGACGTGGTTACCTTTTCTATGCTTTATTTTGCCTGCTCTTTTAAAGTATTTTGACCTTGAATGATCCTCCCCTGCTATTGGAAAGAGGTGCTCCAGTTTGATCATCAATCTCATAATGCAAACTGTCGAGCAGCACTGAAATTATTTGATAATTTGCATAATGTTTTTAGTGTGCTGGTGAAAGAAGGTAACTTAAGAGGGCATATCTGAAAACACCACTGCTCTGCCCAGCTGCCATAAAATGCATCAGCTTATCAAGCAAGTGAGGGTGCAGTTGGCCCTTCTGCTTTTCATGGAATATAATTAATTATGGTGTCATTGATTGCACACATTACAGCACACAAAACTGTTAAGGAGAGGCAGATCAGTTGGGATAAATGGCAAGCTTGTCTGCTACTTGCACCTTTAAAGCTGGAAAGTGTCAAAATTATAGTGGACAAAAAGAGAAACAATTTTTTTTTTTCACCATAACAAACATCCTGCTGGGAAACGCAGAAGAACACAGAATAGATGTAATAATGTACAATAATAATAATAATACCTCATACCACGTATGACTTCTGTTGTGCCTGAAGGTATTCAGCACTTCCAGGATTCTCACACTCTACAGTGTATCTGGGCATATCAAAATCTCATTTATCTGGTGAGATATATGAGATATAAAGTGACCAAAATATTGGTCACTTATCACTAAACTTCATGGCCTCTGGAACCGGAAAACACTGATTAGCCAAGTATGACCTGACCCACAGCCTTAACAACAAAGGTGAAAATGTCCTGAGTTCTGACATGGATTCTTGGTGTGGCCTTGGATACTTCATTTCCTTATGCCTCCTCATGATCACATTTTCATGATTTAAGGAAAATAACATTTAATCAGCTATCTCTCCAGGGTATGTTAATGCTTAACCAATCAACTATGAAGCACGATATTTTCCAGAGCTCTTGGAAATGTGCTTATTATCCTGCTGATGAAGAACCTCTGTCCTCATGATGCTGTGAATCTTTAGCCTTTTCACAGCCAATTTTAAAGGGAAAAAGCACGGTTGCAGATTCAGTCATCCCATCTGAGTGTACCTGATCTTGTCTTGAAGTTAAGTGCTCGAGGGCCAGTCTGGCCCTTGGATGAGAGACCACTCAGGAATCCCACAGGCACGAGTCAATGAGCCATGTTAAATTACAGAAACTGAATTAGTTCAAAGACTCTATTAGGTTCTGCCTTCACGACTGAGTATTTAAAAAACAAGAGGAGGAGGGTGGTTGGATTGCTAGCTATAATGTCTGCCTTTGAAAAATTGCTGATATTAAAATCCTTTTCTGCCTCATTCTTTTTTCCTTTTCTATTTTTAAATTTCCACTACTTATTAGCTGATTTTCTGGCCTGTGAGGACCTACCTGTGCTCTGACAAGGGGCAGAAGAGAACCAGCAGCAATTTTTGCTCCTGCCACAGGTCAGGGAGGAGAGCAGAAAGGAGCTCCTACTGTCCTGCTCCTCAGACCAGTGAAATGTTCCCAAGCCTGTAATATTATCAAGCAAGCTGGATATTTTAAAAAGTCAGGCAGGTTAGCATAAGGAGCCCCTGGGAACAAAAAAGAAGATAAATGGTGGCTTCCTGTCTACATTTTCTTGCTTCACAGCAGCTAACAAAGTAAGCATTAGTTTTCTTTAGGGGCATTGCTTCAGATCTCACTTTAATATCATGTTTAAATATTCCAGTAAAATTCTTAGCCTTTCAACAGTTCCCTCTCATGATACCATATTACTGATGGATTTTGGCAGTGACAAATGACAAAGCATGCCTGTCTCTGAAACCATTCTCATTTGTATTCTTTCCAGTTCCTTATCTGTCCCATGGGAATAAAAAATTAAAAGGTAATATTTCTGAGAATAATATTTAAGTAACATAAACTGTAGCAGTGTTTACATGGCATTAAATTTGGTACAAAGTACTTTCTGATTCCCCTGGATAGAAAGATATCTGCCTCAGACATAGCTGAAAGTGTTTTTGATTAAAATCATTTCTTTCTGTGAAGAAAAAATTTTTAAGACAAAAATTTTTGCCTAGAAAATATGAAAACAGCTGATGAGGTTTGGTTGTTGGTTTGGTTTTTTGTTTTGTTTTGTTTTGGGTTTTTTTGCATGGTTTTACTGGTTTAGTGTTTTGAAACAAATGTATAAATTTTAGTATTTCATATGGAAAAAATGTAATAATCATATAATGAAACTCCTGGGCATGTTTCAGTCAAACTTTTCAGTAGAACATTGGAACATTCTTAAGGGTTTGCTTGATTTACCAAGTTGAGGCCTGCTTTTGCTTTTGAAATACCCACGTGAGAGGTAAAGTAGGAAGAAATTACTCTTTTTAGAGGTTTGACATAGAAATATGTATCAAAAGACTCTCCTTCTGTCTTGTACATTTAATTACATACAAAGTACTAGTAGTGATATGTATGCAGCAGAAATTGTACATTTCTTGCTCATTTTTCAATTTTCACTGGAAAGGGTTGCCCAGAGAAGTTGTGCATGCCCCATCCCTTGAAGTGTTCAAGGGCAGGTCTCTGAGCAACACAGTCCAGTAAAGGTGTCCTTGGTGAGGAGGTTAGAACTGAACTTTGAGGCCCCTACCAACCCAAATCATTCTGATTCTATGATGATTCTACGAAATGGTTTTTTTGAAGTGTTTGTGCAGAGTGATCAATAAAGAAAGCAAGAGTAAGAATGAAGATGGTCTCTCCAAGGATGAGATTCAAATAAAATCTGGAAGTACATGATGAGTTTTGGACAGAACCTCATGGGCAATGGCTGGGAGCTGCACAAGGAGTTTAAGATTAATACATGTGCATGATAAATTTTTTCTATAGCAAGGTGTATTGGTACTGTAGAAGTCTTGAAAAGAAATGAACAGAACTCTAGGAGCACAGACAGCTATAGTTGCAGTAATTAGGAGAAGACTGTTGGGACACAGGCCTTTGCTAGCAAAAACGATGAGAGAGCAGAATAGTCCAAGGTCGTTATTTGAGAACAAGTACACAGCACTGACTACCAGCATTAGAGAGCAGGGAATGGGAAAAAAGTGGTGATATGGAGAATTAAAAGTGCACAAGGGAGCTGTGAAATACAAGTGTTCATGCAGGGAACTGGATGTGGAGTAGAAGAGCCAGAAAGACATTATCAATGGTTGAATCTATGTGATTCTGTTAGGCATGAAACAGGGAGTTATAATGAAATCCAGTGAAATATTGGAAAGGAGAAGATGTAATTACTAGCACTAGTTGCACTATAACAAAAGACCTCAGATACCAGGGTGTCAAAGCTGAAGTGAAATCTATTCTAGACTGGAAATCACTGTCAATGAGAGCAGACTGTGAAAAGGATGAGGGTGAAGAAGACATTTAAGTTGGCTGAGGAATATAAGTGGTGATTTTGTCAAGGGCAGATCAAGGATGCAGCAGAGATGTTAGCAATAAGAGGTGAGGAAAAGACAAAGAAACTGCTGAATATAGCGAGCTTGTATTCTCTAGGGAAAGTCATTTTACACAGAAATAATCTACCTTTTTTAAATTATTTTCTAGATTCAAAAATTCTCACATTTTCTTTGAGAAGGTTACTGTAAGTGGAAAAGTACCCTTTCAACAGGTTCATGTGTGAGAGAATAGAAGAAGGTTTTTATATGGTTTACATGTTCCATAGCAATTGTCTGTTATTTTGTTTTGAACAACAAAACCCATATAGTCAAGACACCATCAAGAAAGAATTCTGATTTCAAATATTTCCAAAAGAAGGTAACTTAAGGGTCATGGAAATGCATTATACAGAGGGATACGTAGATGAAAAAGAAAACAGGACATTCTTCAACCAACAGCAATCTGTATTAAACTGTGGAAAAATCTTCCAAGTGCAGAAGCCGTGCCCCTCAAGGTTTTAAAACTAAGTAGAACAAAACAGTAGAAAACTATAGAGTGCGATATAATCTTGCAGTGCTAGTAGGATAATCTAATTGATCTCTTCCAGCTATAATTTTTATAATTCAAAATCCATGGTTTGTATGTTTTTCTGTCTCAGCTTACTGTGGGTATACAGTGATTGTGGATTTGAAAGAGTGGTCAGCAGGAAAAGAAAAAGAGTTAATGAAAGCAAAAAAAAAACGTGTCTCCCACTAGAGAGGTAACTGGCAGCACTAACAAATATCTCAGCAAGTCTGATTTCCCATGAGACTACCTCTGATAGCTAGACCCAGGCAGCCAAACCTGAATGGAAGACAATAATAATTAGATCCTGATGAGTGAAGAAATCACAGGAGGCCCAACTTTGCAGGAGTTAATGAAAGGAAAAGGAAATATCCAAATTTTCCAAAATATCTAGAAGGTAATTTTATTATGGAATAGTCTTTTAAGTGGTTAGATGTTTCTTGCTGACCTAAGGATGGGTATTTGTGCAAGGAAACACAGATGCAGAGAAAATGGCTGGTACCTTAGAAACACTGATCACAGCTGGGGGTGTGACTGTGAGTGCATTTCCTGTACAGGAGGATTCAGGGTGACCCACAGCTGTTATTCAAAGTCAGTATCAGACCATTTAATTTTCTGCTTCAGTTCCTTTCCTCTTCCTCTCTCCAACCTGAGTGTTATGACCATTCAGCATTTTCTCCTATGCTATTCTTCCTCCTCATTTGCTTTTGCTCTCAATGGTGTTTTAGGAGAATAAAGTCCCTCAGTGCAATATCCATCTTCCTGAACTAATCTGAAATTGGAGCAAGTGCTAATAGCTCAATAAGCATTTTCTGACCTGTCTCCACGAACAAAACATGAACCACAGATGTGAATGCATTCACTGCTCAAAGTCACTGAACAGGATTAATATTTGTGCTGCTGGTGTGGTGTCTCTTCATTTCAGAACTAAGTCACCAAATGAACATTTAGAGAAACACCCAACACATTTTCAAGGGAGGAAAAATATCAAGTTACTATTAAGCTATCTTCCAGAAACTGCATTTTTTTTTTCTGGAAAGATGCTCATCCACTGGAATGAAATGGTTCACTTATATAGGAACACTCATTTTCAGTCCATATAATTTCTTTCTTTACTTCTTTGTACCACCAAGCTTTTTTTACAACAATTTTGTAAAACAGTTGCAAAAGAAAATGTTATATTTTCTTCACACCTGTAAGCTACTCTCTCTCACACTTTAATTCCTGAGTGTCAGTTTGTCTCCAGGCTCTGCCTGTTCATCCACAGGTATGGGTGCCACACTAATAAGCATTGTTCCAGTAAGAACTGCCATGCTGCTGTATACATTGCTGCTGCTACTGGAAAAAACAACTGGCTGATACTTCCATTGACCTAGGAAGGGTGGTTTGTCCCTCTGGGAAGCAGAGATTATAGATTTGAACAGTGAAGGTAATTTGCAATATTAGGATGATAAAATTTCTACTGCAATATGTGGAATATATTTTAAATTAAATATTGCCTTCACCAACTGAATATCCTTTAGTTTATCAAGTAAAACTATTTGTGTACTTTTTAGCATTTTAGCATTTAGCATGAGATCAGAGCCAGGAAAGTTAAAAAATTAGTTGTATGCGTGACAGTTGCAGTAATAGATTTGCAATTCTGGAAGATAAGGCTCCACAATAATATTTAATGTGGCATTCATGTTTTTCAATGATGGAACATTTCTCATGTAACAGAAACTATTGGAGTATTGGAGTATTGGAGTATGTCAACATGCTGACTCCAAACATCAAAGTAAATTTTTATCACAAGTTCACACAAAGAGAGTAGAATTACGTGTTGTGGCATCTGAGTCACAGTTACTTTATAGCCTCCTGCACTGCTGACCATATTCCTGCCTGCTCATCCTCTTCCCTTCTTTCACAATGCCCATTTTGTGCTATTCAAGTACAGAGAATCCAGGTCTTTTGAGAGTTGAACTAGCTACCAACTCTTGATGTTATATTCCCACTGTAGAGGGTACTAAATGGACTGGTACTTCCCCATATCCTTGAAAACAGAATTGGGCTGGTACCCTGTGGTTTTTAGGGGCTGGTTCTGAAATCTTTTTGCACAACCCCAGAACACCCTTCTGCTATGTTTCAAATCTAGTTTATCCTCCTTCCCCGTATGAGCTTTGGTCTCTATCTTACCCGCTACATGATTTGATGCAGACTTCCAACTCTTATTGTAACTCATAACCTGTCAACCCTTGTGCTGATCAGTCCTCAAATAAGACAGGTGGCTTTCTTTCTTTCATTCTGAAGTTGGACACTATTCAAAAGCTTCTGTGATGTACAAAATGGGCCATTAGGTCTTAAAAATCTGATTTCACTTGTGAATTATTTTATTTACACACAAATAGTGAGGTAACAGAATGTCAGACATCATTCACACCTGTAGGATAAAATACTTTTTATAGCCTTATACAACCACATACTAAAATCTGTTTAATTTATGGTGCATTTACAACGCTGTAAAGGCCATATTTGTTCTTCATATGTCATAACTCTCATTTCTTGTCTCCCAGGACTGTGAAGGGATTTATTGTGTCATCTCAAGTGTACTTTCTTAGGAAGAATGAACAGTTCAGGCCACTAGATTTACCATTTACATCTGTCCTGTGTGGAGCTGCTATACAAACTGTAATATCACACTGGGATTGACAGGATACTACAACAAGATGCTATTTCTATATGGTAAAAGCATTGTCACTGTCTTTACTATAAATTTATCGAAAACATAAAACTTGATTTAGATCTTGGAGTGGTTAGGTATAGGTCAACAGAAACACAGAAATGAAGCACAGGAAACCTTCATTCAGAGAGGTTAATTGAGCATTTTTCCATGGTAGGGGAGAACATATTCTGATCCATATGGTCTCCACGTGGTTGGATGTTCAAGTTTTCCCACTGGGATTTAGGTCTCCCATGCAATCTTTAGACTCAGATTGAATTCTAGATTTTAAATGGAAGAGTTCTATTTCAAGGTTCTTAGCAAGTATACTGATGAAAAAACCAAGAACTTTGGAAATATTCCTCATCAGAATTAGTTGTGTCATTGTACACGCGCCTGAAGCAGGACATAAAGGTTAGAAATAAGAAAACTCTTTCAAACTGTTTGAGAGTGCTAATAATTTTTTTTGCATATAATTTATAAGACAGGATTGGATCCATGCCATCACAATGTAGGCATCTAAAATTTAAGGATGGGATTCAGCTGCAAAATGATGAATGATTTAATGTCTTAGAATATCTTCCCTGATCTCCAGTTGTACAAGTCTCATATATCCTGGGGCAATTCTGGTGTCAGTACTTATATATCTTCTGGTAGCTGAATACCACCTTGAAGTCTGTAGCCTAGGAAAGTCCTCTAGGTTCTCTCTGTCATCAGTGATGAAAGAAAACAATGTCCAAGGAGTTATTTACTTCAACAAACTTTAAAGTTTATAACATTTACTGTCCTCTGAAGACACCTGTTCATGCATCAGAGGGAGTTTAAACAAGAAATTAAATTAGATACAGAACAAAAAGTAGCTAGGGTAAGACTCAGCCTGAGATTAAGACAGCTGGTACTCATTTCTTCATGACTATACACTGGAGAGAAAGACCCAGGAGCTCTTATTTCCTGCTAAGAGGATCCTTTGCAGTCATGTTACTTTCATAACTGTATAGAAGAGACTGCCAGAAAAAGACTGTACTTTGTCGAAGAGGAAACCTCCCAAAACACATAAGAATAATTTAAAAGTTTAGCCTAAGTCTAAAGGCCTAAGTCTAATCTAAAAGTCTAGCCTACAGTCTTCCCCCTGCACACACATGAATGAGTATATTATTCTCTCAAAAAGGGTTTGCAGATTTTCTCAGAAATCTTATCAAATTCTAAGGGCATTTTTCCTCTGTGGTTTAGATATTTCCTAAACAGTTACTTATACAATTATGATGTTGATTTGAACCCCTGCCGGTATAAGAATTATAACTGCTTACAAAGCTTAGCTATGTACTGTTTCTTTCAATCAGTATAATATTTCAGTAGTCTTTATCTCAAATATCTGCAATGTCAAAACCAGACAATATTAGGTGTGAGAGACTTGGGTCTTGGATATTTGGGTTTTTTTTATAAAAGACAAGTGGAAGGAAGGCACAAATCAAATGGCAGCAAATTTAACTCTTAACAGGTCTGCAGAGTGCTACATGATGAGATCAGAGCAATTAAGACTATTGTAATTTTCACTTTAATAATACATAAAATGTTTTGGTTTTGTCTCTACAAGGCAAGTGGGAGAAGAGTTTACAGGAGGTGATGAGCTAATAAATTTATAATGTACTAGAAATATAATTAATTCAATAAATTTTTTTATTAAGTACTTTCTGAAGAAAGTGCTAAATTAAATGGGCCCCAAAAGTACAGTAGAGTTAGTAATGTCATTTATACCAGAAAGGAGGAATATAAATCTTGTAGCAGTTTACAGATGTTTTTATTTAATGTCTCTGATCCAAAAGATCTGACAAGCTGAGGCCACCCCAGTGTTCTTCGATGGCAAAGCCCCTAGGGCTTCTACACTTTGCAACAAGTAGGAAATCCTTATTAATCCCTTTAGCATTTGTTGTAATGACATTAATCATGATGTTCCTGTATTAATTCAGATGTCATGTATAATTCCACAAGAATCCCACTGAAATTTGTACAGAGGAAACCTCATCTAATTGGAGTGGGAAACATAAAATAACTCAGTGTTCCAATTTTACTGAAAATAACTAATCACAACTCATTTCTAAAGCCTAGCCAAGCTAGGTGAATCTGTTAGCCCTTTGGAATAGCACTGAGTGTATTCAGCTTATTTGTGGAAGTTACATTTATGTGGGCTCTATTTTTCCTTTCAATTCAGCATCTGGCAATGAATTGTATAAAATAAAGTGTCTGAGTATTTAAACATTATTTCAGACTTGTTATTTTTTATACCAGATTTTATGTCACTGCACATTACGTTTACTGCATGTGTAATTTGCCTAATGTGTATTCAAAAACTATTTCACAAAGCCTGTTTACACTATTGAATCTCTGCATGGAGGTACTTCAACTCTGCTTTGGAGGAGAACTCTGCAGAATCTTAGGGATAGCTCCCATCTTATATTATGGGTGAGGGGTTTTGTTTATTTTTGTTGTTTTATTTTAATTTCAAAACATGGTAAATAAACCTTTCCATATATTACTTATACAGAAGATTATATGCCTCTAGGGTATTCACAGTAAAGAATTCAAAAGTTCGATTTTGAAGTATACATGCTCACTTCAGCACACCTCTTAATAGTAAGATGTTCAGTCTGTACCTTAATTGAGCTATCAGTGGCTAGAGGTGGGAGAAATAGGTAATCATCCTTTTGTTTCTGTTTAGTAACAAGCTGACAGCTTTGCCAAGGAAAGAGAACCATGGCAACCAACCAAGAGTAATGAGTCTTGTTCCAGAGAACAGGAATTTTTCAGTGAGAAAGAAACAAGGGAAGATTTGTTCTCACTTAACACTCAGGGCACAATATAGCTTTTATAGCTTGATCATGAACTGCTGGCCTCAAATCAAAACATTGTCATTTTGCTTCAGTAGATGCAGATCAGATCACTAATTAGTTATAGAGACTGGAATAGACCAGAACTCTTTTTTGCAAGAGAAAATTACTAAAATATATTTGTTTTGTAACATAAGACCATGTATTCTGCTATTTGAAAATAGCACTTAATGGGTTCTGAACATTTTAGTAGGACATTTAACATAATAAATTTGCTTTTATTCATATAACAAGAAAAGAATGTTAGGCTAATGACTAGGTTCAGTGAGTTTTCCACTCTACTGTCAACTTTGCTTGTAATCTTGGGTGAACAATTTATGACTACATGCTTTGAGATATTTAATGCATTAGAGTGCAGAGCATAAGGGTTTATCACTGGGGATTTTACTGTTGCAGACAAGAGGGTGCCCACATATAACTATTGTGGAATAGCTCTTTGGAAACTAACTAAATGAAGTTGCAGAAAAAAATCAGGAAAATATTCATGAAAAAGAAATGAGAATTATGTCTATAAGTAGTGATCTGATCATACTCAGGTTCTCTGGCAAAAAAGCAATCTCTCTACTTCAGTATATTCTGATATGATGCTCATACTGGCCTTGGGAGAATTAGTCTTCTTTCCATTTCTCTCCAAAAGAGGAAAGACAGACTCTTGCCTCATGAAAAAGGAAGATTTACTCAATCCATAGAATTTAATTTGTCAGCCAGTACCCCAGGAAAGCCGAGACTCTTGTACCAAACTGGTCTGGGAGCATCCCATAAGGGGGACCCTCCCTTGTGCAGTCCTGCTGGATTGGTGGGTGGTTCAACTGACTTATTCAGGGAAATACGCCAACAGCACAAGGGAGACCCCTCAGTGGGTCTTCCTCTTTATCTTTATCTATGTTCCCTGCTGCCAGCAACTGCCAGCGCCCATGAAGGACTCAAATTTAAGGTTTATGGGAAAGCACACTTTATTAATATAAAATTGTGACAGGTTAAGGTCTGAGGATAGTCAGTGATAGTATCTGATGGAAGAAACATATTCAAAGACATAGAGAGACAAACCTTAATCCCCAATAAAAGTATTTTTACTTTTAAGAGTGGATAGAGAGCGGGTCCTACCCAACAGGAATCCCTGCAGGGGAGAAGACAGGTTCAGCCTGTCAGCAGATACATGCAGTTTCAATGGAGCCTTCCCTACCTTTTCCCTCATTCTCAATTTTATAGTATTTCTTAATGTTTAGGTGGAGTTTGAGTGACTCTACTCATACATACCTGTGTTAGACTGGTACAAAATTCCCTCAAAAAACTATAGAGCACGTGCCTGGTGAGGGGTGGCCGTACCCTGCAACTTTGGGATGGAGCCGTGGGTTAGCATCACAATTAGGCTGTAATGAACCAAGTTAATCTGAGGAGAGTGATTTCCCCACAGTTGTTGGCTCAGCAGCAGGACATATTCCCCTCTCTCCCCTGGCTGACAGGTGTTATGCAGTTTCTCAGCTGAAATGTGCATCCAGTTCCCCTCCCTGCAGGGATTTCCACAGAGCCTGCCCGCGGTGTCCCCACTCCGCTCCACCCTCCGTTCCATCCCCCTTGGCAGGTGCTGTGCCTGCAGACTGTGGGTGTGAGCAATCAGCATGGGATCACCAAGGTTTCAAGGATGCCAACCACATTCCATCCAGAGAGTAGAAACTGTGCTTTACCCTATAATTTCTACACCATTATAACCTCTGTTAGGATGTAAATAAAACTTCTCAGTTTCCTCTGATTTTATCCCAGCCATCTTTCCACACAGAAATACACCATAATAATCAGTGGAGCCTTCTCACTTGAGACAAAATTAGAGCATTGATCTGTGGCAGAGAGTGCTCATCTTTATATTTGTGCTCTCCTTGCTTCAGCACAAGACTGCCTTTCTTTGAGTGAGGAAAATGGACCAGACTCCAATGTGGTGTACTGTCTTCTGTGAATTATTGCCAACCTACCCAGCAAGAGCTATTCCATTTTGCACTCAAAATTAAATATTCTTTAACTCAGTGGAAAAGATTGATTACAAAGGCCTCTTTTTCTTATGCCATATGGGATATGGGGAAATGAGGTATCTGTCTGTGCTGCTTGGTTATTTATACAATGCATACAACCTCCTATAGAGGAAGATAGAGAGACTCACACACAAATATTCCATAATTACTGGGCGGGCCCAGTGTTTATGCTCTGAGAAACTCTTTCTTCCTTTAAATCAACCTCAGAAAATTAGTCTAGGTCCTTAAAATCTTGCAAGCAGCAAGATTTTCTGCTTGGATGAGTATGCAGGAATACATTTCATTTCATGTGCTTCAAGCTTTCAGATTGGCTGAATTTGTTAATCTGAAGGTCCAGAAAAAGACCCATTTTTGAGACACTTTAGAACTCATCTTATCTCTGCATTATTAAAGGTATGTGATCATCAAATTTCCTTGGTTTTATTTTTTTACAGATTAAAGGTCTATTGTGTCTGACTTCCAAGAACTCCATCTCCTTCCTAAACACTTTGGTGGAGGTATAGTTCTGTTTTCAAACAGAATAGCTGTTAGCCGTTCGTATAGCTTCCAGGCCACCTGGAGAAATTTAAAAAAACACGACTCAAAAACAAACAAGCAAAAAGCCAAGCAAGCAAAGAAAGAAACAAAACCAACAAAAACTAAACAACAAAAAATTGTGCAGAAAAAAAAATCTTGGTAAAGTAGCCTTGCTTCATTCCTTCCTTCATATCTGAGGAAAACTATTGTTAATGTGAAAAATGACAGATTATTTCAGCCCAAAGAGACCCTCCACCTCTATAGCAACAACTATGACATGAAATCATGGATGAAACCATCTTAAAATTATATTATCTGTCCTACTTTGCACTCATACATCTAATATTAAGATTTCTCAGGTAAACTAGTGGATTTTAGAGCATTAGAAATAAAACAAGCGTAAGCATATGGGGGTTTCATACAGGTACAAGGTAATTTTGTAGTTCCCTCTATAAATGTACCCACATGGGTATAGAACAGGCATCTAATGATAGAGAAGTGAAGAGCCTGCTGCAAGTAACTTAGTAACACTCAAAGATACAGAATTCCCAGCATTTCCTGTTGAAATCTCCTCTGTCCCTCCACAAGATTTTCTCGTCCAGGCTTTATCTCATGCCTTCACCTTGACCCCACCCTCTTCCCTTATGTAACTCACATTATATATTTCTTCACTCCAGGCTTCATGATATGGAAAATTTCAGGCAAAACACTTAATGCAACACAATCTTTAAACAACTTAACATGTAACATCGACCATGCTTCAAAACTCATGTGTAAAATATACACTTTCAAAGATTTGAATAATTAAAGAAAAATTGCAGAAAGATCAATATGATTTCAGTCTGCTTCTCATTTATTAGGAAAGATTTTTCCTGTCTTTTTTCCATAGTTGATCAGTCTGTACAGAGCTGCTGAGGCGTGCTGGCAGGTACAATAAATTTGGCCTGCTAATGCCATGTCATCACTGATGTCTTCTACTACTTTGGATTGTGATGCAAACACTCACTTGAGTTTACAGGTGCCCACCACTCAGTATTTATGTCCTGATTTAAACTGTCAATCTCCCACAGTTCGTTCTGTCCTCTCATGGTTAATGGCAGTAGTGGCAGTGCAGTATGAATCACTCCACAATCATCAGATGAAAAGCTCTTGGGAGCCGATTTCTCATTTGCACTAAGAGCCTTTACATTGCTGTGGAAATGTGAGGGAGATTTAACGTGGGTGTAAATGACATTTTTGCTTAACTGCAAATCTTCTTTTCATTATCACTGTCTTGTATAAATGAAAAATATTTGTACATGTAGAATAACACCTCTTTTTTTAGTGCACAGTGTCCTTTGTATAATTGTATTATTCCTATTGAATAACCTTTCTCCGTTCATTTCTTGTTCATGGAGAAAGTCTGTGATAATCACGAATCATAGGCACAATGACATCTTCAACAGAATTATTAAAGCAACCATATTCCTCAGGAAGATTTTTTCTTCTTCCCTCTCTCATCATGAAGCATATTGAGTAGGAGTTATTTCCACTTAGTTCATACAACTGAAAATCTAGGTGGCTGGATTTTTTTCTCACCAATCCACAGAATAGAGAGGGGTAATTCCAAAAAGAGAATTAACTGATTGTCTTAAGATAGATGGGGTAGATTGCTTCCTAGAAATTTCCAGCCTAGACAACTAGATAAAAGTGCTGCTTACATTTAACAGCAAAGGTTATTGATCTGCAACTCACAGAATGTGGACAAAAAGGTATTTTTGAAGGCAGACAGTGACAATATTCTTTTCTATATTTTTAGAGATTTAATGAACTAGCTTCAGGGTGGAAAAAAAGACTTTTTTTTCTTAAAAACTTTGAGAAATACTGTTCTTTGCTTTACAAGAAAGCTTAGCCATTTTCCTATGCAGCCAAGATTCTTTGTCACAGTTATTGACAGTAAAGACAGGTGAGTGAAACTAGTTGTAGCCTTTACCAAGAAAACTTCAGTTTGTACACTGTGAAACTGAAAGTTTACAAATCCTTTAATTAGAAGGAAAGAAATAATGATAAAAATATACCTTCTTCCTCATTCCATGAAATAGAATAGGTGGAAAAGATTAAAACTGACAAGTATAAAATTTTTAAATGCCACAAAGAATTCTATCAGAGAATTTCCTTACACAGATTATACAGCAACAGTTATAAATGGAAATTGAAGAACAACAAATCAGAACAAACCATTTCTCATGCAGAAAATGTATGAAGGAAGATTGCTGCTGCAAGCATACTGACTTGACTTAAAGAAGCAAATTCCACTCTAAATCAGGAACAGTGATATGCTTGTGTAATTTTGATGTGCTACCTACTCAGAGACCAGGCTGAGCATCTAAATGAAAATGAGTTTCTCAAAAAAGTTTACTCTCTGGCAAACAAACCTAAGAATTTCACCATCTTCAGAGAGTCTAGAACATTTTTGAAAATTATGCTGTTTTCAAGTTCATAAACTTTATAGAAGCTTTACAGATTCTTTTTCTGACTCTAAGCTCTCAGAAATTTATTTTCCACTCTGTTGGTTACAAACAGTTCAATGGGCAAAAATAGAAAAAGATTATAGATACACCAAAAAGAAGTTCTGTAAAACAGCAGTTGCTCATGACTGTTTTGCCCATGTTATTCATTACAAATATGGCTACATAGCATTTTGTTATTTCATATTTAACAGTTTGACAAAAGCAATCACAGGAACTCAGAAACATAATGCATCAGAGCTGGGGATGCTATGAAGTTGGAATTTCCTGTAATAAGAGTTTCTGAGATTCTACCAGGACTTGAGAAAGTCTGCTTTATAATCGTTTCTACCATTTCCTGTGAAACAAGATCTAAGCACATATTACATTTCTCACTGAGTCAGTAAACTGTTTGGTACTCTATTGGTAGGCAATAGTCTAACTCAAGGCAGTTTCAAACTAGTGGATCATGTCCCACAGATGTCATTTTGCAGTCCTCTGTACCTTAAGCTTGTCACTTCACTGATTTCATGCTTTTAAAATAAAGCACTATTAAGGAACGGAATGAGCAATCGGAAACCATCACATCATTTACAGGAGGGTAAAGCACTGCATTGCAATTTATATGTATTTTCTATTTGGAGCAGTAGATATATACCTTCTTACAGGGAAAATATTTTTAAATGCAATTCTGTACACTCTGTCCTGTACAGTGCTCACCTGAAATAGAAGTGCTTCTTAGTTTATGTTACAATTCACAAAGCAATTTATTTTGCATATGAGATGCTACATGCAATCATCCAAAGACTGTGCCTCTAATTTTTTTTTTTTTGTCATGATCTTACCAAAATCAGGTGAAGAGTAAAGGAAGGAGAAGGGAATATTCACATTGTTAATTTCAGACAATTAAAAGCATGGGAAATAAGGAATCTGTATTCTGTAAACAGTCAGTGGGGAGTGATAGGAGGCCTGATGTTAGGTGATGTTGGACAGCCAGGCTGCTCATGCTCTGTAGACTCTCAATGTCCTTTGCAATTCTGTAAGGAGCAGTTGTTCCCAAGTTTGTGAAATATTAAATGGAAGAGCTTATTCAGCCTTACTTTGCGTATGCACTTTAGTAGAATATCAAGAATATATTTCAATTGTAAAGTATTTCCACAGAAATTAGAAACAAAAAAGTAATTTAGTAATTTTCTTTAAGACTCTCTAGACCTTTTGGTATGAGGTAGGCAGCATAATGGCTGAGTGAACTTTGTATTCTCTTAGCACCCTGAGTGCTTGATTCATATTGTCATATAAAATTCTTGGCATCCTGCAGGAAACACGATTTCTTGCTTGTTCCATTTTTGGGGGGGTTTCCCACACAACCAGCAACTAGGAGATTATTATCAGTCTTAAGATGAATTCTTAATGATCACTGGCTAAGAAAGTAAAGTTTAGTTCTTGTTCTCTTTTTCATCCCTCTCTCTTTTGGGGGGGATGATTGAATCCTCATACTCATAACATCAGGCGTGCATGCCATAACAGGGTGAGCAAATACTGTATGGAGGATTTTTACCCTCTGATTATCAGTAGCAACATCATCTAGTGGGGAATGACTACATGCTTTTCAGGAGTGGTGTGGAGTGGAATAAGAGCTTTGAAAGCAAAATAAACACTTGAAGAAACAAGAGTATGTGGAAGAAAGATCTGGCTGCACAACGAGCAGTGAAGAGGAAACTTGAATAAAATGAATGATAAAAGACCAAATGAAAATAAAGAAGAATCAGGAAAGAGAATTGAGACAAACACTCTTAAATAAATTAATTATCAAAATTTTTAAGAAGATAGTGAGATTTATTTATTTCCATGTTTCCACTTCCAGGTTCTTTTTTTTCTGATTATCAAGAGATATAAAGTACCTGCTTAGTGATGAATTTCTAGGGTTCTTTGTTCATTGAAGATGAACTAGAGTCAAGATATTGCATCCAAACAAAAGCCCAGGTTTCAAAAATATTCATTGCAACTCATCTGGCCTACCTGAATAGATCAGTATATTGGATACAGTCATTTCATAACCCAATGCAATTTTCAAATTTCCTCTAGGCTTTGAAAATCTCTCAAAGCTTCATTATACCTTTAAGTCCCAAAGTATTACAGAAAAAATAAACACTACTTCTGCCTTTGACAGCTCTATGCAACCAAAATTATTCTTCTTTTGATGTAACTACTGCTTAGTCAGGTCTATTTTTCAAACAAAAGTTGAGACTTACAGTGCTCCTCACAGACATCAGGTCACTCTGTAATCTCTTGAGAGTAACCTATTCTATTTACCAGTCATTCACACCATGACTTAACAAATAAGGAACTTCGGTTCTGTCATGTTATTCTGTTTTTCAAAGCACAGAGAATTGTCTTAATTTTAAATTCCTTACATCAGAACTTCAGCTGATAGAATTCAGGTGGGGACTCCACTGAAGTGTCACTAATTTCTTCTACCTCAGGACCCCAAGCAGATGTCTTTTAGATGTCTCAATCCACTCACTGTCGTTAATTTAAGAAAACCTGGCTTTGACTTGTCTGTAAAATTCAGTGGATTGCAAAAAGTAATTTGGTTTAGGAGTTATTACAGTGTATAGAAAGATCATTTATAATAAACTACTATATCAAATATATCAATATTCAAATATAAAAACATATTAGACAAGCACTCAGACACATGCAAACACACATATATAAAAATCATAAAAATTTCCTCTTAATACATAAATATACATGCTACCATTTCATCTCTTTTGGAAGAATTATTGTTTAGAAAGCTGATCTATTGCATAAAATTACTCTCATTTCTGATTGCAAGGCCTGTTAAATGGCTTCTAGATGAGTGAAGGAGAGACATATGTCATAAAGAATAGCTTGGGATTCATTTTTCTTGCTTGCATGTGGTTGCCAGGTTCAAACTAGGTGAAATGTGTTTTAAAGAGTTTGCCTTAAGCACTAGAACACGAGCTGGCATGAAAGATTACCGTCCAAAAGGCAAATTCATTTATTACTGGCCCTGGTAGTATTTGTCACTTTATTCACTTGGGTAGCAAATATGTCACCCAGACTTTCATGGGGAATTAAACCATTGTACAACCTGACAATAAGAAGAGTATTTTTAGCAACCATGACAGGTATCTGGTACTCCTGTGTCTACACATTCTTAGCCACAATTCCCTTAACAGGTATTCTGAAAATAATCCCTTGGTACACCTCTGTCCGACCTTCTTGCTGCTTGATGGACAAACAGTTCTGGGCAGTGAGAGTTGCACCCCTCCCTAGTGTCCCTGTTAAGCCACTATAGCGTGACAGCAAATTGCTGCAGCAAATTGTTTTAATAAGTTGCCGTAGAGAAGAGCACTCTGCAGTAATCTGCTCATACAGTGACAAACTGCAGTGTACTGTGCTGTGTGGTCCATTGCATAGCTGGAAGAAAATATTGAAACTTCCTGGTCAAATGCAATTGATGGAAGAGGATTTTCTGCCATCGTTATGATGGAGGACCTACAGATTCAATAACTGCCTAAATTTTGAATTAGAAGTAGTACAAGTAAAGAGAAAATCTGCAAGTGATATTCATCTCTGTATTTGTTTTTCTCAGAGTACTATTTTGAATTTCTCATGGTCAGGAGTGCAAATCAATGAAACTTCAGTTTTTAAGAGTTAAAACAAAAAAAGGTAACTTTTAATATTTTAAAATATTAGTAAAGTAAAGCCAGAAGCATTGTGTTAAAAATGAAAACTCACGTAACAAAAATATTTGAAAAGTAATTTACACATCACCAATTTTTTAGATGCATCTTTCATAAAGAAAATTTCTGCTATATTGACCATTACCTTCAGGCAACATGAGGTGAAATTTTATCATTTGCTTCTCTTGTCCACCTGCCAAAGCATCCTAAAGTTTCTGCTGGGACTCCAGAGAAGTATACTCATACTGCACCTTGTCATTTGGGATATATATACCACAGAGATGGTGTGTACAGCAGCTTTCACCTATTCCTCTTGCAATGTCACTTGACAAGTGCTGAGCAGGCAGAACAGTCAAAAACATATCTTAGAATAGCTTTCCGTGTGTCCTAAATTGAGGATAAAAGACAGGAGTTCAAGCTGCCTACAAAGCAATCATGTAGGTCTTTTGGGAACTAAGAGTTTCAGGACACTCTTGGGATTGGAGAATCCCAGTAAGTGAGCAGAGAAGCTTGAAACAGTCCCAAGTAAATGCATAAGTATTAATGAAGACCCAAAATAGGAGGCAGAAAGGCATATGCCAATCATAGACAGCAGAGAGAGCTGCCAAAGGAAGGGGGCAAAGATCTTAGGAACCTCCCAGCAGGGACTTATTAAGTAAATACCTTGGCTTCCTCGAGCCAAAAAGAACTGAGCTAAAGTTAAAGGTCTCTAATTTTAGTGATATCCTAAGGCTAGAAGTGTCAATGTCACCTAATGATCCAGAAATATTGACATGGATACATAGGTGTTACCTTTCACAGAGGATCAGAGCAATTAGTACAGCGCCTACATCAAATTCAGAATACTGGAAAATCAAAGTGCCTCTGGGCTTCAAGCAATTTAAAAAGTGCATTACAGAACTCTTCTCTGTGACCTTCAATCAGAAGGGTTACTACACCCTTTGAGATCTAAGACCTTGGGTGTCAATTGATGCACATAGATTTGCAACCCTCACAAAGATAAGCTTTTTCGGGAAAAAAATACAGTGCTTCTTTTCCTTTCTATCCACAAGTTCTGTAGCACTTCGAATAAACTGATGCAATATGAAATACCAGAATACCCATACAAGAGAGGAATACACTACCTCTTGTCTGTTGTTCTAGAATTTCTACTACAAGAGTAGTAGAAAGGCAGTCATTAAGGGGATTGTTGACTATTTCCTCAAGCTAGCTGGCCTTGCTAAAGTAGTACAGAGTTCAGGGCAGACTAACATGTAATATTTAGCCCAGCTTTGCAGAAGGATTTTGCAGCCCAGAGTAATTTCCAGGCTGTTGCCAATGCACTGCTGCCAGTAAAAGCAGAGAGTTACAGTAACATGATCTGTGCCCACACCTTGACCTATGTTGTAGGTGCGTCATGGGGCTCCTAGACTCAACATCTGATCAGAAATGTCAATAGGCTTTTTTACTTCAGAGGTCATTTTTGATGGCTTAAGATTTCACCATCAGAATCCAAATCCAACTGACTTCAAGGAGACTAAAGTTCCAACAGGAGGTTCTTGACTTTTGATGCACAGTTCATCTGCAGGACCTCAGCCAGTCACTTCAATCAATCAGGTGTGTCTAGTGTGCAAAAGGAATTGGCTTCTTCCTATGACTGTTAAATGGACCTAAGGAAAAAAAAAAAGTCCTAAAGTTATCAGTTTAGGCATACAAAACCATTTAAATGGTCATGTTGAGTAAGTTAATTCTGACAGGTACAGCTGCTTAAGGAAGATTTAAGGCAGATATGTGTGCAACAAGTGGATTGCTCAAAACCAGTACCTCACACATCTTAAGGCATGACCATTTTTGGGACAAGAATGAGAGACGCCTGAAGAAATAGCAACATCTCAGGGAAGTCAGTCTATTCAGCCTGCACTGATGAAAAAGGAAGAGGGCTGATGGTCCCATGTTACCTGGAAGCTCCTCATTAACCTCAGCAGGCTTCTCAGGTTACACTGGCCAAGGCAATCATCTCCAGAATCCACCTGTTCAGTGCACAGAAATTTGTGAAAAAGAAGCACGTAGGCACTTATCTCCTCCTGCATCTTACAGACTATGGTTTGAATGGGAACCTACACATCAGCAAACTAAATTTTTCAATTCATGAAGTTTCCTTTCATATTTGGCTTTAGACACTTAAATCACTTTTGAACATGGATACTAACTCATGAGTAACAGTGATCCTTTAGAAATCCAGATGTTTTTAAGGACTGTACTTAGAGTGAGAAGGAAGTACGGTCGACTAGATATGTGAGGCATTCAGTGTCTTCTGTATTCATAAGTATTATAAGCTGTATAATATCCATAAAAACTGATGAGGCATGTATACATGAGGAATACCTATGCTTGCAAGATGAAGGTGACATTTTCTAAACTAAACTACTGTAATAAATTAGTGTTCACAGAATTTATAAAATTACATCCAAATGCAGAATGGACATCTCCTGTCAAGATATTGGCCTTATTCAAGGAAACAGTAGGTTTATGCACTGTGCTTGTGACTACACTGCAGTAAGCTGGCATAATACCATCAGAAAATTAGATCTTGACATTCGCCTTCAAAACAGACCTGATTATTTTCTCTGATGGATTTGTAGCTAAGTGCTCAAATCGTGCTGCCTGAATCGTGCCCAGCCTGGGATTTCATTTTGAGTATATTATGAATAACTGTTATTAACACCCCCCTGTCCTATATAGTATACCACTTGGAGTTTTTGAAGACGGGATTTTTTTTCAGGTATGAAAAAACTAAGTCTGCCCAGAAATCAAGCCACTTTTTAGTGTATGCCAGTGTTTCTGCCTTTTGCCTCACTTCCATTTGGGAGAGGTCAGAGGTCCCAATGTAAAGGTGTTTTTCTATCTACAACTGCTATTAAACTATAGAGGCTTGATTTAATTCATTGTTAGTTCTGCTTTGTAGCTCCATAAATGTTAAAATCTGACCGTATTTTTCATTGTAAACACAGACAGTAAATTGACAAACACATAGTTTGAATGAATCTTTTGCAATGTTTATTTGCCTTTTCAAACTCTGAAGATATACTGTCCTGTTGGAAAATATTAGATTAACAGCACTGGACATAGCACAGGTCCTTTAGAAAGAAAACTATATAGGCAGCAACCACAAAATGGAATTAAAAAGCAAATAACTCCTAATTCATTTTAACAGATTAAGAGTATCTAGAGTATTTCTTAGAAAAGCCCAAAAATTTCAAAGCTATATTTACACAAAGCAACTTCTTCTTTGAGCAATAAAGGTCAGGATATCATTTTCAGATGACATTCTGCTAAATACTAAATAACATATGCATAATTTTCTGAAATTTTGATCCAGTTACTGTGTGGTGATATTTACACATTCTTAAAGTATCCATACAAATATCCACTGTATCTCTGAATATGAAAAATGTGTGTGGCTACTCTGAGAATCATGAGCACAAAGCAAAATACATATTCATGTTCAGACCTACTGTTTACTTTAGTGAACCTAGTTATTTTTATGTGGACCAAGTTTTCATTTCCACAAATTACACTGCAAAATATCACTTAATGTAAAGGGTCTAACATGGTAATTGGACAATACAGGAGGCATGTTGAAGTGATCTACCCAGTAAAGAAGACATGGATATGGCTAATTATTTTGTCTTGATTTCAGCATCCATGTTGTTTCCACAGAAGATCTGATATGTTAACCCTAAAGTTTAATTCTGCTTTCATAATTTTGAATACCATGCCTATCTATCCAACTTCTAGGTCCTTCTGGAATTGTTAAAAACTGTTCCAGGTCATTCTTGCATTTTACAAGGACCTCTTTTTTTACTTTGTTATTTAGTAGGCAACAGAAATCTGACAGAGTAGAAAAACAAACAAACAAACAAAAAACCCCAAACAACAAAAAGCCCTCCAATGTTCTAATGACATAATTTATGGTTTTATTGAGAAATTATTGCCAAAATGCTATGGCACCCTTTTCCACTATTATAGAGGTGTAATACAAAAATGTAAGGACACTGTGTTCGTGCAAAGATGGCAAAAAGCAATTGGAAAATGGAACAGTGACAAAAACAGCAGCAGCAGCCAAATAAACCAGAAATGCCAGCCAAATAAGGTAGACTCGTGTGCAATTACTTCATTTTGCAAGTGTTAAAAGACAGTCTACATTTTTTTTCCTTAAGTGGTTCAAGAAAGGCAGCATACTTTTTTATTCTCTTACCCATCACCCCTTGAAGTCAGAAGAGTCTTGACCTAAAACACAGATTAAAATGTTTTTGGACCAAATCACCATTTCAACTAGGCATGTTTCACGACTCCTTAACTTGCTAGTACATTTCTGGAGTGACTTAGAACATCCTTTCATGTATCAATCTCCTTAAAGTAGTCCTTAGGGCTTAAAAGTGCCACCTAGGGCCAACTACAATGTGTTCAAGCAAGACTTGGTTAAAAAGAGTTTATTCAGGAAGTAAGAGAAAGCAGCAATTGAAATGAAATGTACCGAACAGCCGGCAGGCTGCCAAATGCCAGTGTATAACGAAGCCTTCCCCTCCTTCCCAGCTAAGGACAGAAGTGTAGTGAGACAGGCCATTGTGATTGGTTGGAAAAGACACTAAAAATTGTTAATGTTCTATTTTTCCCATTGGCAATACATTTGCCCCAAAGTAGGGTCAGGGGGCTAAAGCCCACCTTACAAATTAAAAGGAGGAAAGAGGTTGTTTTGCTGTAAGTTTGAACAGTTTAGTCTGACCCTAGGTGAGACAGAAGGCAGTTTTCACCTCTCAAAGAAGGTCAATTGCGTTTGCCAAGGCACAGCAGATCGTGAATAGGACTTTAATTGTCATGCAGTATGACCTTCCCTCAGAAATTGAGAGAATCATGCTGTTTAAGGATATCTGCAAAGACCAAATACAAAAAATGTTAGCTTTCAAGCACATCTTTGGCTGAAAAAAGAACATTTGCAAGAATAATATTCTGCTAAATGATGTAGCATAAAGTGATTCTAGAAACCAGGTTGAAAAACCCCAGGCTTATGCCGTTTAAGGGCTGCAAAAGATTCCTACCTCATCTAGTAGTTCAAACCAGCAACTCCCAGAATTTCTTCCGTTCAAGGGATTTATTTTTTCTCGTCATTCAGTAGGAAAAAAGGGGGAATAAACTGAGCAGAAAACACCTAGAAGAAACATCTCTGACTGAAGAAACATAGGGCTGATGCATCAGGTTCATGTTACCCTTCATAATGTAGGGAAGAAGAATTTGTCAGGAAAAAAAAAAAAAAAAGAGAAGTTTGCACAGAAGCCTCTGAATAGTTCAGTGGGTCTAGCTACTGTTAGCTGTGTATGGATCCCCAGCAGGGCTGCTACAGCTGACACAAAGGGAATTTGTTGATGGTTGGTGGATTAGTTCTTGGCAAAGCTGAAAATATGGAAGGTGAGGAAATAACTTTAAGGGATTATCTCCTTTTTTCCTGTAAACTTTCCCTTATTCTTCATTAAAACCATCTTGCTACAGAAAGGCACATATTCCCCACTGTACACATGGAAAGAAACAGCTGACTCAAACCATTGAGCTCTGTATCTCTTTAGTGGTATTTGTAGAACTAAGTCCTCATTGGGTATTGAATACTTCAGTAAATGGGGCCACCAGTTTACTACCAATCAGATTTAAAGTGAGCTTGGGTTACTACAGTTTTATTTTCCCTGAAGTGTTAGAAACTGTTGGTTTGTGATATTAATCCAGTATTTGTTTATCTCAGGTCCCCTATCTAAAGTTTTGTTCAAGATGGGAGTACTTCAGTTGAGAAACATCAAAGCTGTGACCTCAAAACTCTGCAGTGCCAAGGGACAGCCTAGAATCAATGGTAATTCTCTGGCCAATAGCTGGGATCTGAAGGTCACCCAAGGACAGAGACAACCAAGTCTCCAAGGTTGCAGAGCAGCACTGTGGAAAGAGACCTGGGGCTCCTGGTCAGTGGCAAGTTGACCATGAGCCAGCAGTGCTCTGGCAGCCAGGAGGGCCAACCCTGTCCTGGGGGGCATCAGGCCCAGCATCACCAGCCAGGCAAGGGAGGGGATTGTCCTGCTCTGCTCTGCACTGGGGCAGCCTCACCTCCAGTGCTGGGGGCAGGTTTGGGTGCCACAATGTGAAACATTAAACTGTTAGAGAGTGTCCAAAGGAGGGGAACAAAGATGCTGAAGGGTCTGGAGGGGAAGCTTTATGAAGAGAGGCTGAGGTCACTTGGTCTGTTCAACCTGGAGGAGACTGAGGGGAGACATCATTGCGGTCTTCAACTTCATGAAGGGAAGCAGAGGGGGCAGGTACCGATCTCTTCACTCTCATGACCAGTGACAGGACTCGAGGAGATGGCATGAAGCTGAGTTGGGGGAGATTTAGTTTGGATATTAAAAAAGGTTCTCCACCCAGAGGGTGGTTGGGCACTGGAATATGGTCTCCAGGGAAGTGGTGACAGCACCAGCCTGACAGAGTTGAAGAACCATTTGAACAATTCTCTCAGACACATGGTGTGACTCTTGGGATGTCTTGGGGATGACCAGGACTTGGACTTGATTATTCTGATGAGTCATCAGAATCATCTGAGTCCTCAGAGTCATGAGTGCCTTCCAACTCAGCGTGTTCTATGATTTTAAGTCCTAGCAAAAATTGAAATTGCTTTGGTAGAGGATACAAAAAAGGTTTAAGATGTGAATGAGTACACAAAGAGGTCACAATACAGAATAAGAAAAAGAAAAAAAAGCTCACCAGATCAAGTAGATACAATGAAGTAAATAACTGAAAATGAGAAGGCTAAAACCACAGATGACTGTGGGAAGTCTTCTGATGACACTGCTGACTCTGAGTAGGAAGCAGTGAGCAACAGAATGGTGGGTGATGAAAGCTGGGCAGAGAAAAGATGGGAACACAAAAGTAAGGTTTCCTGACCTAATGTTTGAGGAAATTTTTAGACCTAGAAATGGAAACAAAGCGGGAGCATTGCTCAAAAGCGGGGGGGCATGAAATAAAAAGTTTGACATGGGTACTCATAATTAATAAGCTGCCCTTGTTTGTTAGCATCATGAAAATCCACCACGGGGAAAAATTTTAGCAGAACCTTTTAACATTAAACTTTATCCACACACCACTGTTATTTTTGCACAGCTAGGCAGTTACACTTTGTTTTCTTTTCTTGTTTTCTTTTTTTTTTTCTTTGATGGCTTCCAGCTGCATTTTTTCTCACAAGCGTCTCACAACCCATTTATGCAATGAGGCTTATGGATATGATGGCTTGATGTTCACTCTATAAAAAGTAAAAGCATCAGAACTGTCATATACAATGCAGGGCAACATCTTTAGCTTCAGCCTACTTTTGCTGTTGCATCTCTATCACCTGCTATGTAAGTCATGCAGTCGGTTCTTTAAAACAAAAACTTCACCTACAGAGGTAAAAGGATGTCCTTATTAAGTTGTAATTTCCATTTCTTCAAGTTCACCTAAACCTACAGCTAATCTGGCACACATGATTTACATGTACATATAACATTCCTGGATTCAATAAAAGGACATGTATGTTAGTTTTAACATTTTAACATTAGTATCAAATATATGCTGATTGATACGAATCTCAGAATGACAACCCATTTTTCAGGTTTTAGTATGGTCTTATTTTTTCTTCAGTCCCACAGCCTGAGATAGCCTCTAACACAGGAATGAACATTGTGCAGCATGCAAAGCAGTTATCACGATGTTTATGCAAATAATAGTAGTACGAGGTGAGAGAAAGAAGTATGAGGAGACAACAAGAGGTAAGAAAAGGACAAAGACTCCCTGTGTTTAACTCTGTACTCATCCCATATACTAGAATTCTTTTGTTTTCTGCTTTTGAAATTTCTCTCAAGGTGAATATGTATTAGTGAACAAGAAAGCAATTATTCCTAATAAATATTAATAAACAATACCAGGATAGAGATTATGGAAAATAATTGTATTCTAATTCTCTGAGAAGCACCTGCAGAAATAGAACTTCATCACTTGTTTCAATTTGGACAGCTTGCCAGCCAAGATATCTTCAACTAAAACTTATCTCTTTTAGTGCACCATAATGTTAGCGCAATGTTTTACTGGAGAGGCTGAAAAAGTTAATCTGTTTTTGATTTGTTTAGTTAAAGGTCATATTCAGTGTACCTGTTCCTCTGGTGATAACCCCTGTCTAATATGTTTACTTTACTTTCATCGTCTTTTATTGCTAGGATAAACACCAGCTCATCCACTGACTAAGACTAACCATTTGAATTCTCACTCTCTCTGCATATCTCAATTAATTTTGCTGGTGGTAAAATGTACTTAAATGTTTATTTTTCTATAGCCAGCAGTTCCTTGTTTTCCTCTATATATCTTGGTGACTCCTCCATGTTTTTTTTCTTTTTTTGGAAGAAAATTAAAATTCACTGATTTCTTGAGGAGAGGACACAACAGGTTTTGCACACATTAGGCGCACATGGCTCAGACACGTACAACTCCTTTTATAATACCCGTTATCTCTTTTAAAGTCTCAGATGCCAGAAAAAATACATGAGCTTTTATTTTTTATTTCTAAGTATTTGGGAGGCACTCATGCACTACTCTACAGAGATCTACTTAAGTACATGGGCATAGAGACGATCCCATCAGCCTCTCCAACAATTCAAGTCTCTTCCCCGGTGACGAATAATAACACCAGTTAAGAACAGCACATAAAAATGAGATTTATTCCTTCCTCTATGACCATGATTAAAGGAGAAGGGTATTTTTTCTTAAGACCATTAGTTGTATCCTTTTGCCAGCAAGTCACATCTCTGAAGCAATTACTTATTGACATATAAGTCTAAATCCTAAGTACACCTTCTATTCATACCCTCTGTGACCTGCAGACTGCTACTGTGTATTAAGAAATTCTGAGTCTGAACAGAGGAAATAAGTAAATTCTTCTTTCCTTTATCCCCCATACAATGATGTTTTATTCTCTGTTGAAAGGTCTCTGCTACTTCTCAAAGCTGCATGCCTCATCCATCTCAAACGGATTCATTTTTCTTTAAGAAGGTTGATCAAATACATAGTTGACTTTTTCTTAAGTTTTGCTTTTTTAAAAAATAAAATGTTTACATAGAGATTTTTTTTTCCTGGAAATGAAATTACCTAGGATCACAAATCATATTAGAAGAAATAAAGGTAAAAACAAAAAATATTTCAAAGACATAATGTAGCATCCCATTTAAGTGAGAAAATGTCCTGAAGGAACTGCTGGTTTTCTCAAAACTAGATAAAAACTGAGGATATTTAAGAAAAAAGAAAAGTCCCACAATACTACAGAAAGTACTTATCTTCTATACATCCTCTCTTGTTCTTCTGTAAAACACTGAAATTTGGGACAGCATCCAAATGGTGACATTCCCAAGGGAGATGGGACAGCAGCATTTCTACAAAAAAAACTTGAATTACTGACTTAAAAATTGCTAACTCTGACATGAATTTAAAAAAAAAAAAAAAGGAAAAGGAGTGTTCCCAATAGCGTTTTAGACAAAATATTCAGAAGAGCAATGAATATGCACAACATTTTGGAGGAAATGGCTGAGCCAGCAAACACCAGCACACGCTGCTTCACAGTAAATGGGTTCCAGAGACTGCCGTGCTTTTTGCATTCATTCAGTGACAGATCAGTCTAGAGAATGGTAGCATCTGGATGAGGGCAGATGGCTAAACTGTCAAATAATGACATTTTACAAAATTTCAGCAGTCTAAGCGCAATATGGTTCCAATCCCAAAGGCAGGCAGGTAAACAATGGTGCAGAAGTTATAGCACTAGCACATAAGATTATTCATTATTATTATTCTAGGGGAAAGGATTCTTCTCAGAAGATTAGGCTGACAGGAAGATTGAAAGTTCTCTCAGATAGAATTAGGTGACATCTCCTCTGTTTTGTTCATCCATCTATTTTGCTACATTTTCACCTCAAATGAGTTTCTTGTGATGTGCTAAAATAACATAAACCTTTCAGGGTAAAGATGTTCAAATCCAGCTTTTTTCTGCAATTCTTCTTTCACTGCTAAATTTTTATTCAGTTTCAGAAATTCACCCCTGATTCAGAGACAGCCATTAAGAGAAATCTTTTGCCTTACAACAAGAATGCACTTGGATCCAAAAAATCTTATCTTTATTGCTCAGAGGAGAAAAATCATTCACAAAAATACCAGAAAATAATAGCTGATCCTGTGGAGAGAAACTAGAACAGCTTTCTGTCACTATAGGACATGAAATGAATGACACACACACACTAAGTCATCAGGGCAGGAAGAAAGAGTTTATTTCTTCAGTTTATATAGTTTTTTGACAATGACCATGGATTACAGAATGAGGTTGCCACCTCTCCAACCACACTGGTCGACTAGAAATCCATCAATTGTCTCCTCCTCAAGAGAGGAATGAAAAACAAGAAAGGACAGTGACAATAACATTACATTGTTTACATGAAAATCTGTGAGAAACTCCATTACAAAAATGCAAACATCAAAAGGATGATAAAGATCAGGGCAACACCTTTCCACTCAGTTGAACTTACAAAGAAACAAAATTTAAAGTTTTGAATAGTCCCATCTAAATCTGTGTAAAATCAAACTTCTGTAAAGAAAAAAGGAAAAAGCACACCACCCCCCTTCCCCTGCCCCATTTTTGTGGCAACTGGTATTTGTTTTGGAAGTGAAGCCACAAAATGGATAAGTTAAGAGAGGATTGTTCTATTTTATGTTGGAATTTCTTTCCTTTTTTAGAGGTCACAGCGAGGTATCTTAGCAAAGAAAAGTGAACCATAACCTGTAGTTCATAGCATCATTCTTGAAGAGCAAATGAAGAGTTTAACTGATATTTTTACATCTGTCAACAAACACTGACACTGATAGCTATGCAATTACATGAGTGACAGTGAAGCCTTACAGAAGTGACTGAGGAGTTCTTTCCCTGTGGTCTCTTCTCCTATGCTTAATGTGCACTTGTTCCGCAGCCCACAATATACTGGGATGTGTAATTTTAGAGATTACCTGTTTGTCATCTGCTTTATTAAACATATGGTTACCATGCTTACACTGGTTATGTGCTGTACTTATGCAAGCCCTCCCCCTGAGAATGTCCAGAAACCTGTGAAGGGCAGATAGGCAGGCAGACAGACAAGACTGTCAAAAGAGAAAAGGCTGGAGAGGGAGAAAGAAAAGAGCTGAAAATATTAATAATATTATAAATATAAAGTTTTCATCTGTTTTTCATTAAACTCCTATACATAGGTTTCTGTGCTTTACAGTGCTTGACAGATGTGATAAAATCACATGGATGGCATAAATTAGCAAAAGTTCAATCTAAATAAAACCAAAGTAATACTGATTGGCAAGACAAAGACTTTAAAAGAATAAGGAGTAAAGGTATCTGGTTTTTTTAATTGTATCTTATTGCTGGTATAGCTCTTAATATGCATTTCATGCTAGATTCACTTCTTTCTGAGTTCATACTTGGCAAAAGTAGCTCAGAAGAATTACTATTCCTCTCAGATACTTCTAACACCATTTTTATTGGCACAGGGAAAATACCGAGGATATCTTTAGGAAAGATCATTCTGCTCGGATATATCACAGCAATACCCATGGTTTGCCATCTGCAGAACAAAATTACGTAACTTTGGTGTGTGTTCACCACTGACCACTGAATGATGCCAATGCCTGTACCAACGCACATGCTATTGATTATGCAATAGTTTAGAGACTGTGCTAGTTGTGAATTAAGTGTCATTAAACAGTAAGGAATCTTTTTTCCCTTTGCAGTTATGTTTTCACTCTTGACACATATGGACTACAACTTCCAACATTAGAGCCACAGTTTTCTCAAGAAAACCACATTTCTTAGGAATTTCACTTTCTCAGTCGAATCATTATTGTCCAAAATAAGACAATATTGACAAAAGAACTTCCAGAATTACTTTGACAGCATGGATACCTGTAGGGCAGAAGCTCAGGTGATATAACTATACCTCATCTGTACACAATGGAGCAAGCCCCAAATTTTCTGGGTTTTTGGCACCAAGAAATCAGGTTCATTTTTCAGATACACAAATTCAAATTTAGCTATCTGTAAATGACAGATTTGAGTTATCCATTTCTTTGAAAGAATTAGGGTAAGGTTCTATAGCGTATATGCATCATATATCCATATATGACTTTGCTTGTATTAACAACGAGTTGTTTGGTAGGCATAGTATTTATGGCATGGAGTACATGCAAGTTTTAACTATGATAATAAGGGTAGCAGAATCTGCCTTATACAGTATCAAGGATTTTGAGAAGAATTGTACTGGATATTCAGAAAGAGCCATCGAATACATGGTTAGACACTTCCATAGTGTGCTTGTTCTCATAACGAATTTTAATACTGATTACAGAATCTTCTGTCTCCTGTGGTGAGTGCTAAAATTTCAAAGCCATCATCCTAAGCTTAAATTCTGAAGTAACATTGATCATGCCTTATCTGCTCTGTGTATAATCAAACTCATAAGGTAATGTTGCAGCTTGTTTCACATTTTACTGATTTTCTTAGTCTAAAATCTCTATTTTTTTTTTCTTATTTCAAAAGTGATTTAAAACCTCCACTTAGGAAAGTTAAATAAGCAATTTTTTTCCTACAGACCGAAAGAAAATAACTGACAAAGAAACCAAAGAATGATTTAATATATCCCCTTGTCAAAAAAAGTAAACTACAGCTGAAGCACTAAACATTACCATTTGTCTAAACCTCTGTTAGAGCCTTGCATGACAGAAATTCCACCACCTGCTTTGGCAAATATATTTCTACAATCAACTGCCTTTGCTTCTTTTACCTGTCCTAAATGTCACTAGCTGCAATTAAAGCCCTCATGGACCTCTTACTTCAATTAGAAGTGGAATTCCACTATGCCTACACAGACCTAAAAGCAAACTTCCTGAATCAGCTTTAAAATTCCTTGTGAACTACAAAGAAATTGAAAATAAAACATATGCATAAAGTGGATATAGGTCCTGCATTTCATGGCTTCACACATCAAACCAGGGACAAACACTGTGGTAGGCAATAGCAGAGTAACTTATTTTCAATGCTACTTTTCCTTAAAATAGAAAGAGATTAAGCTGCTCGTGTATAAATATTTAAGTAAATAAACTGTCATCAACTCAGCAATCAAATTGTGAAAATGTGAAGGTAGGATGAATCTAAAACTACACAGCCATAAGCTAATTCATATTCATAATCTAAAACTTTTCATATTTAAAAGGATTTGGAATATATAAATGTCCCAAGTAAAAAAAACATAAGAGGAATACATGCTTGATAAGGATACCAGTCTGTAACACCACAGCATTTGGCTAACAGAAGCAGGTATTTTGAGGAATTTTGATGAGGCAGCTAAGTTAGTTTGAATAATGATATACCCATATTTAGGTACAAAAATACAAAAAACCTTATGAGATCTAGTTTCTGTCTACCAACCATTCTACACAAAGGAATCAAATCAAGTTGCAGTTGTACCTTCAAACTTAAAAATTCTTGTAGAAAAGGAGAACTTGCTGCCATGTCACACTGTATTAGCTCTGTGTCTGAACTCACAGCTTCTTCCTTAAAATGTACTAGATTGTGGGGGAGATGTGATCTATTAAAATGTTACTAGAGACCTGTTTAAGCTTCCACACTTCACCTGAAGTGTCTAGTTCAGAGCAAGCTAAGTTGCACTCATTTATTTGATATAAAAATCTAAGGACAAATACAAGAAACAAGCGTAGTTCATTGTAGAAATATACTACCTAAGGCAGTTTGTGAAATTTCCATCATGCAGGGCTTTAACAAAAGAATAGACAAATGGTAGCGTTTATTACCTCAGCTATATTTTACTCTCATTTTGGGAAGGAGGTGCATCTTGATCTCATGCCTTGGGGTGCAGGAGTGGATCACTCCCTTCTGGATGGACCTTTTCCCAAAATGTATGTCACTATGAGGCCAGCAGAGTACAATGAAGTGAATTTTACTTACCCCTAATCACCTAATGGATAGTTGCCAGAGGCATGAGGCTGGTTCAGAAGAAACATTGGTCTACAAAACAGCTGTAATGAATATATCAGGTGAAAAAGTGTATTAAAAATGTCAAATAAATAATGATTTTTTTTGTGATAAAACAGGTAGAGCTTATGTTCATTATGTTCAGAAAACTCTAACAGAAAATTTAACTCCTTCAATTAATTTATTGGATGACTAGTGCTAAAGCCTGGGTCTCCGAAGAAGTCTGAATTGCTGGAAGGGGAGACAAGAGGAAGTTGCTGATTTAACCCAAAGACTGTGCAGAACCTAAATGATGATGTAAATTAAGGACAATACTTGATTAATTAACATTAGTTACTCAAATTCAGTATTTTTGTAAGAATGAGAAACACAAGAACTTATACATTTCAGTAATATCTGTCTTTAGACAAGGTGAGGTATTTGTCTTTAGACAAATAAATATATTAAGAGGATTTAAAGGAATGTAAAAACGTCAAATATTTAGTGTGGATGGGCACTGCTTAAAGCCACTGGGTTTGATGCTTAGAGTAATTGTAGACTGCTTGCAAAAAAAAATTTTTAAATAAGGATAACAAAGCAAATAGGAATTTTTAAAAGAGGGTAAAAACACTGACAGAAAAAAAATGAGATGAACAAAGAATACAATAGAACTTAAAACATAGTCTATGGAAAACAAAAGTGTAAATAAGGAAAATAGGGGAAAAAGGAGTATAAGATTAGGAAATTTAAATTTAAAACCGTAACACAACAGTCAAGGCAAAATAATGGGAAACTTCAGGCAGAGGCATAAAACTAATAATAAATATTTTCCTTAAACATGTTTAAAACAGAAAGCTTGCCAGTAAAATGACAGATGTGGTCAAGGTGCAAAGAGTCCCCAAGGAAGGCAAAGTTATAGCAGAAATACTAAATAAATTCCCAGTACTTGTCTTCATATTGGAGGGTAATCTATATTTGGGGGATACTATCTCGAACTTAAATGTCAATAGGAGAAGTTTTAGCAGAGAGTGGTAAAATAAACAGTAACAAATTTCTGAGACTCAGCACTATGAAGTCAAGTTCTAAAATACCATATTGGTGAATTATAAACTCTGCTTGCAAGTTAAAATTAAAACTGACTTCCTACCAAAGGAATAAAAAAATGCCATAAGGATGGATGTGTGAACGTTCATACTAGCCTGAATTCTTTAGTTAGCAAATTTGTTGAAATTAATATGAAGAATAAAATGAGTAGACATATGGATAAATGTGATATAATTGTGAACTGGGAGCACAGCTCCTGCAGCAGTGAGCCATGGTTCATAAATTATTGATCACATTAAGAAGGATTTCCCAATATTTTAGGACAGCATTGCCAGAGACTCAACCCTAAGTCACATAACCCTGAGTACATGGCTGAGTTCAGCAGTGGGAGGAGACAGGAAGTTGCCTTTCAGAAGCACAAATGAGCCCAAGTGCAGAGCCATGCTGATGCACCTATGACTCCCATAATGGGATGAGAAGAAGCTATTCTGGAAAAACTTGAGGTGCTGGGCATCGTAGCATCGTATTTTATTGCCCATTGTAAACAAGATGTCTGTGAAATCAGGACAGAGGTGAGTAAATACACCAAAACACTATGGACAGCTCTTGTTCCGGGACATATGCACAAACTGGTGCCCATACGTAGAAGAACTAAGTTGTGTAAAGTCCATGAAAACCACACAAGCAATCTTAACCACTTGACTCAATCATGCTGGCAGGACGTGGCTCCTCAGAGAAACTTTTCAAGAGATCCTTGCATGAAACATACTGTCATTACAGACAAGTGTGCCATGGGATACGTCAATGCTACCTGGATGAGCTAATATAGGAAATTCAGGGGGTCAGAAGATTATCGTGCTAGGAATCCTCTAGAATAACAGCAGAGAGCAAGGGTGAGTCCAGTGGCTCAGCTGTCCATCAAATAATTAACTGGTTTGCTTTCCTACAGTCCAATTGATTTTCTACTTCTGTCATGAACAAAGGCAGTGCTACTCATCAGGGTGTGCAAAGACCCAGCACACAGCCCCAACACCTCCATGGACACCTCTTCCATCAGATCTAGTGGAAGTTTCAGAAACTCACTTTATCTGGTGATTAAATAGCTCAAATTAAAAGGAAACATACCTGTTCCTTCCAAAAAATAAAAGAAAAGAAAATCAAAAACCTACTTGACTTCCATTTTGTTTGTTTGCTGTCTTCTGCAGTGTTTGGTAAACCTCTGTGCATTAAATTGACAAAGCAGAGAAAATTCGTGATGATACACCAGTGGTCAGCAAGCCATCCTTCAAAGAAAAACACTGCTGATAAGATAAACAACTTGTGATGTACTTAATTACAATATTTCATACTCATTTAGCCATCTCCACATCACAGCACTAACAAAGTGGATTTCAAACAGGAAGAAAGACTCCTTCACACAAGCCCAGAGGGCTAATTATAAAATAGCAACCTACTTTTTTTTTTGGTAGCGTTTTTTTTTCTAGTAGAATTTATTGAGCTCATTACCAAGCTGCTTATGAAGTGATTTGAAATGAGGCAACATTAAAGCATTCTGAAAATCCCTTGTACTTAGTCATCTTGACACTTTGTTTGAACTTGAGGCATTAATATGAAATAACTGCAGCAGCCCCATATTCCTGATTCAATTGTTTGACAGTGCATTTAAAAGCTAAAAGATGATATGATCGAGGACTTTTAATCAGCACAGTAATTTGTAGGAGTGTCTCAAGTATTCATAACTTTGAAAAGACCAAAGAGACATGATTGTGAGAAACAAGACAGGTACAGTACATGTCAGACTAGAATAACACAGCAATGCGAAACCAAGAGTACAAGCACTGCTGGAACTGAGTGGGGTTTTATTGCTTTTTACAGGCAAGATTGAAAATTGAAAGATACACATCAAAGCCACTAAAGAACTCCACACATTGTACCTTATTAGCCTGATTTTAACTTCTGTAATCACATTATATAATATGCATCACCAGATTAACCTGCTTGGGGTCAGCAGGAGGGCCATCATAAATACACTTGAAGTGAAGCCTGTGAAGGTTTTCAAAGTGGTAAAAAAATTTATAGAGAGGAGCAGTAAAATCCATGGAAATCTATAGCATATTAAAGCAAAATCTGTGAATAGCTTTGCTTTTCATCATTCCCCCCACACACCCCCATGCATTTAGTGTTTGAACTAATAATTAGAGCCAATGAAAATGCTTCTGCTGAAAGAAAGAGTTTAAGATCATCCTTCGCTCCAACTGCATTCTAATGTTCTGCCTACCTTACTACAAAGCCTTTAAAGGAAAGGGGAAATAATTTGTAAGGAAAAAAGGGGCATGATTAGTACAAACACTGAATGTATCGCATCGTGGTCTCTCCCACAAAAGAGGAAGAATCCCCAAATATGATTCACAGCAAAGGAGGAGCAGATTCCAGACAAATGTATGCAACGAGGGTACAAGAAACTCCCTCCCCCCTCTAGTATTTTTGGGTGTCAGAGTGATTCACACCCTTCGTGGGGCACACTCTGAAGTGAGATCTCAGCAGAACAGCTTGGAACATGCAATCCTCAGCAGCTCTCTCAGTGTGTTTGATGGCTTCTTATGCACAGCCCTAAACTAATAAGGAAACACCGAGATAGATGTGTTGGTCCGTAAGCTGGGAAGAATTCATTAGCTAAGCAAGATCTAGCCGAGTCATTACTTAGAAGACCCCCCCAAGGAATTCCCATGCAGTTTATAGAAATGGTGTAAGGGCCCTGGTTTTCAAACCTGCACAGTTCTGATAATAGAAGTGATGCCTGGCGGGGGGAAATGCATACTCCCTAAAAAGCCAATATATTGGGGGAAAAAAAAGAAAAAAAAGGAAAAAAAAAAGGTAAAAAAAAATAAAGCAGAAAGGAATATGAAACAAATATAACTTCAATGGCTTGCCAGCTGCAACATTTGCATCTCTCCACCTGTTTAGCTTCAACCTTGCTGGAGAATTCAGCAATTGATCTTGGACATGACTTGAGAAAGGGTTTCAGGAATAATGAGATGATGCTTTATTCATCATAATTCCAAGTTTTGTAGTTGTTTTCACCAGCCAGGACAGCAGTTTCCCCTTTAAATTTCTTACAGTAAAGGCGCGCTATCATTTAGATCAATTTACAGTGGCATTTGCTATCTTAATAAGGATTTAAATGAAACTCTGAAACATTGATGGGATGTCAGAGTATGGCTTGCAGTTTTGAAGTTTTTTCCTGCTTCCTTGAGAGAAGAGATGAAAGATCTGGATGTTATGTTAAAGAAACAAGCATATAAAATAGAGGGACCAGAGAATTTCAAAAAAATGTGTATTTTGTGTTGTACATTAATTATTTGTGAGAACAGATAGCATAAAGGTGACAAACTCATACCTTTCCACTCTTCCTTTAATTAGCATCCACGTGGACTTCCGTGTGAATGTGATTAAAAGCTGTGACCATCTTTAGTTTTGTAGCTGGAATGAGAACACTTTTGCCAGGTGTTTTCTTGTATCAGTTCTAGAATGGTGGTATAATATCAGAAGATCTCCACTGTTGCTAATTATGCCCTTCTGTAGTAAGGAAAAACAAAGATAATCACAAATATTTTGTTGACAGTTCAGCATTTTATGTTTTTCTAAACAGTATTTAAAGATATGTATTTTTATTTCATAATTCAGGAAAACACAATCTTAACTTTAAGCCCTATTATATTCCTTTTGCCCTCAAAGCAAATATATGCTTGTTTAGTAATCAACATGACTCATTTTTGTATGTATTTTCTGCTTTTAAAGCAAAAACTGTAAACATGAATAAAGTTAGCTATTATACATCTACTTACTTGAAAGGTTAAAATAATGCCACAACTTACACAACACAAAGAAATATTTTTATCTTATGACATAGTTTTAATTGGCTATTTTCCTTTGTGAAAGTTACAGTTGATTTCATTTGTACTCCTTTGTGTGTTTTCCACACTTCAACACCGTATTTAGGACATATTTAGCTCTTTGACTTTGCTTCTTAACTAGAGAGCTAGAGTACTTCTCATCACTCACAGATCCCATGGAGGAAAATGAATTAAATAAGAAGGGGTTATCTTCTAGGTATGAGGTGTTATGTCTCCTGATTTTAAAAGGGAAGTTTCTGTTTCAATGCATTATCCACAGATATCTACAACACTGTGGTTGCTGAAAGCCATTTTCTTTTTCCAAATGAGATGTTGCCCAGGTCTAACTCACTGGGGTAATCCTTATGCTCCTTTTAATGCTTACTTGGTATAGCAAAACCTTAAGTTTCTCATTGATCTGGTTTGACTTGCTGAACTGGTTGAAAACATTATGATGGAGTTATTATATAAAGATGAAGAGACAGCAAGTTCCCTGTGAGCCTAGCGAGATAATTCTCCAGAGTGCAAAGTACCAGTAGGAGCAGAGCTGGAGACAGCACGGACCAGGTTTGCTCCCACTCCAGTTTTCCCTTGACAGATATGTCAAGTATAGGTAAAAGCACATCCTCAGCTGCTGCCAGTCAAGATAAGGAGATGCTAGTGAGGAGCTGCACCTGAAAAGTTCATACTTTCAAAAAAAATTTGGAGGTTTTGGCAGCTGGAAAGATTGCAAATGTGGCCAACAGGTGAGAGAGGAGTGGGGTCAGATGTTGAAGGGGTTGAAGATAAAAGTATTATCCTGAATAGCTAATGTATGAGAATATATAATAACCTGTACTATCTTTCCATTTTTCAGATCAATGACACCTAGCAGCTCTTCCCCAGCCTCATGATCATGTGTTTTCACTTCTGGCTTTTATGAACTGTGGCTCAGACATTTTAATAAAATTTAGTCATGGCTTTGCTCAGCTTTCAACAACTGACTGACCAGGAGAGCCAAGACTCATTTTTTAAGAGCGTCATCTCAAGCTGAGGCCAACAGTAAAACTGGGTCTCCTGCCTTCTAAGTAAAAGTTCCAGATGCAGAGATCCTGCATAAAAGCCAGTCAACAGCACCACCAGCAGCCTGTGGAGTTTGGGCAGAGGTGAATACCATTAGTGGACACTTAGTGCCTGGCAGAGGGCTTCAAAGGCAGCCCTGGAGAACACCTTTCCTAAGGCACGTAATCCAGAGATATGCAGCCAAATGCCCTGCTAAACAGCCATACACCTCCCCATGCACAGTAATAAGATTTTTGTCACTTAATCTAGCTTTCAACTCAATTGTCACTGCCTACAGCTTTGCAAAGGTAGGAGTAGATGGCACAGAGTTTTTTACAGCATTCTCTCTGTCTTATATGCCCATCTTGAACATTCAGAGAAGTGCATGTTTTACGTTATCAGCCAAGATGTTTTGGAAGGTCCCTAGATGAATGTCTCTCCCCAAATACAATTTTAAACCTTAACCAGAGTTCAGGTAGCAGTCTGAGACATCTAGGAGATTTACCTTACTCATTTACTTTTAAGAATCTGGACCTTAAAAACCCTTTTTTATATTTAAAGAATTTTACCAACAAAAAAAGTACCAGCATATTACACCATTGATGTGCTGACCAAATGGGAAAAGATTAACTTTTTATTGAAACAATTAAAGAATTCATGAAGGATAAAAGGCACTATATTGGCACAATAGCTTCTAATTTTAGGTTGTTTCCTTTAAATTTTGTGTCTGTGTTGGCACTGCATCCTCTTTCTTGCATATCTGCAGCCATGCAGAAGCACATCTCTACATATTCTAGCATAAGATATTTACACTGGTGATGCCGAACCCTTGTCAAGAAGTCAACTAGGTGTTACTACATCTAGTGGAAAAACTTTTAAATACCCCTAAAAATCTCAGCCTAGGCATCTGAGCATAACAGTGACTATGGCCAGAGCAAGCTGAGTGGCATCCATCCCTGGAACCAGGATGCCAAGTTTAATTTAGTTTCAAAACCAGCAGAGCCACATAGGAGAGTTTTGAAGGAGTAATGAAAGTCACCGTGGGTCTGGTTCATTTAAAATCATCTGATCTTCTTTCTAGTTAAACATTATATGAAAATTTTCTCAGCTCAGAAAAAAAAAGGCTCAAGAAAATAACTCTCCAGCTGGTTTTTGCTGATAACTAGAAGCACTAGGAGAAAGCTGTAACTGCATTCTCCAGGAATTCCTGACTACTAGCCAAAGCAGCACTCTATATTATGTAACTGTAACAAGACTCTTCTTAATAATATTGTAATTCATGCATGAAGGCACTCTCATATATGTTTCATAGTTAACCTTGCTTAAAATGCATATCTGTTTTGCAACTCTTAGAGATACCTGATATAAATCTAGAGAAGTACAATATCTTCCATTTAAGCCATCTAAAGGGCAGGTATTCAGGACAGATGAAGGCAAGTAAAATTATATTACATCTTCCCCAATCCCTCTTAATACCATAGATTGTAAAAATTAGAATGAGGCTAAAAGACTGAAGATTTTGCCTAAGAGTTGCTCCACAAACTCGTGTACAGAAATAATCTTTGAAAGCATGTTTGCATATAAGTTCAATTATGTCATATTCATCAAGCTGATCATGCTTTCAGACTACTATCTACTGCTCCCTCCTTCCCTAAGAGTAAAGACTTTGTGATATAACCTGTTGGTAAGACAAAGATGAATAGAATAGAATAGAATAGAATAGAATAGAATAGAATAGAATAGAATAGAACAGAGTATTTCATTTGGAAGAAACCTTCAATAATTGTCTAGTCCGACTGCCATGCCAATTCAAGACTGACAAAAATTTAAAGCAAGTTATTAAGGATGTTGTCCAAATGTCTCTTTAACACTGACAATTTTGGGGTACTGACCACCTCTCTAGGAAGCCTGTTCTAGTGTTTGAATACCCTCTTGGTAAAGAAATTATTTCTAATATCCAGTCTGAACCTTCTCTGGCACAGTTTTGGACCATTCCCGTGCATTCTATTACTGGGTGCCAGGGATAAGATATCATCAACTCCCTTTCTGTTTCTTCTCCTCAGGAAACTGTAGAGAGACTTTTTACCCCCTCAGCCTCCTTCTCTCCAAACTAGACAAGACAAAGTCCTTAGCCACTCTTTATAGGACTCTGCTTCCAGCTCTCGCACCCCCTTTGTTGTCCTCCTGTGGCCACATTCAAGGACCTTCACATCCTTTTAACTTGTGGCAGAACTGCACACAGCACTCATGTGAGGCTGCACCAGTGCTGAATAGAGTGGATTCACCACCTCTTCTGACCAGCTGGTGTTGCTGTGTTTGATGCATCCCAGGATGGGGATTGCCCTCTGGGCTGCCAGAGCTCAGTGCTCACTTACACAGAGCCTGCTGTGGACCAGCATCCCCAGATCCCTTTGCAGGGATGGTCTCCAACCACTCTTCTCCCAGTTGCGCCCAGCGTTATTCCATTCCAATTGAAGAATTCAGCATTTGGACCTGTTAGATTTCTTCCCCTTAATTAGAATCCAGTGTTCCAATCCCTCTACAAAGGCCTCTTGTCCCTCAGCACCTCCCAGTTTATATCATCAGCAAACTTGCTAACAGTGCATTCAATGCCTACATCCAGATCGTTGATAAGTACATTGAACAGAACTAACCCTAGAATTGAACCCCAAAGGAGCAGCACTGGGGACTGTTGTGGACAACCAAATCTAGCCCCACTCATTGTAGAAGAAACCCTTTTGAGCTCTGCCTTTCAGTCAATTCCAGACAGTCAACCCACAGCCACAATTGTGAGGAAATCCCTAGACTTCTTTGGCAAAGTATTCATTAACAATCACTTGACTGGATCTGACTGTTACCTTGATCTCATGATTTTAAAAATCACATCCAAGTTGTCAAAAAACCCAAAACCATTCTAAATAACGAAGTTAATTTTTCTGTCTGCTGTGTAATGGCTCATAACTTGTGCATTTTGTAATCAGTAATCATTTGTATGATGAGTACAACTCTGTTTGTAGGTCACAGAACACCTGCTCATCTGAAGAAATATACCAGAGCACTGCATCTTAACTGCCCAGACTTTTACTGATACTCCACAACTCAGCTGCTGTTTTTCTTATATCTTTGTGAACCAATTTCTATTTCAAAGCCATTTCTCCAACTGTTTAATTAGCAACCAGGTAGAGTTAATTAATTAGCTAGTTAGATGTGAGCCATCAAGGGAAGCTGAAATGCAAAAAGGCTCTGCTGCTTCTTCACTTTCAAAAGGACAAAACCTGCTTTACAAAAAAATCTTTTAATTATCTTTTTACTTCCTTATGGAAGTGTCTATGTGCACTGATGAAGCTAAGGATCTACAAACTTTTCCATTATAAACTCATTTTTGAGTTCCTGTGGCTTCTGAGCACTGAAATAATCCAACTCAAGCTGAAACAGCCTACAAGGTCTCAGCTCAAAGGATTTTTTTTCCTCAAAGAACAGAGCAGTTGAAAAAAATACTTCTGTAGGTATGACAGAGTGGGTTTCTCTTTTTATCTTACCATTCTATATAACTCAAATCCACTCATATTGGTTTTTTTTTTTCAAAGATGACATTTCACCACCCAATAACATATAGGAACTTAGCATCTTGTGCTTCAGCTGGAAAAAAAAAAAAGAAAATGCCGTGGCTGTGCAGCTGGTGACACACCTTGAAATTCAATAATTCTTTGTGAGCAGTAACTGTTCCTTTGCACATTTTATTGCACTGAAGAGCCTTAGGGATCCATGAAGCACACTCTGCAGCAATGGGTTACACTAAGGCAGTTTTCCTGAGATGATATTTTTCAAGCACAGGGCAAAACAAATGAATACTGTAGTCACACTAAACTGTTTATCACACAGTAACTTCTACAACTGATCCTGGGGTATTTTTTGAAAACTAGTAAATAAAATGAAAATATTTTTGTGAGGAAGCACTTGGGTAACAAAAAGTGATCCATGAAGTGTAAGCAATTCTGCCTAAAACAGTCTGAACTTCCCTCCACCAATTTATGGTTCCAGTTCAGACAAGCCTGAAATTGTAAGTACATTTGTTATTCTTTGCAGCTATTCACTCTATAAATATTCTTTCATGTCCCTTGATTTTTCTTCTGGTTCAACAAAATTCTGTTGCATTACAGTCCTCTCTACTTTTTTTTTTTTTTTCTCTTCTGTATATTCATGACCTTCCTTACATCTGGTTAGTCCCATTTAATTCACCAAAAGAGGAAGAAAAGGTCACACAGTAATTTTAGGAGTTAGACTCCAAGTGTAAGTTTTCTGAAGCAGTTTTGGTTTGTGTCAGCGTCAAGTTTAGTCTTTCAAAAAATTTAAGTGTGCAATTTTTCAGTTATCTCATGTAAAGATATATCCTCTGCTTTATTGCCCCCTTTTCCCACAAAAGCAGACAGAAAGTTGGTTGATATCTCAGAATGAGAAGAGGGAGCAGGGTGTATCAGCATATCCCAGGAAACAGTTTTTAATAGTATTTCTGTCTTGCTCTTGCCTTGCATGTGCTCCAGGGCATATCATAGGCTTGCTCAAAAGTTTGGGGTTTTCTCTGTAACAAAAGGACAATATTCTCATTCCTGATAAAAGACTTAAAGAGCTCCAGGGCAATATTCTGTGTTATTATCAAATGTTGCTCTTTCTACTCAACTGGGTATATATTTAGAGTGTTTTTGAAGCATTTGCACATGATAAGGAAATGTTAAGAATGAGAAACATTTTGCTGCAGATGTGCTACTTTATTGTTGCTTTTTCTGGACACATTCCTGTTTCCTGTCCAGTGTTTCATACACCGGGATGAAACGTAGCCTTACAAATGGTCATGGAGAGGAGGAATCATCCAGTTCATACAATCAATCAGAGTTACTAGGTGTCACACAGGAAGAGAATTTCAGAATTCAGTGTTTGATCTCAGTAAGAGTAGTATAGATCCTTTTATTTCACCAGAGTCACACTAGGATTACACTTAGGCAAAATAGCATTTGATGCTAGAATTTGAACACTCCGTAGGCAAAAAACAAAACAAAACAAAAACCAAAAAAAAACCCCAAACAAAAAAAAAAAAAAAGAAGAGAATAATATTTAGATTGATAAAAGTGTTATTTAGATGTATGAACCCTAATAAGAATGGGAGCTTACATGCCTTCATGGGTGTGACTTTTGCAGATCTAACCCTATTCCCTCTTCCAACAGCCAGATGTAGAAGAACCTGCATGCATGATGTTGCATACTTCCATCTTGCTGATAGAAAATCTTCTGTAAGAATTAAGAACATTTGCAATTCATCTGTAGAGGATTAAAGAATCATAAAATCATTTAGTATGTAAAAGATTCTTAAGCTCATTGAGCACTTCTGAGTCCTCTAAACCATGTCCCTAAGTGACACATCTACATGTCTTTTGCATACCTGCAGGGAGAATAGTTCCACCACTTCCCCGGACAGTCTGCTCCAATGCCTGACAACACCTGGTGAAGAAATTTTTCATTTCAGGTAGTTGTAGAGAGCAATAGGTCTCCTCTCAGCCTCCTTTTCTCCAGACTAAACACCAGGTCCTCATCAGACTTGTGCACCAGACCCTTCACCAGCTTCATTGTCCTTCTCTGGACATGCTCCAGTGCTTCAATGTCCTTTTTGTGGTGAGGGGTCCAAAACTGAACACAAGATTTGAGATGCGGGCTCACCAGAGCTAAGTATAGGACAATGATCACTTCCCTTGTCCTGCTGGCCACACTATTGCTGATAAAATCCAGGATGCTTCTGGATTTCTTGGCCACCTGGGAACAGTCCTGGCTCATGTCCAGTTGACCAGAATCCCCACCAGGGATCTTTTGAGCCACTCTGCCCCATGCCTGTAGAACTGCATGAGGTTGCTGTGATCTAAGTGCAGGATCTAGCATTTTGCTTTGTTAAACCTCAAACATTTGGCCTCAGCCCATTGATCCAGCCTGTCCAGATCCCTCAGTAAAGCCTTCCTACCCTCCAGCAGATCAACTTGCTCGCCCAACTTGGTGTCATCTGCAAACTGAGGATACATTTAATCCCCTCATCCCGATCACTGACAAAAATATTAAACAAGACTGACCCAATATTGAGACCTGCAGGACTCCATTTGTGACCAGATGCCAACTGAACTTACCTCCATTCACCATTAGTCTCTGGCCCCAGCCATCCAGACAGATTTTAACCAATGAACAATGCACCCAAGCCATGAGCAGCCACTTTCTGCAGGAGAATGCTGTGGGAAATCGTGCCAAAGTCTTACTAAAGTCCTAGTAGACACCAGCCTTTTCCTCATCCACACACTGGGTCAAGATCAGGTTGTTTCAGCAGGACTTGCCTTTCCCAAACCCCTGCTGGCTGATTCTGATCCCCTGGTTGTCCTGCAGGTTCTGCATGATGGCACTCAAGATGATCTACTCCATGGCCTTCCGCAGCACCAAGGTCAGGCTGACAGGCCTGTATTCCCCAGCTTTTCTTGTAGATGGGTGTCACAGGTGAGTGTCACTCCAGCCCACTGGAAACTCCTTCTGGTAAACGATTGAAAGCGACTTGGTGAGCACCTCTGCCAACTCTGCCAGTACCCTTGAGCGGATACCATCTCATCCCATGGACCTGTGTGTGTCTGAGAGCAACAGATCACCAGATCATTTATGTTGGGCTATGGGGGCTTCATTCTGCTCCCTGTCTTTAGGTGCTGCATACCTAAAGAACAGCTGGTCTTACTATGAAAGACTGAGGCAAAGAAATAGTGCAATGTTTCCTCATCTTTTGTTACTGTTTCCCCCACATCCAGTAAAGAGTGAAGATTCTCCTTTTATTCCTGATGTATTTCTAGACCCATTTCTATTGTCTTTTAAGTTTTGCTTGGACTTTAGCACTTTTAATATTGCCTGCATAACTTCATGACTTCCTTGTAGTCCCACTGAGTTGCTGCCCCTTCTTTCAAAGCTCATAAATTCTCCTTTATTTCCTGAGTTCCAGCCAAAGCTCTCAGTTCAGCCAGGCTGGTCTTCTTCCCCAACACCCTATCTTTCAGCCTGCTCCTACGCCTGTAAGGTTTCTTTCTTGAAGAATGTCCCGCCTTCCTGGACTCCTCTTTGCACTTCAGTACTCCCTTGCAGGAAACTCTCCCAACCAGTCTCCTAAACAGGCCAAAATCTGCTCTCTGGTATTCCAAGGTAACTGTTTTACTACTACTCTTATAATTTTTTGATTTCTGTGCCCAGGACAGCTTCCAAGCATCACATCAGTCACCTGTCCTTCTTTGTTCAGAGTCAATGGGTCCAGCAGGGCACCTTCCTCAGCTGCGTTACTTACCACCGATGTTAGATATTTCCATGCACTCCAGGAATCTCCTAGACTGTTTCCTCTCTGTTGTGTTGCATTTCCATCTGTTAAGTTGAAGTTTCTCATGAGAACAAGATGTCAGTTGTGAGATTTTGCCCAGCTGCTTACAGAATATTTCATCTGCTTCTTCATCCTGTTTGAGTTGTCTATAACATTCCTACCATGACATCTTCCTTGTTGGCCTTTCCCCTGATTCCCCTGAAATTCCCTTGATTTCCCCCATACTCAATGCTATTGACACCATCATTAAGCTCTAGACAATCCAAACTTTCCCTAACATAAGGGATTATTCCTCCTTGCCTATCCCTTCTGAAGAGTTTATAGCCATCCAGTGGAGCATTCCAGTTGTGCAAGTCATCCCAACATGCTTCTGTGATGGGAACTCTGTCATAGTTCTGCTGTTGCACTGTGATCTCCTGTTTGTTGCCTGTGCACTGCTGTAGATACCCTTTAGCTGAGTTATTGATTCCACTGCCTTTTTGGGGGAAGAACCCTAATTCCTGCATAACCATTCTCTCTACACTAACTAGCAAGTAGATTGCACCCAACCAAATAACCCTCAGATCCAATTTTGAAGTAAATTAGAGACCTTTTCTGCTATCTTTCAAGTGCATGTACTTAGTGTTACAATGCAAATCCACAGTAGCTTTGTTCCCCGCTCATCAGCCCAGAGCCTGGATTGTTAAATGCAAGTTGCAATAGAGCTGTGTGGTGGTTCATCTCACGTTTGAATTAGAGTTGTCTTTGAATCAGCTGTCTTTGACAGCTGATACCGGAGAAAATATTAAAACACAATTTCTATTCAGCCAATGCTTTTTTCTCTTATAGAAATTGGACAGTTTTCCTATGAGATTTTTAGACTACATGCAGTAATTTTTGCTGTCTTTAAGAGAGGAAAAATCTTGAAAGCTACTCCGACTAGTTTTCTACACTAGTTCGTGAAGACATTTGGTACAACCTCAACAAGTAGATTCATTCTCTTGGCATTTGTGAACTGTGGTAAATGAGAAATTTACATGTTAAAACTTCATAAATTCTGTCAAAACAACTCAATATCAGTAAGTGCACACACTCAGCCTGTTGGAAATGCCTGCTGGAATTCAGCTTACCATAAACCTCCATATAAAAGATGGTAATTTTCAAGGCCCTTAGTTTCTGTCCAAGGTAGAAAAAGATACAACCCATTAGGGCCCCTTGCTTTCATGCTTGTTTTATTTGTTGGTGGTTTTTTTTTTTTTGCCCCACAAGAACATAATTTAAAACAAAACATTTTCTCTTCTCCTTTATTCCCATTGAATGAAAAGCAGAGGAATTCACTTTCAGCTAAAATTGTATTTAATCTGTAGTCCTGTGTCTAAAGTAACACAGCCAGGCAGGAAAAGGTTCTCAAGTCTTCACACAAGATGCCCTTGGGACGCTGCCCAGACTACAGTCGTGTGATTATACCCTTCCCACAAACGTGAGCCCTGGGGAAGCAAGAACTGAACTTTTGGTTCATTACAAAATAAATAAATATAACCACTGAAGTTTTACCGTTGGAAATGAAGAACTCATGCTGGATACAAAAGAAGATTGGAATTGGAAACTCATCACAGATAAGAAAGTAGAATATGGTTCGTCTCTTGAGAGCTTGTCAAAATAAATATATTCAGAGACCACATGCAGATGCTCTCATCATTTTAGGCATTGTGCACAACCATATGAAAAAGGGATTAGCACAACAGAAATAAACAGGCCTTTTCTTAGTTCTTTCAAAGACATAGTGGAAGGAAGGAGAAGAATCCCCCTCCTAATTAGATGGAAAACAAATGAAAAAAATTACTGGGCTAGAAAAAAAATAAAAGAACCAAAAGCAGAAAGAACATTCAAACTTTTAACTGAACTTTTAAAAAGAAATCAAAATGAAGGGATTATAGTAGATATTCTCAGAGATAAATCCATTTTTTCTTCACTCAAAGAGGAACAATTTTTTTCTGTGTCCATGCCAGCATCAATGCTGACATTAGTTATATTTTCAAGGTATCATTTCTTTTTTATTCTAAGATAAAGAACTTTCTTATTACTATGTTTGACTGATGTTCATGTGTTATTTTGATGAAATAGAATAATTTCTGAGGATATGTACGATATCTCCTCAATTTTACAACCTTTAATAAACACAATATCTGTGTCTCTTGTATCTTGACACTACCAGCAGTACATATTGCCATACCGTAACCCAATTTAACTATTAAAAATCATACTTCATACTTTTGAAGTAGTTATTTTTGCTTTTTGTTCCTTTGCCTATGAAAAGAATTTGTGAGAAATAGCAACGGGTCCAGCCAAATGCTGATTCCTGACCTTCATGATGCATAAGCAGAGAAGAGCAGTGTCCTTTGCCCAGCAGTGAAAGAAAGGGTGGCAGCAACTTCACCATCACTTGGTCTGTGTTGCTGCACATCCAGAGCCATCCTGCCCTTCCTGCAATGGAGCAATGAGAATTCCCTAGGAACTACTATAATTCCTGTTTGTGAAATGTGGTGGAGATGATGAGTTCCTCAGCTTTCCAAATTCTGCAGCCTATACACATCACTTTTACTAATGTGGGGTTCTTGGCTAAATGGCTCACAGAGTCAGAGAAAGGGACACCCCCACAGGACTTTTGATATACACTATTTTAAAATAGCCTATAAGAGAGAATATTTGTATAACATTACATCTGAGATTTTCCAAATCACATAGGTACCCCCATATATCTGGTCTATGTTCACAGAACCATGGAATATTCTGATTTGGAAGGGATGCACAAGAATCATCATGTCCAGCTCTTAAATGAATGGCTTCTACAGGGATCAAACTCAAAACTGGAATTACTAGAGTCATCCTTTGAGCAACTGAGCTAAGGGTCAAACCTTTTAGAAACTTGCAGTCTTTTAAGAGTAGCAGAAGAAGCATTCCTTAACACCTTTGTAAATCCAGGCCCTAACTCACATCAGATTTTATTTAGCTGCAGGATCCTCTCTTTCTAAGGACTTTTTTCATAGCCATGACATTTTTTCATAGCACCAGAGATGATCATAAAACAGGGTCTGTTATTAGAGTATAAAACTTATTTTATAACCTTAATTCATGAAGGCCTATTGAAATCAATAGAATACCTCTAAAATTCATGCTTCACTATTTATTGTAATTTTGCTTATATGTAAGAGGTAAATACAACTGGATTTCTTGTAGATCACTAAATTTAAAACAGATACCCTTACTTTTGCCCTTACTGAGTTCTGCTTGACTGAGACACACTTTCTGGAAAGACATTCATCCTTGAGATGAGGCCATGGAAAACCTGATATTTCTTTTAACAGTATGTCGTATTGATCAATATCAGTCCTATGAATATTCTTCAACAATTTTTCCTTTGCATATTTGGCTTCAGCTTTCATAAATTCATTGTGTCTTCTCCTATAGTACACCCTTTTGATGTCAGGTTTTGGTCTTTTGGAGTTTTTTTCAAATATTTCTAAACTATCACTAAACACTGTAAGTTGCCTCACTGACTATTTTATGAGTCAAACTGATTGAAGTCTTCAGGCAAGGCTTATATACTTTGCAGTCTTCCTTGCAAACAATTTTTTTTGCTTCTTTTTCCTCCACACTTTTCAGTTTCCAACATCACCTTGAGGATCTGGAGACCAAAACACTGTGAAATACAGACATTAATCCATACATACAATTGTTTTAATTCTATTTACTGCTTAACCTGTTTTCACATGCAGAATCGCCTGAGGCCTTTTTTCTCATAATATTAAACTCCCCCAAAAAATTTTCAGCAATGAGTTTCTCAAATTAAATACTCACATCCATATCCAGTACTTCAGCCTGGTTTTAACTGGCACCATTTGAGCATGATCTGTGATCATGAGTTCTATATTCAATAATTACTTATGAACATCTCGACTTACATGATTTTTTTATTTTTCAGGGTCTCCACTTTGATTAAGTCCTGCGTAGTGCAACAGTCTCCCTAACAACAGTGATTCCAGAAGAGGTGTCACTTAATGCAAAATGAAACTTAAATACTTCCAAACATCCTTGCACATATGTTAATGATGCTTGGTTATTCTTAATGTAGACTCCAGTGGGAGAAGCAGGATCAGTGCGTAAACAGTAGTCTATTAATAAAATGGACTAAAAGGAGGTAATCTCTCTTCAGTGATGTGGCTCTTCCCAGGGTCCTGGATCCCATGGAAACTCAGGGCTAAACAAAAATATCTGTAATGGGATAGGAAATGATCCTGGGTTCTAATTAATGGTTTCGATAAGCTTGTATTCAAAGTTTTGTCTGTGTCTACTGAAGTTCACAAGTTTTGCAGTGTCCAAAGTTCTCGATTTCTCAAGGAAACCTGAACAATCTCGGACCAAGCTCCCTTCCTTTGCTACGAAGAAAACATACACGGGCCCAGCCCCAAACAGACACCTCAAAGGAGTTGGTTAAAGCCATCAGCTTGTCTGGGCTTGCAGGACTGATAGCTGGGGCTGCCTGTGTTGAGAAGCAGGTCAGCCACATCAACATACACACTCTAAAGAGAAACCCCTGTTGAAGTTGTAGGGGAATGCCTTATCTCCTGAAAGAGGACCAAGGATGAAATTTTCACAGACAGTTGAGCTGGTTCAAGGGACCTCCAAGTAACTCACAGTAAAGTTCTAGCACAAAACTGCTGACAGAACTGTCTGGGGAGCTCCTTTATACTCGTGGGGGTGAGTTCATAAGGCATGTCTCATCAGTGACAAAAGAGAGACATATTTAATAATTGGCGTAGATAAGAGAAAAACATCCTGAAAATCCCCTGTCATTTACCTTTCACAAGTATAGAAGTCCAGAGGCTAAAACTTAGAACTAAATCAGAATTGAAACATTTTATATAAATAGTCTGACTTCATGGCCCTTCATAAAATGGGACAACACCACAAAACACTGGCTGTTTCCTCCCCTGCTCTCTCTTCCAGTGTTTTTCCAGGTTCCAGGGTCACTGTGCCACGAAAACCCCTGACCCCTGGCCAAAATACTCTCTCACACAGCTACCTTTTAGTTCTAGATGTATTCATCTTATGCTTTGACCAGACCTTACTAGATCAATAGAACTAAGCTTTTCTTCACTGGCAGACATGCTTGCCTTTATCTATGGGTGAAAGTTTTTTGAGTATTTCTAGGCTTATTTAGCTGTTCAGCTGAAAACAAAGTACCATGTCAAAAAGAAGAAAAACATTTGAAAGAAAACTGTACTTTCATCACAGACTTTCTTCTATAAGCTTCAAATTTAGTGAGAGAATTGTGGCTTCATAACTGTATACAAACAAGGAAAAACTTTTGACCTCTGTCCTTTCTCATAACTATATGAAAAGAAAAAGTTTTTACTTTTTTTTCCCATGAGGAAGATTTGCTTCCCTTTGAAGATCTTCCATCAAGATAAAATTTTCTTACATCAATATACTTTCACATAAATATACTTCATTTTGTTTTCATGTCAATCTAAGGGGAGTAAGAATGGAAAACTCCAAATCTTATTTTAATAAATTAATAATAATGATGCTATCCTATTTAAGTTTCTGCATGTGCTACTTGGTATAGAATAACCTCAAGCAAAGAGAGTCTTCAATGAAACCCTTCAAAAAGGAACATGGATTTGAATTTAAGAATGAGAAACTTTATATTTACACCATGGCAGATGAAAGAGATGCTATCTGTAACATGAAAGCTTTAAAAACATTAAGTCCAAGGTAAACAAAGAGAAGTGCAAGCAAGTGTTCAGCAACTACATTGGAATCTGCAGTGAGATGTCAGTAGTCAAAGGAACATCCGTTCAGGCTGGCTGAGGACTGTGACACCGTGACACCTTCCATCTGCATTTGAAAATGGTTTTGGCCCTGAGATCCCAGGGTTCCTGTTCTGGTGAATTTTTCCTATGTGAAACCTGAGGGCAGAGAATTCTTTGCTTTCAAGTCAGGGAATGGGGAAAGAATGCACTTTATGGATCAAATTCCCTTTTCTTACATCATCTGCTTCTGTGTAGAAAACTTAAGATGTTAAGGGTTGGCAAAATGATGAATAAGGGAGAAGATTCCTTGTCCTTAAAAATGAGAAAGGAAATATATGGTGCCTGGATAGCATTAGCTAAGATTCAAAGGAAACCTGTCTATAAAGGCAAAATTACACCAAAAAGACAATTGTGATCAGGATCTAACCCCAGTCTTGGCCAGAGCTTCTACCATGCCTGAGGTTGGGTTATAATGTCCATTTCCCTTGTACTCCTTCAAAACACTTTTCCTAAAACAGACAATTTCAGAATTCTTAGAAGATGAGACATATGTTCTTGCTTGACTCAATTAAAATATCTCCATGTTGAAGTCAGAATTGAGAAAGACCTCTGATATTTTTTACTCCTTGACCCCTGTGACAAGGATAATTTTTTAGTGTTCTGTGTGTGCTGTCTGCAGTAAGTGATGTTGTTTCAGCCTCAATAGGCCATTGGGTTGGAGACCATTTTCCACACCTGCAAGGAAAAAAGCTAAAATTAAACCTCACAAGGGCAATTCATTTAGTGAAGGGGAAGTTTTTTATTGCTCAACAGTGACACCTCTTGATATTCAGCAGAATATTACTGATAACCTTCAAAGATAATTTAATGCAGTTTGCAGGACAGAGTACTGCAGGCGGTGCAGTTTCTCCCAGAGGAAAGGTTTTTCTTTCTTGGTTTATTCAGGAAAAAGCATCTCAGCATCCAATCTATTGTTCCAACATGAGAGGATCAGGAAATGAAAAGATTTATAGGGGAGCAGATCAGAACCGTGAATCTGTATCCCCAGAAAATGCATTTGTCATGAAATTAGAAAGTTGTAAAAATGTCAAAAAAGTCAAAATATTGAAAAAGACATTTTATCAGCTTTAAGCTTTTCTTCTGAAATGTTAATATTTTTAATACGATTGTTGAAATCAATATTTACCCAGAAAAATTTTTATTCATTCAAACCCTACTTTATGTCAGAATTTTTTATTATCAAACTTTTCATATGCATAACTTCTACAAAGACCTATACCCAAAAGTCAGCAAAGAATCTGGCTACTTGCATATTCAGTCAAATAGAATTTGTAGTAGCAACAATTGAATTTATTAACTCTTTAAAACACTACTATAATGCAAATGAAAATTTAGATTTACAAAAGCCAAAGAATTGAAAAAAAAATGAACTAAAAATAAACCAAGTCTAGCAGGTGTCCTTCCAGCCGGATATGGAATATCGCCTACCTTTCTGGTAGCTGCTTTAGCTGGCTCTGACACTGTATTTGGGATCTAGCCATGAAAAGTTTAAATAATCATTGTTTTTAGGCCAAATGCTGAGTTTTAGAACAAGAAATTTTGGCTCACATTCGTCTCTATAACAGATGTTGATTGGCCAGCTGAAATTTGTTCATGCATTTTACGAGTGAGTGCACCCTTTTGCCAATTCAACAGAAGCATTTGTGAGAAATCCAAACACATCCATTTGTGTTGGAGCTCTAGCTTTATTCTGCTCGTGGTACAAGTTCATTAGTGAAATAGCTGTAGATCAGCTGAAAATAGCTTGGCATTTAGGTATCCTCCACTGGCACCAATTAGCATTATGGAATAACAAGATCTATGAAGAAAATCTCTGGGGACTATAGCATAGACAGTAAATGTGTGAACAAAGAGTTAATTCCTAGCTAATAAATTCTCAAGACACTGAAACAAATTAATTGTGAAATGGTTTAACGATTTAGTGACAATAATAGACAGACTGTAAATTTGAAGGTTTATTTCAAAACCAGTAAAAACTGCACAGAGAAAGGGTAACAGTAAAAGAAAAAGTGCTAACCCAGAGCGAAGAAAATTTGAAAGCTGTAGGGAAGATTTAGGAGCAGCAATGGTTTTAAGGGCACACTCTTTATGTCTGTCATTATTTTTTAAGTGGAGCTTTAAACCATGCCTACCAGTAAAATGTTGATACTTCATCATTTGTAAGAAATCAGCTACTTCATTGTTTGTAAGAAATCAGCTGTTACTTTCGTCTAGTAGTAGAGTAATAATTGGTGCTAAAAATCTGAGAGGCATGCTATGCCTGCATACCATAACAAAACCCTGCTGTCCAAGCTTTGCAATATGCAGTAGAAGTAAACAAATGTGAAAAAGCACATCAGACAGGGAGAAAACAAAACCCCAGAGGTGAGACACATAGCTGAAAATGCTCCTTATTTCTGGGCAGTGAAACTTGCCATTTTAATGATGACAGGGTTGTCTGTTGAAATATTTCGAGAAAAGCTATTTGAAAAGTCTTTTGGCCTCAACCTCTAGATATATACGCATGGGGACATTGAAATAGAGCCAGGAATATTTTAATGCTGATTTTTGGAATCACATTATAGCACCCTACCTATTTTAGGGTTTTAAGGAATTAGGAGAATAAAAGTATTTAATTTTGTGAGTTGAGTTGTTTATCTCGAAGTGGATATATTGCATTTCTCTGCAGCTGAAATGGAAACACCTTCATATAATGAACCCTGTAAATGAGTAAAGACTCATAGACTGGATTTTTTTGTTGTTGTTTTTTTGGGACGAGACTCTTCTCTCTGCTCAATCCATATAGCTAGATTTAATTTTTGAGCAGATTTCATCCTGTGAACACACATACGCAAAAATTTGCATCCACATAGGGGAGACACAAACACAAAGGAAAGAAAAATAAATTGCCCCAGCAAATATAGCACAATGTAATACTTGGAATCAAACAGACACAAAAGCAGAGACTAAATAATCCAATACTAGTGGAAACTCAATGCATCTAAAAGCCAAGAATGCACCTTCAGTAAGAAGTATTTTCCTTTCTTCTTTGGCATCTTTTGACCAATATATCTGATAAAAAGAGATTATTTTTATTTCTTTTAGATTAGTCAGAAAAGCTCAAATTCTTGGCTATAAGACAATTTGCCAACACTCTATTGATCAAAATACCTCTTTAAACTTTCATGTAAACACAGAGTTATACCAACCTAGTTTGCTAATGGATTTTATTTTCCCTAACTTTAGAAAGCTAAATAAAAATTAAACATCTAATCTAAGCTAGCCATCTGGGCTACAGTTATACCCAAAAGAGGAACAGAGAGCCAGGCAGAGAGAAGGGCACCTCTAGACTGTGTCTGCCTCACATTCCTTTTTGCTATGAGCCCTTGGATAAGACAGCTCTGGATAGCTCTGCCATCTCCTTCTTTCAGGGAGGTAAATTACTGAACTACATCTCTCTCTCATTCAGGTGAGTCCAGCTATGTAAGATGAATGTCCAACCTAGGAGTTACACCTCCCCCATTACTTTTTGGCACCTTTGTTCTTTGCTAAAAGCACAAATATGTCATTATTTAAATAGCACAAATGGAGAGCCAAATAAGGACTTTACCCAGCTAGTATATCTCTCCCTTTCTCCTTCTAAACAAAATACGTGAGAGGAAGGTAAGATGAAATGAAACATGGAGTTTCCTGCTTTGTGTGGTTTCTACTGCTCCAGATTTACCATGAGAATTGTACCACTCATATTCTCCCTTCAAAACAAATAATATGCTTTTAAATAAAATACAGCAAGGTCAATCCCTCATTTGGAAACTTGAAAAGTGCAGTTTTGTCCTAGATATGTATAATTATCAAAAGCACAGTTTGAAAAAAAAAAAAAGAAAAAGAAAAAAAAATTAAAGAAATTCACCTTTTTCTTTATTTTAGACAGACCTTGAAGTTATATGAGAACAACTGACCTGTTTCTGATGAACAAGATATAAAATAATAACATTAATACATTTTCTTGAAATCTTTAAAGTTTTATAAATTGCCCATGGAGGTTTGTGAACCAAGGTCACTCTGTGTCTTTTCATTCCTTTAATTATCTAGTTCCAGCCTGATACACTAGCCTTGCTAATTGGACACAGAGAAATCCCTTATCAGTGAAGTTAGAAAAGGACCTACGAAAAAAGTGTGGGAGACTGCTGTAAATCAAAGAAGAGGAACGGAACAGAAGGAAAGCCAATCAACTGTACCCCTCCGAGCTGTGAGTTTATAGGAAAAGCTCAGCCTCGCTGGATGGAGGAATAAGTGGCCAGCAGGTAGTTACACGTCATTGACCTCTCCCTGATAGATACTGTTGTGAGAGGGACCAAATGCAGATTCACACCTGCCCTTAGTTTCTTGGGGAAGGGAAGATTTTAAGCAGTAGCTTGTGCTTTGGGGTGTGTAGGTGTTAAATCCAATGTTATTAATTTCTATTCCCATATCCCCAAGAAGTTCATCCATACCCTCTCAAAGCCCAGTGAGGGAATTAATTGTCCTCTCTGGTTTTTACCATTTTTATGCACATTTGACAGCTGTGGTGCACGCCAGAAAGTCGGTAGCTCTTTCAATCTCCATTTGGTAGAATAAGAAATGTGCATATCTGTACTATGCTCGACTTTCTCATGCTTTTCCTTTGCCAGGCTGTTAGTGATTTTTCTTCTCTAAATCATGGCTTGTTGTTTGAACCACAAACAACAATCCTTTCCATCTCAGATCTCCCATTTTGAATTTGGATGCTTAAAGCAATTCACTTTCCCCTCTTCTTCCTCATTTTTTAGTATGAAACCAGTTTGTTCATCACCTCTTCCATTGCCGCTGTCTTAATGAGCCTCTGCAGTGTATGTGCCAGTGTCTAAGACTTGCTCTTTTACCTCTGCATTGCTTTCCCAGTGCTCAAACGTCAGCTGTCCACAGAGATATCAAAAACTATATCTGATTTTCACAAGCTGTATTTAGTCCACTGTCATGAGGGGTTTTCACCCAAAAACACCATATGGCCAGCACCTAATATATTGTCCTAAACATAGAAGGAGTGTATACACAAACTATTTCAGAAATACTGAACTCTTTATTCATCAGAATAAGATATTACCAAAGCAAGGAAATCCCAGTGTAACATGCAGAGTTCTAAAGAATTGGTCAGGCTTCCAGAGAAAACACAGGGGTATTATAGGAGAAGAGACAAGAAGACATTATCTGGTCAACAGGAAAATTATAATTTTTAAAATATTTTTGTATATAATTTAAACATACTGTTTCATATGCAGGAAATTCAGTTGATTCTGTTTGCTTTTGAGACACAAAACTGAAAATTGTCAACATTTTAAGATTTTCCATGGCATTTCCATGACATACAAAAGGCATAACTTTGCCTTGGCGTGTTGGCAAAGTCCAAATCAAGCAACATTCACCTGCAATTGCTTTAACACGTTTGTTTGGCTAACTTTCTTGTGTATCATACTATTGTGTGACTTCATAGTACACTCTGGGGTTTGCATCCAATGAACCCCTAACTTCTCTCACATCCAATATTTTGAAGGAAAAAAAGTCTGGACTTCTGCACACTCAGAACTATGAGGAAGATCACACGTATGTCCATTTTGGCACATAGCTTTCCTTAGTTGTTTAAATGCTACCGTCTGTAAGAGTATGAAAGAGTTATCATCATTACTGACTGCAAGATCTCCTTGTCCAGAAGCATCCCTTCATGTCAAATCCTGTTTATGATAGTAGGGTATATTTGAAAAGTATCAGGTGGCAAAAAGCAAAAAGTTCCATGTTGGATACTGGCACTCAAATGTCTCTAGCCTTTGAAGACAGTGTTGGGTCTAGCCAGCAACTGTACACACAAGTAAAGAAACAAATCCAGCACTGGAGATCACATCCAACAGGCAGGGTTTGTGCACCCATTTGTTGTGTAGAGTAAGAGGGTGGCTATGCACAAAAAGCTCTGTGCAACTGGCCTCTGTGTTATAGTCCCAGCACACTTAGCATCATCCTATGGTAATCCAAATAGCAGCTGCAAAAAGCAGAGCTGACTCTACCCACTTTATTCAGGATTTGGTGTATTTCTACATTTTAAAAATTTAAAATCCTGCCACCCCATAAATTCAATTGTACTCTAATTCAACTAGAGAAATGTGCAAAAAACATGAGACTAACGCAGCCTCATGAAAGACAGTCAGAAAGATTTCTGCCTTTTTCCCCCAGAAGTGTAGGGCTATTTCACTTTTTTTTCAATCTTAGTTGCTTTCCTTTAAGAAGCAGTTAATAAATTGAATACTTTTCTGCAAAAATTTTCCAGAAGGTTATTCTTCCTTATGTATTTCATTCACACTGCTTTGCAGACTTGTCAATATCTCTTATTCTGTTCTGTTTTCCTTCAGCATAGAGGAAACAAACAACATTAGACAGAATATTTTAAGTTGTTCAACTCCAGGACGAAATGATCATAACAAACTACATTTTAGAGAAAGCACTATCATGTCCCTCTCTTACCTCTTGTCTCCATTAAAAGGGGCCTCTCAATAAATTGGAAATTCCTTCTAGCAGAGATGCATCTCTGAACAGCGAAAGTAATATTTTGCCCATGCAGTTTATGCTGACTACACGCATAAAAGTTGAAGCTATGAATAGAGTTGCTTATGTTGCTGGTTTCGTGAGTATAAAAATATCACTAAACATCATATCCCCTAACTGGTATAGCCATAATGACAAAAATGCTAACATAGATGTGGGTTTTCGTTTCCACTCTAGTGGTAATAAAATGGTGTCTGATTTAAGCTGCTGACAGAATCCCAAGAGATTTGAAAGTTGCAACAGGTCCATGGCAAATAGGTATCACAAGAAAGATTAATGATTAAGTGCAGGTGTTTAGAGCGGTGTATCTTGCATGTCTCAGTCAGTGCAAGCTCTTTTTATCATGTAAAGAGCTCATTTACACTTGTTCAGACCTGTGTTAGCTTGTTTAGACTAGGAATAGTTTTACACATAAGGCTAATAAAAGCTTTTTCTTTTAGACTGGTAAAAATTAAAAGTAAAGTAGAGCTCTAATATGCACTAGGTACAGAGAATAGCCTCAAATTGGTTATCTGCAGTGCACATGCCTAAAGGTAAGAGAATGGATTCCTACCCTGTGTGCCTTAGATTTCTATTAACTTTTATTCCATAGAAAACGAGGTATTTTGGCAGATACTCTAGCAGTCACCTAGATAATTTAAAGCTTTTCCCATTTTTTTACCACCACCTTCAAGAAAAATCTTTTAAAGCTGAAATTTAGGATATACTGACTCATCCATCCTCTATTCACTCAGTTTTGGCTAATGTCAAAGGTTTGGTGAAACCATAATAGTGAAAGGAAAACACAGCAAAGATACGGACAAAATTTGAGATGATTGTTAAACTATGTTTGATGGAAAGTAGCAATGAGAGAACCTGAAAAAGATCATTCTAATCAAAATAAAAATATAATGTGGATGTTTATCTGAATGCTTCCACTTCTCTTTCTTTAAGGAATAAAGTTTAGATACCCTTTGATCTCCTCAACTCTGTTTGGACTAAACTTTAAATCATTAAAAACTATCACTTTTGTGGTATTTCAGTGCTTCTAATCCCTGCAAAGAGGGAGAAAATACTTGGCAGGTTTATTTTTGGTTTTGGGCAAAGGTTGAGAACACTCTTAAAAACAGAAATTTAGATTCAATGGCTGAACAGTGACAATATCTTTCCGGCTGAGCCTTTTGGTTCCCAAGAGGAGATAATATCCCCCCTCAATTACAGTAGCCAAGAAGAATGAACAGAGGTTCCAGTAATAAATATAGACAGAGAGATGTCTGGTTTCTTTTCTGCCTCAGAAGCTATCAAGAAAATTTAATCAGGCTTTTCTTTTCCAGTCAATCCTCAGATTATTTTAATACTTTCATGTTCCATATTGAAATTCTGTCATCCTCGTCAGTGTTTTTTCCTGATGGCTGCATGCAGTCGTTGCTAAACAATTTGTTAAAGTGTTATATTTTTAGAGAGGTCTTTTTGCTTACCAGCTAATGGTAATACCATTTTGCAGAGGTCATAAGGAAAGAACATATCCATGACAAGAAAAAATTAGGCGAATGGTAAGATATGAGCAGGTTCCTATCTCATTCCCTTTGCCTCCCTATCTTCTTCCAAGCAGAGAAAAAATAGCTCATACCAACCAGATTTTTACCGTATACCTAGCCTGGTGTTTTCTTCCCTACACTAAATTATGTAGTGCTTCTGCAGAAAGTGTGTACAAGAGCTGAATGTAAATCAGAAAAGGATGAAATTGTGGAACTAAAAGGCAGTCACTTCTCTCTAAACCCACATTGCTATACGGCAGGCTAGTCTGCTCACCTTATAAGATCATGGGATTACTGTAGTACCTCAGGTATCTGTGAATTTAAAATTCATCCTGTACCTCATATAAAATAACTGGCACAGACCTGAGTGAATGGGAAGGAAAAAGGGGTGACTCTACTGTTAGAGAGATAAAGGTAGCTTGTATATTAAAATTAATACAATAAAAATCGACTCTTAGGTTTCCTGTGCAGCTCAAACACAGAGCATCACAACAATCTGTATGTTCTGCTCCAGTCTGGCAGGTGACTGAAGAGAGAAACCCCCTTTATTTCTGAATCGAAACATAAATAGCAACAAAAGAGAAATACAGTACATAAAATGTTGACAGCCTTGACTGATCATTCACTTATAGCTTCCATCTCATGAACTTCTTTCATTGCTCCCTTTTTTATCATGTGCTTGTTAAAACAAAACAAAAATCATTTGTTGAACTAATTGCCAGGTTTTAAATACAGCAATAGCTTTTATTGCCAATCTTTACTATCACTTTGATGGTGCACAATACTTGCATTAGAGTATTTTACACAAAATAAAACAAAATAAGACATAAAATCCCTTAGGCCACTCTGTACTGCTCATCATGAGAACATTAGAGCTATTTTTAAATTTATGTCAAAATAGCCAGTATATGTGTAATTTACATCTCAAAGAATCCTTTCATGACCTTTTGAATCTATAGGTATTTATGGACCCTGGAAGGAACATTGTTAAAATTAAATTCTGTTTAGCTGATTCATATTTTCACATTGCACATTCACTAGAATGGGGTACCATTGGAACATGGGCAGAGGAAAGTGTAACAAAAGTGTAAAGCACAGTCTCAGTTAATAATTTTAATGCTGGTTTACACCTCTGGTGAGAAAAGTCTAGCACAAACTCACACATGTACCACACAAGTTACTACTGAGTAAATCACTGGACTTTCAAACAATCCATGAGTATTAATGAATTCACTGCATTCTGCTGCTTTGACTAGATGGCTATTGTAAGAAAAGCACTCAGCCTCCTTTCTCACATCACTTATAAACAAAAACTGTTTTCTCCAGTTGATGGGAGAGTTGTGAAATGGAAGTAGCACCTTGCACTGACTTTTGGTGAAAAGTAACCGCTTCTGCTGGTTCTTGGCTATTTCTTTTTCCATTTGCAGGCACATGGAACCATCTTTTCAACCCCAGTTTCTAACAGATCTAAGATTTGTAAAAGCAAATTATAGTCAAGCATTCTTAATGCAAATCTTGTAACCTTAGCACACCAAAGAGGTCTCTGTCACCCCAGTGGTCTGAGCACATCCTGTAAGATAGAAGGTACCGGCTCTGGTGAAGCAAGGAAAATTTGTCAATACTGTGCGCTGACAATGAACAACTCTTGAAGGGTCATTTGCAGCTACAGTTTTCTTTAGGAGCTAAAGCACCACATTCCCACATGCAAACCCAGACACATTCCAATGGGTTTGGGATGTCAGTTCATGTTTACAGCCATCACATTTAGCATCTAAGTTAAGAAGGCCAAGTCTGGATTTATCCTTCTAACATCAGTATGTCTGAATTAGAAGACTATTTTCACCACTGAAATGTAAAGAAAAGACAGTCATCTCCAAGATCAGTACCACCCACTTCTAGTGTTTCTCACCCTCTTTTTGTATTTACAATGTTTTTGAGGTTTAGTGTCCATTATAACCACGGGCTGTGTTGGCTAAAATTAACAGAATTGCATAGATTTGATCCAGTAACAGAATAGCTGAGTAGTCTAAAATGAAATATTTTAATCCATGTTTTGAAGACATGACATTGTTTATGAAACTGCCAGTGGATGGAAACAAATGTTCTCAAGGTTTTTTGTTGCAGAAAAGCAATTGTTCTCCTAGTCACGCTTCCTCCAGGGATGTGTGTGTATGAGACTGATCCAGTGATTTCTTATACAACACAGCAGGAGCAGTGATCCATATAACCAATTATTCCTGTACCTTTACTGACATGGTGAATCATGTAAGTTTTTTTCTTCAGATGATAATTTCATTGCTCTTTTAGTTTGTGCATTTATTTCTTTATTGTTTCCCTTAGCTGAACCTTTTGTGGCATGAATTCATTAATGTTAGGTAATGAGGTGGAGATTCAGGCTTATAGAGAGGAATTAACACAACCTAAATTGCAACTAGATTATAGTACCACCATCTGTTTTACTCTTACAGAAAATTTACACATTCTCATTTCAATTAAGTGTGATAGTCAAAATAATTGTAAAATCATTCTCTCTCAGACATTACAATAAATAAAGATAGCATTATTTCTCAGGGACTTAATAACACTTAGTGTAAAACATGTATTTCTATTCAAGTTTTATAACCTTATCTTTATCACCTTTTTGATAAATATCACAGTATAAATAAAACAAATGGAACAGTTTCATTTTGTCAGCTAGGATTAAGGTGATATATTTAAGACACAAATGGCCCACACAGTGTTGATTCAAGCAGGGCTGAAAACTTTCCTCTCTTTTTCACTTGTCAGAGTCTTTAAGGCGTTGCAAATTTTTCAGTCAATCTAAGACAAAAAACTCAAAACTTCATCTATGTTTAGGACTCAAAACTGAGTTTTAGGGCCCAAGTAGAATTTTCTCTTCAACTACTTCAAAATTATTCCATTTGAGTTTAGTTGCTTACATTTGCTCCAATTTGCTCATATTTTGAACGACATAAAAATTGGGATGCCAGACACCTTGAAAACTGCCTAAAGGAAATGTGATATTATGATCTTTTAAATGCTTTTCTGTTTATGCACTATTTCAATTTCAGATGATTTGGTGTGTTTTTTGTGGGGTTTTTTTAATTATTATTTTCAAAAAATCATCTCCTAAAAAACAATCCAAAACCCAGTTCACTAACAAGCCTGACTCGAGGCTCAGAACTGCATTATCCATCCTTGATGGATAGCTGTTTATTTTTTACCTTACCTTTACAAATAAAAACAGTAAACTTGCACTGCTTCTAGCTTCACTTTTAATATGCTGCATTTTGTGTTTCTTCCTTGCAAATCTCAGAAGCATTTCCAAACTCTTTGTTTATTTGGTTTTATAGTTTCCTTGGGCATAGCTTGCTCATCTGGTCAGAAGTGTGTTTCCAGCATGCCTACAGATTTCTGCAGCCACTGGATTAGGCCCAGGTATTATCTGTGTATTTCTTTTTTCCCAGCACTTTTAGAAGATTTACAGGGCTGCTTTAAATTATGCAAACATCTTCATTATGGCAATCTATTCCTATACCATACATTTCTTTTGTTATAGTGGAGATACAAATGAAGAAAATGTCAATAACCTAAGACTAAAATCGTTTGGTTTAATCTATTAAACCAGACCGTATTTTTAAATATCATGTACTTTGGAGTCTACAGAAAAAGAGGAAGAAGATAATAAACATCACTCAAGTCTTGGTCTTTTAATCAGAATATAACTAGCAGTGAGAAGATCAATATTTTATTTATGCTTCTGTGATCATGTTCAGATGCCCTAATGCAGTTGCTGAAATATCAGCAAAAAAAATTGAATCCTGACCAATCACACCCCAAAATATGAGTGGCCTCTGTGAGGACTTAGAGGAACACACCTAGCTGTCAGAGAAGGAAAATCCCACAAGGTTAGCCACTACAAGAGGAACTTAAGCATAGATGGCAAACAAAACCAGACCTAAATGGAGGTGAATATCTGGAATTAGCACACTGGACAAAATTCCACTGTGTAGACTGTGGGGAAAGTGCAGACATCAACAATGGGAAGATACTGGGCCTGGTGAGGCAGATCTAGACAGCCTACATGGACAAAAATTCCCACCATGGCAAAGTGTGAGAAAGGGAACAGCCGGTTATACACATGCCATCCCAAGCTGTGGAACATCATATAGACCTGTGGATTCACAGAACTTGCATTCAATAAAAGTGGTATCTCCAGGACACTCAGGGGAACCCACCATGAAGCCAACCTCAGAACAGACCAGCAGAACACAGCAAGAATCCACATGGTGATATCTTTGTTTAATTTCTCTCTTTCTCTCTCTCTCTCTCTCTCTCTTGTCCCATTTGTATCTCTCTACTTCTCATTTACTGTTAAATAAAATCTGTACTATTGACTTTGGTCTCATTTGCACCTTTTTTTGGGCAGAGGCATTTCTTAATAATCAGATCCTAACAGCATCCATGGGGCACTGTCCCTGGGGAAGTTTTTTTCCTTGGCTCAGATGTATCAGGGTGTTACTTATTCACATTGACAGACAATTCTAAGAGTTCTAAATGAAAAATCTAAACAACTGGTAACTTTGGATGGCCTTGCAAACCCTCATCAGCTACATTTTGGAGATCTGAATAAAAAATAAGACTTCATTCTACCTCAAACTAACATAACTTCAAATCTCAGTCTTTTTTAGCCATCAGAAATGCTTTTATTAATTACAATGAGTTTCAGAACAAAAATTTGAAGACTTTCAGAAGACATATTTGTTGAGTTTGACTGTAGGTGAGTGGTACACAGCAAGATTTGCTCAAGAGTATTTCTTACACTTGCTCCAGACTATTTTTCCACAGCACTTCCAACCCTTGGGATGACTAATAATCCACAGACTCTCTTCACCTTTCCAGATTATTGTGCATTTTTGCATGAAATGTAAAATAAGTAATCTATTAATAAGACTAATGAAAAACACTGACTACAGCTTTTCTGATTATGCACTCTCTGGCAGGCTATCCCTCTAGAACTGATTGGAATATTCTGTTTCTATTGAACTGACACAATGAGCCTGCATCTTTAGAAGATTTGAACTTGAAATTCAGGGTCTATGAAATAAAAGACCCGAATCCCCCTTTCTTCAAGTCACTGTTTGTAAATAAATAAATGAACAAAGAGCTCTTAATCTTACTTTGAAGACTTTACATCAGGCTCTAGAGAGAAACCAGGCAGTTTTCCAAAAGAATTTTTACAGTCAGCACACTGAAAGCAGTCTATCAGTAACAAAAGGGGAAAAGCAAATTCAGCTGAATTGCTACTGCTCTAGACAAAAAAGGGAGCAAAGACAACAATGATGATTAAGAAAAAAAAAAAAAAAGATGTGGATGCTGGTCACATTATTCTACTGCTAAAAAGTGCTAATCAGTCGCAAGGAATTAGCTCTGATAAAAAAAATCCCCAATGAAAGTGAATGTTAGAAGGTATGTGCACCTGGGCTGCTGGAAGAGTAGTTGATAAGAATAGTTAACTTATACTAGAGGAATATACATTGTCACATCAGGAGTTTTACAAATTGAGGAATTGCTGGGGCCCACACAAGAGAGAAGGACGGCAGGCAATAGTTTTACCAAGAGGCTGGGGACAAAACTGACTTACCTGGGATCAGTGAAAGCCTTCAGATGCACAAGGTATGGAGGTGTCCTGTGAAATAACACTACTCCAGAGTCCTTGAGGAGCCTTTTTTGAGGGCAATCCACTTCTGACATAAATACTTTTTTTTTGGTAAATTACAACTCAGATGAAGTTTCTCAAGACTTGTCCTCCTGAAGAGAAAAGGTTACAGGCTTCACATCATAAATGGAAAAAATCAAAGAATTTATACAAGTCCAGATTTTTTACTTTTTCTTTTTATAAAGGGAGACTGCCTCTAAGTCTTCATTCTCCTTGTTATATACTCATTCTTTATTCTTAGAGCCACTGCTGTCACATACAATCACACACAATTAAGACTAGCAGATGAAAAAATAAAGGAAAACAAATGCAGAATCTGGTTTTCAGCAGGACAGCTTCTATTCTTATTGAAAACAGGCAGAATTTTAGCTTATTTTACTAAAAGCAACTCAGATATGTACTAAAAATCTCTATACATTTACACGCACTCTATTTTCTGCCATCTATGTAACCAAGAAAGGAAAATATGTTGACAATCACTATTGCTTTCCTTTAGCCTGCCAGCTCTGTTTTTCTCTCTCGTAAAAGCCAAGGAATTATGTACACAGGGATCATGGTCTGAGATGCTACAGGGCAGACCTGGCCAAAGAGGAGCCCTGCCTCTGGAGGTACACAGATTCAGCGATCCAACAGGATATTTCACAGTCAGGTTTTGTGACTGAGTTCATGCTAGACAAAACTCCTATCTGTGTGCAAATGCTCCCCATTCCTCATTAAATAATCTGTGAACATTCACTGGGCTTCTATGGAAGGAAGAAAATCTCACACCACAACCACCACTCATAAAAGGACTGGAAGAATTTGTCGTGCTGACATTTGGGAACCTTGTCATTCTCACCTGGATTCCCTTTCTTCTTAGCAATTGGTCTTAATTTAATTTATTGCACATAAATTATTTTATAGGTTATATTTTATTTTCTGGTCCTCTCTAATCTTTTGAAAGAATGTGCGAGGTGGAGGGGAAGTATCCATACATTTAATTAATACATCTGTTACACACAGAAAAGTTACAAAATATCAAAAGCAGTCACAATTTGCCTAGTTTTGGGTTTACCAATTGATATAATCAGTAAAACACTTACTGGTTTCAGTGAGTTTGAGGCAATGCCAAGTCATTTTAAAAGTCCTGTTTTCCCTTTTTAAAATGTGTTGAAATTTAAATTATATTGTAAACATGATCAAATTTACCTTTCACAGAGAAATGCTAACCTTTATCACCTCCTTATATATTACATGGAAGCATTTTTTTTAAAATTCGTAGCACTGCCTCTGAAAGAAATCTGTATTAGCAGAAAGAAACACTTTTCTTATTTACATCTATAAATTGCAAGAAGTAAAGTTAAATTCAAACACTCGACCACTTGTAACCGTGTTGTCTTAGCAATCTGTGGTTTGCTGTGACATTGCAAACTCAGTATCCCAAAACTCTGTAATAGAGAAGCAGTCTTATTACCCATGTTTTTTTATTTTCTTCTGTGTCATTTCTGCTATTGAGGCAACTCAAACAGGAAAATAATAACTTCTGATCCTTAAATAACAGGAACTAAACAAATGCACAGTTATAAAACATGATCCAGCCTTCTTTTACCTGAAGTTCTTTTCTGATGCTGTTATTTAATCAGCCATCTCAACTAAAAAAATAAACCTATAGAAAAAAGGGTGATGTTTTTTCTGAATCCAAAGTTTTCATAACTTTATGTTAAGTCTAATCTTACTTAACGGCTCTGTAGATGGCCATTAGGATGGCAGCAGTTGAATTCTGTTATTAGAAAGGCTGGCAAATATCAGAAAAGACACAACATCCACATTTATTTGAGACCCATTTCCAAGAAAAATATAGCTCACATTACCAGAAAAAAATGCATGTAAGTAAAAAAAAAAAAAAAAGGTAGAAGGACTGACCTATACCTAGCAGGAAAAAATATTTCCTAATGTGTGCTAGACCAAATATCCATGTTCCACAGAAGTGGAAAGTGAAGCAGAGAATAAACTCTTTCTTGGTAAGTCCCCAGATGGAGCAGAGGGAGGAGCAAACTGCCTATATATCATACTGTCCATTCTTTGTTAGATGTAAAAGGGACACATACACTAGCCAGAAGGGGTTTTTTTAAATGTTTAAGGCAATAAAGTTAGTGGCATTAAATCTCCTTGAAAATATCAGATTCTTAAGCATGCATTATTTTTTTACAGGGAACAGAAAAGAATCTCTTGTGGTCTTTTTTTAATGTATTTTTCTCCAAGGGCAAAAGGAAAACTTGCTATAATGTGCAAGAACTTAAGTGCCAGAATCACCCAGATTGTTCCAAGGCATGTCCCCTTTTTCTTCAAGTCACATCTTTCTATGAAACAGAGTATCTGTGGCTTTACCAATACAAAAGGCAAAAATAAATTTCAGCCCAAGTGTTTCTGCCTCATCCTGTATGATCAAGCTAAATTGGAATCCTGAATCAAGCACTGAACTGGTTGATTCCTTACTCAAATATCTGTGTGCAATTCCCTTCCTCATCACCCTCCACAGAGCAGCACCCACTACCCTTCCCCATCCAGAAGCAGAAGCAAGTGCTTACACATCTGCATTCTTTCCAGAAATCTCTGTCATCAGCCTTTCATTGTGAACCTTATTGCAGAGTTGGCTAAATCTACGGCACCTCAGAAAGGAGCGGGGGAAAAGAAGGTGTCTACATGGTTCATGGACACACAAGGGTGTGCGTTAAAATTTAAGTCTGCGTTTTGGACCACAGCTATGGAGGAAAAAACCCTGTTAGATATTGAGGAAGCAAAAAGGATCCAAAGAAGCAGGATGTTAAGGCCCATTCACACAATCAACATCAAATGAAGGACAGGGAAAGAGATAGGGTCTTCCATTCCAGACCTCAGACTTTCAGGATGAAATTTTTGAACATCAGGTTCTGATGTCATACAAGAACTGGATAAGGTCTTGGGAGACTGTTTAAATGTAAGTACCGAAAAGCATTATTATTATTTTATAGGTAAATTTTATTTTTTTAAACACCCTTGAGTAGCTTTGCATGCCCTTCCAAATCTTCTATATTTTCTGGGCAGAGTTGATTTTAAAAAGGAAACACTGATTTTGGATATTTTTGCAAAGAAATTTCCTTCAGATGTTTCTGGTAGAAAATTAGTGGACTTGATTTATTATCCCAGCTCTAACATGTACTTTCTGCTAGAATTGGCTACACAATGCAGTGTGAGACTTGGATGATTTTGGCCGCTCTGAAATACTTCATAAGTAATACCAATAAAAAGAAAAAATGGATTTCTCACATAGCAAAATGTATTTGCATGCTCAGTCCAAGAACAGGTGAGGGAGTCTGGGCTGCATTCCTGCAGAACTAGAACAGCTTCTTTGTCCTCTTTTGGCTGTACACATTTACAGAACTCGTGTAGTTCTGTACACGCTGTGCAGCCTTTCTCAACTGATACCAAAGGGAAGGAAAGTAGCTAATATTGAGATTTGAGTCCACAAGATCATTTGTTAAATTTACTTCTGCTAGAGCTGATAAATTAACCAATTAAAAATAATGTTTTTTTCCTCCAAAGGAATTTTGTAACAAAGCAATAGAGAATAGCATGGAGTAGTATGTATCGAATTCCAAGTCACAATTGTAGCAACAAGTATATATTAGAGCTGGAGAAAAATTCAAGTCCACTAATTTTCTACCAGAAACTCCCAAAGGAAATTTCTTTGAAAAAATATCAAAAAACAGTGTGTTCTTTTTCCAATCAACTCTGCCCAAAAAATGTACAACCATTGGAAGGACATCAAAAACTAGTATAAATTTTAGCTGAGTGATTTTTTTTAAATTAAAATTCATCTATAAAATAGTCATGCTTTTCTGCACTTACATCTAAGCATCCTCCCAAGATCAGTTATATTAATCTTAGTGGCATAAATAGACTTATAGACAGAAAAGAGTTTTTGTTGTCTTGTCATGATATTAAGCAGTTGGAGAAGGCTGGATGTTTCTTGTACAGAGAATATGAAAAGTGCAGTGTTTAGTGGACCACAGATATGTGGTCCACAAGTCAGGCATTGTCCCAAACATCTGTAGATAAATCTTTCCTGTTTTATACCTTCTGCCACACGTTCCTGCCCCTGTGCCTGCTCTGGCTCTCACTTAGCTACCTCATGGGCACTAAAACCATGAAAGTATATCTGCCAAGAATGCAGACTGGCTGTTTCTCAAGTAAATTAAAGCCTCAACACAATGTAAATGTTTCTAAAATAAAAGGAATTGTACCATAAAAAGCTGATTTAAGTGTCCCTTTTAAAGCCTTTATTAAAGAAAATCATAGAAAACATAAATTCGGAGGCTTCTTTCTCTACAGGTACATTAGAAATGAGGAAGTAAACCTTCAGAAGGGGTTGATTTTTTTTACTGCAAATACACTTACTGCAATACGAACCTGGATAAATTAGTGAGGACAAAGGATTTCTCTGATCTTGATAAGCTGATAATAGAAGACATCTGAGCTTTCAGGGGATGCTCAGTCCCCAGTTGAATTATTGTTATTTTTTTCCAAAGCAGCCAGGGGCCTGCAAGTTTGACTCCACGTGACAGCTCAAGCACGTATTTTTAACAAAGAATAGGTATGTGTTTCACATAGAAACACACACACACAAAGACACAGAGTCTTGAAAACAGGGGAACAAAGGGGTTTGTAAGATATGGTAAATTAATTACTGTGCAATTCCAAGTTTAAAAGCAGTTGCTTAATACAGTCCAATAGATACAAATCAGGGCACAGCCCTAGAGGTTAAACCATGCATGTGTGACGATACAGTAATTTCAGCTGTGAAACATAGCCAAAATGTTCAGGTTCAGAACATTGAGAGTTTTTGAAAAGTAAATAAAGTAGGTCAGATTCTCACTAAGGAGAATGTGAAACACAAACGTCATTACTGGAGAAAACCGTCACAACTCAAGTATTCCAATATTGTCATCAAGCAATGGAGAAAGGTAGAGAAGTGATAAACTTGGATAAGCAACATAGCAACAAAGTGTTCAGGAACACTCAGAGCCAGGGAGCTGGACAAAAACATTATTGATGCCATACCATTTACATGAATATAGGCAAATATCAGAGTTTAATTTATCGGTGCTTTTAGGTAATACTTTACGAATGCCATTTTTCACTGCTGTGTTTTATATGTCACTGAAAACTACCAATGCTCATGCATATTAAACTGTTATCTGTTGCAAAATGTTAAAATGTTAGGTTAAAAAATATACTTATTTCTGTATGTGCTAATTCTGTCTTCTAGTAAGAGTATCTCAAAGCAGCAAGAATAAGCATTCAAGATAATAGTTTTCTTTATGGATCTTCTTCTCTTAGCAGTGCAGCAGATGAAGTAACAAGAATTCTGCCCAGCAGGTGAATTTCTATTAATTTCTGTGTCTTGGCAGTGGCTCACAGCATTGACATTCTTTCACAAAACACTTTATTTCAAGGAATCAGCATTTTTCTAGTGACAAGTCATTTAATAAAATTCCTGACGTGGTCCAAATACAATGTCTAAACAACAAGGATGCAGTTAGGATGGTTTAAAAGGCGTGCCAAAATGTAAGTTTATTGCCATCTGTAAAAAAATCTGCAGCACACACAAAGGATGGTGGCTCACTGGAGAAAACAAGAGGTTATTGTCTTTGCAGCCTCACGGTTTTGTTCTCAGCCTCAACCTCTCATGAGGCAGAAGGTTTCCTGCACGCTCCAGAATCACTCTTCTGAAATGGGAGCCTCATGCTTTCTGAGCTAAACAGCTTGAGCCCTGGCTGACACCAGTGCCTGCTTTCAGCCTGTCATTAGTCAGCAGACTATCAGACCTGCCCTGTAAAAAGCACGATCACATCAAACCACGGTTTCACGCCAGTGGACACATCCAATACGCTCATGTGAAGATTGCCTTTGTTTCACATCTGCCCCAACCTGCTCTTATATTCCTCACTGCTTAGCAAATAAAGCCTCCTGCAACACAAAGTACACTCCAGGCTGATGCTCAACATATTACCTCTGTGGTGAAAAGACTTCACAGACTGTCAAATAAATTCTTCTTAAGACACCATCCTAAATTTCCATTAAGCTATAGGAAATAAAATATTTTATAACATATTTCCAAACACATAGTCATTTGTCCTCTGAGTGCCCCAAGAATGTTTACAAACTGCTGCAGTTCTGCTTAAAAGGTCAGTTTAAGGGTTTAGGGCAATAATGGCCCAGTTTATAGAAGTGAGGAAGAAGAGGCCACAGAAAGGTGAGGGCTGAAAATGAAGCACAATAAAAACTACAATTTCAATCAGTTTTTCTACAGGAATGAACAACATCATCCACTCCTACTTTCCCCTGCTGCCAAGAAGGCCCTTGTTACAGCTGCAGTTTATAAGACCTATCATTTGAAGGTAGAAAATTTCCTTTCTATGGGCAAGAATGCAAACTACTCAGGTAAGTTTGGACAATAAATAAACCAGCCTGAATACTTCAGGAAAATGTTAAAAGAAAAAAAAAAAAAAAAAAAAAAAGTGTTGGAAAGAGAGGATCTTCAATTCATAAAGGGAACATGGATTTTTTTTTTTTTTTAAGCTAATAAGAGAAATCTGAGACTTTCTGTTCCAGCTCTGTCACAGGCCCTTTTGTGACCCTGACCTGTGGTCTGAATGCATTTCTCTTGAAGTCAACACGAGTTTTATGACTGTCTTTACAAGAATCAGCATGATTTAAGAAATTTCAGCAACACTTGTTGACCTCATATCCATCATGGAACAGCACGAGGCAGACACCCATCAGTGAGGCTGTGCTCATGGCATTCAGCTGGTGCAGCCTGGCCCCTTCCCACGCAGAGATCCCAGCTGGGGATGAAAACAGCATTACCCAGTGCCATGCTGTGCCCCTGCTAGTAATCTCTCCCTCTCAGCCTATCTACACAAGAGACATCTTGACATCACGACAAAGAGACTAAATGAAAGACAGACACTTGACAACTGGACCTGGCAGCTGGCCATTCCACAGGAGTCACTGCAATAAAGACAGTGCAAACTCACGCATAATCTAAATCATCATTGCCAAAGTTTATCTCTTTTTTCTTTCCTTCTCTAGGAATTTCCCTTTGTTACTGCGAGTGTGGGAACACCAAAACCACCAATATTTTACCTAACCAACAGAATTTAGATTACTACACACTTGACCTGACTGATGTTAGAGCTGAACAGCTTTCCAACCTCAACGCTGTCTGATTTAGCTTTATTTTAGGAAGGATAGGTTTCAAATTTAAAAAAAAAAAAAAAAAAAAAAAAAAACACAAGTCGAAGGAAAAAAAATTAATTAAGGTCTAGTACAGCCTAGAACAAAGTTTTGAGCCTTGTCTCCATCGCTTTCACTGCTGTCCAAGCTGCTGTCCTGCAACATCCTCCTGCTAGCAGCCCAGTGGTGGACGCCATCTGTCTTCTCCTTCACCTCAGTCCTGCCGCACACTGGCTTCATCTGCCACAGCAACATCAGCCTTCTTTTCCATCAGAATTTGAGTTTAGGGGGAGTTTTTGGGTGGCCCTCAAGGTCAAAGAGGACAAAAATGGGATCTCAACCCCCAGACCCCACCAGGACCTCCAAATCCCACCCTGCAACTCCCTAATCCCCAGGGATTTCCTCCCAATATTACCTTCCCAAACTTTTTTATAAATATTGGAGTTTGTGGTTGAAGTGTCTTGGGTGAGTTTGGGAGGGATTGGGAGGGGGTCAGGCAGCTCTGGATGGATTTTGGATGGTCCTGGATAGATTTTGGGAGGTTCTGGATGGATTTTGTGGGGTCCTGAATAGATTTTTGGGAGTCCCGGGGGAAAAAAAGTAAAAATCAATTGGCATCAAAATGACCCTGGAATTTGCAGAAAATTAGTGCCAGAAGACATGCTATGCAGCATAAGGACCTCCAGCTTTGAGCAAGATGTCCAGCAAATGTGAAAAATATATTGCCCAATGCAATCAAATACAGCTGAATATTCATTAGACAATATCAGTGGGTATTTATCTGCCTAATTCATTCTCCTCAAATGACACTTCTGGCTTCAACAGCATTTACATGATTGTATGATAATAAAGACCTGGGTCATGAAAACTTTACTGGAAACTAAGACACTGAACAAAAATATATCATGTTTATGAATGTTTTCCAGGATTTCATATTTGCTCCTGCTCCAGCAATAACGATATTTTCTATTTTGCAGGCCAAATGCTAGGAAGCCTTTTTCCCCAGCTTGTTTTTAATAATACTTTTTGTACTAGAGTTGAGTTCATGACCCTCTTGGCTGGTAGGAAGGGATTGTCCTGTCAGCAGTCCTTCAGTTCCCACTCTGCCAGAGTGATGTGTGTGAGAACATGCTCTGCTCCCCTCCTGCCTGGGAACCAGAGCAGGGACAAAGAACTGGGACATCTCTCCATGTTCCTCCTGCCCTTTCCCTTCCCTCTCAAGAGGGCCTGAGACACTGTCTCCTGACACTGGGAAGGAAGAAAGGGTAGAGCTTCAGCAGCAAATAAAGGCACAGGGGACTTAAAACATTGCAAGCGCTGCTTCCAAGGTCTCTCTGACTAATGGGGCTGCCTGGCCCTTTTATGGGAAGGCAAAATGTGCCATTAGACCAAGGCTGTGACACTGAAGGCAGAAGGCAGGCCTTCTCCTAGCCTGCATCCTCATGGTAGAAACACTCCCCTTCATCCCCTCTGAAAACCTGCTCATGGAAACCACAGGCACAGCAGCGCTTGAATCCTGTGAGTTACTCCCTTGCTCTCCATGATAGACATGGCCCTGATGACTGACAGAAAATATGACAAGAAATGGTTTTTTGAGGTAGGAATTCTTTCCAACCTCCCCCATTCAGCAGCAAGTGCCACAGACCCGGAGCCATTTGTAGCTGTCACACTGTGTCCTGCCATTATTACAACATTAAACTTGAATTATGGAGCTGCAAAAAGGTGGTAGGTTTCTGAAAGCAGACGGATAATCTTACACTGCCATACATTTACACACTTCCCAAGACTCCAGGTAAACGCTGAAATGAAACTTGTTTGTTTGTTTCACAGCTACAGTCCTGAATTGTTTTGTGCCAAATAGCAAAGCTGCTAGGAAATCTTTTCTGAGAAATCTTCAAAAGCTTTCTAAAAAAACACAGCACTTCCCAATTGTAGAGGGTATATCTAAAAAACCAGCAAGAGCCTCTGCAAAATGAGGAGTTGAAATAAGTCTATAGTCCTTCAAGAAGCTTAATGGAAAAGAGAATTCTTCTTCTGTCCCAGAAAACAGCTTTTAAAGAGGGCTTTGTTGGTTTGGTTTGGTTTGAGTTTTTTCCCTACTTTTTGCATTATTTTGTTAAGGAATCTGGAAATAATCTTTTCGACAAAAAATAATTTTAATGTATGGATTTGAGACTGTGATTTGGGATATCTTGTATGTCATGAATACATTTTGCTTTCACCGGATACTGACACTTGTCATTATAGAACACTTACCATTTAATAAAAAAATAATTTCAAGGTAAAATTTGGTTCTGTTTCTAAACTTAAATTCTCCTCTGGAATTTTCACTGCCATTTGAAAAGTGTTACGCTATGTACAGCCACAAGAATTTGTAATAAGAAATACTTTCTAAGAATTCATTAAAAAGTCATTCTCCAGGTAGAAAACCTGTCACAACTTACATTAAAGTATTATTATTGTATAACTTTACAATTTATGTATCAGATTTTTCAGGAGAAACTCATAGATAAATAATCTATGCTTCAGAAAATGGAAGTCATCTGGCTAGGCAATGGATTAGTGATAGTAGATAATTGATCTAAGCAATGGATTATAGATAATCATATCCACAATATTCAAAAATAATCCACAACAAAATAAAACACTGATATTTTAATGATAGGTAGTTAACACCCAGATCAAAGCTAATCAAATTTATTTGTACAAATTAATTATCTAAAAACTTTAGCAGTGAATTATCTGTAGATATGCTGTGATATTTTTGTAGTGCTTAATGACTGCATTTTAGCCAGGGGTTTATTCACAAACTGGTGAACAAGAACTCATTATTTATGACTGCCCCTCTGAATCACACAGGACAATTTGTGTTCCAGAATTGAGCAACTTATCACTCTGTAAAAAAAAAGAAGAATCCCATTTTCCTACTGTGATATGATTTGCAAAATCTCAAACTAGGTTCAGTGAACATTACAGCACCAAAATAGAAAAGGCTTTTAAAAGGAAAAAAATAGAAAAGGCTTTTATCCTGAGAGGACAGCTTTGTACAAATATTTCTATAACAAGTTACTTAGTTTTCCTGATACTCCTGTTTTCATATATACTCATAAATAAAATGTCACACCCTAAAGTTGTGCAGGCACAGGAATAAGATGCTGGGGGGCAATAAGCTTTATTGACAAGAATATTTACAAACATTATTTGGCAACAGTTACCCCCAGCTGAGCCTTTACACACCTCCTGAACTACCACACACACACCAAGGAAGCTCATCAAAACCATTTTAGAGGCAGTTACAGCAGGAAGGAGGAGTGAGGAGAAAGGTGTGTATTATATACACACAGGAAAAAAAAAAAAAAAAAAAAAAAAAAAAAAAAAAAAAAAAAAAAAAAAAAACCACCACCACAGAAAATCCTATAAAACCACTTCAAGATGACTTTCATACTCTCTGGAAAGAAAATTATCTCTCCAGACTGCAAGTTCAACATTTTGAAGTTCCACGGTGGTGGAAACTTAGGTCTGCAGGGAAATTCCTGGCAGAATCTTCCCATGGCAGGGAATTGTTTTTCTGACAAGAAGCAAGAAGTGATGAAAGATGTTCTTAGGCCATGAATTAGTTTTGGTTTCCTCACTACTAGCAGATATTGAAATTAAAATAAAATGTTCCCAAGGTCTAAGAAAAAAGAAGAGGCAAAGATTTTCTGTAATAAAACTAGATATAGGAATTACATTTCTGTTTAACTCTTGTTTATCATATGCTTTCATATGCCTAAACTAACATTCACTTGTGCAAACCCATGGAATCATAGAATCATTAAGGCTAGAAAAGATGTTTAAAGTCATTGAGTCCACTACTGGCACTGTCAAGTCCACCTCTAAGCAATGTGTCTAAGCACCACTGTAGTACTAACACGTAAAAAATACACTCTCTAGACAGATGAAGAAAACCACTATTCTAAGTCTCAAGATCTTTGCAGAAGTTGCAGCTCCATTTCAAAAATCCTTGTCTCCAAACCTTCTTCTCCAAACTATTCAAACTTTATCTGAATCTATGGTGAAAAGACAGCAAGGCATTAATTAAGATTCCAACAATAAACAGATTACTTCAAGGAATACGTCCTTTAAATCAGTAACTAATATGATCTCCCAGCACTCATGACTACACAAAGCCAGCAGCTGCTTGGGGCATGGAGAAGAAAGGAGAGAATGGAAGCCCACAAGGAATTTCCTTCCTTTATGGCTCTAGGATCACTAGATCATCACTGGGTAATCGAGAAATTCAGGCTGGAAGGGACTGCAAGGGGTCTCTAATCCAGGTCAAAGCTGGATCGCTGATCTTGACAGACCATAAAACAGCTCAAGCTGGGACAGTTTTGACACCCTCATGTACTGCTGTCCCTAAGAAATTGCCTGGTAGATCATAACCCATCCTGTCAGACTCTGACCTATCAGTCTGACCATGATGACCCATGACTTTGTGGACAGCTGAATAGGTCAGACACATCTGTGGATTTCAGGGAGTGACAAAAGCAATAACACTACTTCTTTTAAAACTCTCCACAGGTCTATCACTCTGCATTCTCCTTGTTTAAGACAGAAGACAGACACTAGCTACCCCAGACCCACCCTTCTTCTCCATGCCTGGGGTTCTGTATAAAGGCAGTTTTGTACTGCAGTGCTGAGACTATTTATAAATTAAGGGATGTTGCACAGTTAGGTGCCAACTCTGCACCGAGATTAGAATTGTAGTCTTCTGAGACAAAACCAAGGCACTACCCCTCATGGAATTCTTTATGCAAGTAACCATATCCAACCATGTATACTCAAGCAATACATAGGACAAAGAAAGTGCAAGCAAAATGAATCCACAAAACTGTACACTGATCATCCTGTGTCACTTGCTGACAGAAGAATAGATAAGACACTGGAAAATGTCATTAATTCAGCTTGCAATATTGAAGAAGAATTCATATAATCAAAGAAGACTGGAACATGCATTAACACCACACCATCATTTTTATATTTTATTTGAAGAACAAAATCTTACCTGACAATTTACACTTGGCCTTTTGTCACTCTTTTTATGCATCCTCAATGTCTTCTGAATTACGAACTGTATTTCTCAACAGAAAATTGTATTTATCTTTCTCCCTTTGAAATGCTGTCACTGCTTTAAAACTGAGAACTACTGGAAAATATCAGCACACTCACTTAGAAAAGGCTGATGGTCTTCCAGGTGAGAGCATCAAATAAGGCATTCATGGATTTCAAACAACATAAGCAATTATGCTTTTGTTTTCTAGTTTAGTTTCTGCTGCTTTCTCTATTCCTTGTAAAAAATTGATATTTTTCTCTAGTGAACCAAATATTGTCTGGCTGTCTCTGACATTTTTATCCTTTTTGGAGAGACTTTCCCACCTGATAAAAACTTCACATAAAATTGAAGGGGGAGTTTATAGACAGCATCTGCAGTATGAAAGCCCCCAAAATACAGTGTGGAAATAGGGAGCAGGAAGACAAAAACACAAAGATAAAAGGGGTGAGGGTTTTTCTGTTTTCTGTAAATATATAACAACTCTTTCAGAGCACCCCAACAACTGACAGAGCTCACAGATCTCACCTACAAAGGACGTCTGTCTTATATTTCTTATGTAGGGGGCGAATGATCTGTCAGATTATGCATACTCTCAAATTTTGGGTAGAATTGGTCGGGGTCATATAAGAGAAGAATAACACTAACTTGCAGCGCTAGCTTATGATTTAGGACAAGGGGAATGATTTTTTTTTCTCCATTGCAAACTTGACTGTACGATCTTCAGTAAGTTGCCTCACCTTCCTGTGCTTCCATTTCTCATCTGTAAAGTCAGGACAATAGCATTTTCCAGGTATACTGTGAGGAAAAAAATACATTAAAGACTGGAAGATTGCCCCGGTAGTACAGTGGTTGGAGCATAAAGGAGCCAAAATAGAGTTTTGCTATTGAAGGTTGTCATTAAAATACTGAGTAGTGCTCCTTATTAGAGCTGGCTGGAACACTTCCCATCAAATACATACCGATTTCATCATTCAGCTTTCATCAGAGCCAAAAGCTTTTTTAAAAATCTCAGTTTTGACAATGTTTTTGAAGGAAAGCTTTCTTTGATGCGGGCTGGACACCTCAGTTATTTCCAGAGATAGGGGTCATGCTTTTCAAAGCATCTAAGAGGTTTATCTTTGACCCTATGAAGAAGAAAAGGTTGAAACCTAAAAGGCTACTATGCTACACAATCACCATTGTCCAGCCAGTCCTGCCACTCCTGACTCAGAACACACTGGGGAGAAGAACTCCTGTGCAAAGCAAAGAAAGTGCCTCTTCCAAAAAGGCCATGGAAATGAAACTGTTGGGCAGGGTTTTCAGCAACTGCCAGCTAATCCATTCAGAGTCAGCCAAAGTGCTTGGTCTGACCTACCAACTTTGGCATAAGTATGAGCTGCAGCCTGATTATTCAAACGATGATTATTTAAACCTGCATTTGCAGGCCCATGCAGTCGCCTTCCATCTACATTTTTTCCGTTTCTTTTTCACCCCAGTCCCACATCAAGGATATACAATTCCACTTACACAACACTGGGGCAGTTTGATCCAGGGGAAGTTCTGCAACTTTTTTTTGTTTCAGCTCTTGCCTGCACACTTTGAAGTGTCCTTCATGCCCAACAGCTCAACAGTTCAAGCAATGCCATTGCATTCAAGCAATGTCTCTGCAAATTTTTCCTTTTTTGTTGTTGTTTTGTTTTTGTTTTTGTTTTTGTTTTTAAGGAACTAGCACTAATTTAAGTGTAACCTGATTTAGAGTACATCTATACTGGCACCAGCTGCATCAGGGAGCATTATGGATGGATGCGATGGTTTCATTGTCTAACCTAATGTACAACAGGCATTACTGTAGAATTTAGAAAAAAGAAAAATAATTTAAAAGAAATTTTTAAAAATCCCCAGAAAAACATCTCATGACCTTCCTACTCCCTACAAATGCCTTCAGGTTTTCTATCTATCTGCCTCCTGCTTGGAGTGAGACAGGCGAAAACCCCTCAGTGCAGCAGCGGGGGAAGGAGCGCGAGTGCGGGACCGAAGGGTTCAGGCTCCACCTAGTGGGAACAGGCTCCCTTCCCCTGGAAAATCCGCTCCTGGGTGGGCAGACTGCGCTCCCACACGCGGCTGAGGGCTGACAATCACCCGCAGAAAGGACAGCTGGAAGGACAGATCCTGTATAGAAGCTGTGTTCCTCCCGAGCAGACCGGGTGACACAGCCCCTGCACTCAGCATCCCGGTGATGCTCAGCATTCCTGTGCTTTTCCTGCATCCGACTGATGAGCCGGTCCCTCACCATATTGGGCCAGTGCGCTTGAGGTAAAGGGCACAATTTGATCCAAACAGTTTATTGGGATCTGCACATCCACCAAAGGACCAAAAATGACTCTCTACTTCCGAAGCATTTCAGGGTAGAGTGATGCTTCATAAGCAAATGTGGACTTTCCCTCCAGTGTTTAATCTCTGTCTCCTTTCTCCCTGAGGCAGCAACTCAAAGAAAATGACCCTCAAAGGGTATGATTTTCTGCTTCACACAAAGCTTGTTATCCTGGGGCTGCTTTTTCTGTTTCCTCACTTCTATTCTCTTTCTCCCCTCCCCTCTCCAGAACAAAAAGGATCATACATCTCATCAGGATCTGTCTTCATGGGAGATTTTTTTTTCCTTCTTTTGACAACTTTCTTTTCATAAGGAGAAAAAGTGTATTTCTTTTTTTCAATATAATTGTATTCTGCTTTGAGTACTTTGATATAGTAACGACTGTCATGAAGTAGATACGCTGCTTGCTGTTTCATGAAAAAGACATTTTATCTGAAGTACTAATCATTTAGTCTCATGACATTTCCCATCTGTTACAAGCTTCTTATTTTTGGTGGGAGGGGGTTAATTCTGGACACTTATTTTGTGGGCAAAGTTTCAGATTAATTATCTCTAGTGGAAAAAAAAATCTGTGCCTAGCATGTTAAAAATAGCCCTTCCTGAATTCATTTTTCTTTTTAAGGAATTTTAAAGTCCTTCATTTTCGCCTCTGTAGAAAGTAATTTTTTGTAATTATGATCTAAGGATAGAAGAGAGTCAAAGATTCAGAGAGATCTAACATCTTTTATTGGACTGAAATAGATAGAAAGAAGAGCCAAGGCTTCACACACAGGCACCTAATACCTGAAGGATGCCCTGCAGACCCCAGAGCAAGCCTTATTGCAGTGAAAATAATATGGATGTTCTTTAACTCCCATTTTATCTCTCCAAACAACTGACAGCATTGCAAGGAGTGCCATCACAGATTTTGTGTCTTTCCAGCTAACAGTAAACAGGAATACAAAATCAAAATCTGAATGCTGCAGATCTGTTTTCCACAGACTGTTAAGTTAGACTCCATTTTTAAAATTTAAGTTATGCAGTTAATTTTTTTCAGAAATCAGGTTTCATATCCACATCCTGACAAAATTAATGTCTAATGTTGCAGAGGTCTAACAGTTCAGGTGAGTGTGTCGATACAGTCTGGGTCCCACTCTGGCTCTCTTGCAACCAGAAATAAACTCTCTCAGCTTTCAGCAGAATAAAGGATTTATGTACAAATCCAGTAGAAGGGATCTAAAAAGGCAGGCAGTTCTAGGAGATGTTTGAGCTTGGATACAAGGCTGTGCTGTAGATACTTGGACACAAACAGCTTTTTGTCTGTATGGACTCAGCATAGGAGAGATGCTCTGACCCTGCAGAAGAGGGACATAGGACCAGGCAACCCAAATTGCTGGCATTCATGAATCATCAGCAATGACAATGTATGCTGCTAAGAGTCTCACAAAGCACTCCAAGAGGTTTGCTATTTTCTCTCCTGGTCTTTGTAAGATTTGAGTTATGCTTTCTGTGTTGTTTTGTTGGTGACATTCAGTTATGTTCATGCTACTTGCTGTGTTTGCTGCTGCTTGACTACTTGCATGCTGTGCCTGTTTTTGCTAAGTAACGGGGAGCTGCTTGCTTCTATGAAACCTGCTGCCTTAAGTAGCCTGTCTTTCATCCCCTTCATGCTTAGACAAAAAAAGCTTGAGCTGCTAGTCTAAGAATTTTGAGACCTTATTTTCTCTCTACTCTGCTATTGTATCCCATCATATTTGTTTCCTGCCAAAGAGGAGCAGGATCAGGGCCCATTGCAAGCTAGGAGAAAACAAAATTTCCAATATAAGTTGCACCTCTGTAGGGTAAAGAGGACTAGAAACACGAATTTTTCATGGGAGAGAAAGCAAGCAGTATAAGATAGAATTGTATCCATCAAATGAAAGTTTTGCTCAGAGAGGTGGTAGGTCTTGTGAGGGACAGCTTGCCCAAGAATCAGAAAACCAGTCTTTCCTTCTATGCTAGCTCACAGAATCTGAAGACAGCAGTAAGAAAGAGAAGGCACCCACAAGAGATTGCATTTCTCTATCCTGAGGGCAGATAATGAGTTTATTTCATTGGTTCCTCACAAGCTGTCTCTCTCACTCCTTCCTCCTCAGAGCAAGGACTCCTCTCATTCTTCCCCTTCTCCAATGTGGATACCCTCCCACAGGAGACAGTCCTCCATAAAGTTGACCAACTTGAGTCTTTCCCAGGGGCTGCAGTTCTCCATTAATTGTTCCAGTGTGGATCCCTCCCATGGGGTGCAGTCCTTCAGGAACAGGGTGCTCCAATGTGGGTCCACTGTGAGGTCACAAGTCCTAGAAGCAAACCTGCTCCAGTGCTAGCTTCTCTTTCCAGTGGGTTGTAGATTCTGCCAGAATCCAGGACAGGCTTCCCACAGGGTTACAATATCCTTTTGCCATCCACCTACTTCAGTATGGAAGTGTCAGTCTGGTTGATATCTACCCCACTGTGGATCTCCATGGTCTTCATCAGGGGCTGCAGTGGAACCCCAGCTCTGGCACCTGGAGCTCCTCCTCCTCCTCCTCCTTCCTCACTGACTTTGGTGTCTGCAGAGCTGTTTCTCACACTGTTCTCACACCTCTCTCTTGTTACAGGTTGTTGTGCAGATTTTCTGCCCTCTCCCTTTATAGCTCTGTTATTCCAGAGACACCACTACCACCACTGATCAGCTTGGCCCTGGCCACCAGCAGGTTCATCTTGGAGCCAGCTGGCATTGGCTCTGCTGGACAGAGAGGGAGCTTCTGGCAGTTTCTCACAGAAGCTATCCCTATAGCCCCCCCCACTACCAAAGCCTTGCCAAGTGAACACAAGACAAGTAAATATAGTAATATTATCTTTCAGGTATTGTATTTATTTATGTTTTGAAAATATTGCAGACTTTCTGTGCTAATTTTATTTTTTTAAAAGGCCATTTCTCATTAAAAGAATAGGTGGAAAAAATGTCATCAGCTATTTCAAATACATAAAGTTCCACACCTGCATAAATGTCTGGAAGACTTAAGGAACAGCTTGTGGGTGGTTTTGTTCTGTGTGTTGGTTTGAATCTCCTAATAAAATAAATTTTCAACAAATATAATGGTAGATGAAGAACATTATTACTGAACCAGTGAATACAGATGTTACAGCTGAGGTATATTAAATAGGCTACACCACCTGATGAATGGCTTGTGCATGTACAGGCAGGAACCAGGTGAGTTAATGAAAAACTGCTATGATTAGGTAACCTTTTTCATGGTGTATGAAATATTGAAGTTTTGTTTGAATAGGTGAAGTTTAAAAAAGGTATTTCTGTCAGTTCCTAAAATAGACATTCTCTTAATATATGGCACTCCATATTGAAAGAAGGAAAGCTATTTCACAAAGACATAGTTCATCAAATGTTGTCAGTGAATACTTCTGATTTTTAAGGCCATTGACACTTACATAAACAATTCTGAAATTTTAAACTATTTCTTTGTGTATCAGTGAGAACCTTAAAATGTTTTGTGGGTTTTTTGCTTATTTTTATCCAATTACCAGTGGTCTTCATATGGATAAAAACCAAGTCAGTAGCATGTGGAAAGTGCAAGAGAACTGAGCTCACCCAGGCTCCCTGCCTCCAGTCCCCCAAGCCTTTTTCCCTCCATCTCCTCACACTGACCCTGCTTCTGGATTTCTGGTGGCCCACACAAATTACTTGAAGACCTATTCCCAAGGCATCAGTCTTTTAAATGGCATGGGCTCATGAACTGTCCGTGTGAAAATATAGGTGGTTCCCCCTGGGTTTCCAGCATCTCAGGCTGCAGGCTCTTCTATGAAACATTCTGCAGCAGAATACAAGTTTCCATTACATCATGCATGGAACGACTTTAATATTGATCTAACGTTTTATACAAGGAAATAGTGTAATGCTGCCTTATAAAAATGACTTTCAAATCCTAAATGTCAGCATTTTTAAGAAACGTGAGAACAGCTGTACCTGGCTGGAGACAAGGTCAGTCTAATTTAGCATTCTGTCTCCAAGAGTACCCAATTCCCTAAGTGCTTTGTAAAAAGCATCAGAGGAGGGCAAGCATAGAGAGATGCTCACCTAGGTTACTCTCCCAGCCTCCAGTAATCTGCAACTCAGGAGCTTTTGGCATCAGGCTTAATGAAAAATACCAAGAAAGCAATAACATGTCAAAGTAAAGCATGCACAAGCCTATTGCTTTATATATTCACACATATAAATTGAAAACGCATATAAGTCTCTCAATCTGATCTTAAGACCCTTCAAGCAGAAATTTCTTTCAAACTTTTTTGTTAGTCTTACTAACAGATAAACCTCTTACTAGCCAGCCCAAAGAAGATACCCCTCTTCATCTTCCCTATCAGGCCTCAACACCAATAAAATTAAACATTGAGTGGCCCAGGATAAGTAGTTAAACAGCAAGGAGAAACAACATAAAATAAAGCTTTGCTGGTAATATTCTGGGAATTTAGACCCAAAGCACTTGTGTGTCAGAAGGGGCCAGTGTATCCATCAGATCTTGTGCCAAAATTGTTAAAAATTACTGCTCAAGGTTAGGCAATCTAAAGCTAGGTGCATAAAATAATTGGTGCACTATAACAGCCATTGGTACTTTGCCATCAGAAGTCTTAGTCATAAGGCTTGGCAATTCCATAGAGTTCATGGCAGGGGAGACAACCATTCAGGAATCAGATTTAGAGGAAAAAGAAGAAATTTAAACCTTTATGCTTCAAATTGTCATCCTTAAAAACTGTTACTCAGCCGCAAACTACATCTGGATATACCTAGAATCTATTCCTAACTTCATTTTTTACCTTAATGTACTTTAGGTCCCTGGAGTGGTTCTGGATTTGTGTGTTGTGCATTGCCAAGTGTGCCTGCTTTTGACACTCCTGGTTGTTTGGAGACTTCTGACTAAACACCTATAAAATGAAGAAAAAAGGCACTTTCATGTGGAATCCCTTATAAACAGTGAGTTTTTGAGATGGTGACACAGCACCTGTGGAAATTGTAGCTTCTTATAGATCAGGCTCCAAAAGGAAAATACTCCTCTGGACAGAACCTCTGATCCAGCCACTGTCCTGAACTTGTTTCTCAGGTGGCTGTATCTGCAGTCAAAAGCCTTTTTGTAAAAATATTGGAAATGCTTCTGTCAGAATGCAGCTGTGCCTCTTTCCTTGGGCCTGTACCTCATGAACCCTCTCTCAGAAACAATCATGAAAGTATTTCATTCAAACTAAATTAATTTAGCAGTCGATCAGAGACAGTAATTTCACCCAAAAGCCTGGCAGGATGCTCTTGAGGACAGGTGGCAGATTGCAGTTTTTTGTCCCTTCTTACACTGAATGGATTTGAATTTATACATAACGTTCCCATTGCAGTGACCCAGGTAGCAGGCAAAAAGATATTTTGGAAAGAATTCCCCTCCTTTGAAGTGATCAGCTTTGTATGAAGCACTTCAATGGCTGTTGAAGTCCAGTTTGCTACCACTAAAGCACTAATGAAATTAGTTATTTCATGATTTCAAGGATGTCATTTGGTAGCAGTGGTAGTCTGTGTAAGCTAAGTCTGTTTACAAGCATTTACAGGTAAAGAAGTCAGTCCTCCCTTTGTGAGTCTTTTACATTTGTTTCATATACTTTTGCTCCTTGCCTAGCTCTGAAACAGAAGCAGCACGCTGGGAAAAGTGTGATTGAGGTTTGCCTAAGTGTTTGGATTGTTTCTTCCATTCTGTAAGCATGGCTTCAAAACAGAACATATTTCCACTACAAGATTTGCACTAAACAATATCAACAGCAGCAAGAAAAGATAATGCTTGAGTTCAAGCCTAGCTCATTCTTTTACTAATCTGTTTCTTGATACAAGTAAATCCCTGAAAGGGATCTTCTTTCTTCTGTTCCATGGCTTATGATTTATAAGAGATTGAGAAATGCATCTTCTTTTAGTGTTCCAAGATCTTTTGAAATCCATAGATAGGTATTGCTATGGTAGCATGATGTATTATTAATATGCCACAGACCAGGGTGAAATGTATAAACATATTTTTAATGTAATAGGTGTAACTGGAGGAAATTAAGACAATAAGCTTGAACTGAGGTGGCAATCTTAGTATTAAGTACTATTATAAAATAAACACTATTTGCACATAAATATAAACAAAAGTATTGTATTGTCATGAAGCAAAAGTATTTATTGCTAGCAGCAAAAATATAAATAGTTTTTGAGGATGCAAAATAATTACATTTGAAAACACGCTTTCCCCAAAGAGGGAATTTTACAAATGTCAACCCCAAAGCCAAACTATGTTTGCATTATTATTCTAATATGCCTTTCTGTTCTGTTCTGTTTTGTTTTGTCTTTTTCTTTTACTTTTCTTTTTTTAAATAATTCCTTACTTGATCAGTCATCTTCCCATTTGTGCTTTGTCATCACAGCCTTTTGTTATCCCTCCATTATTCCTTGTAATAATGCCTTGTCTCCTTGCATTTTCTTTGGTTCTGCCTTTTTGTTCTTCCATGATGTCCCTTTCAGACATGGAAGATTTGGCTCTTCAATTTCTCCTCAAACACTGAAGGAAACTTAAAATCACTGTCTCTAAACTACCGCCAATATCCCACTTCCACATCATAGAAAGCTGGGATGATTCAGAGGTGAAGATGCTTAAAGATATCCTTTCGATCTACTTTTGATCAGGCATGATCCAAGGAGTGGGAAAGCTTCTGTCCTCCTGCCTCCCACCAACCCCACTTCCCACTGGGGATGATTTCTCTCTCGTTCCTTTTATGGATTGTTCATACTATCCAGAACAGATTTTTAGTGCCTGATTTCCAAGTTCCTGCTTCCTTGAATAGCAGGTAGGCTGCTGCTTAGGGAGTTCATTGGGAAAGTTGAAAGGTTGGACGGGATGACCTTTAAAGGCCTCCTCCAAGCCAAAATATTTTATGGTTCTGTGATTCTAAATGAGGCACTCTAAGCAAGAGTCAAGTAGTCTATGTACTGGTTGAGCTCCATGGGCCATAGTGTTCATGGCCAGCAGAATGCCAAGATTTTAAATTAACACTTAATATTTGCCACCTTTAGACATTTAGATCCGGATTGCAGCAAGGAACCTTTTGCCCATCTAGAATTTAGCACTTAGTTAACAGTGTACTTGATGTATATTTTATCAGACTATTAGGTAACACATGCCTAAGAGTATACCTATATATTCTTATTATATTTCTTTCAAGACAGTAGTTTTTAAATACGGCTTGAAGTTGTGATACCAGTATTGGCACTGACTTTCCTAAAAGGTATCACAGAGAGTCTGGCAATTTTCTGGTCAACCATAGAGGCAGCGCATGCCGTTCAGCATCCTAGGTTTCCATGAGAGGATGCAGCAAAAAGCCTCCTCTGACTTCCATGTGCACATAAATGCACAGAGATGCTCAAACTCACAATTTTTATCAGTGTTTTCTAGATTCATTCCCTTAAGAGGCCTCATAACTTACACATATTGCAGTGCCACACACCACAATACATCATAAGGCTGTTTATGGATCTGCTCTTTTTGTTTAGAGCACTTACACGGGAGACACAGGCTCTAGATCAATTGTTTCTTTCACTTAAATTAATCTCTTCCTAATTTAAGAATCCTTAAATTGATGTTGTTATTCTCTGGTTAATAATTAAGGGAAAAATAGTGTAATTACTTGGTCATGAGTATTGGTATTAACTAGTCACATTTGTTATGAAAATACAGGGAACAGGTTTACCACATTAGACAAGAAACTCACACAAAGGTGGAGTTGATATTCATGTAGTAAATTGCAGATCCATGTGATAAATTACATTTATCATGCACCTTTGACTGACTCACCTGTGTTCTGCCTACTAATCTATCTCTGTCAAGATTCATTCCAGCACTCTTAACCTCTGAGCAGTTCTCAAGTGTCTGCTATTTTTTAACCTTCTGTCACAAAAAAAAAAAAAAAAAAAAAAAAGGTTTTTTGTTCACCAAAAAATTCCTCTCAAATTACATTGTGTTAAGGAGGAAGATGGGCAATACTTAGTTCTGAAGCAGAGAGATGTTCAAGGTTCTCCTTGTTCTCGAGAATGCAGAAGAAGCATGTTCCTTTCAAGGGAAAATAACTGGTAAAAAGCTTTTTCCATCTGAACTGGCAAAGGTTTCCAGCTCAGATATGCTGCCACATCCTAGACCTCAAGAGTGGAACACAGTGATTTATAGACAAGTTGCTGAAGATCATTTAGAGGTTCAGAACTGTATCAGTAATCGTTCTGAGGCCTGTAGAGTTGCCTCGTAATAGCAAGTTAATTTAGCTTTAATATAGAAGGAAGCGCAATAACAGTATCAATTAAAAAAATCATAAAACCTCCTGAACCATTTCTGAAATAGTTCTTGTGTTAAATTTGTAACATAGCTTAACTGCATATGTGTTATAAAGTTTTTATTGGTGCTTATTTGGGATGATCTCTGTGATAAACTCTGGGATACACCACAACTCATACATACTGTACCCAAGTCCAGTCTCACACCACTTGGCTAAAAATAACTTGATTTTATTTAGAGAATGGGGATCTACAAATAGTTTCATCTGCTAAGAATCTACCTCCAAAATATTTAAACATCTTCTCTTTTTTTTACTCTGCTTTTCTTTCCTTTATTTTCTAAAAAAATTTAATGTGTATATGATTGAGAAAGAGATAAAAGGGACACATATTAATGAAAGTATTCAGGCTTTGTACTATCTATCTAAGTGCACACTTCCAAAAGGGACTTTGATGAATGGTCTGCCAACTGGTTTTATTCTTATATGTTTGAAAAAAATCGCAGTCTAGCAGAGTTTGCATTATTTATTAAATTAATTTGATGATGAATTTCTAATTGCACAGTCATTTACAATTGTGCACATATTTGCTGATTTGATCACACACATAGAGCGACACACAGACTTCTTTACAGCACCCAAACACAAGCATCCAGTGTAGAAAATTTTAAACTTAATGACTTAATTTTGGCACTGTTACAACCAGCCGTACACAGAGTTTTCCAATTGGGAAAATTTCAATTATAAGTCACTGACACTTGAGCTGCCTGCGTTATAGCACACATTTTTTTGAGAGCAAAATTACCTAGTACTGTAGATTAGGGTTCAAATTGCAATAAAAAATAATTAGTCTTAAATTAATCAAAAATCAAATTAAAATTATCCAACAGGCAATTTTTGCAAGAATAATCATGTGAAAAACCTATTCCCGGGAAATATTTTACTTCACAGAATGCTCAGTTCACTAAGAGTGTTCAGATATTTGTGTTGGCTGGTTAAACATATCAAGTAATATTATGTTGCTTTTGGACTGCATGATTTTTTTTTACTTTATCATAAGACTACATAAAGCAACTCAAAAATGCAGGATCCAGAACGAAATCCAACACCAGCTTCAAAAAGATATTTGATTATTAGACAGTAAATTTGCTTATCTGGAGTTTTTCACTCTGGTCCTTCTCATTTGATGAATATTTGCAGAAAGCAAACTCAGCCATTATATCAACATGCTTGAAGTAAATCTATTTTAAAATCTGAATGAAGATATGTAATGTTTGCCTAGAGCTAAAAGAAATAGGGTTATGAACACATCATAAACACTATGCAAAGCTTAGAGTTCTGTTGCTGAGACACATTATCAAAGGTCGTGCTATAAAGCCAGGCATAAAAAAATTCGTAGGATCATCTCTTATCTAAAAGTTCAGAACAGAGCTAGAAATTATAAATTTTGAAGTGATTCCCACACAAGCACAAACATCTTTTGGGGGTTATTTGAGTGTCATCAAATACAACGCTGAAGCAAAATTATTCTTCTGCATTTTTTTCTACACTTATAAAGTTTTGATTCTTCTAATGAAATTCCTGTTGCAAAACATGTAATACGATTATCTGTGTATACATCTAAAGATGGATATGCTATGTAGTTACACACATGCACAGGATGTTTTCCTTCAAAATTTCTCAGTTAACAGGGATTCTGTCCCATATGCATACTGCACACATACAAATCAATACACTTGTGCCCTAAACAAACAGCAAAATATTTCTTTATTTTCTTTTTAAGGAGCTTCCAACTTTGGATTCTTTTTTCTATGGGCTATTCCAGTATTTTCTTTTGAAGTAAATAAAACAGGAAGATATTTCGGGAAACAATAATAATTATGTTAAGATTTTTTAAGGCTCAAGCAGTGCATAACAATTGAGAGAAAATAGTGTCTCTCAAATATTATCTGAATACATGGTTATCATTCTGTTTAACTGCAGAACATCAGATTCTCCCATCTATGTTGGAGGCACCATCAAAATGTATCTTGGTTAAAATTCTCAGGATCAGAGTGGACAGAATCACATCCTTCAAGGTTTTTTTTTTTTTTTTTTGTCAGGAAAGACATAAAAAATGTTGGGATCCTTTTCTAAGCAAGGTACTTTTGCCCTTTGTGAGTGCCAGACCTTCGAGAAGGGAAACTGCTAGATTGTTCTTTAACTGAAGCAAAGGTTCAATTTATCTGCTTTCTTATTGCCAAGAGAGAAACTTAAGTATACCAGCTTTCATGTTTTGTAGGAAATGAAAAAAGTATAGAACTGGATTACTTTCTTTTTTTTTTTTTTTTTCAGGACTAGGGTCAACCACGAACAGCTTTTGGGTCAATCTCCCTGCATTACAGCACCCAGAGTTTTCCCTCCATCTGTGTAAGGCAGGCTGCTGGTGGTGGTACTTTGCACTGCTTTCTTTAAGGTTTACAAGGTGATGTATCTAATTGGAAGGCTTTTGTAGTGCTGGCAAACCAAAGCCATAAGATAGGCAAAAAATCTCAGTCCCAACTGGCATGTGCAGTGTTAACACCAGGAGTAATTTGTTTTCAGCATTTTTTGCATTGATAAGAGTCAAGAGAGAAAAAGAGGTATGTTTAGTTGAGTGGAAGATAACAAACATGCAGTGCCACATTCCCTCTGTGTGCTCTTTGTTATCAGCAGGACTAGAGGCATTATGTACTGTACAATGAAAGATAACCATAGAGTGAGAGATAGCTGGCTTTGTAGCTCTATTGATTAAACAGGACAGCAGGCTAATCAGAAAAAATGTTACACGGATGGGAGTTGAGCCACTTGGAAAGTGTGAAAGATGATGGCTACACTTGAAATGCTAATTTTTAATAAGATTGTGTGGCAGAAAACTGTTTCCTGCATTATTTGTTTTTATTTTTAAAAAACCCAAACCTATGCACATAGAGGTATCACTCCATTGCCAATTTGCAGAGATAATAACAGTACATGTATCTGAGACAGCCACAAGACAATCTGCAATAGAGGTTTGAAACCTTCATAAATAAAATTTGCTGGTCTGGAGTTTTGCTACATACCAGTATTTACATGGGGGTAACCTGTCAAACAAATGAGTATACCAACTACCTAAAGATTTTAGGAAAGGTTTTTGCATATAGAAATACAATAGATATCGTATAGAAAGACTTCAGACACCAGTCATATAAAAAAACCAACAACAACAAAGAAAAACTCATTAAGGCTTTTGTAACTCTTTTGTGATTTTTTATTTGTTTATAGCTTCGCTCAGCTCTAAGCATTTAGACTAATATTTTTCACAGCACATATCTGTGTCAAGATGAATTTGCTTGTAGATAACACATTTGTATAATTTGTCTTCCGAGCTCTTGTTCAGTCTGGGGCTAGGAAGGGACAGATCCAGACTGGGATACAATGGATCTTCCAGGTGTATGGCCACAGCAATTCAGTCCAGCTCTTCAGGAGCAGCCTAGAATTATGAGGATTCAGAGGTAACGTAAAGCCATTATTTCTGCTTTTGGCTTTGAGGTCTGTGCTGCATCTCCTAGAGGCACAATATAAAGTCTCACCTGACGTGCTCTGCATTAGAGCGCAGAATTTCACTGGAAAAGCCTCTTTCCATGATACTAATATCTCTGTTCTAATTTTATCAGATTGCTCATGTTCCTTTGGGGCTTCATTCATGATCTCCTCTGGCGGGGTGTAATCTACTGCACCTCTGATCCATCTCTCCCTGCTAGGAGCTTCCTCTGCCACCTGCTGTCTTGCAACATAGCAATTTACTATCGACAATGTTACTCCCAGTAGTTGGATATGATGACTCCGTATAGCAATTTTGGCTCTTTCTTGCCGATATGTGTTGCCAAGGATTCACAGGCACTTCTTCCAGAGTTCATATTTGCCCCAGAAAGATGGGGAGGGGGAAAGTCCCAGGAGGTACAGCACATGCATTTCTGTGTTGGTGAATGTGCCAGTCCCAGCTCTCTCGGATGCATATTTCAGATGCATATTGGAAGTTAAATGCATTGCTTTAACCTTTCTGTATCCTTTCCCATACAGAATGATGCCATTTAGAAGTAACTGATAGAGCAATTTATACTACACCTTTGACAAATTGAATTTAATAAACAGTAACAGCTTAGTACAGTTTTAACAAATCTGCTCATTCCTCCATGAGTTGACTCCTCCACTCCTGCCTCTGCCAGGTTCCTGGAGCCTACAGCAGCCCCTTGGCAATATTCAGCATTTAGACTGAGACTTGTCCTTTGTCTTTGAGGAAAAAAAAATACTCCCAAGCAGATTCTGGGTTTACCCTGAACTGGGAGGTGAGTCATGATAAAGTAAAGGTCACATAGAAGATTTGCAGCTTGATCCTGCAGCCACTTAAGTCAGTGCCTGACCCTTGTTCCTTTAAGGGGAGGAAGAATCGAGCCCAAAGCTTTGTTATGCAGTTGAAGGTATAGTGCTGTGTGCCTTTTCTGTTTCTTTACACAGAAGCAACCTCAAGACCTTTGTCCAAAATTCTCCTAATTTGGTAGAGGAAGTAATATGAAGACATTTTTAGCTGAGGCTTGGATCTTTCAGTAAATTGTTTTATTAGAGATCAGTTTGATTTTAGAGATCAGTGTCATTGTCATGCATTTTAAATTGAAAGTATCAGAACCTGAATTTTTCTCCAATTATCCCTCCTGTCAATTCAATATTTAATTAATATATTAGCCGCTTCATCTGCTTTTTCAGAACTCACTGATTCAAAAATATTTTTTAAGTTATCTATCAAAGAAGCCAATTACACAGGTTGATTCATCAAGATACTGGCAACACCTATGTTTAAATTATTTGGTGTTCAAATCGACTTTGTTCCATGTGGGTCAACCAAGGATCACAGGATGCCCTAGTCCCACTAACCAGTCAGTGCCCACTGAACCTGCTCTCCATGAACACAGAGGGTGTGGTTAAAAAGTCTGAGTACACACAACAGGAAACATCTTTACTCAAGAGTCAGAGGTTTACTTTATCACATGCCTGCCTATGCATTGCTTCTCTCATTTATATATAACACCAGAGCATCCCAGAGATTTTTACAGACCACATTATGCAGTTTTTACCAGTAGACTGATAATACTAACCCATGTTTTGCTAGGTACATGTGTGTTCATGGCTACTCAAATCCCTTCCAGAGCATAAGATTAATAAAAATAACCTTACAAAAAAAAAAAACTTCTGTGCAGTTAATTTCAAATTGCTCCCTTTTCACCCCTATTATAATTTCCTGAAGGCTTTGCTTCAGGCATGGGTATTTTTACTCATGGACTTACATGATTTTGCACCTATCGTTGAGCCCCAAGGTCCCACTGTCAGACAGAAAGCAGGTGACCAACCTGAAATCAATTGGCCCATACCCAAATTTAATTAAACTTCTCAACTCCAGAGGAAACTGATTTCCCTCATTATGGCTTATGTGGATAATATGTGAAATTAATTCTCCTTCACTAAGTTATCACTGCATTGAGCAGACAACACAGATATGATGTTATTAAAAGTAATGAAATAGGTTCATCGGCAGTTAACGTTAATGTTTTGTGTCATTGCAATCTCGTGCAGTTTAGGACAGAATTATCCAGCTTTTCAGCTGCAAGATGCAGAAGGTCTTCTTCTCAGGGGTTTGCAAAGGTTTTGTCATAAGGCACTATTTACACAGAGTTTTCTGTAAATAGAAAAGAGAGGCAAAAAATGGATTCCTCTTCCTCTCTGTGTGAGGTGAGAGGAATACTCCTGCAGTAGCCCTGTATTTCAGGAACACTGTCCTCGTTTTGCCTTAGCTAGTAACGAGCCAGAGGTTTCCAGAGTTTTCAAGGTCCCAAGGTTTGTCAGGATTGTAAGCTGTTTATGGAGGCACTCCTATCATTTCTGCTTTAGATGCCTAACTCAGGTAAACAGAAAAGTGTAAATGCTTCTCGAGTATAATCCGTAGCATGAATCATAGCATTTAAAATATCATGGTGTTTCCTGGTGATTTGCAAAGCTATATCCCAGTCCTGAGATGTCAATTTCTTCTCTGTATTTCAGAAGCAGGCTGTAAGTATGATTTTTAGCTCTGGAATGTGAAGCATGGCTGTTACCTACTACTTCTTAAATTACTGAATTGAGAAAATTAAGGTGAATGCTAAATTCATGTCAAGGTAGATATCTTCATAACTGGACAGACAGAGTGAGTCGAACAATTACTTCTGGAAATTAATTGTTGCCAAACTCCATCAGGTATTTATGTATCACCTACCCGAATTTCCCCTGTACTTTCAATTAAATTTTATCTTCACTTCCTCCTGTTAAAACACCACTATGTAGTATTGCTCTCCCAGAAGCAGTTACTATTCTTTCAAGGGAAAACTGTCAGCAGCAAGCCCAGAAATCTTTGTAGGGTCTCTGAGAAGTTCTTATTATCCTTCTGGGTACATGCCTCTATAAAAATGCAAAGTATAACAGTATGCAATGCTATCAGTCTGCTGTTCATAAAAAGGAAAAAGAAAGTAGGGCAGTATGCAAAGAACACAGGACATTGGGAATGTTCCCAAATGCAGCTTCTGCTTCATCCAAATGAGGCCACACTAAGTATCCCAAAAGGCTCCTTTTTGCCTCTAAGGATGCCAGACAGCATCAACTAAGACGTGCAGGGCACCACAACTTTGATTTCGATCCATGTACCAAGTGGAAATGTAAATGGATTTCCCAATAATCTTACTGACTCCAAGGTGTTAGAACTGTTCTAGAGAAAATCTTTGTTAATATGAGTATGGACGTCTGTCTCTTCTTAAGATATCTTAAGATAGGCACTACATCCATTCATACATATATATATGTATATTTTTTTTAAGCTGGCTATAATAGTAATAATGATCTCAGTGCTCGGCATTTCCTGGGGACTAATGACCAGCTGGGATTAATGACCTGAAATGTAGCTGTAGGCCATCAACTCATCCCAGACAGCCATTAATCCTATGGAACTACCACTGCCTCTACTGTTATTGCTTAATTTAGTCTCCCTAATTTCAGCATAGCTTTAAAAACCTCACTGCAGCCACTGAGCAGCTCCATATTTTATTATCCCTGCATTTCTACTGCTGAGCACAGGTTGTTTTCCTAGCTGCTGATCAACTCTAAACACTGAATAGACTTTATTAAAACTTGGTTATCAAGCTGCTGAGCATCTCCAGACATCTAAATATTTTATGTGTGTTTGCTTTGAGTGGCCCTCAGCAATTAATACATTGTTTCATTAGGAGGGTTTTTTACTAACCACTAAGTGACTCTAAACACCTAATATATTTCACAAGGAGTTTGTATTCCAGCCATTGAGCAGCTTTAAACACTAAATTGGCGTCATACATTTAAGAAAGAAATCACTCAGTGTTATACATTTCTCACAAGTAATTTCCTGTCTCTAGCCTTCTAAACATTATTCTTTTATTTTAAGGGGTTTTTTTCAGCTGTTACATTCCCATTTAGCTTGTTGGACCTCCAGTACTGTTCATTGAAAAGCTTGGAGCGTCACTGGAATTGGCTTTGCTTCATTTCCATCATCTAATACAAAGAAAAGATGACCCACAGGAGGCAACACAGTTTCCTTTCAGCAACAAATTAAGGGATTAGAAAATATTTGTGTTGTTCTAACCAAGGCAATAATTCAGACTTTAGACTTCAAAACAACCTGTAGTGTATCCCTGCATATACAAGCGCCAGCAGCATGACAATCAAAATGACTTTGATTCAGCAGGTCCTTTAATCATCGTTATAGGTCTGCAGCCCAGTGCTGTCAACGCTGAGATTGGCCAACATCTGCTCTCAGGCATTTCAGCACGCAGACCTCCGCACCGCTGCACTGAGCCTGTGTGCCAAGGCTCTGCAGCAGGGGGGCTGCAGGGGGCTTCTGTGAGAAGCTGCCAGAAGAGCAGTCTCCGTGTCCAACAGAGCCAGAGCCAGGCGGCTCCAGGTCGGACACGCCGCTGGTCAAGGCTGGGCCACCAACTGCTGGTGGCAGGGCCTCTGGATAATAGATTTAAGAAGTGGGGAAAGTTATTGAACAGGAGCAAGTCGCAGCCAGAGAAGAGAGTTATAATATGTGAGAGGAACAACTCTGCATATACCGAGAGTAGTGCAGTGCAGAAGGAGTGGGAGGAGGTGTTCCAGGTACTGGAGCTGAGATTCGCCTGCAGCCCTTGGTGCAGAGCACAGTGAGGCAGCTGTGTCCCTGCAGCCCATGCAGATCCACAGCGAAGCAGATTTCCACCTGCAGCCCACAGAGGACCCCACGCCAGAGCAGGTGGATGGTCAAAGGAGGCCGTGACCACATGGGAAGGCTGTGCTGGATCAGGCTCCTGCCAGGACAGTGCAGATGCTTGGGAAGAGGAGCCCACCCTGGAACAGGTTTGATGGCAGAACTTGTGACCCTCCAGGGGTCCCACCTGGAGCAGCTTGTTCCTGCAGGACTGCATCCTGTGGAAAAGACTTACACTGGAGAAGTTGGTGAAGAACTGTCTCCTGTGGGAGGAACCCCACACTGGGGCAGGGTAAGAGGCTGAGCAGACCTCCCCCCGAGGCAGAGGGAGTGGCAGAGACAAGGTGTGGTGAACTGACTGTAGACATGTACACATGTAGATGTAGTCATATGAACATTCCTCATCTCCCCATTCTGCTGGCAGGGAAGAGGCAGAGCAATCAGGAGCAAAGCTGAGCCTGGGAAAAGGGAGGTGTAGAGGAAAATGCTTCTGAGATTTGGTTTTATTTCTCAGTGCCCTGCTTTGATTTGATTGGTGATAAATTAAATTCATTTTCCCCAAGTCACATCTGTTTTACCCATGACAGTAAATGCTGAGTGATGTCTCCATGTCCTTATCTTGACCCATGGGCCTTTTATTGAATTTTCTCTCCCATGCCCAGCTGGGGAGGAGAGTGATAGAGCAGCATTTGTGGGCATGTTTTCAGGAAAAATTACTATATAAAAATTTAAAATATTGTTAAGGGGCAGATAAAAAAAAAAAATAAAAGAAAAAATAAAAATATGAAAAGCAGATTTCCATCTTTCTAAAATAATTTTAAAATTTGTCGTAAGTCAATATAGGCATGGATTCAGAAGACTGGAACACTGATGTAACCAAATAAGCACCTCTTTTGCAATTATTATCTCATAGGTAATGTTTTTAGAGCTCGGCCTGATGGCACACACCATCTGTCTTCTAACATAATATGGAAATATTCTCTCTAATCATGTCAGTTGGGTTAACTGAATTCAAAATATAGGTTATAGCATTACCTTAGAAGTGATCCAGTTTGATGGTCATGGTGTACAACTGTATCCAATACAAATTTAGACATATCTTACCAGGAGGCACCAGGAGAGTTTTGATTTGTCTAAGTCTCCTCAGGCACTCCTGGTGTTCAGCAGCTCCATGTTGGTTCTGCAGCAGGAATGGCAAGGCAATTCTTACATTCAAATGTTATCCAGTGCAATATACTTCAAAACTTTGCAATAAGATCTTGCCTTATAAAATTTGGATTGCTAGTTATGCACCAACTTCAGCTGCAATATCTGTCTTTGTGCTGATACACCAGGGCATGAATTAAGGAATGAGCTAGAATGGGAGAAATGAGTGGAGATTGTGGCATATGAGTGGAGATTATTACTTGGATAACTCCAGTGCTTTCAGTTCTGTGCATAAAATAATTGACTTTGGGTGTTCTGGTCTGGCATATTTGTAACTCAGATTGTTATCACGTGTGGAGCTGAGTTTGTGTATCTGTGTGCAGATCTGCATACAAGAACATGTGAATTTTACCTTTACGCCTCCAATCACTATTACTTTCCTGAAATCCTGTCAAAATTACCTGGTTCCCAGGAATCAGCTCTGGTACTATAGACTGTTACCTCTGGACCAAATCCATTTCAGGCTATTCCTCATGGGAGGTTTGTGTTTGGGTTTTTTTTGTTTTTTTAGTTTTTTGGTTTTTTGTTTGTTTGGGGTTTTTTTGGTTTGTTTTTTTTTTACCTTCCAGGCACTGAAAACTCATATATTTCAAAGCTGAATCACAATTTTTCTTTGGCATGCATATTTTATTTTGAATACACATCTGGCTTTCATGCAGTTAATATTTTAAGTTTAGAAAGCCTAAAATAAACACAACAAAAATTAAAATCCAAGTTAAGACCTTTAAAAATAAAGGGTATAATGGAAATATAAACTGACCCTCAATTCTGTAAATACAGAAGCATAACTGTGTTGACTTTGGGTTAGGTTCAGTTCAGAGAGGATGAATGCAATATTTATTTCAGCACGAACTGCAAGCATTGGAGTTACTGCCAGCTAAAAGTGAAGTCAGTCCTATGATAATCAAAGTCGTAATTGAAGAATATATTGTCATGCGAGCAATACATTATTCTTGTATTAAAAAGGGAAATACATTATTCTTGTATTGAAGTCTGCCTCTTTTCTCTTACTGTGATTAATGCTCCAAATTTCTATGTATTTAACTCTCCCAGTGTTATTATTCTTGGACTTTTATAACAAAGACATGTCTGCTGCAACAAAATAAAATGAAAAATAAGAACATACAATTTTACATTCAAAAAAGAGAGTTGCACTGTTTAAGTTATTTTTTCAGCATTATCTGATCAAGTATGCTTTACTAATACAGTCTTAAGTGTTGGTTTTTAGTGGAGGCTTCTACACATAGTTCTGAAGTAGGTCAAAAGTTCCTTTGGATGTATGCACCCTAACAAACCAACAATAAGCATTTGCACCATGATGCAGTTTCTGGGGAAAGCCCGACATTTCACAAGTTCCTTGTCTGTGATGGTGTTATGTGAACTTAAAAGTACAACAGTCACACTGACAAAAAATATAAATAGCAGAGATTCGCCTGTTTTCTCTGATAATTAAATTTCATAGGACTGCATTAGAAAAGAAAAAAAAAAACATATGCCTCATTGGCACAACCCAGTAAATCAAAGACAAACTTCTCATCAAAAAAAATTGTTTTAAAAGCAGTCATTTCTGCAGAGGCTAAAAATCATTCTCCATAAGTACACTGGCACATCTCTGTGTGATGTCATTTTTAATATTTATTATTTAATAAAGGCCAGTTATTTATTTGTGAACTCTTAAGAAAAAGTTCATGATCGGGAAGCTCAGATTTAAGTCCTACTTTTGATACAGTTAGTAAATACAACAAAGACTTTCCCACTGATTTTCATCAAGTTCCTGTACTGCAAACAGTTCTGTTGTATCTAATTGACATGGTCTTAAAGGATATGAAACAGACTGTGAATATCACCTGAAATTAAAGCAGAGATTTCAAAAAACTTTTTGTTTTCCTACGATATTGTTCCTTCTACAAAGAGATGTTTAAGAGACAAGATCTCAGTCTTTTCACTTTCTCCATTCATCAGTATATTTCTCAAAGCTTTTGTCAGCCTTGCTTTTTTCTCTTTTTTCCCATTATATAGTTCTCATTTACTTTAGTTCTTTTCTTTTGTTATCTTAAATTTTTTCCATCTAAAAAATCAAATTATGCAGCATCTGCTTCTTAAGACTTTCTGAGATAACAGTGGTCTCAGTCAGCCATTCATTTTTTAAAATCCTAGATTAACCTTTTGCAAATATGTTGCCTCTGAAACATATCTTCCTGTTGGGTTCTGTACAGGCTGCTCTTTATTCAAGTTAGACACATGTAAGTCTTGTCTTAGGTCACAAATGGAAATTACACCACTACTCTCTTCACCTTTTCCCAAAGGGCAATATAATGGCATTACTCCACAGTTTGACTGTTGACACATGTGTTGGAAACATCCCAGAGTAGGACACAGTTGGAAAGAAGACAACCTTGCAACCAGAAGGAGCACAAGCCCAAGTAGATGACACAGGGGGTCTCTTGTTTCACAGGATAGTGCCAACGCTTAGTTTTGGCATGAATCTGCATAAAATCTTAGAATTATTCTTCTTAAAGGAAGTGTTTGATGGCTTTGTAACACCTGTCTGCCAGACACATCCCAGGGTACTGAAGGCACTCCTAAGACCCTGAGGTACTCCCTGTGCTCTATTTAACCTCATTTTTAACTAGAGGTGATATACCAGTTTCCATGCCCTCTGTTTCACAGTTGTTGCTATGCCTAGGTACAACCAATCTTCTTTCACTCCTTCATTGATTCAGGAAAGGCTTGGGAAACATTTAGATGAAAATTCTGACTTGTTTGTGCGAAATGTTTCCAAGGAAACCATGACTCCTTTGCACCTCCTTCCCTGGAAAATTGTTTATTCCTTTAGAGTACCAGTGTGACAGGTAGTGACCAGTGTGAAGCCTAAAATGCCCAGTTTGTCAAGGAGGGTGTTACAGGTGAGAATGCATACCTTAGAAATGGAAGCAGTAACAAGGTAAAACGTGCTGAGTTAGAGTGTGGCTTTGAAAACTGCTAAAGCACCATTATTACTTTCTGAGCCCAGGAAACTCTCATAAATGTGCAAGCAATCAAGAGTACAACCTGATAAAACCCTTAGGTGTTAGCAACTGTGCTGTTTATGATTGACCATCATTGTCTAAAACCCACTCTCCCACAGTAAAAATTACTGATCCAAATTCAAAAGAGAAGAAAACCACCACATTTTCTTCCCTTGTGGAAACAGCAGGTGAGCATTGCACTCTTTTTAATTCACTGAACCTAAGGTCATCAATTCATGTACTAGATAGAAAGGTTGCCTGATGTCTTAACTTGAGCTTGACCACCAGACCACTTAAACTAGGTCCCTTAAACTGGGAGTCACATCCTTCTCCTACCATTCCCAAGGTTTTCTACCATGTTGCAAGCTGAACTTGGTAGATTTGTAATAAACAGTTCCCCCCTCCTTTTTATTATGTAATTTTTAATTCACAGGTTAAATGTCAGACTACTGTGTCACTAGCTACCATCAAATTCTTTTAAATTGAAGAACAATTCTGTCTCCTTGTTGAAATGTTCACATAATAAAAATGATCAAGATTAGAATCCATTGATTTTTTCCCAGAACTGTCTTAGACTGTAATAAATCCTGTGATTTCCAATACTCTGCAGGTTCCCTACAACCTGTTCCTCTTTTCCACACCTCCATTTAACAAGTTTCTTTGTGGAGATTTAGAAGCATTCCTTATAGCACACTCCATAAAACTTTCCATGAGAATCAAATGCTAGAAAAGGAATTTGGAGAAGGCATCAGGAATATGGTCAGCACACAGAGGACCAGAATTTTTATGCCTGTTCTTTAAAACACTTTTTCTAATTTAAGACCAGCTTATTTTTATGGGCATGAGTCCTAGCTGGCAATTAGCCAGCATTCAGTCCATGGAAAACCCTTTTTGAAGAAAGCAAAGGAGTGATCAGTAAGCACAGCAGTGAGGTTAGCTCAGTTGGTTGGAGCATGGTGCTAATAACCCCAGGTTTGAGGGTTTGATCCCCATATGGTCCATTCATTTAAGAGTTGGACTCAGTGATCCTTGTGGGTTCCTTCCAGCTCAGAATATTCTCTGATTCTTTTCTGTGATTTATTTCATCCTTCCCTCTGTGGAAGCAACTGCCTTTCTACAACTCCTGCTTCCTATGCCAGAGACTGTGCAGAGGGCACCACCTCTAAATAAGACCCCAAATTTCTGCACTTAGCTCTTTCCTTACACCAGTTTTTAGCAAAATAGAAAACAACTATAATTTGAGACAGGGGCTTTAAGTAGGACATCTGGTTTGACTTGCATCTGGAAGGAACAACAGTTCAGCCAAAAATAAAAGTTAAAGCTCTTGTGATATAATTAAACACATCTGTGAGAAGAGATGTATTGAGTAATATGAAAGGTTCAGTAATATTGGGCTAGGAGGACTCTCAGGAAATGAGGCAGCTAGTCAAGACAGCCTTGAAGTCTGGAGAAGAAAAATCTGTATGTACAGAATGCAGATTTCTTACATATACTTTAATTGAATCACAGAAGTGAGTGTATGTGCCAAACAGAGTTAAAACAGATCATTTGAAGGATCAATGTAAAGATGCACAAATAATAGCAATCAGAAAAAAAAAATTCTGCAGAAATTGAATTTAAAAAGTATGAAAACCAAAAAAAAAAAAAAAAAGAAAATATGTGGCTTTCTGGTACACAAGTTTCTGCATAAGAACTTGCATAATAAGATCCTTTGGAACATTATTGAGTGGCAATCAATATTAAAGTGCCAACCTTATCTTTCCTATAATCATTTTAAGCTTTCTTGTCCTAGGTTCTGCCACAAAGTCAGATTGTCAAAAAGAGAGGTTCCAAAATTCTGTTACAAGAGGACCAGGATATAAAGGAAGATATCAGAGTGCATTTACAGAAATTACTCCTCTTAAAACTGAAAAATTGAATTTCAGATACTGAAGATGGAAATAATTAAAGGAAAATATCCTATGAAGAAGTACTGAAAAGGTTATGGCCTTTACATCATCACAAACATGTTCTGGCACAAATCCTTTCAAAATATATGTTTAATGTGTAACAGGGAGAGAGCAGCTGAAAAAGATGAAACAAACTGGGATGAGCAAATGTGCAAAGGGCTTATAGCATTGATGTTAAGAATGTTAAAGATCCTTCAGTGCAGTTTTCCGGAGAGTAACATAAACAAGTCTTTCTGTCCCTTGTAACAAATGGAAAATTTTGAATTTTTTTTTCTGTAGCATTTAGTTTTGTGTAACCAATCCAGTAGAACCAACTGAATCACACCTTGTTGTCATTATGCTTTACCAATACCTCTGTAATAGAATTCCATGAACATTTTTGTTGGTTTGATCGTTTGTTTGTTTGGTTGGTTTTGTTTTAAATAGCAGGATCCTGGATAAAGCATATCTGCATGTTGAGAGAACAATTCAAACCAGAGTATCTAGAAAAGTCTGCAAAGTCACAGTTGTGGGTTGGTAACCAGATTATGTTTATATTTGTAACTTTTATTTGCCCTCCTATTGGACTCACATTTGTCTCTCAGTACACTCTTTCTCATGAGAGTTCAGACATCACGGTTTGATTTGTTCTCTATTTGTGCAAAAGAAGGCAAAGTATGGCTGGGAATGATGCTGCAGCAGCACTGACTAGGATCTCTGAATGCTTTAATGTGATGCCCAGAACTTGCTTCTGAGAACATCAGGCAAAGAAATAAAAAACATGAGCGATTAAAGAACATTTCCTCTTTGGAAAGTTATTGTATAAACATGGAAGTGCTTTATCCAACAGATGTGTAAACTTTGTGTCTTTTGAGTCATTTTATCTACTTATCTAAAGAATATGATTTATTATATTCCCATGAAAAAGAGCAATCTGGGGTGTATATACAAAGTTAGAAATAACTTAATCCTGACTTGCATATGATTAAAATATTTTTTAACTGAGGGACAGCTCTGAAATATTCAGTACATACACATGCTACATCCTAAGCATGTAAGCAGTGCCAGGGAAATCATTGTGTAAGCATACATTAAGCAGTGACTAGGGAAACATTCAAATATCATAGAAGAGGTTACTGGTCTCTGTTGAAGTAGATCAAGTAATAGCTTTGGAATGCAGAACAGTTAAAACAACAGCCTAACAGGAGAAACACTTATACTGTAATTAGAAAAAGATACAACTTCTTAACAAAATAAACTGAATAAATCTGAAGAGAAAGAAATAAGAAGACAGTAAGTGTAAAAATTTGCAATACCATCTTTTAGACTGCAAACACACTTTCAAGTAACCAAATTTCAAACAAGGCCATTTTTCTGTTCACTAACATCGGCATTTTTTACCTTCTCACTATTACATATATTGATGGACTGACTATTTTACATCCTCCTCACAAAGTATCAAAATTAGAAATTGAGGTGATTGAAAATAGCTAACACACCAAATTGAAAACATTGAATAGGTCAAAGTCATGGACTTTGCTGCAATCTTTTCTGGAATATATGCAGAGGCAGAGCAGTCCATGTTTCATTTCTGTGCTAATCATTGTAAAAATTCTGTGAAATGTCAGTCTATGAAAATATTCCCACAGCAAAATCACTTTGTGAAAAAAAGGAAAGCAAAAATTCAATCCATACATACAGAATTTACAGTACACTTTAAATTGACTAATTCTTTAGTCCATCTATACACAAAATGACAGGAATGAGCTATTAAAACCAAAACAGACTGAAATTGATAATTTTCCTGTCCACCTTCCAAAGAACTGTCAAAGCCTTCGGACAGAAGCCTCTTCTTATTGGGAATACTGAACCCTTGGCTACTCATCCTAATTAAAATGTAATTAGGTAAGTGTAATTAGGTAATAATACCACTCAAAACACTTAGCCTGTTTTCCACAATTGAATCCACAGTTGAGCTCACTATGGCATAAAATTCTGAACTCAGATCTCCTGACACTAATTGCATCTTCACCCCAATTTAATCTGACATGTGGGCAGAAGCCTAGAGCTGCAGGGAATATTTATAGTATGAACTATGAGAGAGATTTGGGAAGAACATCCATGACCCGTGTGGTAGATGTGCAACAAAGGCAATGTAAATAGTGGCTGCTACAATGAGCATCTACTTCATAGAAACAAATCTGGTAATTTCAAGGAAAGATGAAATAACCCGTTTAGTCCTTGAAGCTTCCTGTCACATAATTTTAGCCATCTGAAAGACAGATATGTCTTTCAAATTAGTCTTTTTCACTGCCTCTGTAGTCAACAAAAAGAGGTAGGAGATCAAACCATCAGTCATCGCACTCAAGTATAAAGTTTAAACCAAATGGAAGGAACCGCCTTCTTCTTCAACCCAGACTACCAAGAAGAGCTGGCAAAATTGAATTTTGACTGGACACTGAGGTTCTAAGATCAGTAAAGTGACATGGAACCTACCTCTACTTCAGAAAATGTCTCCAGCTACTACCTCACCATTAGCTTTTCATGTCTAAGGAAATAGATAGGAAACGCCTAAATCAAAGATCATGTGACATCTGTCACCTCATCAGAGTTACAGGTTCACTGAAGAGCCCCTCAGAAGTCCATTCCACAACAGTGGAACTACTCTACTCTTCCCAAGCCAGACACATCAGTGTCTTACATTAGTTGCAGTCTGGCATACCTGGAACAAACCTCAGGGCTAAAGGAACACGTGTTCCATGTTTGTGTGTGTGCACACACAAACACGTCACTGTCTGTTTGCAAACATCTGCAGTAAAAATGCCCAAGCCTTTAGGGCATGCCAAGTAGGCAGCTCTAGCTAACACTAACATCATCTACAAACTGCTGCAGACAGAAGTTGCCATGAGCTCCATAGTCAAAAATTCCTTCAGGGCAACCTGCTACCTTTCCTATTCTTAAAATGTACAACTATGAATGTTGTGCATGCTCAGAGAAAAGCACCTTAACGATAAACAACCATTCCAATTTAATACATGCAAAACTAAGATGCTGGTGTCATTCAGACAGGCTACAAAGAGCTGCTTGAACAAATGAACTCATCTCCCAGCCAGAATAAATGCATTCTCTTTTATATTGTGTCATTCAGCTTCTGTGAAGCCTTCAGAGCCTGCTGAATTTATTAGTAGTCTCCAGTTATTAATGTGTCTTTGGCAGTGCAGGATCATGGCTTCCTTTCCCTGACTGCAAGTGGTTTTTCCTCCCCCTTTATCAACTCACACACTCCAGCCTGCTTCTGTGGACTGTTCCAAGCTTTGGTGCTTACTGCCAACATTTAAAAGGGATCGGCGCTCACCTACCACAATTACATCATGATCTGCAATGATAAATGGACTCCTAAAGGAAAATGCATGTTTAAAAGAAAAAAAAAAAAGACCACCCCAACATGATAATTGTGCTTATCTCAGTAAAAGCATCCTGTTCCCGATGCTCTAAAATTTAAGTTACATCTTAGTAACAATTACGTAACAAGGTATTAAAGGAGAGCAGACAAATGAAAACAGGGTTTTGTTTGTGATTCCGCTTTCATATGAATAATGCTCAAAGGTCAAAAATTAGAACTGAAAATTATTGGGTAGCAAGACAAGATATCTTTGTACTTCTTAACTTTTCCAGGATGTCAAACAAAATATTCACCTTAGCTGGTCTTAGTTTTTATCATTCCTTGAAAATGCAATCATACACAAAAATATATTGATAGCAAGTATGCTGCCCACTAAATAAATTTAGAAATCATTAGAAATACTTGACACTAAAAGATGTAAATTCATTTTTTGAATCTTAATGAGTACATTTATTAATTTAGTATTGTGTGTATTTCTCTTGAGGATCGACTGAGGATAGAGAGTATTAAAAAAATAATTGCCTTTAGACTCCGGTAGATTAATGTTTTGTCATGTTTTACACTGTCTGTTTTGTATTCAGCTCTAAAGTTGTTTTCCCCTCCCTGAATCATGTATTGATAATTCAAATGTAAGGTTCTAACTGCTATAATAATGAGAGCAATATAAGTTAATCACCACATTTATGTCTTTTATTTAATAATCACTTTATCACATGCCTGAACAGTCTTTTGGTTAAAATTACAACATTACAACATCTTCAAGAAAAACAATATCCTAAAGCATATCCTGAAGGAATAGACAGACATACTCTTCTGTGATCAATGGAAAAGTGGATAAAAATTATGAAACTCTGTTACACTTTGTAATATATTATTTTAATATTTTTTCTGAATACTTTTTCTGAGATATTTAAAAACATAAAATATTTATGTTTTTAAATATCTCAGAAAATCACCACCAAGCAGATTTTAAATTGCTATTCATTTGTCTTTCTTTTAAGTAAGAAATAAATCATAAAAAATTACACAAAATCTTTTACTAAATTAAAAAAAAAAAAAAAGTAAATTTTCCATTAGTCATACCTAAGAGCCTCTTCGGTCTTCCTCTTTGAAGAAACACATTAAAGGGGGTTAGAGGTTTCACAAATAAATTGGTTGGCAAGCAATATCAATGATGCCCTAGATTGACCCCATCTATAATTGTTTGCATATCATTGCAGTAAAAGCAACAACGTGTTTAATCTCTGTGTGTTTATTTTGATCTATATATGGACCTTAAAGGTCAATGTGATTTACTCACATTTACTGTTGGTTATTAAAAATGCTGAATAAAGTGATGGAAAGGTGTTAGAAGGCATTTGCAATTAGGAAAGAAAATGACAGTCTGCACGGAACTGCTTACTCACAGTTTTATCACAAGGGTGTTTGAGGTTTTTTCTACTCTATTTTCACAAAGCTTTGTAACTCACAGCTTGAGAGAAATACATCAAAGCATTTTTTGCCTTCAGTAAATGGGTGGCAAGACTAATCTTTCCTCCCTGGATCTTACATGATCCTCACTATAATAAAATTATGGGAACAGAGAATACAAGGAATACAATATTTTGCAATGTCCTGGTTTTGGGTTTGGCTTGGGTTTTTTTCCTGGGAAGTTAAATGATATTCTTAAAATTACTGGACTCTTACCAAAACTGAGAAGGTATATCAGAGTACTCCCCAAACATCAACTCACTGAAGTAAAATATTTCTTATTCACTTCAAGAGATTTTGGTTTTCTCTGTACACTGAAAAGATTTCCGAGTCACAAAACCTAACATTCATTCAGAGAGAAATTGCTCAGCTTTCAAATTTAAAGTTGGTTCTACTTTACTATTCTGTCTTACTCAGTAATTTTACTGCATTAGGAATTTCTAAATGAAATTAAAATAAGAAAAGAAATGAACAGTAGAAGAAAAAAGTCAGAACAGAAAGCATGAAGAAAAAAAGAATATGAAAACAGAAAAAAAAAAAAAACACCACAGAAAAGAAAAAGATCAAGAGCAGCAAATGAAAGTAGGAGGAAGACAACCAGTCTTCGGTTCAATATAACCCACAAGCAAGTCTGTAACTTTAAATGCACAGAGGAGCAGAATAGAGGAGCAGAAATTAAAGTCCCATTCAAACCTTTGAACTACCTGTACCCCAAATGGAGCATCTTGCTGAACCAGCTCCTCTGACAGCAACAGATAATGGGAAGGACCGAGCTGAGAAAAAATTTTTCCACCTCACAAGTTTTGACCAAATCCAATTGCAACATCACATTTGGAGATAAAATTTTTAAATGAAGAAGCTGCATCTTTTAAAAATAGATTAATACCTGATTATGGTAAAACAGTGCTATGGGAACATGGTCAACATTTATTGTCCTAAATCCAGAAGTTTCTCAAGAGCAGTGGCAATAGTCTTTATTTTTAGAGATTAGATCAGATCATTCACATAAGTAATACAAAAGTGGTCACAAATTTTCAGCTGAATTGTGACAAAACTGAGAACTCTATGAAAACATCATTTTTACTGAGCTTTTTTTCTGCCACAATTACCTAGACAAGGGCTTTCACTTGGAACTTTGTGATTCAGCATCAAAACCAGCCAATTTACTGAACCTAGTCAAAATGGTTCCAGAAAGAAAAAATTGGTATAAAATCCTTATTTTGCAGCTGCTCCACAAACAAGATATTTTGCACACAGGATCTCAGGATCATACTCTGCTGCACTGACAGGAAGACCTGGAGCAATGCCATCATCCTAAGGCTTACATTTTATTTACATCTTAGTAAATAAAATGTGAGAGTAGGAGTTATTCTCTATCATTTTCTGGCTAATGTCTGGCATACAAAAGTTCTCTTAAGAAAGTTCCTGCTGCCTATCGCCTCATTAGAGTCCCAGGATAGCAAAACACTCACATTCAGAGTTAAGCATCACCAAGAAGTCTAAAATATATTCTGAGGTGCTCTGCAGAGCAAGGACTTGAAGCTGAAGCTTTTCATGGAGCCAAGAGATTTCCTGCCCTGAATCCCTCTTGTTGAATGCCCAGTACTGCAAATCAGCTTAGCTGATTTCACCACACAGTCAAGTTGTATATTTTCTGTTTGTTACTTTATAGGGAGAAGTTGTAAGCGTACTCAATCATCTCTCTTGATGTATCTCCTATTTTGCTAAATACCACGAGCTACCAGGCAGTCACTCTGAGAATTTGTATCTCCCCAGGGTGCAGCAGCACTGTAAAATGCCAGTTGCCATTTTTCATTTGCTCCTCTAAGGGACAAGCCCCTTCTGGCCACTAGTAAAGCTTTTGGAATTCCTTGATTCTCTGCAGCCCATTTAAACCATGTACCCAGGTCAGATGCAGCCCTCCCAGGTAGAACACAAGCCTCACAGGGAGCTGGGTGAAAAATGCCTTGCTACCATCAGTGTAAGCAACCCCTACCTTTCATCATCCTTCCCCCAGGGGGAAAAGCAGCCTGGACAATCTGATGGATGTTTAACTACCACAGGCCTGATGCCCAGGAGCACACGCAGGGGTTCCTTGCTGCAATCATAGACCTAGAGAAGAGAGCAGATGAGAAATGGAGCAAAAGCAGTGCCCTTTGCATGTCACATTTCTGTACTCTCATGCCCCTTTCAGGCTGTGTTATTCAATACACTTAGACATTTGCAAGTGGATTTCTAGACAGAACTAGGATAACCACTGATTAATCGATGAGCCTTATGAACAGATTTGATTACCATCAGGACAACAACACATCTGAGAGAAGTCATTCATGAAAATGCATATTTGGTTTTTGACTAAAAATATGTGACTGTCATATCTGGTTTACTTCCTTACTTGCCAAGTCAACAGGAAATAAATGGACCCAATTAATAATAGGAAACTGCAAATTATACCAAATCAGTTTCAATCAATTAATATTCATCTTTTTACTTCATGCACCTTCTAGCAGCTTGAACCCAAACTTTTCTTGGAAAACAAAAAGAACAAATATTTGAAAGCAGGCAAGTATCTTTCAGTAAGACATTCCTTATCCTATGAAAATACATTTGATATGGTTTTGACCATATTAATTTTTTATTTTTTTTAAATTGACCATATTAATTTTAAGGGAAATATTTCATCCAAATTATGTTCTTCTAGCAAAGTTTAATTTGATTTTTTATATGTGTCTGAGTAATTAAATGCTTTCTTTGGTTTCAGAGTTGTCCTATTTTGAAATATTAGGTGCATAATTTCTAAGTGTGCTTTCTTATTTACAGAAAAATGCCACTAAATATCTCCTGTCCATCTATAAGCTTTGGCAAGAGTTCATACAACTGTGGTATAAGGTGATTAATGGAAGGCAAGTAAAGGAGTAATTAATCAAACCACATAAGAAAGTAAGAATAAAAAATGATGCAGAAATGACAAGAATAGTCTAAACTCCTTGTGCTTTGGCACCAATGAAAACAGACCAGAGAAAAAGGCTAAAAAGTTAATGAATGTGCTCCAATTAATATGCATGCACACTGCAATGCTCTTTAGTTTGGTTCATTTAAATCTGAAATTCCCTTCCCTGTTGATGTCAGCTAGTTAGCCAAGATGGTGCATTACTGTTATGATCACTGCAGCGCATATAATTTAGATTTATCTCTTTAGGGACTCAGCTCCACCCCCTGCTAGCTAATATGCTCACCATGTTTAATGATGCAAGAAATTTCCCTGAGTACAGGTTATTTATCTTTATCAGGGGCTGCTTTTGGCTGGCTGTCAGTTATCAGCCAGAATATTTGTTCCTAAATGGTTTGTACTCATCCATATTCCAGGGCAATTCTGAGGGCCATATTATCACTGATGTTTGCAATAAAAGTGTTTCAGTTCTTCAGATACACCTTAGTAATACTGATTTATGAGTCTGGACTGGCTGTATTTCTGATGTGGTGATATGAACCATGAAATATCTCTAACTGTCATGGAAGTGAAATATCTATCCAAAATCTCAAAAACAAAACCCACTTGTAGGGGTCTTGAAGAAATATGAGGAATGAAGATACTTCTTTGAATACATTTTGAGGGGAATGAGTCGGAGGTGTGTTTTTTAAACCCAAGATCTGGAGAAAATAAAATAAAATTAAGAATAGACCAATGAAAAGAAGACAGATGGACGTGTGAGGTAAAAGACTAGTGAGAAAAAGACAAGTCTGGACAGATAGGTAGGGAGAATAAAAGGAAAAAAACAAGAAAAGAAAGAACCTTGACTGTTTGAGCGAACACTTTGAGCCTATAACATTGAAAATGATAGCTGGAAAAGCAGAAAACTTAAGTTTTTCACTTGAAACTACTTGCCTGCACAGCAACACGAACTAGCACCCAGCTTAAAAGTGAGACACAGATATCCCAAATGAATAAAAAGTTAAAAATCCTGAATGTAGCTCTGCAGCACAGACATGAGCATTATGCTACAGTTCAAAGATGAGACCAGTGAGTCTGGCAAGTAAGAAAGAATAAAGACATGAAGTAAGTAAATTTCAATTTTTTTATAGTTTTGACTATGATGACAAAAAGAGCAGCAACTGCGTGTCAGATTTGATGTGTGCAGTATAATGGGGTGGATTTTCTTTTCATGGCATGCAAACATCTGTGGCACAGAGATTCTCAAGCTCACAGCAACCAAGCCCATTTCAAAAGTGGAAGCGAGAAAGCCAGACACGCTCTCCCCAGGGTGGCATGCTGAGATAACACAGCTTCACTGCTTCCCAGACCTGAGCTCATGCCTGAGCTATGCTGGAGAGACACACCAGCTTGTTCAGTGCAAGTTCAGGTGCCTCGAACAAAAGACATACTTCAGAGAGAAAAAAAGAGTTAATTCCCCAGTTTAGATTCGTCACCTGTGTCTATAAAGATACAATAACACCCAGCACCACTATTCTCTTCTTACTATCTATACACTCACTTGGAAAGGCAGAGTAATAGAGTCACAAAATCATAGAATGGTTTGGAATGGAAGAGATCTTAAAGATCATCTAGTTCAACTCCCCTGCCTGACACAGGGACACCTTCCACATAGACCAGATTCCTCAAAGCCAGTCACACAATCAGAGAAGTTGCCATCCATAATTCAAACAAAATTTGGTGTTAAAGCTGGTATATAAAAGGTTGCCTTCAACTCAGGCACATGTATAAGTGTTGACTGAACAATTTTTATTCTGAAGTACTCATCTAGCAGACAGGTGCTCCCTAGTGCCAGCACATGCCTGCTACATCATGGACACAAATGATTTTGTGACCACCAACTACAGTCATTATCCTTTGTCTAGGCTTAGGAACATGATGGCCATTCTTCTGGCTGCAGTTCTGCCAGCAAAGAAAGCTTTCATTCAGAAGCTAATGGAATATAACCAGAACTCATGGCTGTGTCATGAGTCATCACGGTCTGATGGTTGAGCTGCTCATGTGCTTGTCTCTCTTCCCCCTTGTGCTTCACATTTGTCTGTGGCTCAGGTCTATGATAAGACATAGGTAAGGATCTGTGATCCTCAGGTAAGGATCTGTGATCAAAAATATCTCCTCTGCCATGCTGAAGTAGGGGGTGCCTGCTTATTGAGGAGGCTATTAACAATAATCCATCTTTCCTTAATACATCACAGAATCAAAAAGTTAGAAATATGAGAAATAGAGTAACAAGAGAGGTTCAACAGAATAATAAACTCCCTTAATGACTTCTGAGAAGATAAAATGCCTGGCCTATCTGAATACATCAGATTTGGATAAATTTCCTGAATCCTTATGGTGAAAATGAGAATGTACCTTGGATACATGTAAAAGCATTGCAACGGACTTTCTTGGTTTCAAACTTTGCAACACAGAAGTTGTTATGGGTTTAAATTATTTATGACTTCTTAAATACGGAAAAAAAGAGAATACCCTAACATTGTGTAAAATATGATTCATTTCCTTCAAAAGCCTCTTAAGTGTTTTCAGCTTACATCACGTACAAACGTTAATATCACAACCAGAAAACAGGGTGTAGAATGGAAATACAGCACACATTCTTGGAATCCACTTTTGTTGCTTTAAGATGATATATTTGTTTGATTTCTACCATGACATGCTCTTCCTGCTCTGAGGTTTTCCAGAAGTCTGGATTAATGACAAAATGATCTCCCATATAAACTTCCACAATGATAATAACATATGCTGGCATAGATAGAATACTGCTGCAGTACCACTGGAGAGCCTCTGAGAGCACGAAATAAATGTGCAGCACTCAAAAAAAAAAGAATTTCATTGGTGTTTTATTTCCAATATTACTGAGGTAAATATTCAGGGACTTACCTAACTGACCATTTAATGTTAATAGGATGATATTTAATATTCACATGCTATGATAAGTATTTGAAATAAGCACTCTGTGGTGTTAGATAAATTCCCTATTAGACCCATCCTTGATAATGTGCATATTGTTTCTGAATGTAATTTCTGAATTATTTAGAAAAGACGCGTTTTTCTACTGAGACATAAAATGAACTGCAGATTTTCTGCAAGTTCTTATTACCATTAGGTCTAGACCACATTATGGCCAAATTATGGTGAAAACCCTTGAACAAAGTAATTTCACGGGAAGCTGTTAACCTGTTAAAGCACCAAGAAATACAGATCAAACTGAAATGAGTTTTAGTTGTATGCTTCTTGATTCAACTATTTAGATAATGTACTTTCATTTAGATCAGCAGCTAAATGTGTGAAGGATAATAGCCTTTCTTGTGCAGGTATAATGAGACATCAGAGCAGTGGTACAGAATAGCAGCAAAAAAGAAGGGGGAAAAAAGAGTTCTGACACCTTAGGTTTTCTTGTGACAGACCTTTTTTTGGAAGAACATGACTATGGAAGTAACAAGTATTTATGTCAGACACTTTCATGCAGCTGGAAAACATGAATCTGTCACCTGATGAAAACTGATTATGGGCCATCAAGTTCAGAAGTGGAAATTCTATGCTATTGACAGAAAAAATTGCACAACATAAAAGCAGGAAGGTATTTACGCACATGCAAAATCTTCTCTTAAGCAAAAAATAAGCAAATTTTCAAGTTCAAGTTTCTTCCCTCCTCCATCCTATCATACATAAAATCACACCAAAAACTTCAAAGTACTAATGAGACAATGTAAGCTTATTCTTCACTCTCGACTTCCTCTAACTATTTCTAATATGTCTTCAGAAAAATCTAGTTCAAACTGGCATCTTATTTTCCAGTGGTAAAATATCTTCTTTAAGTACACTAACGTATATGACAAGAGTGATAATCTGATTTTATTTTCTTTTTGTATTTACATTGCAGGTTAAACATGCATTTTTTACTTCCCTAACTCACTTTGTTTATATCAGGTGACCTCAAAACAATGTAGAAATACTTGTGGCTTGCTCGATTTTTATCTTTTGTATCAAAATTTGCACGCACATCACAGAATCACTAGGTTGGAAGAGACTTTTAAGATCATTGAGTCCAATCCATGCCCTAACACCTCAATTAGACCATGGCAGCAAGT
>VZSR01003807.1:35785985-35839547 GCA_013398615.1 Brachypodius melanocephalos
CAAAGTGCAGGACTCTGCACTTGGACTTATTAAACTTCACCTTACTGGACTCTGCCCATACAATCAACCATTCCAGGTCTCTATGCAGAGCCCTCCTACATTTCAACAGATCAATGCTCAACGCACACTCCCAGCTTAGTGTCATCTGCAAATTCACTAATGAAAGACTCAACACCCTCATCCATGTCATCAGTAAAGATATTGAACAGAGCTGGCCCCAGCACAGATCCTTGAGGGACACCACTGGTGACTGTCCCCAGGTGGACACAGCACTGTTCACCACCACTCTCTTGGCCCAACCATGCAGCCAGTTCCTAACCCAGCAAAGATTGCTGAGTGCATATACTACTCCAGAAATATTATTAATCTTGACTCTGGAACAAAGAAAAAATCCTGTGAAATTTAAAGGGAAACTTTAGCTCGTACTTAACTCCATACAGAAGGATTTTGATGAAAGGAAGTCCCTAGCCTGGGATGATATTATCAGCTCTATAGCTACATGACTGCTATTAGTAGAGCCAGCAAAATGCAGCATTTCTATTTTTCAAGATCTTTCAAGATTTCAAAATTTTTCCTCACTTTAATGGAATTAAAATTTCTATTTTTAGAATAAAATACCAGGTGGACTGCATCCATTTAGTTGCCTTCAGTGGATTTATTGTTTTGTTTGGTTACTCATTTATTCATCCTATACCAATGGCAGTAAGTCGTTATACATCATTCAAGGCATGTGATGCACAATATGTTAACTGTGCACCCCTCCTGGTTTGTTAGGCTACATGAGATATGTGTGTAAATTTAGCACACCACGTAGGGGACTATGTGTGAGTTATTCGCATAGATATTGTCCTTTTTGGAAAGAACAGCTATGATACACAATCTGTTTAACTTAATTTATATGTTTACTTACTTAGCAATTCCATAGATCAAGTCCTAGGAATGCCTGTTTCTTTCCACTAACCAGCATGAGCAGTTTTGCGCTGCTCTTGGTTTCGTGCCATAGGACACTTCAAATAATTTGCGTCTTGGCTTTACTTTTTTATTCTGTATTTGAAAAATCATTACAAGAACAGCAGCTACACAGATATTTCGGGTAGCACACTTTTTATTTAGCTATTTCTTTTCTTTCTCCAATTTATGTTTCAATAAAAACGTTTAGTGCTCAGCACCTTGTGCAAAAAGAGAACTAGCTTCTGTATACTAACTAAAGGTCTGCCTATTTCAGTAGCCCAGGAAAATTGTTCCAGGAATATTGAGACCTGATTTTTTTTATTTTTATTATTATTATTACAGGAGGCCAAGGTGAGACCTGGACCCTGCTTGGACTCAACACTGCAGAATAAAGGACACATCAAGACAGAACTGGTAGCACTGCTGAATGGAGCAGACAGGAACCCCAAATTTTTCAATCTCTAAGATGGAAGGTACGTCTTTTTCTCTTGCATAAAGGATTTGAATTAACTTTTATCTACTATATGTTCTATGTGTTTTAGCCATTCAGGAGGGCTATTATTCTTTTTCTTTCAAGGCAAGCCTGACCAGAAGAGAAAAAATGGAGGACACAGCAAGACTCTTTAGGGAGTTAGAAGGATGTATTGCAAGATACTGTTAGCATTATGCCTGTTCTTTTAGGAAGAAAACAGTGAGAGAAAAAAACATTATGGGATTTTTTTGCAAAATACTCTTAGAAGCTATGAGATACAAAATATCATAACAATGTATTAGAGGCAACAATAGGGTACAGGAGGTTGTCTTGATAGCTTACATAAAATTGAAAGCTCATGCTCTTAGATATAGAAAACAGATGAAAGAATTATTTCTGTGTAGTGGTAAATAGAAATACAAGTAAGCCTACCTGGCTGGCATTCCAAAGTTGGGAATAGGAAATAAAGGAGTACCTTCACTTACTATAACTGATGTTCTGAAACCACCAACAGGCTATCCATCCATCCATCCATCCATCCATCCATCCATCCATCCATCCATCCATCTATCCATCCAAGATGCATTGCAGGATATGCAGTGTGACAAATTGAGCAGATGAAAGTGGTTTTTTTCCCTTTGTTTTGCCTTGACTGTTAGCAGTTAGATAAAATACTCACGTTTTCAGAACTATTGTACACAAACATATACTAAACATTAATTTTATCATGGTAGAAGTGCTTTATTATAAAGTGTCCAGGAGTATACTGTACTTTTCACTAGGATTGCTTGTGTGGATCTTTTATATTTCTATTATCCACTGTGCTTTCCATCCACCTTACATCATTGATCTGATTATTTCACAGGAGGTGTTTGTTTTTCTTGTTGCTTTTTACCCACTCTCACAAAATATTGATTATTCTTATTTTCCACTGATTTGAGAAACACCAACAAATTCCTTGTCTTACAGGGGAGTTTAGTTTCTTTGGTGTCTTCTGTTTTGAAAGAATACTATTATTTCAATGCTTTGCAAGATCAGAGATCAAACCCCAAAGTGTCTCAGATTGCAAACACAAGGACACGTCCATCCAAAAGTGGGATTCACCCCACGGAAAATCTCAGTAATTTTTTTGTCATCCTGAAACAGAACAAAGAACAAAAACTTACATTCCAAAGATATGCTAGAAGGCAATGAAGGTCTAAAGAAGCTTCAGTTTATATGAAAACCAGAGTCTGATACATGAACTTTAAACTCCCATGAGACACTATGGCTGCTCAGGTAGGTAGAGGCTGTTGCTGCCAACCAAAACAAAATGAACTTTTAATTTTTTTGGAGGAAGATTACAGTGCACCAAGTCTTTAAAACATATCCTTCTATTAACTTTTTTAATATATTTTCTTTTAATGCCACTGATATTTTAAGAATGGATTATTTAGGAATGCATCCATAAAAGCTATAATTTCAACAGATCGATGCTACAATAACAAGTAAGGAAAAAGCAAAGCGCACAAATGAAATAGTCACTCCAGAGTTTTTCAATATAAAGCATGATTCTACTCAAATTTTGCTGAGGTAACTGAGAATCTTTCCCAGAGATTCAGAGATTTTTGGTTCACACTATATTGATGCTCACTGTATCACATTAATCTCTTTTGTTTCCTATTCATTTAGAAGATTTTGTATATTAATCCTTCATATAATGGAGATTTTGAGGTGTTCTCTAAAATCTGACTTGAAGTATGAGACTGGATAGTAATAAAGTAAAGAAGAAGTACTTTTTCTGGGTGTAAGCAGGAGTTAAGTTCTGCTAGAGTTTTCATCAAGCATAACTCCAGCCCTGTTAAGACTCACACTATTAGAATGCTTCTGCATATACATAAATAACACTTGTACTAAGAAATGCAAGTGTCAGAGATTTATTCATGTTTTGCATCCCTAAAGTGATGTAGAATACACAAACACTTAACTTAGTGAATTATGGGTCTTCTCTACACACAAAATAGAAATCTGCCACCAGAGAAGAACAGCAATGACTGATTCCGAGTAAGTGTTCCTCTAAAATAAAATGAGACGTGTTTGGTACAAATCACTCTGCTTTCCCCTTGTGCTCCTCTTTGTAGCCAAATTACAAAACTATTTGAAGTGAAAAAAGTTTCTAGGTGGCAGCAAGATTAATTCACTGTCTGTTTTGATCATACCAGATCTCCAGTAAGGGAAGGGATCTGGAGTGTCAACAGCAAAATTCCCTGGCTACTGAGCATTGTTTGGGATCCCACTGTGGAAGCTTAGGACTGCTACTGCTTTCTGAAATGCACAGAGATGAGATCTACTATCCCAGATGTCCAGGTTTCCTTCTCTTCCCTTCCCACACAGGGAAAAAAAGTTACTCCAACAAGGTCTCATCTGTCATCCTTTAGAAAGAATAGTTGTATTTATTTACACCACTGTGAAGCTTTGAAGAAACTCTGCTGAAGCGTAATGAAGGGTTGATCTTCCCTCTTTATCTGTGAGCATTAACCATTGCCTTTGGTCATATTCATGGAGAGGAAATATCCCTCCACAAGCCTTGTTAAATATCTGGCTCCAGGGATGTCATGGCACTCTGAGGTTCCCCGTCACACAACTTTGAAGTATTTGTAAGACATTTGAGATTCTGCATCACTAAATTTGACCTTCCTAATCTACAACATTTTATTCTGATCAGCCAAGTGTTTGAAACAACAGGAGGCAGCACATTTTTATTTTAACCTTACATGTCTTTTTCTTAGACCACAGGAAACTGACAATAACTGTAATGTGAAGCTTACACCTACTTAGCCAGAACTCCCAAAGAAACCAGTTGGAAATTTAGACTGTTAAAGAAGAAAGGAGGGAAATATATTCAGAGAGAAATATATATGTAATGTGTGTAATTGGGCCTACTTTCTGAAGTCATGCTCCCTCGTGCAATTTACTTTCACTCAAGGGTGTCTTACTAAGTGGCACTGTAACTTATTTTGGTGTTTCTTTCAGTAGAATTTAAAAGCATTTATCATGCTGAAATTCTTAGAGCAGCACACTCTGTTTGGTATCATTAAATCTCATTAGCAATCAACATTTAAAAAACATTTTCTCAGGGTTTTTTCCTTAATACCCATACATATAGCTTTCCCATAATTAAGCAGGTCTATTAGTTTCACATCGTGGGTGGGATGGAATTTTAAATAACATCCATTTCTTTCAGAAATAAATAGGAGTCTGAAATGAAAAAGTCCTCAGTTAGCTGGCTGCTGCTATAAGGGTGAGGAAAAGGATGGGATGACAATAATGCAAAATTTACTATGTTGTATTGCTGAGAAATGGTTGAAGATTTTCAATCAACACAAGCCTCAGCAAAGAATGATCACTTCTGTGACAGGCTGTGAAATCCAGTCTCTGATGAACACAGATCTAACCTTTCAAGGAGGTTTTACAGAAGGTTAATTTCACTCAAACACTGAACTCAAACCTGGATGTAACCTGCTGAAACTGGAACACAAAGATTCTTGAAATGTTTGGGAGTGCAAAGTTGTGCCCAGAAAGAGGGAGATTTGGAAGCCAGGGTTTTTTTTCAGCCCTGTTGCTGTCACTTCTCAGCACACAGGATGTTCAGCACCAAGGGAAATATTAAGGGTTTAGATTCAAAAAAACATATTTGTTAACACACTTGGGTTGGTGGAGGTGGGCAGGGTTGTGGTTCCCAAATTTGTTTACTTTTGTTTGAGAAATTAGTAGCACAGATCAGCCGTGCACCAGGATCTGGTTTTTTTACTTACAATGAGGGAATAGAAAGCCAAGCCTAACTCAATAAAAGCAATTAACAGCAGGCATTTTCCTTCTTCAAGAATTCCCAAGTGTACAAGTCCAACAAACTCTGTACCCAGGAAGTCCTGCTCTTGCTCTGTCTCTAAGTCACATTTCAACTCTTTCTGTAAGTTTTCAGCACTTAGAGAGCAGGTCTTGAAACCAATAAACCAGCCCCACATCATATAACCAGGGAAATCCACCAGATCTCTGAATACTTTAGACACAATAAGTAGACACAAAGTAATAAATACAGCAACAACCAAACTCATAAAGCTAACACAAAAATGTTCTTATAATTATCTAACAGTACAATGAAACTTGAAGGACTACTTGTGCTACAAATGCTTACACATAAGAAAATTAAAATATAGATGCATACTTGAGCTTAGAGCAGAAAATGCTCAAATTCTGCAGGTTGTTTAAGCTCTCTGATTAAGTACTCTCTGATTTACACCAGATTTAAGCTTTATTCACCACTAGGGAACATCGTACAAAGAAAGAGGGAGGTTTTACCCTTGTGTATCCTACAAAGAAAGATGGAGGGTTTACCCTTCTGTCACTTTGGCACTCCCCTTTTGATAAGCCTTCTTATCTGGCATCAGCATCAGAGCTGCATTCATCGTTGTCTCTGTGCTGAGCTGTGTAAGGGGAACATCTGATTGCAGATCAGTCAAAGTGTATACTTTTTTTCTACAGTGCAAAAGCAACAAAAGTAGTTTCTAGAACTACACAAATGGACTGTGCCTGGCTGGAAGGAAGATGGAGATCTGACGATGGCACTAGAAAATAAAAATAATCCTTCACATTCTATCTAAAATATTAATTTCTTTGCAAGTTAGAATTCTCATATTTGCTTCTTTGCTTAGCAGGTCCCTGTCCCCAGTCAGCACCTGCTGTTGACTGTTTAGACCATGATGGTATCTCCTCAATTTTAAACTGTTGCCATTAACTAGCCAGCTTCTGTTTCTTTCCTGAACATCATCATCCCTTTTCCTCGCTATTTTGTCTTCCTCAGAGGTAATTTGGACCTTGGGACTACTGCAATTCTCCCCATAGACATCTAGCTGTAGGAGAAGTACACATACTTCTGTGTTGTAGGGAGAAGAGGAACACCTGATGGAAGCTTGAGACTGACCAAGTGTCTTCCAAAATGGAGAATGTAAGACTTTCCTCAGATGAAATCAGTGATGCCTCTTCTGTTGGCCTTCCTCACATTGTGGAAAGCTCTGGTCTCTCTCCAGGCAGCAGACCAAATCTGTAACAAAGGGCGCCAGATGGGAGGCAGGAATTTCCATTTCTAGCCCGACTACTGTGAGAATCCTGCCTTTCCTCTTCTGAAAAGTCTTGCCATCTCTCAAAATGCAGCTGGAATTTCTCACATCAAAAACAAGTCTGGACTGCTGATAGGCGAAAGTTGAAAAGTGGTGGGATGATTTTGTGTACAGTGAGCCTACACATGCACTGTGCCAGCCACCCCTCTGTCCAGCATTAGCTCCAGGTCTGATAAGATGTGGAAAGAAGTGGTGTGCGTTATCACTCAGTCAACCTGCATCAGGCTCAGCATGTGTTAAAGAAAGGGCTGTGATGGGAATTCTGACAACTTTAATCAATCTACTGCTTCTCCAGACTTGTTCCTACACATGCCTGCAGCCCTCCTGCTTCCTCTGTGGCTGTGCCAAGCCTCAGATTTCACAGCGCCAGCCTGTAAAGACCATGCTGTTCATCATCCATCATGAACTCATGGGTAGGGTGTCCTAACTTCTTTACTGTACAGCTTTGAAATGGATCCTGTAGTGAATAATGACTCTCCATCTATTTCTGATCTGATCTAAAACACATTTCTTTCTTTGCTGTACATCTAGTTTCCATCCCTGCTTTCCATCTTATTTTTAAACTTTATCCAGGAGCTCCATATGGTGCATTAGATTAAAGCCATTGCAAAAAGAAGGCGATGCATTTTGTTGTCCTGTTCCCTATCCCACCACATCGAACTGCCATGAGAAGAGGGGAGAGTATTGTAGAGAAGGGTAAACAAGTCAAAATCTTCTCCAAACCATAACTCACATTCTCTGCAAATCTAGAGGCGAGGAAGTCCTAGTCAACAGCCATATTGGTTAAAAATTTTCTGTAGGACAGAAATTCCCAAAACCAAGTTAGGCTGCATATAGCAGACAAAATTAATGCCTACTATGAAGTACCTTAATTCAGTTCAGAAGAACTCAGACCAACATTATCTAACTTCAAAGATACTTCTACAAGGATGAGCTACAACTTGGTGACATTTATTATGGAACTCCATAGAATGAGAACAAAGACTCAGCTTTCCAAATGTGTATCACAGAAGCAATTGTATCACCAGCAATATGTATAGGAGGAATAAGCTTATACAATTAAATAAATATGAAATCTTTCAATTAAAGTTAAAGTCTTAGAAGTGCGATTTCACGAACAGTTGGCAAGAGCTGCTGTATTTTTAAGATAATAACAATCAATTCTTCCTGTACAATAAAAATAGTTATAAGAGAAAAATCACTCAAAACTGAAATGTAAGAGGACAAAAGGTCATAAATTGCAATAGAAACCCCTAGGGAACCTGAAAATGTATAGGGGTTGGGGGTTTTAAAAAATTGTCTAGCTATTGAAGAAAAATATTGTATTAACAAATGGACAAATGAGACTAGAGCTATCCCTCAGAGTCGCTTCATCAACCACAATCCTATGAAGAATCCAATGTACCTTTTTGAAAAGTAGTTGAAATACTGAATCTGCTAAAGCAGAGAACAAGCCTTTGTTAGCTACTTTTGAAGGTCATCAGTAGCTTTTAGTGTATAGGACGTTTTTACAACAATTAGATCAAAACTCAGATTGAAAATGTTGGTGGATTTCATAAGTTAGAATGACATCAATAGTTGACTCCTAGAGGGCACTGCTTGGGAACAAGGGTTTTATTCTAAAAAAATCTCGCTTCCACTTGGAGCACCACTGGAAACGCACATTAATTTTACGTGATAACAAATGATTGTTTGTTCATTTTGAATTTAAAGGATGTTTGAAGAAAGACAGCTTCATTTTGGTCACCTTGGGTGTTGAAAACCTGAAAACCCCTGTTGCTTGTGCAACTCCTGAGCAGTCATGTGGATCCTGATAATCAAAACAGATGTACATACAATATCTTTGGCATGACTATCCTTATACCATCTGTTAGGCTAAGTTTGCACACTACGAAGATATAAACCCAACACTAAGAGGTCAGAACTTCAAAACTGAGGTGAACCTCAACAAGCAGGCCTTCAAATCAATTCTAGCATGTCCTATCTGTGAAAGGGAACTCATTCCATAGTGCTCACAGCTCCATTAAATGGCGTGGCAAATATAAATGCTGTGGATATCAAAAATCTCAGCTCCTTTAGAAAACAGCAGCATACAGAATATAAAACATAAAGACTTGAGGAACAAGAAAAATTCGGTTTGCCCAACAGGCCTGCCAAATTTTATTCCTCTTAATATCATGTGAGCAGGAAGGAAAGTAATTATTATTTTTCTACGTGACACTAATTCCTTTTGCAATTGACAGGCTGAACAAAAGCTGCACATGTTTCATTTGGCCAAAAGGCTAGTTTCTGTTTGAGCACATAATGGATGATTCATTATTTCAAAAAACAACCCTGCAAGAAAACAAAGAAAAATGTCATGTCGCTGAGGTGCTAAAACAACTACTGTTTCATGCACAAACAGTACCTGAAATATTGTCTTCTGTTACATTAGCAGGAAACATATATATTAACAAGACTGCTAAGGGAAGCCAATTTGCTCTATTTACTCGTGATTTTAAACTGAAAATATTCGTGTCACCACCTTTTAATTCCCTGACTCCCCTCTCATAACAGGTTTCTGGTACCTCTGTTAGCCTCTGGCACATGTACATGTGTAATGTAGATATTACATGTAAACATGCCAAGGCAGTGGAAAGAGCTGAAGATCCCTGTTAAAACCAGTATGAACTCATGTTACAAAGGCAGGGTAGCAATGTCAGTTCTGGCAATAACAGTGGCTCTGTAAAGTTACAAAAGATCCTCCCTCCTGAAGGAAGACACTCTCCTCACCCATTTCTGCAGACATGGATTACCTTGCACTCATGAAATTTTTGCCCTTCAAGCTAAGCCACTAAAGAATGCATCAAAGAGTTGGAAATTAAAACACATGCTGCAGAGAGTGGGTAACACGTTAAAACTCATTAAGCAGGTTGCTCACAGCCGATGGACTAATTTTGTTCAAATTCGTGTAGACCAAAACAAATTTCAAGTGTAAAAATTATAAATATTGGAAGCTGAGTGTGCCACTGCAGAAAACTGAAAATGGCATCATTCACCCATGGGTCTACAAGGTTCTTCCCCATTTTCTCACTGTACCCTTGAAACAGTTAAATCTGCAGCATTGTCATCATATTACAATGGAAGACATACTTAGGGAATTAGATGACAGAAGATTCGAGTTAGTAAAGGCTGTGATTATTTAAAAAATCATAGAGAGCATGCATATATATATATTTATATATATACATATATATATATATATAGCATATGGGCAGGAGTAAAAACTTACAGGGTGAAATTAATAACTTGGTTATTTAAGGGATTAAAGATGTAAAGGATCGGGTAAGATTAAGAAAATAAATGTATACAAGAGGCTTCCAAGTAGGGTGACAGTAAGACTTATTCAGCTGCAAAGCAGTTCTCAGACGGAGATAAAAAGTCCACTACATCCAGCATTCAACCATCACGCAAGAAAAGCACTAACAAATACACATAGGAGGATTAATTTTCCTTGGTAAGAAAAGGGTGTGGTTTCCTAACTGCGGTGCTAGGGCACATCGCCTATATTCATCATATTTCTAGTTTTAAAAACTGAAATGCTCCATTTTATAAGCATGAAGTTCAGCACTCTTAACCTTGGAGAAAAATGGTTTTATTGCACAGACCTAGCATAACTTTTATTATTCATTGCTGTGTTCTCTTCCAAAGGAGTAACACACATCCAGCAATACTGCATATATTACCACGCACTGTATCACAAGGTAGAGAAAAATTATTTTCTGAGATGCTTTGGTCTTTTCTTATTAATTGGATATTGGTCTAGAGATAATGTGTATAAAGGCTTCTCTGCTTCCTGTTATATGTCACTAACACTGAAAAGAAATATGATTGAGCATATTTGAGCAAACTTCCATATTGTTGTTAGGCAAATTTTCTGAGCCTCTTTTGATATCATTGTTTATAATAATAGTTAATCTGCTCTTATTTTTGCCTATAGTAACCAAAATCTCTTTCTGCCTGAGGATCTATCCAACAGTCAATTTCTTTGGATCATATTACCTTTTACCTGATGAATGCAACTACTCATGGTGATAAGTAGCACAGGCTATGCTCTAATTTCAAGGCGTGTTTCTTCACTGACTTAAGGGCCCTAAGGACTTAAGGTTCCAGTCTTCATTCTAGCTGACAACTTGCTTTCAATTTTACTCTGCCTACAGCACACTGCATTTTTTCCAGAAACAAAGGAATTCTTAGAAAGCACCAGTAAAGCTAACCCCAGCATTTCCTGACATAATTCCTCAGAAACTACCATTTTTCAATACCATTTTTAATGTCTCAGAATTTTTATTAAGTCTTATTTAGAGATTTTCAAAATCATGAAGGTGTCTTTTCTTGGTCAAAATAGCAGATAACAGAATTAACAGACAATTATTTTTCCAAATGAGAAGCACCATACAAAAGCTCTTGCAGTGAGCTAAATGAAACATTTTGACAGACCCAATCTGATATTCCTCCCCAGTGGATTTTCAGTTCGCTCTTGCAAAATATCAGTTTTTCAGTTCCAAATGAGACAGTGCCAATACTAAAAATCTTTCTAGTACTTCTGTAACTCAAGCTGTCAAGCTAATATTTTAAATAAATAACTAGGTCTCTGGTATTTCAGAATTTATTTCAAGAGTATTGCCCCAAATATTTCTTTTTAGCAACTGTCAAGCCTTTGGCATTGACAAGTTGAAAACTGTTCACGAACTTGGTATGTTATGCACATCTCCTGGAGTATGAAAGATCCAGAAGCAGTGTGACCACATTAGCACAGTGTCACATCTGAGGAGATAATCCTCTCTGCTGGGTTTATTAGGTGAAGGAATTCCATATCATATGCACCCTGCCTCTGATTTCAGAGAAAATATAGCCAGAGAAAATGAGAGTTTGCCCTCCTATCTTCCTCTTAGGTTGTGTCTACCCTTTGGTTGCAATGTATGTGGCATTAGTGAACTGCTCATAGCTTCCATTCATTGCCTTTCTCAAGCCTGCTCTATCAAACCTCTCACCTCAGCCATGGTTCTGAAAAGAGTCCATTTCCCTAGTAAGGCTGTTCAGTATCTCCTTGTGCAGCTGGGGCTTTTTGAGCTGACCAACATCCATTTTTTTTCTTGAGGAATTGAATAGCAAGACAAAATTGCAGTATCATGATGGGCAAATCTCAATCTGTTTTAATGGCAGCTTTCTGCTCATGGTTTTCCCCTAAAATATAGATTCATTCTGATTTCTGTCTAGGATACTTTAAAACACTGGAAATAAGGTCTATAAAAAAATCTCTCCCCTTTCCTCTTTACCCCCTAAAATGGATACTTGTGGTTCCAACTCATCAGGTCACACTTTGTCTGTTAGCTAAGAAGGCTTTCAAATAACCCTGGCTTAGGCTGAAGCTTCTTTTAAAGGAAAAATCAATGGGTTGCTTTATTTTTTTGAGTGTTCTAATTCTACCATTCACAGTGTCAAGAGTGTCTGTAGGTAAAGAAAAAACCTTCTTCTCCCCCTTGCCTCTGCCAACCTGCTACTTTTTCCCTTTTGAATGCCTTTAGCCTGAGCTATGGAGACTTCAAAGACTTCAAAGGCAGCTGATACTGCTGCTGCGGCTGACACTGAAAATGCTGGATTCAGCAGAGAATGCAAATATTATGGATCATGGAAGATCTTCATTTGTTTCAAAAGAATGGTGTCTTTTATTCATTTCAAATAAATTAAAAGGAATATCCAAAACAAGAGAAGAAACAAAAAACAGAAGAGGGAAAAATCGCAGAAGGGCAAAAGGAATCAGTGTGCAGCAAACAAGTTGAATTCAGCACACACTAAGAAGACAGGACATCAGTTGTGGCTCTCTCTGTGGTTTCCTCAAGCTTAGCCAGAGCATAATCAGTCAGCAACTCTTTCTTTGGTGCCTCTGCCCAAGTGCATCCTATTCAAGCTGGCTCCTAAACCTTGGCCTTGCTGCTGCCACAGGCTGTAGCACAAGGGCAGAGAAGCCAACAGAGTGTCCCAGTGGGCACTGGAGGGTCATGGTGCTGGAGGATCCAGAGGCAAAGCCATCACAGGCACGGGGATCCCTGCTGTGCCAATGGCAAGGAAGGGGCTACGGGGAGGTGAGGTGAGCTGCTGAGAATGAAATGGTAGGCAAGCTCACTGGTTAACTAGGGAAAGAACCCATCTTATTTCCGTTCTGGATTCATTACAGACCCTGGGAGAAAATCCTGTGAAATCAGTTAAGCAGCTCTTTGCTTCTCGTGTGTCAGCCAAACTGTCCCTTTCTAAACTGCTACCTTGCCATCTGTGGTGATCCCAGCCTCAAGGGTGCTGCTGTGTGATCTAACATCTGCTGCAGAGGTCAGAAACTTGGTTAACAAAACAAGCAATTTCTACCATTCATTAGGATTTACTGGTGGAACTATCAAAATAATCCTAAAATGATAATGTTTTATTTATAGAGATACCTGAAAGCCTAGCAGAACCTCCTGAAAAATTCATTAGGTTTGGATATCATGTGAATTTTATTTCAGGCTTTATGCTTTAAATGCAGCATCATAGCTTTTTAACTAGTGCATATTAGCTGTAATAGGCAGGAAATGCAATTAATGCAAAGGGGCTCCACATCTTTTATTACAGAGGATTGTGGGGTTTCAATCTTGGGATTAAACAATTTAAAAAACCACCTTGAAACGGTTTGAGTAAGAGCCTTTCAAAATGAAAAATTATTTTCTTAGCTGGTTTTGGATGAACTACTCTGGTAAAAAGAGTATTGTTTAATTTTCGTTTTGAATTAAGGACCTGGAAAGCTGAGTAATACACAGGCTAATTCTAACCTAAGCTGTGCTTCTGCTCTTCTGAGTCCCATAAAAATGTATTAAAAGAGGAATTATTTTGTACACTGTGCTGTACTTCAACATTGAATTCTCAGTAGGCTGTAAAATCACTTCCAAGATAATGAAATTACAAAAGAATTTTAATTTCATTTTCAGTCCCTTATCATCACAAATTACTAAGAGAAGATGGTCAGAAGATGACTACTGATATTGCTACTCTCCCTCGTCTGATGACCAGGGCTTTTTGACTGAAATACCTGCAAAAGACTTTTGCAGGTAATTTAAATAAGACATAGTGCAGAAGATCGTGAAATACGCAGCTGGGTACATCATTTTATGCATTATGAAAACAATGTGAATTATTAGCAAATATTCTGAGTGGAATAGGCAAAATTAAGTAAATAGTCAAAATAATAACCGGACAAAACAATAATAATAAATGTCATCACGATAAGGGTTAAAGGCAAAAAGACAAAATAAAAAACTAACTATGCTTTGGTGCTATTTCATAGAAAAGACAAAAAACCTGCTTTTCCCTGCAAATTGTAAAATATTCAAGGGTGAGTCCTTTTTCTTTTCCTCCTGGGCCAAAGTCCACAGTTGTTGCTCAAGCCAAATTTTCACTTCAACCAATAGAGGTTTTCAGACTTACCTTGTTTTTCACAGTTAGGCAGAGGCACAAGAGGAGGCCTTACAGGGATCATGCAAAAGTTCCTGGCCTGTTACAAAGCAGACCTTAATATAATTCTGCCATGAAGACAGGATACATGGCTGGATGTACACATCATTTTAAGCTTCTGCACGTTTAAAATGCTGGTTTGAGTTAAGTTAAAGACTAAGACATCTGTAAAGTCCCAGTAAATGAAGGGAATCTCCTCAAAGATCAAAGAATGAAATTTCCAAGAAATCATGCCTCCAAGAGTAGATTTCTGTAGGAAAAACAATGACCCTAGGTACCTAAAATATGTTCAAGTAGTAATGTCTAGACGCAGACACCCCTTAAAAATTTTTTTAAAAAATTCCCTGGACAATTTTCTAAGCAGTTTCCCACACACAGTTCAGCCCACATTGGTAGATCGAGCATATCTTGCTTAAGCTCAAGTTCAGTGCAAAGCACAACAGAGCAGGTCAGGGAATTTTCAGGGAATTATCAGGCAAAGGCCTTCCATTATCTCCTGCAAGCAAGAGATAGGACTGTTCCACACCCTGGGGGATGCAGGCTCTTTCACTTGCAGGCATGGGTAGGATGTGGTGGGTGGGAGCAAAGCAAAGCACTCTGCCTCCTCCAGCAGCCCCCAGTCCTGGCCAGGCACTGTCTGAGCTTCTGTGAAAACCACCCCATCTGGATGCCCACCACAGTGACCTGTGACCTTCATCTTCTATAAGTGACCATCTGTGTGACCTAAAGCAGCTCACAACCTGCTCCCTCAGCTGTGGTGTAACTGCAGAGAAGGAGCACAACCAGATGCATTGACCTCTTCTCGTACTGAATCACACCCACATAAATCAGACTGTTTATGCATCACAGTTCTCCCATCACCCACCAACAAGACTGTGTCCTAAGTTTTAGTCCCACTTCCAGTTACAGTTCGTACAATTTATCCAATGACTTCTAAGAATAAAATGCATGAAGATGGGTTAAGTGACAATAGAAGAAAAGAGAAGCAAAACAACATATTCAAGTGTTAACTTCAGTCCAAGCCTGAAGCTGAACTTTCCCACAGCTCTGGTCAATGCCTTAGGTTCTGCCTCCTTTTAAAAACAGAGAAACTAAACCAGATAAGGGAGACAAGGGAAAATATAATGGAAGTGTGTCTTGGTTGTTTGTTTCAGAAATACAGCTATACTACTCAGTTTTGCAGTGATTTATACCTGCTTAGAAGATGCCTACTCTAAGCTCTCATACCTGTTCCCAAATAACTTGTGAAGATAAGTCAGAAGTGCTCTTCTAGCTGGTGAAATGAATCATATTTCATTTCTTGTGTAAAACTTCTGCGTTCTGTGTATAACGTGTTTCTGTCCTTATTTTATTTAGTTTAGTAGAACTTTTTAGGCTAACACAGATAAATTTATGAGTCACATTTATTTATGCCCCTAAAACTGCTTTGTTTTGATGGATGTGATGGATACTGAAAGAGAAGTGATTCCAGAAGCTGCTCAGGCGTCTGTGTATCCGTGCCAAATTCCACATTATATTTATCTCTCAGCTATCGCCCAAACACAGGCTCAGTTCATACTAAACACGCTTTGTGTTTCCACAATATTTTCTTTTAACTACAAACATAAAATACAAATTGCAAATTACCTTTACCTTCTGTCACTTCTCTTTACCGGCTCTTCTCCATTTCCTTTCTTTCTTTGCTTTATTCATCCTAATGTTGCCACACTGTATAAAAGTTAAACTGAAGAAGAACCTGCCTTCAGGTGTAACTGCCTTTTCCCTCCACGTTTAGTATAGCACAGATTAAATTACATGCCCAACTGTTCCCATTACATCTTATGGAAGAGAGTCCCATTATTGGTTGCAGAAAGCAAGGGCAAGGTGAACAAGAAGTGGAAGTGATTTGCCAAAAAAAGGACCAATGATGAACAAAATCTTTCAACATCTACAACTAACTTGCAAAGTATGACACTTCCATTCAAAACCAAGGCCACTAACAATAGCATTGATTCTGTTTTAAAGATATAATCCCTGTGTCATTTTCTCACACCAAAGAAGCCAAGTCCTTCAGAGAGATTGACAAGTTTATTTGGTTTAATGTCAAAGCAAGCAGACTTCCCAAGGTTCTTTAACCTATTTACATAGGTTCCTCTAGGAAGAAAAAACCCTCTGGGAGATCTAAAACTGCCAAATAAATTTGAAGGTTGTTCACAACTAACTTGCATTAGTCCAGAAAAAAAATCAGGGACTAGGTAATTTTTAGGACATTAGTCATAGATGGGTGTGATGACTTAAAAGACATGGATTTGAAAGGTCTATTTTGAAAGGACTATTTTGTGCATAAGGAATTGGCTGGACAATCATAGCCAGGGAGTTGCATTTTAACAGCTCTACATCCAGGTGGAGTCCAGTGATGGCTGATGTTGCTCAGGTCTCTGTCTTGGGACTGATGTTCTTCAGTATCTTTAACAGTGACATAGACACTGAGATCAAGAGCACCCTCAGCAAGTTTGCAGATGACACAAAGCTGAGTGGTGCAGGTGACACAACTCAAGGAAGGGATGGTGTCCAAGGGGACCTGTACAAAGGTGAGAAGAAACTGGTCCAAGTGCACAGTGCTGCAGTGGGTCAGATATGAGTACAGACTGGGAGAAGGACTCACAGAGAGCAGCCCTGCAGAGAAGGACTTGGGAGTTCCTGTGGACATGAGCCAACAACATGTACTTGCAGCCTAAAAAGCCGATCCCATCCTGGGTTGTACTGCAACAAACATAGCCAGCAGATTGACAGAGGTGATTCTTCCCCTCTCAATTGCTCTTGTGAGGCTGCACCTGGAGTGTTGCATCCAGCTCTGGGATCCCAGCGTAGTCCACCCCACATGGACTCGTTGCAGTGAGCCCAGAACTGGAGCACCTCTCCCATGAAATAAAGGCTGAGAGTAGGGATTGCTCTCTTTGGAGAAGAGAAGACCTGTGGGAGACCTTACAGCACCTTCCAGTACCTAAAGGGGGCTTTTAGAAAAGAATTGGAGCAACTTTTTACATGGGGAGATAGTGATAGAATGAGGGAGAATGGTTTTGAACTAAAAGAGGAGATTCAGATTAGATGCCAAAAAATATCTTACTCATAGGGTGATGAGACTCTGGAACAGGTTGCCCAGTGAAGTTGTGGATGTCTCATCCCTGGGACAGCTCAAGGTCAGATTGGATGCATCCCTGAGCAACTTGATCTAGAGGAAAATGTCCCTGCATAAGGGTTGGAACTAGATGATCTTGAAGATCCTTTTCAATTCAAGCCATCCTATGGCTCTAGGATTAAACAAATAAAGGGGGTTTTTGCATTGGTGGGGGTTTTTTTTGGCGATGTCAAGCACTGGTACAGACTTCTGCCAAATAACTTTTCATCCTCACATCAGTTCCAGTGTAAATGAACATCTGGCCTGGTTGTCAAAGCCACAGGGATTCAACAGAAAACAAATAACCAATACGCCAAGAGGCTGGAAGAAAGAAAACCAACCAAACAAACAAACAAACAAACAAACAAAAACCCCCAAACTGGTGTGATCTAGGTATTAGAACTAGGATTTCAGGAGTTTTGTCTGTAAGCCATGCTGAAAGGATTCTTATCCCTGTTTGCATAGGGTAGGCGCTGAGTTCCCAAACCTGTACTTGGATGGGACCTTAATGACTCACTGCTTGAGCCAGATTTTAAAGCCTTATAATATCAATGTTCTTGTTATTTTTTTTTCTTGTTTTCATAGGGAGTGAAGAGCTGAAATTTCCCCAGTTATGAACACATGAATCATCACTCCTTTAAAAATATGCTGCTTCCATTTCAGATCTAAAGATTTATATTTTCTGAAGTCTCAGGCAGTTGTTAGGACCAGTTAATATTCAGTTCATATTTTTACACTCATTAAAAAAGTTTTAACATAAATTTTAAGTTGGAAAGCCACCAGAAAGCCAAAAGATTATGATGTTTTACTTTCTGCAGGACATCACCACAGAAATCTCTCAGAAATTTCTGTTTGAACTGTAGTATATGTTTCAGAGGGACACTCAATCCTAAAATAAAGGGTCCACATGGTGGAGAATCAATCACACTCCTAGGTAAGTTATGTCTATGTTTAACTATCATCAGTGTTAAAAATCAGTTCTGTGCTTCAAATCTAAATTTGTCTTGCCTCAGCTTCCAACTGCTGAATCTCATTATGTTTTTTTCTACTGATAGATTAAAGAACTGGCTATGAGAAATCTGTTCCTCGGGTAGGTACTTGCAGACCAAGATCAAACCATCCCTTAGCCTTCTTTTCAGCAAAATAAGTAGATGAATCTTCTTAAATTTCTCAGTATGTTTTCCAAACCCAAAATCTTTCATTGAACCGCTTTTAATGCTTCTCACTATTCATAATGCTTTTAAACTGCAGCACCAGAAAGCTCTCCTGTGTGAAATTATCAGTTGTGCTGACTATAACTATTTCAAATGTAATTATTATTAGGGCATTTACAACCTTTTATGTGTGTATCTTGTTTAGAGACATCTGAAGTTCAACAGAACCAGACAGATAAGTTGTAATGCTGTTACATGCTAGTTCGAAGCTAACCACAGAATATTAATCTCAGCAAGAGGCCAGTTGTTTTATGTTATTTCTGTATTTCCTGGTGGATAGATAAGCAAATATGTTTGGAAGACAAATGTATCTAGGGGAGGTGAATAACTGTGCTGCTAGATATCCTTTTTAGTGCTGAACTTCTGACAATCCACATTTAGGCACAGACAACAGAACATATAAGAGAAGCCAGAGTAACTGATCGCCTGTTTTGCGTGTAAAATTCAGGGGCAAGTTGCTCGAGCCTCACATAAAGAAAAGATAATAGTTATGTTTGATCCATGCAGCCCTCTCCTCTCACTGCTGCTGCTCCTGCTGAGGAAGGTGTCAGCTGCTTCACTGAGAGGAGTTTTTACCCCCTCTCTTCACCCACCTGGTATTTTACTCACAGCTCTTCATTTTAATTAGGTTATCTTACCATCATGCAGTTTTGCCTACATGTCTGGGAAGCTTTGAATCAGAGCAAATAAAATAAAATAAAATAAAATAAAATAAAATAAAATAATTTCTGGCAAAGATGATAAACACCTTTACTATTTTCCCATTTTTTACTTTGTAAAAATAATTTGCAAAGGAAAGCAGAAAAATTTCTTGGTTTTGAAATTAAAATAAAACAGAGGCTGTGGTGTATTTTTTTCTTTGTCTCCTTTTTCTGTTCTGACAGAAATTGTGTTCTCTCTTTACAGTGACAAAATTAAAATATAGGTCATACTAAGTAGGTCCCTATATAAATGGAAAGGACAATGCCTCTCTGATACAAAAAAGACAAAAACACTTTTGGCAAAAAAAGTATCACCTCCCCAAGCAAAAATGCATGTGTTGAGATGTCAAGACCACACACAGTTTAACTAGTACTGTGGTATTGATCTTCCCAAATGTCTGTGGCCTGTGCCAGCTATTCCTATCACTGCTAAACTTGGCTTTACCCTCTTGAATTCACTCCTTCCCACCTTTATTTGTGCTTGTCAGTGAGAGAAACAGTAGTAGACAGAAGGAAATTGTTTGTGTCATCTATATCAGAGTTGAGCTCAAGCTCATTTGTATTCTGTTAGGTACTTAATGGGCACTCGAACTTGAGGTGTCGTGGTTCTCTCAGTGAGAGTCCTGTGGTGATACCCTCGGTTCAATTCTCTCTGTTCTTTTCTTTCTTTGTGAATGAATCTGCAACAACATCAAAATGTCAATTGCTAAAGCCATGCAATACCAGGAAAGGTTTTTCGCTTCTGTCACTGGACACAGCAACAAATACACATCAATATAATCAAGATTTTTAGTGACCCAAATCCAGCTCCACTGCTCCAGATCAGTGCATTCATTTCAGGAAGGCTAGAAAACACCTTAAAGGAAAAACAAAGGGAAGATACTAAGTGCTAAACGTTCAGCACAGTACATGGTAATTAACTTAGCCATGCAGTTCCCATTACTGTTAATAGGAATCAGATGGCTAGATCCCTGTGCTAAAAATGAAGTTTTAAATAGCTATCTGCATGTGTGCCAAGCACAGAGAATCAAGGTAGCAGAAAACCTCAGCAAGGAAGATACAAACACTGAAGACACTGAAGGAAACTAGAAAGGTTACAGAAACACCTACGAAACTGGGGCAAAATTGTACTATGAGACCGTTTACTGGAAGTAGTTTTTTTACAAATTGGATAAGGTTTTAGAGAACAAAGTGTGCACTAGCTGAGAACGGAAGGCTTCAAAGGCAGGGGAACAGCTGTGCTTATGCAGAAGACATGAGGAGAATGGGGGCAGGCTGCAACAGGACCACACAGGAGTACACAGCCTTGGCTTGCTGCAGAGGAAGCTCCACAAAGACACTCAGTGGTGGGACAGAAAATGGCATGGCTGTAGCTGCTGAATTTATAACTGACTCACAAGCCTGGCTTACGGGTCTAAACGCCTCCAGAAGACAGGGATAATACAAGAGCTACTTACTCTCTGTAGAAGCATGTGGCAAATATATACTGCAACATATACAGTTCTCATTAAAATTTCAGAATATAGACAAGACATTCAAAGCAAAGACCTGAAATCAAATGAATTTTTAAAATTCAAACCAATATTTTGTTTGACGTATTTCTTATACATAAATACAAAAATAAAAAAATACAAAAATAAAGATTATAAAGAGATATATTTTTTTATTGGAGGTCAGCTCTGCTGAAACAAGGGATATCAAATCTATAATCTGGAGTTATATTAATGTTGCTGATAATTTGTTTTGTACAATTGTTACTAAAACTATATTGTATTAATTTTCACATAATAATTAAGCCCAAATTAAAGTATTTACATTACTAGATGGTATCAAATAATGAAACAAGGCTCAGGGTCTAAAGAAAAAGGACTATCCAGTTGCCATGACAAAGTGAGAAATCCGTGCCCAAGTCTGGACATTTATTGATTCAGATACACAAAGGGAAAAGAATCAAAACAAAATAAAGAGCCTTCTGAAACTAAAATAGAATTTCTGCACGAAGGAAAAAGAATAATCAAACTGTATCAAAATGCTTTTTTCAGAGACAAGATTTTGGATACACTCTCTGATTCTGTCTAGTAATCTTTCTTCATCAGGATGAAAGAGTCAGTTCTGTTGTTCAGGTATGAGCTGTGAATGATAGTTTCTTTTCCTGTCTTTGAAAAAACAGGCAGACATGGTTACAAAAGGGAAAAAAGATATACAAAGGTGAAGGAAATATGGCTTTTGTTGATGTTCTCAGACTTCATGGCAGCTGTCAAGTTTCAAACAGAACATTCTGGGCTGCCAAAGACAGCTGGGATGCTCTTACCCTGAACTTTATCTTGCTGTTATTATCAAGTAGGCTGATCAGGGTACTGTCCTTGCCCAGCCAGACTCCCCAGACCACTTTTTCTTGCCTTTGGGATGCCATGAAAGGGTAGAAGGGATATTGGTCCACTTACAGGCATCTCAGCATAAATACTGGGCAAACCCTGTTCCAATGCTGTGGTGTATTCAGCACCCGCTCTACACCTCCTCTGAAACCACCCCTGTGCTCAGCCACAGCTCCAGTGATGAGGCCAAGCCTTTCATGAACACAGCTGCTGCTTTTATACCAGTAGATTAAACAGGTTACTGACAAATGCCAAGATACAGTGCAAGTACACACTCCTTTCCCCCCAAATGAGGTGAGACCCCCGTACTGCATTTTAGGGACAGTCCCAGGCCTGTGCTACCCCTTCAGCTATGTCCAGATATTGCCAGTGAGAGCAGGAGCTGACCCTGGCCAGAGGGAGTCCTGCCACACCACTGCTGCTGATGTGCCAGCAACACCCCAGCTGCACCTGGCCTGGTTCAGCTTACTAGAACAGGCAAAAACAAAGAGATCTTTGATTCAGAGAGATCTTTGGTTGAGGGATCTGATCTGGAGAGTTACAGGCTGGATGCCACATGCTGGCTGCACACCAGAGGCTGCCAGGCAGCCACTCCTCAGGACCTTGCTGTAAGCCCTTGAGTTCCTTTGGTGACCACTCTCAGAGGATTTGAACAAAGAATGATTTTGTCACAGCTCTGAATTCAGCAGGGTACTAAGCTGGCTGTATAGTGAAGCGGTGCCTCTGAAGACAGATATCCAAATACCAAGATCTCTAAAGGACTTCAGTGTGGTGAAACTGAGCCATGCTTTACGGTGAAGGTGCTTGTTCCATTCTTTCCGTGACACCAGGATCAGGCTCCCCGGGAGCACAAACTCAGCATCAAATCAGAAACTTTTTCTTTACCCTCTTTTCTGGGTCCAGTAACCCTACATTAATTTCATCCCTATAACAGACCAGGACACTCTTAGAAATGCAGGATATGCAGTTTTAAACTCAGACTCAGATGTCACACATTCTAGGGCAGGTGCTGTGTAGAAAATGCACAGTTCCTTCTCTGTCTGGGTCTCTGAAGAGAGGAAAGGAGCTAGTGAAAACCACAAAGGGACGAGGTAGTACCACAGAGCAGAAGGATGCTTTTGTGTTACTTAAGTGCTAAATTCTGGGATTTGAGTAATTTTGTGAGAGAAGTGGGATTTAAGGCACCATTGTCCTTTCTGAACATTCACTTCTGACTAGCTTTGGCTTCCTCCCAGTCACTGTGCCCACTTTCTCCATTCGTTGCACAGGGCCATGGCCGCTCATGGGCTCTGTATATTCCACTCCTAAAACTGCAAGGCTTGCTAACCCTGCAAGGCCTGTGCTTCTTTGTGCGTTTGGGTCTGACTGTCCTTGCTTCCAGTTACCTCTCAACTGAACAGCAAAAGCCATTTAACAGACCAGTGAGCTTGGTCCTTTCAAGTCAGTCGGAAATGAGTTGCCCTCAGAAAGCATTCTTCCCTTTTGTCCTCTCATCAGGATTTTGCAGTTATCCTTTTTCAGTCCTAACTGTGGCTATTTAGAACTTGAGTCTTTTGTACTGATATGTCACTGCCACAGAAGTGGGCAGATTTGATTATCTTTCTGATCCTTGTGAGTAATCTCATTTCAAACTTTGACCTCCCACAGGCACCTGCTCCTTTCGACATCAAAGTCAGCTCTTTATCACGGAAGTAGCTTAGCCTTATGGCAAAATTATCGATTGCAGATGACTTATATGTTTTCCCTGCTGTGCTTTATCAAAAGCTGATCCACTCTTTTGTTGCTTCTTTTGAAAATTAGGTTGAATTTGTTACTGTCTCAAGTAGCTGGCTCTATGCTGGCTTATAAATTCTCAGGAATTGTCTCCATCTCTCTTCTCAGCTTCCCTTCCTTACACTCTGTACCACTATTGCTCAATGCCTCAAAGGCAGGCTGACACATTGCCCAGGATCCTCCTCTTTCACCCAGACTTTGTGGTAGGGTGCAGTTTGTGCCCACCATAAGTCTCTGTACTCAGCAGACCCACTCCTGTGGGAGAATAGGCAAGGACTCCCTCTAAACCTGGGCAAGCCAGTTCCTTTCTCACTCTGATTTCTTTTGGATGCACCACAGGGCTGAATGCACCTCATCACCTGTAGGAGCTGTCACTGGTGACACAGACATCCACTGCTGTATCAGTGGCTAGAGTGATAATGTTCCATTGCCACATACACAAACCTCTCCTAGAAGGCTCACCAATATCTTAAATGATAATTTATCACAATTGACAAGCTCCCATTTTTCAGACAATAGGTCTAATTCATCTGGCTGTGATCAGTTCCCTTTCCTAGTAGAATTTTCTTTTATTTTGGCCAGAATCCAATCATTCTTGTCTTGGGCTAATGATGCATTGAATGAATGTATCTGTTTACCAATGCCAACCTCTTCTATCAAATGAAATTACTTTTGCTACCTTCATGTACTCAACAATTTTCTTAGACTTTTCCTAAAAGGGTAATGACAAGTTTGATACTGTAAGCCAAAAATGAAATAACTACCTTATGTTCTAACTTCAAGATCTTATTTTAAGTAGTCTATTCTTCTAGTTTTAAGAAATTGCTCCTGACAGCCTTTCCCCTTCAGTGCTTTATTCCATTCAATTTCACTTACAACGTTCTGCCTGCTTCCAAAGTATTAGGGAGTAAGTGACCATTGAACACAGACTCTTCAAATCAAGGTTGAGCTGCAGAGCAAAGCACAGAGAAAAGAAGCCTGGCAACATTTTCTGCTCCTCTATATAAAAGGGCTCAACATGGTGCTTCCCCAGAATTAACTCAAGCCCACATCTCAATTAGAATTTTTCTCCAGTTGTAGGATTGGCATGGCTTTTTAGGGATGGCTGATGACATTGCACAGGATGAAATGTGAGCTATGGGAACATGAAGCTTCAGTCTGTACATCTGGCAAATCAGAACTCCATGGGAAGATCTGCCTGCCCAGCAAGTGTCACCTGCTGAGAGCGATACTGCAAACCACGGCCCCAGACTCTCCTCAGTCTGGCTATGACTGCTTAATTTAGTGCCTTCATTATCATCTCCATTTATTGTCAGAATGCAGTTATAGCTGTTACTGCTTTGACTTTTTTTCTTCTTTTTGTAAAAATGCTGATGACATGATGTTACAACAATTGAGAATGCTGAAGTTTTAAAGAACAGAGTGTAGTTGAACAATAGCTTTTAAAGTTCATTTTAAAATAAGCCATGATTCTTATGCTCAAAGGCATATAAAGATGAAATAGCATGCTAACACTAAATAGAAACATTCTCCCTATCTCAAATCCCATAAAGCATATGTCTAGATGCATGCAAAAAACTACAAAATACCTCATTATTTGAAGAAATGGGAGACATGTTCGAGGACTTTTTAGCCAAGACTGATATCTATGAGAAATGAAGATATTTAAAAATTAACATTTACATATATTTATTTATAGAAATAATAAGAAAAGTATAAACACACATATGTGCACGTTGCTGTGAATCTTTCTTCACTGCTCATAATGTGCTACTTGTCTTCACTGAACAAAAATTTCTCTCAGAATAGAGTCCTTATCTACATACAAATACAGCACACTGAACACTGTGTCCAATATTTGGTGCTATTTATGTCTCTGATACATGACAAATGTAACAAACTGAACACCATTGACAGTAAATACTGCTTCCAAAACCTGGAAAATTTTTTAAAAATTCAATTTAAAGATAGATATTGGGAATAGATTTTGAATCTGTTTTACACATTAAATGATTTGTGACACTATTCCAAACATGATTCTTTTTCAGTTCAAATTCTGTATTTTTTCCTTATCTTTTCATTTTTTAGTAGTATAAATAACCCAGGCAGAAGACACGATCATCCCACTAGGATCAGCTTTCAGGGGTTATACTATAATCATATTCTGACATTTAATACGACACATAATAATTTGAGACCATTACAATTCTGGGTCAAATCCAAAACTGATTTATGAGAGGAAAAGTTAGGTTCTTTATACATAATTGCACCCTCAGGAATAAAACAAAGCATAATAAGGTGATAAGGTGTAAATGAGACTAAAATACACGTTCACCTTTTGGGTTCTTTACGGCTTCAAAGCAAAGCCCATTGAAAATAAGGGAAATTTTACTGAATTTGGTGGCATTTGGATTCAAAATCATTATAAAATACTTTCTACATTATTTGAATGGAATCAATTGCATCTAGGAAAAATAAGGGATCCTAAATATTTTTAAATTATCCTACCCCATGCACACATCAAATCTGACAAAATGATGAGGTGGCAGATTTTTTTCTCCTCCTCCCTCCAGGTAAGAAGTTAAGTATAACAATCATTAAAGGACTTAAATCAGGCATTTGATGGATTTGAGGGCAGATACATCCATTTGTATGTTGTATGATTTCCATTTCCCTTTGGATTTTTTTCCTCTGGCCAACTATACTGAAAATTATCAGCTCACATTTCAGTTTCCTTTATAACATAAAAATCCAGGCACAACCTGCCAAAGTCTAAAAATCCTATCTTTGGTGGTATCTGTTAAAATGTACCTCAAAAGCACTCTGAGCATTCAGCATCCATCAGTAGCAAACACCACCAGCACTGCTGTTCCCACTGGTGCAGACATGGACAGGTGATGCCACCACAGCCAGAAGAGTGGCCAATACATGCTGACTGCACACCTGAAGTCACAAGCCCATAATTTGTTGTTGGTCATGCTGGCTCACAAAACCCAGAAGACACTGACGATTTCAGCTGAGATTCTCGTATTTCTAGCAAATTTAAAGCTCTCCATAAAGTGCTGATCTACCTCATCCAGAACTGCCATTTGGAGATGGGAAAAGTGATGTGTCCTGTCTGCAGAACACTTTCCAGGTTTGCAAATGAACTCAGACTGATTAGTTGCAAAGGGTAGATGGCCAAGCAGAGGGCAGCCCCTATAAACCATGTACTCTCATAGCACACATTGTTATGGTTTATAATCAAAAATGTATAATATTGTAATGGTTCATCCCTCTTTCCCCTGACACCCCCTATCCAACCCCCTGGTGGTATCACCCTGTCTTGTCAATCACCCTGGTCGACTCAAAGGGTATCCTCTGCCATTTGGCAAGGTATTCAGGTGACACCTTCTTCTATTGTTGTGTAAAGTGCCCTTGCCCTCGACCACTCCCCTCTGCCTTTCCCATTGGACCAAGGACCCCCTGCTTCGGGTTACACCCGAACTGACTTAAGGGGTGAACCGAGGTCCAGTCCCTCATTCTGCTTCCTGCCTTCCACCTCCATGGAATAAACATCTTCCTAAACCACAGCAGAATCCGTCTCTTCATTGCCAAGCCTCACCACGTGGCAGCTTAGGGATTGAACCCCACGAACTATCAGGTGGAGAAAGGGCTGAGGAACCTTCTGCTAGCCGGAGCAGAGAGCCCACGCCACTTTAACACATGAGGTGGATCCAGGTGTTTTCTGGAGGCCCAAGGGGTTGGCAGAGAGGTCCCCTGTAATGGCTCATTCCCACCACCACAGCCACCATCTCTTGGTCAAGGAACTGCTGAGTGCTCTGTGGTAGGACTGGGAGAGAAGCAGTAGGTAAGAAAGAGTTTCTTGTGTCTGTGTGTAAAGCACCGTAAGAGCCAAGGGCTGGATAACATTTACAGACAGCACTCTCAAGATGAAGTGGCTCTCAGTTCCCAGTCTTGCAGAGTGCCATCTGACATCTGCTTTCAGCAAGGCTTTGGTCCCTCAGCATGAGACAGCTGATCCCTGCCTTTGGGCATTTCTTCATGCTGCAGTGGATCACAATGCATGCTGCTGAGGCTCTGAAGTTAAGAGTGCTCAGAAAGCAAAAAAAAAAAAAGCAGGACAGTCCAAGTGACAGAGGTATCAGAGACTTGGCTGACCTATGCCTTTGAGCCAGTACCTCTGGTCTGTGCTGGGAGATCAACATTAACTCTACTGAACAAATCTAGCTGTGTCCTACACAATTTGTAAACACAGTTGCAAAAAAAATTGGTATAACACATTTTCATATTTTATGTAGTTTCAGTCAGATAGTATCTAATTGCCATTATTCTTCTAAGTGGGAAAAAGAGATTTCCATATAATGTTACAGAAGAATTAGAGCATATGAGTAAGGGGCATATTATGTGTTATCTATGTTTGTTATAGATATATATATATACACAAAATATAATTGTCATGAGAGTTGGGTCTAAGACTTTTAACCTATTCCTTCTGCCTTGGTTTTCCTCATGAGAGAATTTCCCCTTTTGGAGATGTAATGATGATTAACCTTAAGAAATGCACTCTTTTTGAACATAAGTTCAAAAAACTGTGGTTTAAATATTCTCAGAGCTCTTGAAGCCAAATAATTGATTCATTCTGGCATTTTCACAATTTTGAAAACTCTAATGAATGCTTGAATAAAATAAAAGTCTTACATTATCATTTATTTTATCTAAGTGCCTTAGGAGTGGAAATCAGTGACTTCCATTTTATCACTGAAACTTTAATTAAATTTCCAAGTTTGTCAGCAGCATTGAGCCTCTTCATATTGGCATGAGATGCTGGCTTTTTACAAAATTATTCTGTGGTAAAACAGAGTTGCCAAGGTTAGGACCTCTGTTAAATTGTTCATGACCCTTCCTGTCCTTGCACTGTAAACACATGGTTACCCCAACCCAGCCATTTTATCTGAAGGGCAGTACACCTCTGTGGGATGCAACATTTCCCACAGGTGCTTTCCTCCCTTTTTTTTTCCAGGAGATACTATTACAAAGGTCTCCTTTTCTGTGGAACTTGCAGTGCTACTGGAGAGTAACCCAGAAGATTTGCTTGAAAAGTCTGATTTAAATTTATGCTTTTATAACACCACATATTCTCTGACAATTATATTTTTTAAAGAGTGCATGTGTGCACATAATTTGTACGTTTCTTTTGTCTTTTGGTGTCTACTCTGCAAGAAAGTAAGTGAAGCTAATCTAGTTCAGCAGATCCTGTGCCTGGTTCTCAGGCTGAACTCTTTGCAAATGGAGCCAAATCAAATGTCTCATGGACACCAAATGCCCACTAAGTTGGCTAAGGAGAATTTAAGAGTGCATTTTGAGGGAGTTATCAGCTAGCCTTCCTTAGTTGACCTCCTTAGAAGTCCATAATCAATATCATGCCTTTCACAGGAGTCTTCAGTCTTTATTTTATTGGCAGACATAAAACTCCATAATTCTCCAATGATTCCGCAATCACAGGAATCCCAGATCTTCCATTCCCTCTACTTTGACTAAATGTTTTATAAGGAATTTTAATTTTCAAAGAACAATCAGCAAACAGACTAGATAACCCTTTTAAATATTGGCTGGGAAAGTGCACATGGATTCCTTGCATGTACACATACAGGCATGTATGCTGCAGCATTACAAATCTGTGGCATCTATTTTTTCAATTTTACTACTTTATTCTTAGTCTACAGGGATTAGGAAAAGAACCGAAGAGAGAAATTAGTCTGGTATATGTGGCAATCTGCATCTACATTCCTATAATAAAATCTGAGTCTTTAAGAAATAGGCTATTAAGTTTCATCTTCCAGCAATATTTTTGCTCATTATTTATTATTATAGGCTGAATTTCCTTAAGGAGCCTAAAAGATTTTGCTGTCAAAATGTCAATTAAATTAAGAAAAATGTTTGCACCTAATGTTAGCAATTTCTCTTAAAAATTTTGTTCTTCATACATAATAAATAAGACACTATTAACCATTGCTGCCTAACATCATTGTTTGATTTCCCAGAGGTGCATGATGACAGAACTGACTCTCATCTTGGGGTGACTTTCAAAAGAGGAGACAGGGTTAGTGATCTTACCTGAGTGTGTGACTTTAGACACTTAAGAGGCAAGGTAGATAAAAGTTTGTTAAATGAAAAATGGATGGCCTTTTTCCTTACAGACTGGAATGCATTCCCCTTGATGAGAAAGGAAATTGTGATGGGAATCTGGGACATCCTGAAATCGTAATGCAGGAATAGGGCTCCTGAGTAGCAAGTCACAGCAAGCCAGAACTGAGCAGTAGCTCACTTCTTATTAAAGTGTTAGTAGAGTATTGAATTCTAGGAGCAGAAATTACTCATTTTTTGCACATAATTTATTTCTTTTCAGGCAGCCACTGACCCTGAATTTCCACTTGTATGAATTTTGGATTTGCTCTCTGAGTAGGACAGCACTGGAGCCTTCTACCTCCCTAATTTGTGGACTGGGTTCAGTGATTTGAGTTATGTGTTTCTTTGCTTATTTGCCTTGATTTGCCTCAAAGCATGATTCCTTTTGGGGACCCTTGACTCCTGTCAGCTGAACAAACTTTAGCCCTGGTCTCTTGCTGTAAACTAGGTATAGATAAAGTGTTGCTTCCCAAAGCCAGCACATCTACAGAGACCACATTTGCCTCTTCCAGAATGAAACCCTAAAAATTAAGACTTTCATTCCTCAAAATAATTTCTCAAAGAGGAATGTAATTTTGGATTCAGAGGTTTGGGGTGTTTGTTTTTTTTTTTCTTTCTGCTCTGTGTTGGCATAAGCTATCTGGAAACAGAAATAGGAAACTAGGAGGTAGTTTTGTTCCATTTTCTTTTTTTTAGTAGATTCTGCTGTGCTGGCAGTATTTTCTCACCTTATTAAGTAATCTATTCTTACAGGTATGCAGACTTCCATAAATTTTCTTTACACAGAGTGAAAGGGCTCATTAGTTAACTGAGTCCTGCCTCTTAGTTTGAGGAAACACAAAGAATAAAAAAAGACTTCAAATAAGCAAGCACTTTTAGATGGGAAACAGGTGAAAAGGAATCTTTAAGCATTTCAGATTAGCTCCAAAAACAAAAGCAATATAAACCAAGGTGTTTTCTGATTTAACTTAGAAAATAAAAATTGGAAATCTGTTGAGTAAATAAATGAAAAATAGAATCCTGCATCTGCAGTCTATCCATCTGTTGCCCTGTCTCCAGCTGCAGTCACCTCTGATGTTTCTGAACAACATGGGAAAAAAATAAAGGCAAATGAAGACATGAGCCTTGAGGATACATCTGCCCAGTGCATAAAGGAAATCTCTTCGCTGATCCCCTGTAGCCTTGATAAATTTTGGTTGCAGTGGTTGTCTTAACACAGAGTTCCAGGTGTTATGGGCACTCCTGGGGTTGTGCATAATTTATCATCCTTTCCCTGGTCCACAGAAAGAGGACACAAATAAAGGCTTAATACATTTGTAAGCATTAAAATCAAAAAGTACCAAAACAGCTCCACCCAAGTCCCTGGACCTACTGGACACAGAATTTGGCCCAGAGGTAGATTAAATTCTATCTCACAGAAGGATTTGATTATGTATATCTTTAAGGATCTAAATCCATGCTGAGTCATCCCTGTCCTGTTTCCCCTGCAGCCCTTTTAGGAGACTGTTACTTAGTGTAATTATCCTCTCTTGCTAGCAAGATATGACTAACTTCATGGCCTAATTTGTCTAAGTCTGCAATAGATCTTGTCAGGTCTTTGTCAACAAGCTCAAAACCACCCTGCTATTGGATCTCTTTCCCATGTGTAAGCACCCAGACATGATCAATCCACCTCTCTGTCTTCTCTCAGATAAGCCAGAGAGATTGAACTCCCTAAGCCTCACGTAGTACAAGTTGTTTTCCAGCTGCCGGATCAAACCTCCCAAACCTTTCATCTCTGGCACTGTTATTAGGCTGCACCACTACCTTGGAATGTGCAAGAGCTCTTCAAAGGATTTGAGACTGACCAGCTGATACTCACACTGAAGCACTGTCTGAGGGGATTTTGGTATTTCTTTTGATTCAGATCTTGGCTTTAAGAAGCTGATGGCTATGTCAGGTTAGGGCTCAGTAATGGCTTTGCCACAAGTGCACAGGAGAGCAGCTCGCTGCTATGGAAGGCAGGTGTGCCTCCAGGTGTCTCTCTGCTGTGCAGAACATATTCCTGGTACCATTTTCTTATTCCCTCTGTCCTAGAAAACACAGCTGTGTATAGATGAGTATAAGGAACAGCAAAGCTCTGATTACACCTAATAAAATCCACTGTATGAATGAAGAAGGGAATGCAGCAGCCGCCAAGAAGTGTCTCTCTTCTACAAGAAGAAAGAAAGAAAGAAAGAAAGAAAGAAAGAAAGAAAGAAAGAAAGAAAGAAAGAAAGAAAGAAAGAAAGAAAGAAAGAAAGAAAGAAAGAAAGAAAGAAAGAAAGAAAGAAAGAAAGAAAGAAAGAAAGAAAGAAAGAAAGAAAGAAAGAAAGAAAGAAAGAAAGAAAGAAAGAAAGAAAGAAAGAAAGAAAGAAAGAAAGAAAGAAAGAAAGAAAGAAAGAAAAGAAAGAACCAGCCTCAGGGGTCAAGAACACAAATGCAGAAATGTGAATACACACATTGCAAATACAAACAAGTGTGATCTAGATCAACAATTTTCCAAACATTTTCATACTAAATGAGGGAATAGTGTGTTTTCAGTGACATTTCAAATCATTCACTTTTGGAGGGTGTGCCCCAGAGTCTTTCCACTGATTTATGTGAGTTCTAATCAGTTCCTCATTCTGTGAGGGTTTAAACTTCTAGAGATAGAATTAAATTCACTACTTACTTTGTGGATCCTCTGACACTATTTCTAAATGAGACGGGGTGCCTTATTAAGCTCATTTTACAGGACCTTCTAGTGAACTATAAGCAAATTTACATGTAAATAATGCAGCAATTTAGGAAATAGTTGGCCAAGTATCCCTCCAATGTTTTACACACTTTTCAAAGGATGAGTAGATTTGAGTCAGAACAGAAGTGATTGAGAGCAATGAAATGCATTACGTGAAAGTTCCTGTACATTAATAGGTTTGCCACTTACTAAAATCAAAAATATAAAAATAATTAATATAAACTAAAAATAAAATCTTGGGTCTCATCTCTGACTTTCTCACATCCTCATTGAATGCAGGTTTCAAACACAAAAATCTGAGTGTTTATCAGATAAGGGCTATGATTACAGATATTTTATGCAAGGAAACAAAATAGAACAATTTCACACAGGCCAGATCCCTTGCTTGACAAGATTTTAATATACTTCTCACACACAGACTCACAGTAGCAGCTCAGTGCCACGTCTATTTCCTCACCTCACAGATGGAGTATGTTTTTTTCACCTCTCACATGATGCAGCACATCCCAAGAGAGATTTAAACCTCTTTTTCCTGGCTCCCATGTTCATTTATCAGCATCTGACTTCATTGTTTTCTAAAGTCACCCCTGAGAAGGTAGTCTGAATATCAATTTGTAGTAATCGGCAAGAATTTGTTGCTGTCAAGGTGTCACAGTGCAAAATAATATGTGGTTTTTCCAGACACATCTGAAGCTTAAGTAACCTACCAACAGTCCTCAGCCACAAGGAAAGAACCATGTGTCACCAGCTCTGCTTCCCATGTTTGATATCTCTCCCCTCAGCTCTCCCACTGCAATCCTTCAGGATGCTTATCCCACTTCTTGAAGCACACTGCTGAATCTGCAGTATCCAAACAATGTAATTAGCATGTGAAAACTCAGTACTGATAAAGTAAATGCTTTCTCTGAACACACTTGTGGACACCAAAACCCATTATGGCACAAAGGAATACACAAACAGAGAAAAGGAAAGCAGTTCCTCCTTTTTGTCCAGCAGGATCTCACAATTTCCGGAGTTCTGTCCATTGCTGTCTCTGTCATTGCTGGGCAGAGCTGAGGGTTTCTCCCAGGACTAGGTGCAAGATGATCATATGTCCCCAAAACAAACCAAGAACAGAATTCACAAGAGTAGCAATGCAGAGGGTCAGGCAGTATTTGGCCATGAGTCTTCTTGGGCTCTTGTCACTGGCTATGGCTTGGAGGAATACTTGTGCATCTTCCAAAAACCAGCTGGAGATGTGACCTCCCACTCTCCTTTTAATAAACAAAGGCAAATATAAGTCCCAAAATCACAGATGATCTCTGCAAGCTCTAGTGTAGGAGTTCTGAGTCATCAGCTTCCAAAGTCTCCCACATACAGTCCTACCTAGTGCTCCAAATGCTTTATCTTAACTCATGCTCCATCAGTTCCTAATGCTACAAATGCAACAAAATAAACCTTTGACGTGTTTGGTCTCTATAAAGATTGCAGTTACCTGGCAAACATAGTAACAAAGTTAGCTTATTACAGCAGCAGCAACAGCCGCATAACAATTTGCATTCTATACCCATGTCTTCATTTCTTATAACCTTCAGGTGTTCTAAAGAGGTGCCTCATACTGAGCTATTAGTTCTTTATTTAGGCACCTTGACTTTAAATGTACTGAGTACCTCTTGACTCTGATGAATGTCAAATAACATTCAGATTTAGAAGATTGCATGAATTTCTTTTTTTTTTTTTTCAGGTCTCTGGGTCTGTCTTTGAGGGAAAGGCAACATTTTAGATATGTCTGTGTATATGTCTGCATTGTGCTCAATAATAACAACACTAATTTAACCCTTATAATAATACCAATAATAATAACATTAAAAGGAGCCAGGTGTATGGTGTTTTAAAAGAAAAACAAACAAACAAACAAAAAGCCAGGAGGAGAATGGCCCAACCAGCTATTAAAAAGTTACCAGTGTTTAGGTTTCCCAAGAAATACAAAATTTCCTATTGAAAGAAAGCAAAGTTTATTAACAGCTGATTTGCAACACAAATATGCAGGCAGATAGGTGTGCATTTATGTACTTTATCTTTTACATTTCAAGATTTGTCAATCACATTAATGTTTGCATATTTAACAGTTACTTTGCACTTAATGTTTTCAGACTCAGATTTAAAAATGCAGACCACAATTTTTCTGTTGCATAATTTTTTCATTCCTTTGTTGCACACAAGAAACAGTCTTGTCAGTAAACTTCAGAGTACTGATGTTGTGGCTTTACAACAACCATTGAATAGTAAGGTTGCACTTGCAGGTGTCTGATGCAAAGAGGGATTTGTCATGTGGATACTGAACATTAGGTTTTGGACAAAATTTTGAAACCATTTGGGAGCTAATGAAACTCTTAGGTAGTTAGCAGGGGGAAATTCTCAAGGCCTTCAGCACAGGGGAGGAAAATAAATTGCCTGAAGTCACCCAGAGAGCTGTTACTAGAACAACAGATAAGAACAAAAAGTTGAGTAGGCAACTGAGACAAGTTTGAAGAAAAAGTCTTTTTTTAAAATTGGAAATGTCTTTTAATTTCCATCTTGTCTGAATCCTGACAAAGAAGAGGATTAAGGTACTCAGGGTAATGGAAGAAAGAAAGAAAGGATTGAAGGAGGATGAGAGGGAGGGAAGGTAAGAAAATGCCATATATCTGAGAGGGACTGAGGTGATGACCAGGTAGGTCTTTTCAGTGTGGTCCAGATGGAAGATCTCTGAAGGCCTTTGTATTGCTCAGATCTGAGCCTTGTTTTCCTTTTTTTGTTCCAGAAAACATTTAGGTATTGCTCATTTTCTTTCATTATGAAGGGTATTTTTTCCCTACTCCTTAAACCTGTTCTGAAATAAATACCTCCTAAAACATAGACTCCATTTCATTTTAGGTACTGCCAATTCAAAAGTCAAAGCTTTTTGCAAGTTAGGAGTTAAATCCAAGTGTACAATTAATATAAGGCTCAAATTCTGATTAAGTGACCTGCAATTCACCCTTCTGCCCTCCTATTCATTTTCTAAGGATAATTATTAAATAAACATTCCTTTTAAACTGATTATCTTTTGACTCAAATATGATGTAGGGCTTTAGTAACTTTATACTTAAAATGAACTCAAAAAGAAAACAAAATAAAGAACAGTGATTTTAATAACATACATTATACCAGCAACATTTCATAGAATTAAAAATTGTAATTTTTGGAAAAGGGTTAGCTTGAAATACATTGTTTAACCAAAAAGGAGGCTTCTGTCTTACAGAAATAGCACTCTAGGAACAGAATGGAACTCAGTTGAACTTAGGTATATGGCCATGTCCCAGACGTTTAGGATTAGCTTAAAGTACTCCAGCAAATTCAGGAACCCTCATAGAGTACCCAGACCCACTCAGATTATCAATGAAAAAATCTGATAGAATAGAAAGAAGAAACAGAAAAGACATTGCTCAGGTGGGGAACTTACCTCTTGCATCTTGTACATTTTTTTATCAAAAAGAAATGACAAAGGCTTTCTGAAAAAACAGGAAATGTGCAATTTCTTTCACAAACATACATCTATGCTTTATTTTCTTATTGTTGTTGACAGAACCTTTCATTATGCCCTTAAAGAATCATTTTATGTTTATTTGTACTGTCTATACAGATTTGGAGACTTGTTTTATGAATTGCCATAGAGTGATGTCTTTTTTTAATAAAAGTTTATTACACTTTGATTGATTTCCCTGATAGTCATTTTGTGTGTCTGAGTTATAGAAACTCATTTTTGTTCTAAACTCCAAATTACTCTAACTAATGTACCAGAGGAGCCCCATAACTGTTAGCAATTGACAATGCAAAATGTTTCACAGCTTTATTTGTCAATGCAGATGCCATGGAAAAATCATTGTGGGATAGTTTGCCAGGATCCTTATTTATTAATTCATGGAGGTTTGCAAGAATAAGTCATGAGTGTGAAGCAGCACAAATGTGAGAGAGAGCTCAGCCACCTGATAACGTTACCACAAATTAACAAATTACTGTACATCTTCTGAAGGGTGGTGGGTACGTTAAATGTATCCATATGCAAGCATTTACTAGCAACAAATAAACACACATCTAAAATGTTACCTTAGCACACAGTGGAAGACATTTCCACTATAAACCAAATATACTTACATTTTCTAAAACCTAAAGGCATATGTAAATACAGTTCCTGTGTCGCTGCTGATGTCTTGTAACTTGCTAAGCACTAGTAATCTGAACACATCTCAGAAATACATTCAAGAATGCCATTTTTGGATTTTCTCACTTTGAAACTCACTATATTATTTGCCATTATTTGCAATTGTTCTGGAAAACAATAAAATTGCATGTGTTTCATCACTTGGGCAAGTCAATTTTCATCTCACAACGAAGTCCCTTCTTTAACTCAAGTAATGATCTTTAAAAGTGTCAGTGTCTTTTTTGTGGGGCAGAATGGGATGAAATTAAATGTTTCTGTGAAACCTGAGGTGTGTGCTATTCCCTCAGTGCTGGTGCTGCTTCTCATACTGCCTATGGGGACAGCCGGATTAGACCAACACACTGAACACACTCTGTAGAGACTTTTAGGGGAGAGTCATCAAAACAGGTTTGTCTTGCCTTGTATTGTTTCACCTACTCTCTGAGCTACGTACCACATCTCAATAGAGACTACAACTAGAGATTGTTTCACAGCTAGACATTCATGCTCACTGAAGGACATAACTGAGCTGGCAGGCTTCATCCTGAAGAGAAGGAAATTGGCAACACTTGCTCAGCATCCTTTGGTGAATGGTGGTGAGGCAGCGTGACTTCAGCTGCTGAAAGGACAAAGCTGCCAGGCCCTGCTAGCAAGAGATAGGAATTAAGCCATGAAACTAATGAACAGCAGAGGAGCCGGAAAGCAAGGTTACCCTGTCCTTCTCCTGTTGAGATTGTCCTGGATTTTAGTTCTCTGTCCTGCCTCCTGTGGAGCCAATAGCAGCCATTACACATGGTTAAAGATTTCTGTACAGATGTGCTCTCCTGAGAAAAGACACAGCGGGCCACCCTGCTGCCTTCCACTAGTGAATATCAGAAGTGCTCTGGGCAATATAGATTTGAAGTCAGCTTTTCTTTGGCCAGTGCTCAGGCCATGTCATGTCCAGAGGTCCATTCCAACATAAACTAGTCCAGCAATCTCTGAATCTCTTCCATTCATCCCCCTCCAGCATTTGGCACCAAGAAATGGAAAGGGTGCTGCGTTGACCTGTGCTGACCATATTACCATAAAAGTACTCCAGCATCCAGGAAGGAAAACTGGGACTCCTTTTGATTAGAGCTGACATGGGTCTGGTCTCCCTTAGAGGGAAGAAATCACAAAGAATGTGCCTGATAGCAGTGAGATTTCCCTGCTACACAAAACTCATCAGATCAGCCAGTTTGCTGTTTTCACATAGCTTTGTTTCTTTTTCCTTCAAAGGCTCTTGCTTCCATTGCTATTACACCTCATTCCCCCTTCATAAGGGAGGTGATATCAATTATACAGCATTGCTGTAGGTAGTGCATGCCCACGCGATTGTGTGCAGGCACTTCTCTGCTTTCTGGGGCTTCCCAGGCATTCCAGAGCCCTTTTTTAATCTACCAGCCAGCATTTGATACAGAATCTGGAAATTATTTTGCTGCCAAAAGTGTACAAGGGAGGTAGGAGACAATCTGTCGGCTTCTGCTAGAGTAAACACAAAGAACCATTCTCTCATCTAGTAAAACAATAAGATTAGTCCTTTTATCATTAATTTTTTTTCTCTCCTTCACTGCTTTGTAAACACTGCTTGTATGACTTTGCCTCTTATCATCTGCAAACTGAATCTGCTTTTGTTGAAGCAGTGTCAATCACAAGGGTTTTCCTGCTCATATACTTAGCGATATGACTGATTGAAAAAGAAGACAGGCTTTCATTTGGGTCTGCAATGTGTGACACAGTCACTGGTGGAAATTTAAGTGGGGGAAAGAAAACAAAGGGAATAATTTGGTAAAATAGAACCCAAAGTTCACTTGCTCTGTCAAAGAGATTAAGATTAAACTGAAGGAGGTCAACGTTATTAACATTTAGACTACAGGGTATATAAGAAGTTAGTGTCTCGTTAGATATTGGCTTTCTAATTGGAGAGGAGCTTGTTTCTAACTCTTTATGTAAACACTTGCATTAGCAAAAGCTTGGGTGGTCTCAGCATTTTAACCCAGTGGACATATTTGAACCACATCTGTCTGAATAAAACGTCCCCGACAACCAAGCTTGCATTTAAATTGTAAATATATCTCTTGATTCCTTTCTGCCAAGTGTGACAGCATTTGCAAAGGGAAAACTTCACAGTGATACTCTGGGGTTGCTTTAAATTTGTTTTCCCAAATGCCAAATTCTCCTTCACACCATACACTTAGTTACAATCTTATTTATGTTCAGCTCTTTGGACCAAGCAAGGAGATTACTGCAGCCACCAGGAAGGAGCACAGACATGACTCGATTGTTAATTAATTCCCATAGCAAGAGCAACTCTTACACAAGCAAGATTATTTATGGAATATCTTTTGCATTTTCAAATCCCATTATTCTCTGATTTTACGGTGCTCTCTATTGCTTCTTGTCCTAAATCAAATGGCAAGTGAAACAAAGGAAAGTAAATTAGACACCAGCCAGCAGGGTTAGCCATTGGAAGGTGATTTGGTTAGATGTTTAGTTGCACTGACCCAAACAATAGCTCAATGACTGTGTTTTAGCAGTTTTGAAGCAGATCTGGTGTGGTGGACTGACCCTAGTTGGATGTCAAATGCCCACCAAGCCACTTTATCACTCCCCTTGTCAGCAGCATGGGGGAGGAAGAAAATAAGATGAAAAATAACATCATGGATCAAGACAAAGGCAGTTTCATAAAGCAAATGCCATGTGTGGAGGCAAAGGAAAACAAAAGATTTATTCTCTATTTCCCATGAGCAGGCAATGACCAGCCACTTCCTGGGAAGTAGGACTTCAGTATACATAGTGTTTGCTTTGGAAGACAAGTGTAATAACAAATGCTCCCTCTCCTTTTCTCTTAGCTTCTATGGCTGAGCAGGCATCATATGACATGATATATCCCTTTGGTCAGTTTGGCTCAGGTGTCCTGGCTGTGTCCCTTCCTAAAATCTTTCCCACCCCCAACCTAGTGGTCCGGGGAGAATGTTCACAGAATCACAGAATCACAGTATCACAGAATCACTAGGTTGGAAGGGACCTTGAAGATCATCAAATCCAACTCACACTCTAACACCTCAACTAAAACATGGCAGCATCCCACATCCAATCTTTTTTTAAACACATCCTGGGATGGTGACTCCACCATCTCCCCAGGCAGATGATTCCAGTACTTTATCACCCTTTCTGTAAAAAACTTTTTCCTAAAAACGTTGCATAGCCTTGATACTATCTGTTGGATAGATTTGATGCTGTACAAGCACTGCTGAGCTGTAGCCAAAATACTGCTGTCTGTTCTCAACTCCTTTCTAGCTACCAACACAAAGAACAGACCTGTGAGGGTTGCGATTGGTGAAACTAACTCCATCTCACCCAGACCCAGTATATCTGATAATCTCCCACTGCATTAGCATATTTTCTGAGGATTAACATGTTTTGGTTTGGAATGTGAGCAGCATAACTAGCAATCTCATTCAGGGGATGGATGAGTGCAGAGTGAGCTTGTGGTCTCCTCCTCGTACACTCTGTCATTATTCCTGGTGTGATCTGTCAGATCTTCATATCTGTAAGCCTTGCTTTCCACAGGTTGTACTGCTACAGGGGGATAGGCAAACATTCACAGGAAAAGGATCATGCAAAGCTTGAACTGGAAATAATCCTTAGAAACTTATTTTGGCTGTTCTGCTAAAACTTGAGCCATAGGGTTTTTTCTCCCACAGAAGTGTGAAAGCTGGAAAGGGCTGCATTTAGTGATTTGTCCCACAGAAAGACCATCACCGTGAACCCTCCTGATCCACCAGCCAATCTCAGTCACCCCCTTGATGTGATTTCTTGCATCACCAGAGGAAGCCCAACATCTAAAACTGCAGTTTAGCCATCATAATTTTGCAGTGAATAAATACAGTCCCTTCCTCAAGCATCTACAGCCCAGGACTCTTCCAAATCTCTTTGAGCATAGAGAGCAGCCCCTCAGAGTGATGCACATACCAGTGCTATCACCTTGGCTTTTAAAACCTGTTGCAGTCCTTTGACATGAGGAAGGCAGTGTGTGTGAAATTCTCACCCTCCCTTTGGAGCACAGCCTCACTGAGTACACTGAGGGTCACCTAAGTTTTCAGGCCCAATTGCTCACAAGTTACGTGTGTCTGTCTCACCTCTCTGACACTGCCTGTTTTATCTTTTCACCTACCACTGGTCCATCACTCCGTGCCTACTGACACAACAATATTGTCACCACAAAAAGCATGACTACTCTGCCCAGTTCCCATTTGGCCAGATGCTTGTGAAAGCAGGAGACTGTCACATTACTATCTCATTAGTTAATCCAGTTGGCAATCCTAAGCACATTAGTCTTCTTAATGGAAGAAATGGGACAAAAATTTTTCAGGGAGAAGAGTTTTCTTCAAACAGATGAATAGAAGCCTGGAAGGAGCAGGATAGTTTGTATTCAGCTTTTTGAAGGAAACAAAAATAAAATGTGGCAAAGACTGGCATGTATTCATGAAACATTTGGCACTAAAGAGCCTACATTTTTCATCAAAAAAGTAATTTCACAGATCTCCATTCTCTAAGAGACGTATTTGCCTGAACATTTAGAGGCCACATAAAAATCTATTTTTACTGTTATTAATTATAGTGACAATGCTAAAGCAAAAGGGTCATTTTGTGAAAAGCAGAGTGTTTTGAAGGGAAATACATTTTTGACAATGTAAATTGACTAATTCTGTTGAACATTGATCTAATTTGAAAGACGAGATCATAATTACACACACAAAAAAAACATAATAGGGTTTCAAATTAAAAAATCTACAAGTGTACTGTGTGTTTAACATAAACAAACCAAAGATGAACAGAATCATAAGTGAGATAGCTTCAAAAAAGCCCAAATATAAAGAACACACTCTAATGAGATCATCTTGCCTATCTCAGGGCACAAACCTGGCTGTTGTTTCTAACTTTGTTAACAGTAACAATACAGCATCAGCTCCTAGATCCACCAAAATTAGCAGTGTCTCCCACTCAAGAACCAGTTTCCTGGTTTCTAGGGTATATGTGATACTGAAGCCTGACTCTAATCCACCATCTGGCAGTCTATTGATGAGAGCAACAAGAAAGCATGAAAAGATGAGACAGGTTCTGTGCCCTTTTTAAAATATCAGTTGGGGGGGAGCTGCTAAACACATTCCACTTGTTATCCCTTCCTTTTCCTTGGGAAAGATTCTTTAGTTCTCTCCATCTAAATTCCATTTAGTCATGAAAATAGGGCAGAAGAAATATGATAAAACTAGGAAATGGGCTCAAAGACATAAGTGATCCTTAGTCTGTAGATTGGTGCGTTACCAAAGAGGTACAAAAAGGCATGGGTTTGTGTGTGTGTTATTAATGCCTTCTGCAAGTAATTATCTGAAGAAGAGGAAAACTATCTCCTTAAGAATTCATAAAACAAGAAGAAAAATAAACCATGCAGTGTCAGCACTTCAATACGAATAGCATGGTTTGGAGTTTTCATGCCACGAAATTAATTCATCCTTGGAATAAGCCATAAATTACAAGTTCCTTAAAAATTGCTGCATCCAACACTTTTGGAATGTTGTATCACATTATTTTATCCTTATAGACAAAAATAAAATATCATAGAAGTAGATTTAAGGAATCAGCAGCAGTTTAGATAAAAGTGATCATGCTTTGCTTCTGTTTGTTATATATAATCAGAATTAAGTCCAGACTAGTAATATGTATATTTGATGGATTACAAGAGCCAATTTTGCAAAGCTGAAAACAATTATGAGCTAAATCACTTGGGAGAAAGAAATTAGACAGGAAATGTGGATAATAACTGGAAAGTGTTTAAAAACATTTTACCAGAGGTTTAAAAAAAAGAATGAAAGCTGGACTAAATGTTGACTTGCATAAAAGTGAAACAGCTATGTAAATCAAAATAATTACACAAAATAAAAGGCATTTATTAGAATGTGAATTGGACACAAGATAAGAACTACAGAAAATTAATAAGGATGGAAGCAAGAAGTAAGGTTTTTCATCAGAGTTAAGGATAAGAAGAAAGATTTGTGGTCTTGACTACACACAACTGTAGCCATCTTAATAATATACACAAAAATTGGTATATTCTGTAAATAAATCTGATCTCTCTTTGAAGAAAAAAAACCAGACAAAAACAGTTCTGCCATAAGAGGACAATGCAATGCTGTTCATTCCGGTAAATCAGGAGAATGTTAAATACCAATTTAAATCAGCAGACCTGCATGATTTACAACCAAGAGGTTTAAAAAAGCTGGCTGAAGAAAATTCCAAGCCATGGATATTGCTTTTTGCTAAGTCTGAGAACCCTGGAGATGTTCCAAGAAGAACAGGGGAAAAAAGCGCCAATATCTCACCAGTTTAATTTTTTTTAAGTTATATGCATAACCCAGGTGATTGAAAGCCTTTCAGCTCGGGCTGAAAGGACAAAGTAATGTAAAAGCTAATAGAGGGCTAGAGGTGTGTATGCAATTAACCCTAAGCAAAATGGTTTAGCAGAAACAAGAAGTTCTTATAAGCAAAGAACTCAGCATATTTACTGGCCTTAGGAAGCAAAAAAGGCAAATGTTACCAGGCATATAAAGGACAAGGTGGGCCAGCAAACCAAAGTCTTTGAAGTCTGCAAAGAACCTGTGAACAAAAGTAACAAACAGCACTGGCATCAGAAAAGTCAGTGTCTGACAGAGCCCATACACATGTGAATAACCTTCCACGCAGAATAAAGCACCTTTGAAAAGAGGATCCTTCATCTTTTGTAGCCACACTTTTTAAGCTCCCCCCAAAATTGGCAGTTTTTTAAACCTGTCTCTTAATTTCCAATGTTCTCTTTTCCAAACTGATATTCAAGCAAGATTTTTCTGGCCCAGAAGCAGGGGAGGAAGTCTTTAGTGAATCTGGTACTGTTCACTGAGGGTCATCCAGCATAAAGATGTTTTCTGTATTAGTACAATTCTGAAACAGTGAACTAGCTCCTAACCAGGTAACACAGCGAATAATTGGTACAACTTGCTAACTGGTTAGGGTTAACCGTGTGTAACATCTCCATTGATTTATGACTCTCAGGTTCACAGGTTACTTAGATTGTTCAATTTAGCACTTTTCCCCAGCTTTCAATTGAACATTTTGAACCAGGTGTTCAATGGATTGATCGATATGAAGTACAATAGGTCTCTGCACCAGTCCATAAACAAAGCTGATTTTTATAGCCTTGGTGTGATTTAAACCTTTAACACTTTAAACCATTCTGCAGCACTCTTGCCATGCAAGCATATGCTTCTCTTCACTTTCCTTAATTGACATCAGATTGTGACTTAGCAACACGCAGGGCAATGAAAGCTGCTGTGTGCCTGTAGGGCCTGATCCTGCAAATGTGTGTGCCTGACACTGCATGCAGGTAAGTAACTCCTCTGATCCCAATGAGGCCATTCACATACATAACCCTGTTAAGGTGAATTAGTTGCAAGGCAAGGACTGACATTTGAATATTGAGCTTTGTGGTTAGGGAGAGCTTTTCTAGCACTCAGAGGCCATGGGGAAAGGCAAATCTCATTTGCTCAATGTGACTTATGCAACTTGCACAATTTTTCGCCATGCCAGGTTCCCTCCTCCTCATAAAAACAGACTCGTATATTCACCTTTCCAGTCTGCCCCCCACCTTGTGACTGAACATATCAGATGCAGTTTTGTAGGGGCTCATGCTCACCTGCCAGCTGAATTTGACTCCTTCCTGGTTCAGGGAGGAAAAGGCAAACACCAGGAGAGGAGTGAAAGGCAGATGCAACCCTCAAGAGTCCTCAGTCTGTAGACCCCTTACTGGATGCCAAACTCTAGGTCTGCACCACAGCATTTGAGTGAACCCACCAGACAGGTCACCCCCCACTGCACGATTTGGCCCAGTGCTCACTCCTAAAGTAGCAAAAGCTAGGGTTTCAAAGGTTTGGAGAATGAACATCTCAAATCAGGTTTTGGGGAGGACCTCACTGTCACTGCTGCTTGGCATGCAGATGGCAGAGCAAGGAAGGCTCTTCAGCTCTGAACCCTGGGCTGCTCTCATGAAGCTGCTGAAAAGGCAAGGGGTGCTCCCACTTTCTTTCCTTAGCACATGTCACTGACCTGCCGTTCACACATGCACACTCAACACATTGTCCCTGAGTAAGTGCTGCTTGTTTGGCTGACCTTCGCTGGAGATTTCTCCAGTACAGAGAGTCTGTCTGAGTAAATATCCCTTAGGCATGTGGAAAACGGGTAGGGATAACAGATGAAGTCAACACATGGAAGAATTTACTGTCTTACCCAGAGGTAAGAAGCAGATCCTCCTTAAGTACTTAAACAACTACAAATGTTTTCAACTCAGTGTTGGCATAAAATAATAATGAAAATAACCTGTCCTCCTTTCTTATAAAAAAGTGGGAAAAGAAGGGAAGTGGAGGGAAGGGATAGGGGGAAGAGGAAGGTGAGGAGGGAGGAAGGAGAAGGGGAAGAGAAAAAAAAAGGATAGCTCTCTGAGCTATCACCACAGTCCAGCTTTCAGCTCACACTAAAAGGAACAGAAAATGTGAAACAGTTGCAAAAGTCTTGAAGAGCAAGTTAAATGAATACCACAGACCGGGATCTTTTAATATCTGCTGAGCTGAGTGTCACAGACTACACATATTTTTACATTTAAGGCAGCTTTAAATAGTATACAGAAATGCATATCATTGAGCAGTGACAGGAGAATCAGCCAAGCACTTTTACTTTAAAAACACCTTCCTTCTGTGTTGCTATTTCACCTTGAAAAAGTGCCATATTCAGCATCCCAGACCCTGGACCCTGAGCACCTTTCTTTGACATCTATCCCTGTGGATCAGCCTCTTTGAGCCTAGCAGAAGTGTTTGAAAAGAGGTCAAGTTTGGCCTCAGAGGGTGTATTTTGAATCAGCTTTCTTATGTTCCTACTCCATCAAAACCTGTGAAAAGGAAATGAATCATGTTTGGATTTTTGCAAGAAGCTAGGGATTATGCAAACTATTTCCTCATATATTATAAGGAGAAATGCTTATTTTCATAAATAATGTATTTATCTAAAACTGCAGCCAAATAAAAGGCTCCTGTTCCTTAGCAGTTAGATACAGAAACTGCTATAATTTTAAAAACTGCAAATGAAAAAGTAACATCTTTTATGAAGCTACCCTCATAAAATAGATCTTGTTACAAGAAGTTGCTGTAAAATAGAAACAGCACTAAGAGCAGGATTGTGTATGTCTCGAATGAGATTTTGCCTTAAATGCTATTCAGTAAATGAAAAGAATCATTAAATATGTTACAAGCTATTACTAGAACAATCCATCCAAGCATTTTTTTATTGCCACCTTCTTTTACAAACTCATTGAAAATTTTGAGGGAAAGAGGCCAGAAATCAAGAAACAGTTATTTTGATAAGGAATGAATATATTTTTGCTGATGATTTCAAGGCCAGTACAGCTGCCACCAATGACCCGGGTGAGGGCCAGTGTTGCCCCTCCGGTAGAACTGGACAGCTGTCACAATGAATCTTCAAGACAGTGATGTTCACTTTATCAGAAAAGGAGAGAGAGTCTGATGATGGCTTTGCCATTTTATTGTTGCCAGTGTGCCAACCTTAACTCGCTTGGAGCAAGTGAGGATGGTCCTTCTAGAGCTACATTTGCACCCGTGCAGTGTTGCTATAGCGTTTAGCACAATGGGCAGCTCTTCAGTTCTTAGAGATCAAAGACACTACAGTTCTGCTGCTAATTATGATGAGCATGGATATGTTGGTTTGCACTCAGGAAAAGGTTGCTAGATTGCCATTGAGACAAGTAAAAGATGGGAAAAAAGATAGCATAGTGTTTTAATTTTAAATTAACTTTTAAAATAAAAATTGCTGTAATAAAATATAAGGAGTATTTATTTTTTTATTTTGGTGTACAGACAGTTGCACATGAAAACTATTTATGACCAATTAACACCATTTGACAATCCCTTTCTTGATCAAAATTAGCATAATAATGTTTACTGATTCAAAGATTCACAAACTTGGCCCTTTGAAAACTTTTGCACATGCAACTTCAGACTCTCAGTTTCTAATGGTTGTTTATGAAGTTTATTTTTTATTGTTCGGCCATATCCTCGAAAGAACCCCAAACTATTAAACAAATGTCAGGCCAACCTGTGTCCAGACAACAATTGTGCAGTTCTGCAAAAATGGTCTTTTTGAAACTCTTCATTATTAGGGCACCTCTGATAAAACATATCTGCCCTGCAATATCTCAAATCTATTCATGTCTGTTATAAATTTCCCCTTTTTGCAGTGGAATGAAAGATACAGAACCGCGCTCCAAGGAACTGAATTCCATAGCCAGGTAGCTTAATTTGCCAATCCGTTTCATCCATAAAACATAGTCTACACACATGGATCACATTATAGGGAATTCAAGGCTGAATGAAAAAGAGCAGCTGAGTGAAATAGGAACAGAGGATGCAGCTGTATCCCGCAAAGCTTTTTCTAAACAAGTACCAAAAATCTTAAAATTAAACCACCACTGTACCAAATGGTATCAGTCAGATACAAAATTACCCATATTCAACCATAAACAAGGCCAGACCTTTTGAAACTGAGTGTTATAGAAAGGTCTCAGCTCCAGAAAAAAACAGTGGCTTGTTAAACAAAATGAAACATTAGCATTTAGATGTAGACAAAACAGCCTGGGATGAAAACCTGCCATAAGTTCATGGCAGCTTCAGACAGAAAACACACAAATAGATGAAGAGCCTATTTTAATTACTCACCAGAAAGCTGGAAGAACAAAGTAACTCACTTTATAATGGCATTTTCTGGAAAAAAAAATTCCCAATTCAAAGAACAGCTGAAGAAAAAATTTCAAGGCAACTTCAGTTAGAAAAATCACAGTTACTACGTTATAAACAGCATTTAAATGATGTATTTATAAGATATTCCTAGGAAGACTGCATCTGCCAGTAAACTCTTCCAGGTCATCTGTAGAGCACTGGTCAAACACAAAAGCCACAGACTTGCTGAAGCCTGGTCTGGCTTTTATTAAGAGAAGGACCTTTTTGAGAACTGCAGAGCAAATTAATTGATTTAGTTTCGGGTAAGACTATCTCAACCCTTGTTTCCCACATTGCCTCCTGCAATGGAAATGTTACCTTGTCACATATACAGTGCAGAGAGCTTCAGGATAGTAATGAATATGAAGACAACATTTCTCTTAGTGGCCAGTTTTCTAAATGTGGGCAGGCAATCACATGCACATGCACTAATCGAGCTTCCCTCTTTCCACAGGAGGCTGCTTAAAGAGATATATGGTAGTAGGATTTGTGCTATGTTGCTCAGGGAATAGGGAACAGATGGAGAAGATTTAATTCCCAGGGCCGATGGCTGCTAGGGGATTCCCTTGTGCCACTTAAGTCTTTGAAGTAAAAAGAAAGAAAGTTTCTCAAGCCACGAAAAGAAAATTTTACTCCCTACTAACTTGCCTATTTATTTTTAAACACTCTTTCAGCAAAGAAAACATTTCTCTGCAGCAGATATAACAGCTGCCCCAGATCCATGGAGCAATCCCATGGTGTACTCTGTGGTTGTCCTGCCAATTTCCTTTTTAACTAAACCACAAAATGATGGGATGCCAACCACAAGAGAGCACATTATTCTGATGTTCAGCACTTACGTGTGGAGAATATTAACTGACCCCTTTTATTGATTAATTGCACCTTTGAATGCCCTTAGGGAAAGGGTTAGGTTATAGTTTCCTACTGAGTGGGACAGGCAAGTGGCACAAAGGGCTTATAAACGACCCAGCTCACAGGGGTTTCAGCAGCCTTGTAAATGTACAGATGTGGACAAAATAAGAGTTAATTGCATTGTTAGTCACATGAACAGAAACGCAGAGACAAGGGCTGCTTTGAAGAAAACAAACTGATTTTAATCATGGTAAATACAGTTATTATTGACAACAGTTGGCTGCTGCATTGAAGCATCTCAGGATGCTCAGTCAGAATGCAGGAGAGCCAACAGGGCTTGGTAGCACAGGACTCACCAGCACAAAGGTGTCAGGCAGGTGTGGGTGTCCCCAGGTGATGGGGTGATGTCTAGGGACACAGCAGTCCACTCTGAGAAGACTCCTTTTTGAGAGGGCTGCTTGTTTATTACTCTGTGAGCAACCAAAAATGCAAGTATTGAGGATGCTGCCAGGAGAGGACTGAAGACAAGTCAACGAGAACCAAAATCTTGTCCTTTTTAAAGCCATGGGGTCTGCTTCCCTTCTCTCCTCTGGACTCTAATTTGCAGTCAACCTCTTAGAGAACAAAGGAAGATAATATTTAAACTGCAATTTAAGCCATGGCAGGGAAAAAAAGTGACCAAAGTAGTGCTGGGGATCTTTTGGCTAACAGAGCAGTTAGCTGCTCTATTGTTGACTCAGCTTAAAAGAGTAAAAAATGTTTGTATTTATTTTAGGAAAACATCAAAGGAGCATCCTTCCAATCCTGACTATAGCCTCTAGGTACTTGCAGTGATTACTGCAATAGCAGTTCTTTTTTGATCTGGCTGACCAATAGCTATAAACTTACTCCTTGGAATAGGGAGTCTAGCTTTCTTGGTCTTTCCTCTTCCATCTCATCCTGTCAGAGAGTGCGAAGCAGTTGCATCCCTGAAATTAAAGTCCTTACAAAGGCTCATTTATTTGCAGGTTTCAGGTCCCAGTGTGGAGCTGGAAGAGGATGAAGGGGAATTAAATTGTGTTATAAATATCCCTGTCAGAGGAGGAGTGTGGAAAATTACACAGCATTAGGATATAATCTCTCCTCTATCTTTTGACCACCATCTTCTCACTTCACCTGCTCCAGTCCCTCAGAAAGAGGTCAGCCCAGCTGAAGGAGGGTGTTCTGTCTGCAGGCTGCATCAATCCAAGGATGTGAATTGGAGTTACAGCTTCTTTCTGGTAATCTACCTTGAGGTGCTCCCTGAATTTGCAGCAAAATTTCACCCTACACATTGCCTCCTCACTAAAGTACCCCAGTGGCTTAAATTGTTGATTTCCACCAAAACTAGTGCAAACCCCAACTTGTGGCACAGTAATCCTCCAGCTGCAGGTGGGGAGAGTGCTGACACACATCCTGTGAGGTCCTGCACGCTGTCCCTTCACCCACCCCTGTGTCCTAAACCCACAGAGGGACAGCCAAATGCCTGGTACTGTGGGCATGCAGCCCCATCCCACCCTGCACAAAGCAGCAAAGGTCAGGGACAGATTCTCTTGGGGAGAATCTAGGCAAGCATTTAATGCAAGGAAGCATGCAGTATTTAACCTTGTGGCTGTCTCTATGCAGAGATAATATTTATTAAATTGTCTCTTCTCTGGCAGAACCTAGCGCAGGGGCATCCCCAGGCTCTGGGGATGATCTGGGCTCAGGAAAGAGGGACTGTGCTCACAAGAGAGGTGGTGAGAGGTGAAAGCTGCTTGGTTTCTTCTCTTACATGCTGCCCCAATGCACAAGAAAATTAACTTCCATCAGAAAAAGGCACATGATAAAGGAAAAGTGCAAATTACCTTTTCATTTCACCAACGAAGAGGGAGAGGCAAGACAAACTATGCTGCTCTCGGGTCCAATTCCTTTCATGTGTACTTCCTGGGGCAATGCAGTTATGTGCCTACCTAATAGCTCAGTCTAGCTCCAGGTAAGCAGTCATTAGTTTTCTTGGAAATTCTCTAGCAGTAACATACAAAAAGTGAGTAAATTTATTCAGTCTTTAGTGTTGAAGTATATACAAAGAGAGATGTACAGATAATGCACGTATAAATACAGATACAGGGGTACACACGCATACAGCTTCATAAAAATAAATAGATCTTTAGCAGGTACTACTTTCTGTAGGGTTGGAATGGAAAGAAAGAAAAAAAAGGGGACATATGAATTCGTTAAGCTCAGGCATAATTGCCATGAATAAATGTTAATGCATAGGGATGAACTTTTATTTTTACTTTATACATATTAATAGACTGCCTCTTTGTGAAAGAGTGACATCAGACATTGATAAATCTGACAGAAGTGAAAGGAAAAAATGCTTGCACTATTAGGAACATTCCTGAGGTGGTGTTGAATGGTGTCTTTGATACATCAGCCTTCAGTCTCTGAGCACATTCGTATTAACTTGTGTGTACATCCAGAATTCAAATGAGCTGCTCTTTTAGATGCTGACTTTTAGCAGCAGTCCCACCAGACAGGCTGGAATCAAACCTACAGTTTCAGAATGTGGCATAGTATGATTTTCTCAGTACCGTTTGTGCCTGCTGACTCTCTCAGAAGATTAGAGAAAGAGGAAGCATATAGCAGGTCGTTAGAGATCCACACAAGGCTGAAGAGTAAAAAAAAAATCTTCAATGAACACACTGCTCCAAGTACTCTCCTGTGCTAAGAGATCCATGCAAGGCTGTGTTTATAATATTGCTGAAAACAGAGAGATGGCAAATTCCTTGGAATATATTCACTTAAAGGCAAGTGAGGGCTAACTAGTGATGTCTGAATGCCTCAAAAAACGTCTGAACACTGGTGCAATTGCCTAACATGGATCCTCTTTATAACCCTTCAGGAAACCTCTGAGAAAATGGTGCTACACACCACCTGCAAGACATGTATTTGTCTGGAAACATCATACCAGTACAGTAAGTGTCTGAGAATCTTACAGTAAAGCCAGCATACACAGGTGCATCACATGGCTTAGGATTCACAGTGGGCCTAGGAATGAAGAAAAAGATGAAGCCATGCATCTTTTTCTCATTAGTCCATTGCTTTTAAAAACTAGATATCAGGAGGCTTGAATTCTAAGATGTGAGTTAATACAACTGACACACATTTCTGAGCAGCTTCAAACCAAAGGGAAAAAAAAAAACAAGAAAGGAAAAGATTTGGAAGTAGAAAAGGAGGCAGCCACAGAAAATGAATGCAAAAAGAAGAAAAAGAGATGAATGAAAGTGTGTTAAAGTATATATAATAGTCTACTAGAAAATTTTGGGTTGGAATTTGGTTTTGTAGAAATCTGGGCTGTTCAGTGAGATTTCTGTTGTAATGTCTGCTTCCAAAAGACAACAGGAAAAGCAAATTTTTTTTTTTTAAAAGTAAAGTATTGAATAACCATTTTCCCCTCCTTTGCCTCATTAACATGCAAGTACTCTCTTTGGAGACAGATACAGAAATAAGAAATAAATATCAACCTTTCTGTTCATCACATAGGAAAACACAGTTGGGGTTTTTTCCTTTTTTTTTTCTGGTTTCAAACAACAATTAAAAACATTTATCAAAGTCTCCTTTTGGTAAGCAAATGTAGGACATTTTCTTCTTTTTTTTTTTTTTTTTTTTTTTTTTTTTTTTTTTTTTTTTTTTGAGATGTCAACCATAAGACTGCTGGCAAATTAATTAGCATATATAGCCAAGATCATGAGCAACAAACTAGTAACAAACATTAGCTCTTCTATGGAAAAAAAAACAAGCATTTGAATCTATTCAAGACAAACAGCTTTTATCAGGCCTACTGGATATTTGAATCTCTCAATGCCTAGTATCACAGCATGCCTAGCAGTTAAAGATAATTAAAGTAATAATACACACCTGTTAACTGTGGAGATATTTTGCCTAGCATCAGACTGCCTAGAATTACTAACACAAACTGGCTGAAGGGTTGAAGATGCTGTTTTCACGTTCCTGCTGGCTAAGAGAAGCCTCACACCCTCATCCTGTTTTCAGTGAAATAGGGCAAGTGCCCTTCTATTTCAGAGCAGAGGTTACAGCATAGCAGATCAACCAACATACTGATCATTTTCTTCTTTGTAATCAGGTGGACCAATCTCCCTCTTTTCCTCCTGCCAGAAACAAGTGGGTTTTTATTAATGTCTCTCTTAAAAGTACTCCAACTTCTTAGTCATCCTCTAAAATTGCTGCTAAGTGTTTAACACATCTTCTACCTTCTCTTAAAGAAACCAAATATCTGCAAGCCTGTTCAGGATGGGACCTGAGTTTTCCCTCACCCCATGTTTTCAGCATCATCAACATCAGCATTTTAAGCAAGCATCACTATCTAAAGAGCAGATTGCTTCTGCATGACAGAAGTGCTCAAGTACTGTGCTGCTATTCAGCAAAAAATATATTCAAAAACCATAGATAAGCAGAAAGATTTTGTTTAAGAGCTCCTGTTTCTAGAAAGCAATATGCTTACTGTAAAGACAGAGGTGTTTTGTTTAACCGGTAATGACCACCCTTAACTCTGAACTGGTAATAACCTGCAACAACAAATACATCCAAGTGTTTTATTCATCCGTGGATACTAATTTTCCTCCTCCTGCAGATAACATTCTTTCTATGTGTCCAGTGGGCTAGAAGCCAAGGAACTCATTTTACGCTTGATAATTCATTGCTAATCAGTGCTAATCTGTTTGGGGAAACATGCATGGCTCAAGCACAAAGAGAATCAGATCCTTTTGGCTGCTTCATTGGTGACAGGTCACCAGCAAGAGGAGCTCTCTGACCTCTTCCATGGGACCCACACGGAGATTCACTCACTCTTGCAAGCTGCTCCACACCAAGAAGTTTGTCTTTTTGAGACCTGGACATTTAAAATGAAAGTAACAATGAATTCTGGTACAATGTGCACCAATTTCACTATTCACATCTCTGAGAGCAGCAGTCACTACTAATATAAGTTTACCACTGCAAAGCTTGTGGGATCCTGGCTTGCTCCTACCAAGACCTACTCAAACAAAAAAAAAAAAAAATTGAGAGAGCTTTGTAAGGAAGGCACACATCATGCCAGCTTTGTTTTGAATTTATGGTCCTTGAATTTCTATGGGGCAGATATCCATCAGCCCAGCATGTTATATGGGCAACAATTAGGAGCAAAATTCGTATCGCAAAATCACAGAATATGCTGAGTTGGAAGAAACACACAAAGATCATCAAGTCCTACTCATGGCCCTGCACAGAACCATCCCCAAGACTCACACCATGTGGCAAAGAGCATCATCCAAACACTTCTCAAACT
>VZSR01003807.1:35839647-35853028 GCA_013398615.1 Brachypodius melanocephalos
CCCAGATCCCTTTTGTGGGACTGCATTCTCCAGTCTGTATGAACATCCAGGGGCAGTCCACAAACAGAACCTTGAAAATTGCAGCTTCCCCATAAAAACAACCGTAGACTGGGAAGCAAATGGAAACAAATGCCCCAAACTTAGTGAAATCTAACAACGCTTGGCTTTGAAACCCTGGGAAGACACTCAGACAACAAATATTGATTTTACTCCATGCAACATAATGTTTGTTATAGCTGCAAAATTCCGTTCCTGATATTTTCCTGTGGGCGCTGAGCCATATGTTTCTGCGTAATACAGCAGAGGCACAATTAAGCTCCTCTGTAGGACAGTGTTCTGCCAACGCCAGTGCTCTCCCAGGCAGGAGCACTGCAGAGAGGGGAGCCAAGGCACACACAGGCTGAGGGCACTCCTGTGTCTCTCCCTCAATGCAAGGGCTCAGTTTCGAGTGGAGGCTGCTGAGGCATGTCTCAGCTCAGCTTGACGGCTCCGTCGGGTGCTTATTCAAATGCCACGTTGTCCCGGTCTCATCTGGAACGCCTGCATGACAGCATTTCCCACTCACCCATTTTTTTTTAATTCATTAAAAACAAGACAGCGCGAGCCTCTGAGAAACCTGTCTGTAAAATAAAGGTCTGCATTAAAGGCAGGTATGAAAAACTATTCTCCTGACAAGCAGTTGCTATTTGGAGATGCATCTATCTCTCAGGGAATTGGTTACGTGCCAGCAACAGGGAAACAATCCCGTACAAACAGCAACATTAGGGGAATCTTAAGGCTGAAATTTAAGCACCAAAAAGACAGAGTGTACCTCAGGAAAAGCTAGATTAGCTACCTTATCACTGCCTGCAAGCATACATACAATATTACAGCCCTTAATTAAACAGACATGTTTTCCCTCTGACAGAATGAATCAGATGGTCTTCTAGATTTTCTGTGTTTGGCATATATTAACAATTTGTCTCTTCATTGTGTGTCCATCATCTAATTAGCATAAAAGCCCCCTGTCCAATGTTTGCTTGGTCTTCTTTGTAACATACACTCCTATCTCAAAGGTACTAATTTTAATAATTTCATCAGTACAGATGTATAATGCATTCCACAAGACATTTTTCTCTTTAGAGACAGATGTACTTCTTAGCAGTAATTCATTACTTATTACCTCGCAAGCTGTTTTTCAGACAAATAAGCTCACAGTTCCATTACCAGTATCTTTTAATGATGTTTCTGCTTCAGATTGCTTTATCATTGGAGTCTAATCCAAATTTCACTGAACTTTCCCATTAATTTCAGTGAAGGGCTCTGTTCTTCATTTTCCAAGAAGCTCAAAGCACATCTCAGGAAAATCTGTATACTATTTATTCAGAAAGACATTTTAAAATAGAAAGCAAAATATTTCTTTAACATTAAATTGCTTCTCTAATGAGCAAAACATCCCACAGAGGCTTTTCACTAGTTAGCTGAGAGCACATCCTAGAACACTGTAAGTGAAAGAAACCTGCATGTTGAATGATAAATGGGAGCAGGGTACTCTCAGAATTACTTCGGGGGGCAGCACAAATGAGTTTCATTTGTAGCCTTGCAAAATCATCATGTTGGGCAAATTTGAAAACTTATTCAAAGTAGTAATGTTAAGACTGAGAACAGATAGCATTACTGAGGGTGTTAGAAGAATAAGGTGGTCTCTGGATCTCTGGGCTGTGCACCACCTATTCCATGCTTCTAAACACAACGATGCACCTTGGAAGATCTGCTGGGGGACACAGTCTGCAAAGAGGCACAACACAGAAAAGTAGAGTCTCTGTAGAGTGACCCTTCCTTTACTGCACACTCCTGAGATTCCACTTGGATTACTGCATCCAGCTCTGAGGCATCCAAATTGAGAAGGTCACTGACCTGTTAGACAGGTTCAGAGGAGTGCTACTAAGGTGCTCAGGGGGCTGCAACACGCCTCCTATGAAGTCAGACTGAAAGAGCTGGGGTTGTTCAGCCTCGAAAAGAGAAGGCTCCAAGACCTTGTAGCAGCCTTCCAGTACATAAAAGGAAATACAAGAAAGCAGCAGAGGGACTAATCACAAGGACATGTAGTGATAGGACAAGGGGAAAATGGCTTTACACTGAAAGACAGCAGGTTTAGATTGAATATTAGAAGAAATTTTTAGCTGTGAGAGTGGTGAGGCACTGGAACTGGTTGCCCAGAGGAGTTGTGGATGCACCATCCCTGGAAGTGTTCAAGACCAGGTTGGATGGGGCTTTGGGCAACCTGATCTAGTGGAAGGTGTCCCTGCCCATGGCAGGGGAGTTGGAAGTAGATGATCTTTAAGGTTCCTTACAACTCAAAGCATTCTGTGACTCCCCTGCAACTCTGTACTCAGCATATTTCTGGTTATTGGAACCCTGGACTTCACACAACAAAGGACTTAGGTCTTTGAGGACCTTCTGAAAATCTTACCTTATTTTATAAAGTCCTTGATCTTGTGCATTTTACAACCACAAACCTCTCCAATCATACCCACCCATTAAATTGATTGGTACAAACTATGAGCACGTGTGAAAGCCAAATCAAACTGGGATTTCATTATGGCAAACACGGTGATCAGAAAACGCCAAAGGGGAATAATCCATTTAGGCATGAAGCAGGAACACCAATATACCCCAGCTCCATGGTCCCCCTTAATGGTTATGAGATTTCACTCCTTATAACATGATTCACTCTTGAAAAGAATTATAAAACTTGTAAAGGATACCGAGAGCTCTGCTGTGTAGAAAATCCACCCACATCTTACCTCTTGATTTCCTCCTCTCACTTTTCTCCAAATTATAATTTCTGGTAGTTTTTTGCTCTTAAGTACATTTTCTCCAAACTTAAAATTTCTGGTGGTTTTTGCTGTTAAGTACATTCTATGGTTTCAATGATTTGGAAAGAGTAAATGGGAGATTTAAAAATTTAAATAGTTTAAGCATTCATTTAATAACTATGTTTAACTAAGTAAAGAATATTGAGTACTAGCTCCTCATACTTCATACAAAGATAAGAGAAGAGTTACCCTAAGGGCACCTCATGATGGGGGACAGCTGTGCTTATCAAAATAGTAAAATACCAAAATATTAATTATCTATAATTTATAAATTTTTTTTCTATAGGGTGGGACTGGTGATTGACCTCCTGGATATTAGAAACTGAGAGGACTTGTTACACAACTGATTTTCCCTCCTTATTCAAAATTATTCCCTATGGTTTCTTCTGGAATGATTTATTCAGCAGTTTATTAAAACATAAAAAAGAAAAGGACTTATCATTCTTTCCTGAACTTTCACAAAAGGATGAAGAGATTTAAGCAAGAGAAAAAAAGTGAGATCCTGTATTCCTTACTTATCAATATCAGAAATTCATCCTAATAAGGATTACTTCTACACTGACACCACAGCTCTTCCTGTTTCTATAAAACTATTCACAAGTTGCATATATTTCCATATTTGATCTGCATTAATATTAAAATCCTCCTGAAGTTTCTGGAAAGATTTACATGTTTTATCATCAGATAAATCCTTTATTATCTTGTACCAAAAGTTCATTCTTCTTTAAAATGCAATAAATATTTAATTTGAACAAACAAAGCAAAAGCAATTAAGGAAAAGAGGCGCCCTAAGAAAAAAAAAAAATCTGGAGATTGAATTCACAACTGCGTTTGCTGTCTGTGTAAGAATTTCTAGAGTCAATATCAAATAGAAAAAGAAGTAGCAAACACTGAATCTCATATGTAGAATTCAGAAGAGATACCAGGGTATTATCCTCGAGCATTACATTACCCATGCACTGCTATATTAGATGGATGAACAGCAGAAGAGACAAGGTATTGCTGTGGTTGCTGGAGACAGAATGCAAGAGGCAGGTGACATGACAGGACTGAACACAGAGCAAACCCTCTGGTAACACTGGCGGTAGGAAGTGGTAAGCAAAACTCACTATCTTTGGGATTTTGTTTCCCAGGAGCTAGAAGGTGTTGAAAGGTTTTATTTATTTATGGTCAGTCCTTTGGAGTTGTAAATCTCACAAGAAGTTGCTCAGCAGATCAGGGACTCCTCAAGAACATCACACTTCTTGTCGCTTCAGCACTTCACATCCACCTCCCAGGAAATGTCCAGGGGGTTGCGTGGAGGGAGGCATTAACAAGAGAACAGGGGGAAGAGAGGAGGTGCAGAAGCTCTTCTTTCATTTCCACAAACATACTACAAGAAAAGAGTGAAATAGATCTAAAGGGAGATAATTTTACAAGTGTCAAGACTTGTGTCTGAGGCAAATTTCATTGTCTTTAAATATAGCCTAGATCTCAATGACTATTGCACTCAGAAATGCTTCTGGTCTCACTCCTGATCCTCCCAAGCAGTTTACTCCTACAGTTTAAAAAAAAAAAAAAATCATCTTTATCTTATTTGGCTATCTCTCTTTTCATCTCTGCTGTGGCTTGCAATCCCCATCTCCGTGCTATCTGTCAGTGAGACAGGCCAGGGAAATACAGAACCACTGGTACTTACAATGCTTGAAACTCCTGGATAAATCATTAGAGAATGTGCTATAGGGAACAACTTCACAATGACGAGGAAATAAAATCAATTTTATAATAAGTCTTCTCAAATTCTTGTTTCCATAGGGTCAATCCTCAGTCATTCCCCTAGAAAACTCTACCCAAGAGGGAGGGAAAGAGAAAAATTGCCTGAGGTTTCCCTCTGAGAACATTTGATTTCTTCCTCAGAAGTGCGGGAATTTGCTCTCGATGCTCTGTGAAGCAATGGTGAGGGGATTAGTCTACAACTCCATTACATTTTCCCAGAGCCACAGGGGCTGTGCAATCTCTAGCTCTTTTCTAAATGATAGTTTGCTCAAAAGGCCTCCTGTAACACTTGAAATATAGGACAGGTGTTACCACTTTAGCTATAGACCCATACAGAGAACCCAGAGACAGAGGAGTGAGGTGGTGTCTTGGGGTCCACAAATACTCTTACTTCATAAACCATACAAAAAAAAAGAGGAGGAGGGGGGCTTCTCAGGTGAAGACGACAGGAAAAAAATAGGTTTTCTATTGGCGTTGTTACTTTAGAGGGGACTTGAAAATTTCCTATTCTCCAGCATTCAAACTAGCACTAAAACATTAGCAAGAAAACACTGAGCTTTAATACAGATTTTCTTCTTGTATAAAAAGCCACCAAGCAACTGTGTTTCTAAGACTGCCATCAACAAAACATATAATCTTTAACCTGTCACAAGTCTTCCTTGTTCTCAGAGTTTATTTCATGTGATGTCCTTCTCCTGCCACTTCCATTTCAGAGTAAGAAGCTCTTTTACCTCCTCCCACTCCACTAAGATGTTGATGTGTCTCTGCAGCTAAAAGTAAGGGATAGTCACTGATGTTGTCATATTCATGGAAACATTGTGCAAATGACCTACTATGCTGACAACCTGAAGACCACTTTTTTGATTTGGTACTTACATTTCCTCCTCCTTTGCCACTTCCCAAAAGTCAAAGTAAGAGGACATGTCCACGTGTCGTTCTCTGTGTGTGACACTGATTTTCAGGATTTTTTTCTATGTGAAAATAGTTTTGACTGAGGTCATTGGGTTTTGTTTTGAAGACCCCAGGATTAATTTTTCGTTTCATACCTGCAAAGAAGACAAAGTTCCATATCAGTATCATTCATCAAATCTGTGATTTCATGAAGGTAAAATGGTGGGTATGAATCTTATTAACACAGTGGTTCCCTTGAGCCTCTGTGGTGGGAAAAAAAGGCATCAAACCATATATGAATAATTGCTGTGGTTTTTGAGGTCCCTCTGTTCTACTCATATAAATGGAGCATCAGCAGAAATTATTATCAGGTCAGGTAAATTTAAGGGTGAGATCCTCAGCAGATGTGAATCACTATCACTCTAATAATAAAAAAAAAAAAAAAAAAAAAAGGTCACCATTAATGCCACTTTGAGATTCGGATTCAGGAAGCATTTATCATACTGTGCTCATCTGAATTTATGAGGAACCTGCACTCAAAAATTAAACTGCATCTAAGAGTCAGGAAAAAGGATCAGCTTTACATGAACAATTAAATGTGACAAAACTGTACCAAACAAAATTCAGGGCTCTTGAATTGCTAGGTAATTTATTTTAAAGAACATGCACAAAGGTGTTTCACTGGCATAAAATGTTGTCTGGAGATAACATCAAAGCTAACACAATACCACTGATGTTACCATTCAAAAAAATGTTACCATTCAAAAACTTTATCTGCACTTAAAAAGACAAGCTGGGCACATAAGAGAGGTGATCCAAAGTCTAAAATTAAATAATTCGCAGTGTCCAGTTAAATTAAATTAGTAGTGGAACAAGCAAAGAAAACACAGAATTCATTCCATTGCTATTAAATAGATGGCTATCAGTGCTTGTTTTGATTATAAAATCACACTTCAGATGCTCACACCTCCGCAGTTTTCAACTCTTCCAAGAGTTATAGCTCTGGAACTTCTCCATAGTACAAAAATACAGCACAGCTTCTTGCAATTTCCTGAGACACTGCACCTGTAATATATTCATGCTAATTGCTCCAAACTCATGCATATAGATGACAAAGAAGCTGAACGGCAATTCAGCTTTTTCATGCAAAGGAAACATAATTGTTTTATAATATGCTGTAAGTTTTAAACCTTCAGGTTAAGTATTCATTTAATTATTTAGGGAGAGGTTGTACTTCTACTCCTCTCCATGTAAAAGAGGCAGCCTGCCTCGGTGCCATGCCAAGAGAAGGGGCAGGGGGAGCTCAGATTTTGAGTTTTCCTTCCTATCTCTCTCCTTCCTTCATCTCTCCCTTTCCCCTTACTACAAATGCAGTATTGCTTCTACTGCCTCTGCTCAAGCACTTACCACTGATATTTTCAGAAACAGGTTATTTGAGCCAAATATGTTGATGAGCACATAGAGGAAGAAGAGAAGAAATGTATTTCCTGCACAGGCAACTTGTTTCAACACGGGTATTACAAATCTCCTAAATAAGATCATTTACTAGTTAGGGGATTTTATTTCAGACCCTATCAGCAGAATGGCAGGAAAAAGAATGGTTTTGATATAAAGTCAAAAGATTTTGGGTTTCTGATAAGAGGACTGCTTACCCTGCAACAGCAGGCCTGGTAAGATACAGCAGTAGCTACCAAATATCTCTTTTGGCTCAAAACACTAAAGCCTGCATTTTTCAAAATGAAAGAACCAATTGAAGATTTACATCTGAATTTGTGTGCATGTGTGTTCCAGTAGTTGTAATATGTTGACTGCACCATGCAGAGTCATTAACTTTGACTAAAGGTACTTACTACATTAAAAAATCGTCAAATGTTATGAACATAGCCTAAATTTTCAAAAGACTTTAAGCTATTCAAGGGTCCACTTTCCATTTGTACTCCCTAGGTAGTAATGAGACTTAGAGAATTAAACAATTCAACATCTTCCTCGTAGTTCTGATCCTACCCCTTACAATACTCACAAATTTTTTCCATGGATAGGCACGTAAGTATGGGGGCAACAGAAACCTGCTGAGCAGGGTACGGCTCAAACTAGCAAGAAATAAAATTCAGCTAAAAGGAACAGTGCTCATACATGTCCAGAGAGACAAAATCTCTGTCCAGAGCCATTAAGCTCCTCTATAATCTCAGCCACTTGCACTATACAGAACACCAGATCTACATTTTTGAAGAGGCAGCGGCAGCTCAGGAGAGCTTTGGAGTTAGGTCACCCTGTGAGGGTGAGGAGGACAGGGTCCAGCTGCTTCTTCTGCCCAAAAAACAGCCTGAGCTTGAGTTCAAACCAGCACCCCAAGACAGAATCTCAGCAGATTATCACTCTCTACAACTTCCTGAAGGGTGGCTGTAGTCAGCTGGGGGTTGGTCTCTTTCTCCAGGCAGCAACTGGGAGAACGAGAGGACACAGTCTCAAGCTGTGTCAAGGGAAATATAGGTTGGATGTTAGGAAGGAGTTTTTCACTGAGAGAGTGATCAAATACTGGAATAGTCTGCCCAGGGAAGTGGTGGAGTCACCATCCCTGGATGTGTTTAAAAAGAGACTGGATGTGGCACTCGGTGCCATGATCTAGTTGAGGTGTTAGGGCTGGGTTGGACCCAATGATCTTGAAGGTCTCTTCCAACCTACATATTCTGTGATTCTGTGTGATTCAGACAGCTTTCTCAGGGGTGGGAATATTCTCTCAGACACTGAGTTTTTCCTCCTCATAGAAATAATTTGCTATGCCAAAGGCTGAGGTAAGCAAGAGTGTCTTTAACCCCAGCAACTAGGAAATGTATCTAAGATGGGTGTTCAACTCCTCATCTGATAGGTATCACTGCTCCAGAGCAGGCATCTGAACCTGGCTCTTCTACCCTTCTCTCACAGCTACATTTACTTCGAGCGTGTCGAGACCATTCTGGTAACATGGGGTCCATAGCAAAGACAGTCCCATTTTGAAGGCTTCAAGGTTTTTGCCACAGCAGTCCTTGAAGTAGATCTCAATATTTAGGTGAGTTTGGACAGCAAAAGCTTGAGCATATGCAAAACTTTACATGCTAAACTAATAGTCAGGAGGTAAGTGACAGCTGAGGAGTAATTATTCCAATGGTACATGAATGCTGGGACAAGGTGATGCCTACGTTCGGCAGCAGATTATGGTGACAGAAAAGCTCTGAGCTGACTTTCACAGTACATCCACAGAGTTCAGCACAGCACCATGCAGAGACAGTCGCACAGGTCTCAAAGGCAGCCTAGCCTTTTCAGTATGGCAGAACATGCATTATTAAATTCAATCCCTGTTTCTCAGCAGAGCTAATTAGTTCAGGTGCAGCTCAACGCTGCTATAATTATACTCCATCTGCTTCCAGAGCTAGCTAGTTTGGGTGCTGAGAGCTTGGAAATTTCTCTGCAGTACCCCCTCATGGGAGGGAGCATGATACTATTATGTCCTTAGGCGTGAAAAGAGATGGATTGACGCTTTGGTCTCTTTGATGATGCGAGCCTTAGCAGCCTAAATCCTGCCGAGTTAAATCCTCTCAAGGGACAGATTTTTTAAGATGTTTAAATAGCTAAAGCCCCAGGTATGGCCCCAGTGAGATTTTTGAAAAATGCCTCATAAGCACTAAGTGTTTGTTGGTGGTAAGTGACTCTCCATGGCAGCACAGCAGCCAGAGCCCCACGTCAGACACCCGACTGAGGCAGGCTGTCACTGGCAGCAGCCCACAGTGCCTCAGCTCTTACCAAAACTTTGTTGTGCTCAGGTTGGCTCTGCTGCCTTGCAATCAGCATGTAAGTGCTAAGACTCATTTGGCTACACAGAGAATATCAAGCCTGTCTGCTTCTCAAGAAACAGATAGTGACAACTCGGATGAATGCTAATTTAGCACGCAGTATTTGCTCGCTTTAAAATGAAGCCTTGATCCAAAGACTACTGCAGTGAATGGACTATCTCTCCTCCATGTCAATTCATATTGAATCAGGCCTTGAATTTGTGGCACAAAGCAATTAGTATAAAATAGATTAGGCAACAACTTCCTTTATTCAGTTGTACAAGTTTTTTCAAGATGAACTGATTGCCCACATTTGTTTCATACAGGCAGCTAAATCATCAATACCAACAAGACTGGCATTAATCAACAGAATTACCTCCTCACTCTCACAGGCATTTAGCTTCATATCACTTCACAAAGGCTGTCAGGGACCGTCTGTAGCTCCAAGTACAATACAGCAGTTCCACAGCATGTTTTTCCAGACACTGGAGTCATCCATATGCATTTGGCCTGCAAGCTTTTCAGCAGCACACTCAAATGAGAAAATTTTCAGTGACCACATGAACCCTGCAGCATGTTCTCCCCCCATCTGCTTTGTTTAACCACCCATCACTACACTTTGATGGCATATATATGTACCTGTGGATACATATATACATCCAGAGAGTGTGTTCTTCTTCCATGTGTTCTGTCCAGGTGTGACTCACACCTGCATTTAGCAGGATGGCATCTATGTGAGCATCTGTGCCAGTGACAGTGGCAGTGACACAGATGCTCACGTACTTGCTTATTACTTTGACACACCACACTGCTGTCAGTGCCAGCTCTCTCAGTATTGCTCTCTCAGCCTCTGCTTGCTTTCTGCTTTCCAGAGGCAGTGGCTAAGGCTGCTGAGACTGTTAGACATCGACTGACACTCAGTAAGTTGCTATTTATTTAACCAATATGCAGACATTCTTTTCTGAAATTATTTTAGGGATCGACAAAGGGAGCTGTCCCACATCATTGGCTCTTGTGAGAAGAACTCTGCATTTCTGCTCTGGTTCAGTTATGGCTGCCAAGCTACTCTCTCAGAGTGCAGCAGCCTCCTATGCCTTTTCAGACATTTAATAATTACTTGTTATGTATAAAGGTTACTGCCTATTAGTTGTGTATATTCAGTGAATTCAGCCTTGCTGTCCCGCCTCTCACACTGCACTGCAGCTTTGGATCAGGTGAAGGGAATGCTGTCAGAGGGGGCACCCAAAATGCCTGTGTGAGCCCAGCCCTGTGCCCCAGCTCAATAGCCATCCCCACCAGCACCCTTTACCACCTCACAGCACCCTGCTGGCATGTTCTGAGGAACTCTGGCTCTCTCAGACAGTCTCCATCAATGGCAGCAGGCTGACACAAGGCAGATCAGACTGAAAGGCAGTAATTAGTGAGTGAGGTGGTAAAGAGCTGGTATAAGGGATTTTTGCCCATTTCTCTGCAAGGCTAGCAGTTTAACTCAAAGCCTCCCCTGCAGTGGTTTAGGTTGTTAAAGCCCAGCTGTACTGAAAAGAAGGAGGACTCACAGGCTGTCACAGCAGAGAGGCATTTTGAGAAGCTGTCTCCACTCAGTCACCTCATCTATGCTGGGAAGTCTGGGAGTGACTCAAGCCTGTGCAGTGTGCATTTGAGCACCTGAGTGAAAACCACTCACAATTAAAAATAACCTGCCTGGTTTTTCATTGGGCAGTAGACAACATGGCACACAAATGCTGAAGCTCAACTGAGAAGCAGAGCCTAAGAACTGAAAGTCAGGACATGGCTATGGAATGAGCTGGACCCAATAAAAAGGGATCAGGGAGTTCTCAGGCCTGTAGCTCAGCATTAAGGTGTGGGCCAGAATAAAACTCTCTTAGACATGACCATAAGTCATTCAAGAAGTCTCCTAAGCCTCACAGACTGCAACTCTCCTGATGAACAGGTCAAAGGCAAATGCAGAAGAGATAAAAGGAGTTTTCCAGAACTCAGAATTATTTTTTTCTTTGCCTTTTTCCCTTTGTTCTTCCTTTCCTTCTTTATCATTTTGTAACTTCCTCTCTGTGCAAAGAGAAATGTTGCCATTCCAGTGTCTGCTTTAGCTTTAAATTTCAAACTTTCAATTTTGATTTTCCAGTTCTCATTAATATGTTACAGATGAGTTATTTTATTAATTGCCAGCTATTTTACTAGTTAATTTATATTTCTGGAAAATAAATACTTTCCTGACCTGTTCCAGTCTTGTACTAACACTTAGCCAAATATCTTAAGGCAGTGAAGGAAAAAACAAACAGCTGAACATCTGCTGAAAAGGTTGCAAGGGTGAATAATCTCTAATAGCTTCTAATTAGCTTCCAGAAATATACTGCATAAGGACCAATGCACAGATACGAGTTCTTAAACCCTTGCTTGTAAGAGCATCCTGTTCAGTTACTTCACTCACTTACAGGGAGGAGTAAATTCAGATGCAGAACATGTTGCCAGATACCTTTAAAATGCGCCTTTACGAGGACATCTCTTTCTTCAAACAACGATTAATTGTGCTCAACACCACCCCTTCTTTTATGCTTTACTGGTGCAACTCACATCAGGAAGACAGGAAGGAGTCCCTGATCACAGCTGAAGCTCTCCAGCACTCTGGTGCACCACTTGTCTGTCTCAGAGCTCCACAGAAGCAAACTGAGCGAGCACACACAGGAGCTCACCTGCAACCTGCAGCCAAAGGTTCCTTTGGTGATGCAGGTCAGCTCTGCCCCTGGAAGTGAGCATTAGAACAGGTTTAGAAGTCGAGGAGGGCATCTGGTAGCTGTACAGGTGTAGAAAGAAGTGTTGCTACTATTCCCCACCTTGCTGGCCAAAGTAGTAGCATGGAGGTTGCTGAAGAGTGTACCCTTCTCTTTGTCTTGCACTTCAATTTCTCTTCTTTGGGCTGCCCTCAGTTCAGCTACACACCTGCCTGCCAGGCTCAGGCAGAGCACACAAGTAAATGCAGTACAAGGAAAGTCAATAGAGTCTCACTCACTCACAACAGAAGTGAATTTAGCCATAAATCAATAAGGAAAAGCACAATGTTCCCTACGTGCCTGTTCTTGCAGCTGTCCTTCATCTGGAGAGTTCAGCCCCACTTAGAGAATCAATGTATCAATAGAGAATAAACTGTGTTTTCAATAAAACTGAAGATGTGAGCAGATTCAGCATTGTATGATTATTAATTTCCAAAGTTAGACACAAGCTTTTAACAGTTTCCACTAAATCTCCAAATGAAATTTAAGCGCTTGGATAATCATCAAAAAATACTTTATTAAAATACTCTCCTCCGTCCCTCTCCATGTGCAGAAGCAACTTGGCATATTCCTAGGGCAAGCAAGGATACACTCTTGACTGAAAGCAATGGTGCTTCACTGCCTCTTATTTCTGGGTTAGCCCTAAGCTCATTCTGCCACCTTGTGTGATCAACATATAATACAGCACAGTCTCCTTTTCAGGTCCATATTTCTTATTCCACTCCATTAGGTCTTGCCTCTTATTAAGTACTCCTCAAAGCTGGAAGTCTGTTAAACTATGTGCAGGTAACCACTCATCTCTGATATTCTAATATGGACTGTCAGGATGAAGCAAATTTGGTGTTTCATTCATACTCCACCTCCCAAAAAGCCACTTAGTTTTATTAGAGCAGTGAGTAATTCCTATTAATTACACGAAAGAATCCACATTCTGTTAGCATATTGTTAGACTGCGGTTCTCTTGAACTTCATTGAAATTATTTGCTAAATAATACCTGTGAATATTTTTAGCTGGCATTATGCATTCAAAGCAATTTGTGGAAAACAAAAATTCAGTTCTTCAAAAGAAAAACCCTTGTGCTGTGTGACTAGCCACTCCTTCTCTTATGGCCTATTATTTCACCTTTACAGAAATAGTTTCTTTATAGTTAACCTGACTGGAAAATTGTGAATGTTAGAAAAACATTTGGCTTTCAGTGTAAAATGTCTGTTGAAAGCAAATACAAAGGTAGTCTTTCAGAAAGTGTCCCCACTGTTTTCTCAATGTTTCTAATTTCTGCTG
>VZSR01003807.1:35853128-35876263 GCA_013398615.1 Brachypodius melanocephalos
GCCTGTAGGATAAAAGTCTTTGTTTTGATTAGCTGAATGAATTGAAGTATCTTGTTCTGGAAAGAGGCAAAGCATTCCTCAAGTTCATCTACAAAAACTGTCTGAAGCTTTAGTTCAGCCTACCACGCGAGGCTCCGCAAGGGATTCACACGCCCGGGAATGGCTGCTGGTACAATGCAGAAATCAATAATGCTACATGAAGCTGTTACCTACGGATGTCATCTCTCTTCTCAACACCAGCAGATGCCCATGTGCATCGTAGGCACTGAAATACATGAATGTGACACCAGCTGCCAGCGTAGAGGGACACTTTGCCCTGTTCACAGAAAGGCATTCAGCACATCCAGTTTTTAAATGCCTGTGAGCTTGTGTGTACTGATCCTCTGTTAAGCAAAGGCGACAGAAGGTAAGAGGCAGAGAAAACAATTATCAAAAGCCCCTTCTAAATCCTACAAATGCAGATGTTGACATCTTTTATTGCCTTATGCTTTACAGATACAGAAGTACATTTCTTATCAAAGCAAACTACAACTCAGACTTAATTAACCAGAACTGCGGTGCCTACAAGATCTATGCTAAAAGCACAGTGAATGCAGTCAAAGCAAAATTCATTCCTGTAGTCTCGTGTTAATGCCTTTTACACAGGGAAATAATTATAGCTAAAAGCTGATGTTTTCATTTCATACTTATGGAATACAATCCCTCTTACAGAATCTCATCATCACCTTAACTCGTGGCTGTGGTCAGAAAACTGTTTGTGTTAACATCATACCATTTTACTCACCATATATTCTGCAAGTAATCAAATCACAGGGCTGATCTCCAGTCCTTCTGTGAGGAGAAATAATCGAGGCAGGAAGATTCACAGGGATTTTAATAAGAACCAGGCAAAATATGTCTACAAGATACAAACTCAAAAAAATATGCAATTTGCATGTCAGAGACAGCTTTAGTAAATTTGGAATTTGGCAAAAATCTCCAGGCCACACAAACACACCTCTCCACAATTAATAATGAAGTAATTTCAGAAAAAAATCTTTTGTTTCTTGAATTACCCTGTACAAAATTTTGACCTTTCTTTTACAAGTTTTTTTTTTTCTAAAAGGATTAATAAACATATATATTTAAAGCCAAAACTGAAATTTTTGCCTCCAACTGTATGTTTCATGTTGACCTAAAAAGGAAAGTAATATTAAAGTATGATCGAAAAGTACAACCTTCAAAACATGTTACACACAGTTCTAATTTCAAAAGGCTTTGGCTCAAGTTTCAAAAGCGCAGAGCAACCCTACAATGTGCATAATTATCCTGGTATAAGGGAGCATACAGTAAAGAGACCTGTAAAGTTTGAATCCCTTTACAGGCTCTTGCAGAGCCCTTGGCAAGTCATTTCATTCTCTTATATCTCTATTTCCCTGTCTATTAAGTCAGGGCAATAATACCTACCTTCCCCGAAGAGGTGACAGTAATTAAGTCAATGTTTAGCATAGCACTTTCAAGATGCAAATCTCTGCATTAAAGTTCTAAGTACTATTATTATTATCATCATTATCACCGATTATCATTAGGCTAAAGCTACTGTTTAATTCTGTATGTTCTCATTCTGAGAGATACATTCAACTACCATTGTAAGCTAATTATACCATCTATTCTTAAGTATAGGAGTACAAAAGCATACCTTCTGCTGCATTTGCAGTCTGTTCCCGCTTTCAAATTCTCTTTGTGTAAAGGAAAGTATATTCTTAACTAATGCCTTAAGGAAGTTTGCATGGTATTGCCAAATTAGCTCATTGCAATTAGCATCTCAGGTTTCTCTGCAATCCCAGGAAAATAGCAGTAGCCACAAACACGGTTAATAATGATGACTTTGTAAAACAGAACTGGAGGCTAATATTGAAAGGGCTGTCAAAGAGCAAAAGGCTGCATTTCAAATGACCTTTAAATCCGCTGCGACTCCTGCGGAGGATAAGAGGTGACATGAGTGACAAGAAAGGCTTTTCCAGCTCACCAGATTTCACCAGGTCAAAGAAGCGTTTGTAATGAATGAATAAATAGATAATTCATCCCCCAGATGTTTCAGCAACTTTTCCGATATGAGCACAGGTAGGAAGCAGCTCTGTGAAGCTGGATGGATTTCAGAGACCCAAAAAACTGTTAAAGAAGCAAGGAACTGAGCCCAAGTTGCTCATTATGCAGTGCAGAAAGGAGCAGAAATTTCCCCACCAGGGCTTCAGATGTCCCGTGTATCCATGAACGCTAAGGCTTTAAAGTGCCAGTGGCAAAACTAGAGTTTCCTAAAATCACCCTGACTCAGTTTCCTCTGGTTTTGCTCACAGGAATGTGCAGCCACGCCACCCTCCCTGCTCTAGAAGGATCAATGTGTATGATGATTTCTGTGCCCATTTGTTTGGGCACAAATATGGCCAGCACTTGGCGTACCTCGAAGCCTACCTCTGACAACACCACACACAGTGAAGAGGTGGCATGTCACATCTTCGCATGCAGCCATGGAGGAAACCACTCTTCTCCTTGTGATTGTTTATGCATTAGGACAGCACATTAGTGTAAATAGAAAACTAATTTTTAACAGATATTGAAATTTTACAACCGTTGTCCCTGAAATAACCTCTTCAAGATGAGACATTTTATAACAACACAGTGTTTTACACAATCTTTCTGTCCAACGTTATCAATATAAAAATATTTCTGAAGTCAAATAATTAAAAGTGCAATTCAAAGTGCATGGAAATGTTGAGAGAGAAAGTAAATGTTACTTTTTATAGGGAAGGAAACTGAAACACAGGGACTAAAATCTGTGTCCAGTCTTACCCAGCTGGATGAGACAAGTGAGGGCTCACATTGTCAGTCCTGGCATACTACAGGTGGACCAACCATTTGAGGAATCCTGTGGCTCCAGCCTCGTCCATGTGCCAGGGGATCTCTGTGCTTCAGGAAAGCCTTTTGCTGTGACCTGGGTCTCACCCACACACAGGGCAGTCAAAAGGCAGCTGCAATGCTCATCAGGATCCCAAATGCCAGGCAAGCACATCCTAGCTAATAATTAAAAGAGTCTGTAGCACGGGGACTGGTGGGAAGTCTTTCCTCTCCCAAAGACACCTTTTTTATCAATTAACAGGATACAATATCCACTCTCCCACATTCTGGTTTTCCCTGTGGGAGGATATTCAAGAGATATCTGCTCAACCATCTTGAGAAAAAGAGATGAATGAAGCTTTTCCAATGGAGAAGGGGTAAACTACTTCTCTAATGTCAAGATGAGGTTGAGAAATGAATGGACAATATTAAATGGTGTTATTACCTAAAATAATGGAAGAAAAGTCATAAAACACACACATATATAGACAATTGTTCATCTGCTCTTTGCCTTTATTTAGGCTTCATAAAAAGCCATCCTGAGGTGGGGTGAAACTGGCTGTTGTTTTAAACAACTTTTTATAATTTCAATAAGAAAAGAGAAAGAAAAAAAGCATTGTAAGAAGGAAATTCTTCATATAAATGGCATATGCATGGTCATCCCATGCTATCTGTCACTATAACCAAAGTGAAAAAACTGTATTGGTAAGCCAGTGTGGCCCCTTGCTAAAGTTCTATGCAAGGCATTTCTTCTTGTTGTTAAAACATAGAAACAGCCTAATTTTCCCTACATGAAAAATCCAAGGAACAACCGAGAAACATTACTCCTGTCAGGCAGCTATCAACTGCCTTTGCTTCTTTGTCTGGCATTCTAAAGTACGTTTAAGCATTACTACACTGTCTTAAAAGATAGTGAAAGGGGGGTAGAATCAGGCTGCTCGATAACATCTCAGATGGTTCTCATTCTTTAAAACCAATACAGCTGAATTTTGCCAGTTAGGAAGCTGTGCAATACACTCAACTTACTGACAAGTTGGAAAATATAATTTATTGTACAATATCATGTCTTATCATATACAGTATAAAAGTATTTACCATTGTAGTTAAAAATTATGTAGTTCTAGTTCCCATAGAAAACGCAACTATAATTCCTTATTTTATTACTTTACTGTTTCTCTTTTAATTAACATTTGAATGGGCTCAGAAGTGGATGGAATTTCAAGTCTAACCCCTGCCAAATCTTCCAAACCCCTGGACATTTGTATCTATCTCATTCTGTTACTCAAAGCTTCAAACAGATAGTACTGGAAATTAAGCTGACCAATTTATTCATCACTGTAGCAGGGCTTAAACCTCAGCAATGTGATTGCCATCATGTCAGTGCTGTCAATGACCCAGGTCTTGAGTTTCAGACATTGCCCCAGTAACACTCGATAATAAGTGGCAAAACATTATTACTTCCTTTGGTACTCATTATAAAAACATTAATTGGGGTGAAAGGTAATCCACTTCATATGCTAAGTCATGGATCTTCTCTAAAGGTGGACAAGGGGGATTGCAAAAATAAGTATGTCATTGTGATTTGTTGCCACAAAATTTCCTTGGAGTTTGAATGAACGGACTACTAGAGGGCGTCACAACAAGGAAAAAATTCTTTTGATTTAAATTATCCAGGTCTGGCCTGAAAGGTCACCATCAAAATGAAAACATAACACAGAAATGGGATGAGCTCTGATGAAATGTCAGTACAATTTATGCAGCCCACTTTTTCCATTATCCTGTTTTGAATAGATTATTTATTTTAGGGAATGACTCCATGGCTCACACACTGCAACTAGTTAAAATTCATGGCTCTTTTACCACTCCATCCCTATTTTCTCTCCCTTTCAAGTACTGTTTTCATTTTAAAAAATTTTAAAAGCCAAAAAAGAAGAAAAAAGAAGAAGAAAAAAGAAGAAGAAAAAAGAAGAAGAAGAAAAAAGAAGAATAAAAAAGAGAAAGAAAAAAGAGAAAGAAAAAAGAGGAAGAAAAAAGAGGAAGAAAAATTAGAAAAAAGAAGAAGAAAAAAAAAGAAGAAGAAAAAAGAAAATTATTTTAAAAATGAAAAAAAACAGCAATTTTTCTGCAATTTTCTTTTTTGACTCCTGTTGCAGAAAAGCATTAAAATCACAGCCAGGAAGCTGTTTTCCCCCTTCTCAAGTGCTGTTACCCTATCTCTTTAAGCTCTGTTTTATCAGTTGCATAGAATTTTTTTCTTCATTTCAAAGAGCACATTAAACTCTCATTAACAGAAAGGGGAATTAAGCATGCACAGTTAGGAAAATGAATAAAAAAATTCTGCACTAAGTAAAGAAACAGGATTCCCCTGACAAATGTGTATTCACTAAGAAATATCACTGCAGGTAACAAATAAACTCCCTTGGCTAAGTCAGATATCATTTCCAAGGTTTTCTCAAAGCAGGCGCTCTCTTGGAGACATTTCAGCAGGAAAGAATGGGTTCTGCTCAGCCTGGGTTTATCTTGAAATTCTGGACTTTCATGTTCACAGAACAATAATGTTTGAAAAAACAAGAATTTAAATTAAATCCCATGCCTCATAAGGAGGCATCTCAGGGGCCAGCTACTGGCAGGGCTGGAGAGAATGCTGCTGCCAAATGCAAAATGTGATCTGGCAAGTGGACCTGAAATCTTAGATTTTGAACTTGGCAGATCTGAAAAGTCTTGGCATTTGGTTACAGGTCCTGGAATGCGAAGATTGCAAACAAAGTTTTTCCCCATAAGAATATAAAAAGCACCTTTAATATGTATAAAACAAACTTCCATCTACCCTTCTTATAAACAGCCCTGGTGTGTTTTGCTCAGTATGAAGCAGCCTTTAGAAACCATTGATTTTGCCTAGGTATCCTATATTCATATGTCTTGCTTTGTCTCATATGGGCCCCTATGACTTTTTGACCTTCCCATAAATTTTAGCATCATTCGGAAGGTCAAACAGTCAGGGAAAGCAAAAATGGATTAAAAAAAGAAAGAGCTGCAGTGGATGGAGAATTATCATCATAAGCTTATTATATATTTCAAACGCTGCAGACACTTAATGGCAGCAAGCTTTTAAAAGTTCAGCCACTGCTTTTACTGGTATAAAGGGATACTGTTATTTTTTCCATCTGATTTTTAATACCACTAATCCAAAGACTTACCAAAGTATTTTTGCAGAGTTATATGAACTATTTAAATTAATTTTTCATTAATTGAAAATATTTTTTAAGTTTAAAATATTATTTTTAAAAGTTTCCTAGTGTTCCCTTGTACCCTTGACGACAGGAAAGAGTCACAACACTACTTGCCTCTCCCTGTTCATCCTGGTCAAAATTCTCTCTGCATTTTCTGGTTTCTTCTCTTTTCTTCCCCCCTTTTCCCACTTTTTTTTTTTTTTTTTTTACAGGGAACAGAGTAAACAGACAATACTGGCAAAGCACAGCTTAGAAAGTAAATAAAGACATGGTTGCAGTCTATGTAATGGCAACATATTATCACTATTAAAATTGTTACTGTCATCTTTACCAGCATTATAGCTGGATCCCAAGCATCTAAGAGACACAACTGCTTTCATAAGTCACACCTCTCCTGCAATTTGCTTACATGCCATGAGTGAGTAATTTATCCTGTTAATATCTTGTTCAGCTATTGAGAAGTAGGAGTTAGAAACCACAGAAAAGAAGCCAAAGATGTAAGGTGCAAAGGAATTTTAAAAATTGTTCTGTAGCCAAGCCAACCCACCTTGGGCCCCGCATGTGCAGAAAGTCTCCAGCCCATGAATCATCTATACAGCATGTTGTGGTCCACCGTGCAAGCTGTGGAGAAACACATGCCAAAAGCCGATCTCCAAAGCCTCAGACAGCTTAGTCGGTATAAATTATCTCTTAGGATGAATTATTCTGTCTTGATTTGCGAATTTGACACTCTCTCCATTTGTAAGGCGTTTCCTTCATCCTTTGCATGTGTTAGCATAGTACTGGAATACATTTAAAATCACAAGAGATCCATTCCCATTAGTCTGGAAGGTTATTTCGTGTAAGTTTTTCTTTGTTTCTAAGTATTCTTTTGCCCAAGTTTTTTCCCCCTCATATATCCTGAAAAGGGAAGAGAAAATTGCATAAGCACTGTATAGTGTTTCAGCCTTTCTTTCTTTCTTTCTTTTTCACTCTTACCTTTACAAGACCACAATATTACAATTTCTTATTCTTCTCATTCACTTGAAACTACATTTTTAAAAACTTCTTGTTAGATTTACTAGACAAAACATACATGCCTTCCAATCAGAACTGTTTATTGTCAGTGAGTTTTAGAGATGAAAACCACAGATACATAGTCTTTAATAAAACAAAAATGAAATTTTATTTCACCATCCCCGCAGTTCAGCAAACCAGAGAAGCCCTGTTCTGATGCCTGGTCGAAGCATGCTGCCCAAAATGCACTATGGGAGATGGCTGGGACAGCTTCCCTAAGTCTACCACTTAGGAGAGCACAGCAAGCTTCTCACACCAGTCTCCCAAGGATTTGCAGGTGATTTAGGATTCAAATCCTTTTCTCCATCTCTCTCCTGAGGATTTCCCTTTCGTGAGAGAAATCTCCTGCTGGTGCAGAACTACCGTACTGGAACTCACACTGTACCCCTCCTGGCTGCTGGGCTGGAAGGGATGCTCTCCAAGATGATAAACCAACATCTCCAAGGAGGATTTCCCTCACTGGCTCACAGGCACTAATTTAAAGGAGTGCCTAGCTACAGTATCACATATCAACAAAGACTACTGAGAAAATAATGGGCTTTTAAGAGAAGACATATTCCGTAAATTATCTGCAATCTGCTCCAAAGTCCTGTTACACCTGACAGATGTTCATCCAGGCTGCAGGTAAATCCCAGAGCTGCCCAAAGGCATTGGACTTCAGGGTCTGTTGAAATTCTTAGTTCATCTCCATGAGAAAAAAAAAAAATACTGCTTCATTTTCATTTATTTATCAAGCAATGACTTGCCACTATAATCCCAAAAGAAAGTATAATTGCCAGACAGATGAACATCAGGGACAAATGGCCTTGCCATTTAAGAGTTAGTCTCTGCCGCTCTTTAGCTAAACTTTGTCCTTAAAAAAGGCATGCCTTCCTGAGATTCCCTGAAAGCCAACATCACAGCAAGGGAGACAGCAAAGTGAGCATAAAAAATAACTACACAGGTTGGTGTTAAATTACCCAGTTAGTCAGACAGACTGGAGAAAGTATGACTTTTTGGGGAAAAAAAATCACAAGTGCCACAAGAAGACTTACTGACACAAAAATAGATAAATGTACTACAAGAAGATAACTTGGCACTATCACATTTCATTCTTTAGAATCTCTGAACACCCTAAAATATCTAAAACACCCTGAAGCCAACATTTGGAAATGGAAGAGCTTGACAAGGAATTGAGTTTGCTCCCTGCTTCAGCACATACAGGATCTTGTACACGACCAACATGAAAGTCAGCAGCAGCAGCAGACCTTTGATGCTGCCTGTGCCCTCCAGTGCAGACACATCCCTGTGCAAAGGCAGCTGCTCTTGACAGACAGTGGTTCTGGGCTTGCATGCATAAGTTCAGAGGCAGAAGCCATAAAACTTTGTCAACCGCTTCACATGTTCACACAACAGAAGCGATCTGGTGGATTTGGCCATTGTTTAAGGCTCTCTGAAAGCAGATGGAAGCATGATGTCTTCTCACAAGTTTCGTTCCCACATTACTGCCACAGATGGTGCTCTCACATCTTTGAAGAATAGCTCTTCTTTCTTACATAAGCAGTAACAGGATGCAAACTATTCCACATTACTGCTGATATAACTGATCTCAAGCAATTACTGCTGAGACATTGCAATGTTCTACCATTTTTTGCTCTCTGCCCCTCTCAAAACAATATTCTGTTTCTCCATTTAACCCTCTTCTATTCAAAAGCAACAACAGGCAAGGACACACACTGAAATATCAACTTGGCTATTTATCTGTATTTCCTTCTTAAACAGTTCATGCCCTTACTGAGTGATTCTATGAATATCAATCTTCACTGAAAATTAAGGAAATTTTTTTCCAAGCTATTTGATAAAATATTGTACTGTTCCCTGTGAGAGATTTCTGTCTTTTCTTTTTCCCCCTCCCCTCCACTAAGAACAAGTAACTGGATAATTATATTTTAACCACCTGAGGTCTCATTCCCCAAATGGATATAAATAATAAATCAAGCAGCAATGGGAGCCAACTTGATTCTCAAAACAGGCCTTTCTACATTTTGGTATCCAGAATGTCATACTGCATTTGCACTGTTGTTGCTGCACACTTGCACCTCTTAAACAATGACTTCACTGTTACCTTCTGCTCACGAATATAGAAAAAATCAGCTCCTGTTTAGACAAAAAAGAATTTGAAAACCACCAAGAAGAAAAAACCTCCTTCCTAGACATCATTTACATTGACCATCAATTTGCTAAGAAAGCATACATTTCAGCAAGCTCTAAAAATGGAACTGTCTTAATATCACAATAAATAAATCAAAAATTTATGCAATCAGTCAGTTGTGCCTGTTGATCACCATCTGGAAAACTTGAAGTCCAGTCCAGACAAAGACTTCTAGCCTCTAGGTGAAGTGCAGCCCATCAGTTATCATCTAAGCTTTCCACACCTGGCTGGGGCTGGAGCAGGTTGACGGCATTTTTAGCACACAGTACTTTTCCTTGGTCTCCTCACAGCCCTCCCGTGAGCCCCAGAGGGTGCACACCAATAGTGTACGATGGTTTTGGGGTTCACTTCTTCAGGTCAAAACGCCTGAAATGATAGGATGGCTACATTATGGTTTGCCACAAGAGAGGTTTTATAGTGGTGAGGTGAGAATGCTACACGTGTCAGAGTGTGTCACAAGGGAGAACAAAGAGGTCTGAGCACAGCAGACCTTCTGGGATGGTGCTGGAAGTCTACAGAGTGGTGAAATCCAAAGTCTCTTTAGTCTTACCCATGCTGGCCACAAGGCAAAATATTCTTAAACACCCAGGTGAATATGGCCAGCAACAATTGTTTGAAGAATCTTCAGAGAGTACCTAGGGTGGAAATGTCTGTGAAGGACCAGGAAAGCTGGGCCCTGGAGCACCCTGGAGAGTTATTTTTTAGTCTTCTGGGAACTTCGAAATCAAATAGGGGAGAAGAAATTTTAGAAGGTTCTACTTATTCTGACCTTGTGACTCATGAGAGTTTTACTATTGGAAAAATTTCTGTTATAACCTGCAATAAAAATGTTATTTACTTGTAATTATATGTGTGATTTGCCTTTTCTAAGTTCCATTGTACAAAGAATAAATAAAAGAAATAATCTAGAAGTGTATAATCTAGAAGTTGCCTGAGATATTATATATTTAATTACGTAATTTTAGCTAGTTTCTTCAAGTGTTTCCAGTATGCCTTTTCTGATTCATGAAGAGGGATATTTTGATTGAATTTCTCCTTAGACATGGTCCTTTGTTGGCTTTTATAGCTGATGCCAACTTCCTTTAGGGCCTGATCAAACCCACTGAAGTTAAAGACCCTCAGTAACATCAGTAGGATGAACTGAGATCATACAAGTGCTGAGGATAAAATTTAACTCTAGACTAAAAAAGTAGCTGTACTGTGCATACACCTGTGAAGACAAAATTTTCTGCAAGCTTCTAAAACCCAAAGATGTATGTCAGATATTCATACAAAATAATTAAAATGATACAGTAAGCGAATATGTATTTCTAAAAATTGACTCAACTGTTGCTAGATAGACAGATAATTCAATAGATACATTGAATTCCCATGGCTTAAGGGACATTCTGTACTTCAGATCAAAGATCAATAGAAAAATCTGATTGTACTGCAGACAAGATTAAAAGAAGCATATCCACTTCAACAGGTCCCCTCTCTACCCTCATCTGCACAGAAATCTTAATGGGTTTTGTACAGAAAGTTTAACAGGAAAGTCTGAAAACTTCTTAAATTCAGGCCTGTGCTGGCATGAAGGTCTGAGGTGATAGAAGAAACAGATAAATCTTTTGGGGCAGAAAGCTCTCCAGCAGCCGAGGACTGTCTCAAGCTAAAGGGCAGCCTTGAGAAAGACTCGTTACAGAATTATGTCCTTTACAGTGACAGACTTGAGATATGTGCAAGAAGCTGGGAAAAAAAGGATTTTTAGCCAAATTAAACATGCTATTCCATGGTCTAACTATTTGAGCATAAAAAAAGAAGAAGGGTTTGTCTAGATCTTAGAAATTTTAATGCATGTGAACAGAGAAGACATCTTCCATTCCTAAAGATTCAGACATTTGTTGCTTGTCATTTGTTAAAATTGCATTTAACGTTCTAGATGGAGACAGATTTTGGAAAATCTTTTTAACTGTTCACTTTTAATACACCTTGATATAGCCAGAAGTTTCTTAGTTTGGATTTTCAGAATTAGATCATTTTGTAAAACATAAAAAAAGGATGTGAAATGTAAAAAGAATAATGAAATGCCATAAAGTCATCAGAAAAAGCATATCCAGATAAAGCAAGAATAACATGGAGACTTTTTGTCCTATGATAAGGAATCAAGACAAAATATCCCAGATGTATACTAATGTTTGTAAGTGTATCCCCAGAGCAGGTTCTTTGTTCATTCCGTTGTTACAGGAAAGTGTAAGTTGGCTGAGAGCAGGAACACAGGCCACTGCAGTAAGTTAAAACATTGTTGTGTGATGAAGTGCCTGTGTTCAGCACACGACTCAGTCATCGTGCTAACAAATGCAGTCAGAGACATTATAAGAGTCTGTTTAGAGTAAGACAGAGGCATTTTATTCAAGTGCATCACTGCCTCAATGAGAAATGCAGCATGCCTAAACTTGCACCTGCAAGCTTGCACTGATTTGCCAGAATAACTTATCAGTACATATATCAATACACTCATATATATTTGGGAATGCTCAAGCAAAAGCTTGGGGCTTGCCTCTTGAGAAGACAAACAGGGGAAAAGGAACCACAGGACCAATAAAGAGCAGTATGTTTAATTCAAGGAAGGGAAACTCCAGCAGTGCTATCATCAGGTAGACAATCAATTTCATGAGAGAAACTTGTTCAAGTGAATAATTTTGGTTTAGATCTCATTCTGGACATAATAGCCGTCTAGGATCATGCACTACTCTTGCCAAAATCAGATTATAAGAGCATTTATTTGAGAAAGGTGCTTAAGTGTGCTCAACACTAAGTTTAGGCACTGTCCTGAATCAGGGTGAAAAATAACCTATATCTTCTTTTGTGCATCTTTAACAGTTTTTCACTATTCTCTTCTGTTATTATTTTCATTATAATTGTGCAGCACTGGATCACCTAATACCACTAACAGTTGTGTTCCAGTGACACAAACTTTACTTAGAAAATGCCATATGCCTGTTGTCTTCAAAAGATTTCAGGCTCAAAATACATTTTGACAAACTCCAAGCAGGGGTTCAGCTCTCACTAGTACACTGGTGGGATGAATTCACAGAAGACAAAAATAACCCAGCCAGATTCCAGAGCCTCCAGCATCTTCAGTGTTTGAGCTAAACAGTTTGATATGGAGAAACAAACAGCAGGGGAAAGAGAGAGAACTGGAAACTTTTCTCAGTCAAATGAATTCTCCATTATTTTAGATATAAGAGACATTTGCTCTATTAAATATGTTACAATCCATCTATCTTTCCACATAACATTGTCACAGTAGTTAAAGTAAAGGGTTCTGTTATCTCCATTTTATAGGTGAAACAAGAAACACAGAGGGTCTAGGTCCCCTCAAGTTACGCTGAAAATCTGTGCAATGTGTAGGAACTGAACCTCTGCAGTCCCAGTCAAACCCTTTAGACATGAGATGCTCTTTCTCCAGCTGGCAGCAGGGTTATCAAACACAGCTAATAAACACCCATTGGCCACATCTCCATTAGCAAATGAAATGAGAGATAGGCTGCTCCTCGGCCTCAAGGCCACCTGACACAGCACGGTTCCGATCTGCACGGCCAAGTTCTTGTACCCAGAACAGGGAATTCATGTTCAAGCTCCTTGCCAAGAGCGCTCACTCCCAACCTACGCGCACTCCAATGTTGCTTGAGAGAACGCTCCTCAGCACCGGCCAAAATTCTGACAAAACCTGTGCTAACAATGTAACAGCATATATGATTCCAAACCAGCATCTGAGGCTATTCCCTGACCATCTCTGGCCTGCTCCTACAGATGTAGTCTTGTTTTCCAGATATCAATTGTTTGGAAGCTTTGTCTGTTGAGAACACATAGCAGTTTAAAGTCCCTGCCAACAAAGCTGGACTGCAAGCATTTCCTTTTGCTTTCCAAAGGTTCCTATTACTCAGTGAATTCTCAGTATTATCACAGTCTGCATCAAACCTTTACCCAGTTGTAATGCTAGGAAAATGAGATACATCTTGAAGTTTCATGCCCAAATGCAACTTCAGGAGTAAGATATAGCACTAAGACTCTATTCTGGTCTTTTCTGCCTGCAGCTGGAAAGTTTGGAGACACAAAAATCAATGTCCTATTGTTCAGAGATTTCTTTTTGCCTGTTTCTTTGTGCACTGGAGGGAGAATATTCATTTTCTCTCTTGCTTGAAATGCATTATTTAGTTATTATTAATTTACTAGCCTAAGACAAAGCTAAAGTATGACATTAGTGTTCTAAAGTGCTATTGATTACCAGTACAAAATGAAAATATATAATTGATGAAAACATCAGGATCCCATGGGGACTTACAGTTCAAAAGGTTAAAAAGGAAATGCTGATCTCTTGAAAAAAATTGATCTACATGCAGCTAAGCTGAGTTGAGTTTCTAAGCAAGTTGGGAGAGACAAGACAGAGAAGTTTGTTTTTCATCTGTAGTAAAAATACAGCAGCTGTAATTTGAAAAGAGCAAGTGCCACATTTGTGTAAAGGCTTCTGTTTATTCTTCAGTTCATTGCTAGCGATACAGCTTTCTGTTTTGCAAATAAACTGTCTCATCTCAGTTCTTCACTCCCAGGATTGTTGGGGCTGTGGCAAGCCTGGAAGCTGTACTCCAGTCGTACTGGATGGAAGTGGCATGTTTTGCTGCTGGGTATGCCCTCTTACCACTTGGTAAGTAGTGCTGGCAAACCTCAGAGGCAGGGCTGCATGTCTGTCAGTGCACCTAGAAGGATGCCTTGCTGGAAAGAAGGTTTTGGCAAGGAAGAGTGCTGAGGGTTGGGGGGAAATCAGAAAACACTTCCCTCTCTTTTATGGAGATAGACACCTGGTAGCTCCCAGGTGGTGCTGCTCAGTGCCATGGAGACATATACATTCAAATTGTGTCCCACCTTTCCCCAGAAGTCCAGTCTGCCTCAGGAGCAAAACACTCAAAATACTCAAGGCTAGATTAAATCATCCCTCCCTTTACTACTCAGTGTCTCCAAAACTAGTAACTTCCTTTCTTCTCTGCTGTGATTGTGATACCAGCTGGTTTGCATAGGAAAATTAGGGATGTTTTGCTGAGTTCTAAGGTTTTACCCACAACCAAGAGCCACAGATAAAGAGAGTCTGCTTCTTCTTGTCAACCAGAAGTAACTGTGCAAGGGTGAGAAAAGGATGAAAGCCATCATGTCAAGGAGTTTAGTCTCTTGCTAAAGCAAAGATGACATGTGGTAGAAGGTTGTCACAGCTCATTCTCGGGTCCATTGCTAAGATGGTTGTCAGCATGTTTGACTTTCTCTTAATACCAAACATTCAGTCACTGAAGGAGAACTTGCTCTTCAAAGGGACTCCCTTCCTCCTCATTCCAGAGAAAGAAGATAAAATATAAACGCAAAAATGTATTTTCATACTTTTACCTTCAGCTGTCTCAGCAAAGAGCACACCTAGCATCTGTCATCGAATCAGTGATACACAACAAAGTGCAAAGAAGAATGTATTTGTCTGTATTTGTTTCCCTTTGGAAAGTAGGAACATAAGAATGTCCATGTCAGGAAAGATGAAAGGTCCATCCATCTTAGAACGCTCTCTGATGTGGTTAGTACCAAAAGTGTCCAAAATATATTAGGATAAACAGGAGGCAGCAGTTCCCCACAGCTTTCTGCAGCCTGAGCCTACAGAATTTGTTAAACTCAAGGTCATTTCTTTGTGTTCCGTAATCCAGAATGGATGTTTCATCCAGATATTTTTTTATTATGTTTTTTTACAACCATCTAACTTTTCTCACCCATAATCCCCTTGGAAAAGGGTCCTGCAGTTTAATTGTACGTTAGGTAAAAAACTGAGTCGACGGCAATTATACAGTGAGAAACTCAGTAATTGCTCCCTATTCACAACTGCATTGCTTCCCATCACATCCCCATTCAGACACCTCTGGCTCAGGATGAAGAGTGTTAGTCTATTCAACCTCTCCATGTACAGAAAGTATTACATACCTTTGATCATTTCCACAGCCCTTCTTTGGGTTTGCTACAGGCTTTTTGAGATGGGTTGATCAGAACTAAATACAATAGCAGAAAGGAACTCAACATGAATTCGCACAGGGGCATAATCAGATGAAATATTCTGAAGCTTCCTAGAGTTGGAAAATCAGCATCCCGAGAGCCTGGTAAGCTATTTATGTTTCCAACGCAACTCCAAGATAACTGAGGAGCACAACCCCCGGTTCTGCTGACAAAAATGGAAGCCTGGTGAACCAAATGTACCGATCAATAACTTACCACTCATTTCATCAGCAGTGTATTTGTTTAAACAGAAAGAGTTATGTGCCTAAAGACATTGGTAAATTTAAACCTCAGAGACAAATTTGCTCAAGGTCAGAGAGACAGCCTGTGGTGGATAAGGGAATTGAAAGCAGGTCTCCCATATCTCACATTAACACCATAATCACTCACCCTCTCTCATCCTGTGTGCCCGTTACCGACATTAAACATTTTTATCCTTTGTATTTATCTGTTGTCTCTGAAATCTTTACTGTTCCTAGGCAGAATAAAACAAAACCTTCACACTTTTTAAATCTAAAGGCTATGTAATGAAGAGTGCCTAAATATTCCTAAACTGAGATTTGGGTTAGAGGAATGTGTAGATCATGAGCTGCCTGCATATTCATTTCACTACATTCCTCACTACTTTGGAAAAAGGGGGTAAAAGACATAATGTTTACTAGCTCTAACACTGTAGCTCCTGCCAACTGAAAGCACTTAAATTCCCTTCCTACAGCTGCCCCTGCTGCAGACTTCTGAAACAAAGAAAACTGAAATCAAAGAGCATAACAGCTACCAAGTTGCTGGTTTAAAGTTTAGCTCTGTATTTAAAGGTTGTAAGGTTTGAAAATGTGCCATTAAAATATACCACAGGCATCCACTTGAGCGGAGTTCAGCTTGCACATTCTCCCTTCTATTGACAGCAACGATCCAGAGTCAGGTTTTTTCAATCAGGTTAGGAATTCACTGTTCAATTTACCAGGTTTGCTTTTGGCCTGAAAGAGGGCATATAAATTAAAAGCATACCCCAATAAGACACAAGCTTTGATGTCTAATAGGGTTCTGTGAATTCATTATTTTAATATTTTAGATTTATAATCAGAAGGCTGATCATTTTGCTGCACTATACGTAATACGTTTTTCATGGTCCCTTTCCCAGCTCTCTCTGACAAATGTTGTACTCAGATCACATTCATTAATACTGGGGATGTTTTTCAAGCCCTAGGGTACTAAGATCAGGGATGATTTGAAACACCAACTTTCCCAGGTATTAAAAATAGAGTTCAAAAGAAGTTGAGGGACCTTTGCATCACTTGAAATATTTATCTTTAATAATGTATCAGCATAAATCTGCTGAAAAATTACTTTGAAGGGTGTATAATATCTAGCAATGGAGAAATGAGAAAAAAAGGTCTAAGGAAAAGGGAAAGACCTAGTTTAGGAGAAACTCCTCAAGGTGAGACTTGATGCAGGACATTCAAAGGTTCACTTTTTGGAAGGACATTGTTGCCACAATTTAAAAGTTGTTCATCCTCTACTGTCTACTCGTACAGTAGAGCACCAAAGTTTCACAACATCCCCTTTTGAGTAAAGCAATGAAAAAAAAAAATTCCCTCAGATTTTTCTAATCCTAAAAAGCTGGTCCTCCTTTTGGCCATCCAGTCTATACGGGTAGGACAAATAAAATAGCATGGTCTGTCTGCTTTTCCACTTGCTTGACATGAAATGGTCAGAAAACTAGCTTAGTTGGGTAGTTAATAGGAGTTTACATTTGCTTTGCTGAAGCAACAAAAATCAGGGGGATGATATCAGTATCTGCAATTCAAGACGATCATCAGATATACCAGAGTCACAACTTGTCCCCAGTGAAGTATGGAAATTTCACTTTACTTCTTTCATGTTAGATCCATCACACTCTCAGCTAGGACAGCAGTCACAGGACAGTCACCTTTTCAATTGCTCTGTAGTATTTTGGAATGAATTCATTAGACATGGAACAGCAGAGTCAATCCTCAATTTTTTGAGTGTTTGCTTCACAAATATTTTTTGTGCTTCACTTTATTTTTGGAGGATATCTAACATCCAGAATTTTGCTTTCTGGTATTTTCACTACATAGTAACTGAGCAGTGACAGAAAACTACTCCATATACATGTATATATACTCCACATATATTCATCTTCATGAATCTCCTTTGTTCGTATTACTACAAGCAAAGGTACCCCCTACTTCTCTCCAAATCTTTTAGATTTGCACTGCACCACTTAGGATTATCCTTAATTAGAGGGAAAAATATTCAGGTGAAATGTTTTTAATATTATGGCTATTTTTCCTTCTGACATCTGTCATATAGGGGGAACAGGAAGAGAAAAGCAGGTCTGAGACCAAATCACTGATGGCTTTAGTAAGTTAAACTCTATCAACAAGACCTTTCATCAGAGGATCTCTCATATTATAGCACCAATTTCTAATGGACTCATTGTCTTTGTGATACTCTGATCAAGAGATCCAAGCTCTTTACAGGTAATTGATATTTGGGAATATAAATGTCCCCATTTTTCTAGGTCATGGATTATGTACTTATATTTTGTCATCTTATGAATGTGCATTTTCATGTGAACAATGTTAATGAGGTGAAAAAGCTCCAACTGAAGCTACAGAACTACAGAATTGTTTGGATTAGAAGAGACCTTTAACATCCAGTCCAAACTCCCTGACATGGGCAAGGACACCTTTTAGTAGTTCAGGTTGCTCAAAGCCTTGTGCAACCTCACTTTGAACACCTTCAGGGAGGAGATGTCCACAACTACTCTGGGAAATCTGCTTCAGTGGACCACGTTCACTAAAATTTTCTTCCTTACGTCCAGTTTAAATCTACCCTCTTTCAGTTTCAAACCATCAGCCCTTGTCATGTCACTACAGGCCCTCATAAAAAAAGTTTCTCTCTGTCTTTCTGATAAGTCCCATTAAGTACTGAAAGCTCTCCCCAAAAAGGTCTCTCCAGAGCCTTCTCTTTTCCATGCTGGACAACCTCAACTGACTCAGTCTATCTTCAGACCAGAGGTTCCAAGCCTCTGATCATTTCCATAGCCCTCCTCCTGGTCTGCTTTAATAGGTCCATATTTTTCTCTAAATATGTGGGGTTTTAGATATTTTAAAATAATTACCTGGTTTTGGAAGGACAGAAATCCCACAGCTTTCTTGCTGGAATTACTAAAAGCAGTAAGAATAGTAGTATTAGAGTGGATCAAAGCCCTATCTGCAGCCTAGGACTCCTCTTCAGTGTACCAGCAAATAGTGTTAGTACACTACCTGGCTCTGATTAACTAAATGATTTTGCATTTTTAGCAAAGAACACATTTAAAGATAAACAGTTCATGCCATAGGTACTCAGACGATGCCATTAAAGGCATCCATATTCTTCTCTCTAGGCAGCTTATTTTTAATTTTTGGAAATTATTCCCCAAAGGTTGCCATCAAGGGTTGAACAGGAGGGAAGACAAACCATAAGGGTATGATATATATCTTTATTTTAAAAATTAACTAGACAGTTGGGCAAAATGACACTCCAAGTGAAAGAGGTATGCTTAAGAAAGGTAGCACAGTTATAAGAAATTAATTCTTTTCATCGGCATCAACAAAAGTCAGAATCTGAGAGGTTTTAAGCAGCAATTTTTTTGGTGACTTTGAACTTGATTAAGGAGAAAGATAATCAACAATGGAAATTTTAAATCACACTCCCCAAGAAATTAACAATATATCATCCAGGGCTGGGTCATATTCGCATAATGTTTTCATGAAATTCATTTGTGAAACTGGAGAACAAAGTACAGAAGTATGTCCCCTTCTGCCTACTGAAAGTTCTATTACTTTCCAGCAGAGTGACAAAAGACAAATATCAGACCAAGCTTTGTAAGGGGCCACAGAGGCAATTTTGGAAATTACAGACTAATGAGTCTGATTAACACTCCAGAAAATTCATTTGCCTCCTAATTAGCATAAAATATAATAGAAGCTAGAACAGGTGAGCATATGAATAACTGCAACATGCTGGGGCAGAATCAACATCATTTATATAATTCAAGAGAAAGAGATTTAAAGGACATAGTGAGAAAACAGTGTTTCAGTAGGTATGATGCGCTGTGCATTCAAAATAAAAGAAAACCCAAACACAGGCTTTAAATGAGGTCTTTCCACAACAGTTATGAAGATAAATTAAGGTGACACAATATAAGAGTGAAGACATTTTAGGGATTAGTAATAGTTTGGAAGGCAGGAACCAACAGATTGGAAAAAATTATTCCTTCTCAGAAGGTGGGGAATTTGCCAGCACAAGTACCTCAAAAATCAATGCTGGGACCAATGTGGTTCAATAAACTAATGAATGAAAGTAAAAGAATAGTGAGGTCTGACCAACTCTGACATTGGCCTTCTTGGCTCTCCATGGTAAATTCAAGAATAATAAACCTGGGACAGGAAATAGAGGGTCTTGAAGGACATGGCAAGCCACTTATAAGTGACAAAAACAAAAGAGTTAGTGGAAAGAAGCAAAGCAAGAGAAAAGAGTTAACAGGACTGGAAGTATTACCTGACTAGAAGTGCTACCCCTGTCTCAAGAATGGGTTGTCTCTAATATGTTAGACCACCCTTGATGGATGTGGTGGGAAAGCCTCCAAAGACACAGCTTCTACAGCATCAGGAAAACACACAGTTCAGCTGCTTCAGACTCCCTTCTGTCAGAAACTTAAACCTAACATTAACCTTTCCTGCTGCAGTCCCTACCTATTGAACCATGCCATGAAGACAGAGAACAGGATACTCACAGAAGGCTCTTACATCTAACGAGTCTACTGCCACAATCTCACATTTATCCTGCAATGAGGCACTCTAGACCAGTTCAGAGTTCTCCAGTGTGCCCTTACCAAGGCTAAGCAGAGCAGAAAGATTATGTCACAACTTGCAAACTTCCTTTAGCTTATAGTTCTCACTGTAAAGTTTGTCCTTGTGTAACAGCAAGACATTGTTGACTCTTGTTCAGGTTGTTATCACTATATTCACAGATTCTTTCCTGAAGGACTGTTGCTTAATCAGTTGTTTCCCATCCCATATTTGTGTAGGCGATTATCACTGCCTAACTGAATATCCCTATTGATTTACGGGTTTTTATTAGAAACTATTTCATCATTTCACTGAGATAATTTTGAATTCTAACTTTGTCCTCCAGAGGATTTGCAGTGCCTCCCATCTTCGTGATAACGCCAAGTTCAGAACATTGGTAAAGTTCAGAATAAACACTGACCAGAAAGGGTCCAAATTCTGGCTGGAAATGTTTTTCTGTTTAGACAATAACCACAAAGAGTTAGTGTATAGATGTGACTATCAGCCAATTTTATTGCCTCCCTTCTGAACTTCTGTGAAGACCATGTTTATCTAAAGAAGAAATGCATTTCCTGCTTCTATCCTACCCATGTTGATTGTTATCACACAAAGATACCAGATTTCTTTACTTACTTTTTTCCTCCCAAGTCTTTTTTGCTGTTAAACACCTTTTTATTTTCAAGGTGAATGCAGCATAAGTTTGTTCATTAGTTGTTACAGAATTTTCTCCAAACTTAAATTAAGGCCTCTTTTTCCCTTTTATGAATATAAACATTTTCTAGTTTTTCAGGGATTCTTTGTTGGGGTTTTTTTCAGTGTTATGGTTATCATTCATGTATTAAACATAAGCAGTGGTATTTTCAATTTTAAATATCCCTTGGTGATGTTGGTCAGTTCCATCCACCAGAAGACACCTAACATTTCTAAGACCTAAATTTCTTTCCCACTGTAGACGTGAATTATACCTCTTTTTACAATTGGTATTAATTAGCTGTAATTTCCTTCAAGCAGTTTACCAAGACTGATGCAAAAAGGACATCCCAACCCCCTAAGTCTTCTTGCCCCATTACTGCATAGGAAAAAAAGAAACTTATAAAATTGGTATTTCCCTTACTAATTACATATATATGGAATGAATACTCCCTAATGCCTTTTGCCAGGGGTATCCTATGCTGAGACACAGTCCATTTTTTGTCCCATTGTACTCTGTTACAGTCATCTTTCAATGCTGAATCTGACTCAGTTTTGTGTGTATGCACATGCTAGAGGTCAACAGCCACCTCACCATCTAACAAAGGTGGCTTCTGACACACTTCCTGTTATGCTTTCTCACAGCTGGTTTTTCTGCCCACTTCACTAGTACCATCTCTTCAAAAATACATCTCTGCATTTAAGTCTTTTTTTTCACTTAAAACTATCTGTTTCTTGTTCATCTCCTTCCTTCCCTTCCTATATAAATGCTACCATTTTTGTGGTGGTTTAAGCCTCTCTCCAGCCTTCCATGTCTCAAACAATAATTTTGTCTCTCTTAATTACTTTTTCCATTGCTTCTACCATTTTTTCTAAATCAAAAGTTGGTCACTTCCACTTGTAACAAACTTTTAAACAGCAATTGCTTGAAATTACAGCAGGAGTCAACTCAAACGTATGGGCAGATTTAATGGGATTGTGAGCACAATTTCCAGGGAAGTCATGACCCAGAAATCTATTGGAATCTTCCTTGAGTGTTAAAAAGCATGTGAAAATGTATACTCCATTAGACACCTTCTCCCCTGCCCCTTTACACAACTCACCACGTGCAACTCTCAAACACCTCTCCAGGGATAAAAGGAAGGCCCCCTCACAATATCAAGAATTAATTACTAGTTAAGAGCTATAAAATTAATAATATGAATTATTATTATTTATATGAATAAATTGTCAATTTTTTATCTTTCAGGGAGATAACCAAGGAGGGTTTACTGTGCTAAAGCTGATTCTCCTCAGCACATTCATGAACAGGTTACTAAAGTCTTCTATTTATTCAAAATCACTCACTTGTGAATTGACTGTGAAGGGCTACAGGAGATACCTGTTTCAAAATGAAGAGGTAATAACACACCAAATGAAATCCCCTGTCAGTAAATAAAAAGCAAAGAACAAGAAGGGAAATAACCACACAATGTAGACACACCAATGCATTCCAAATTAACTATTACCACTTACAAAGAGATCTTGCACTCATCTCCAAAAAACATCATCTTCATGTTCAGCAGCAGCTTTAAAAAATAAAAAGGACCACGGGCATCAATAGGAGAGGAAAAATGAACAAAACAGGCAGCATTATTACATAACTATGTTACATGGTGAACACTCTACTATACCTCATCCCCCCCAAACTAAGGACAACAATTGTTCACAATGTCTTATAATCCAGTAACTAGGAACACCTTAATATCAAAAAGAAGGTTTAAAGCATCTGAAAATTAAGAACTGTCTTCACAGGTTCTACAATGGAATTGGAAGTTTGTTATGGAACCAATTCCACCATTCACAGAAGAAATCTCTAACAAAATTATTAGATGCAACAATACAAAGTAATTTTGACTCAACGAACCTTTAAATTCTCGAGTGCCATCTGAAGGAAATTTATACATCATTTGTCTACCATCCTTTCCCTTACCATTCACACTATTAAGGTAGAACAATAGGTAGATGTTATCTGATGCTGTGCAACTGCCCTTAAATAACTGGAAATATGTGCTATTAGCCTGTACCTAATTTCAGTGTTGTAGATTGGCAGTATAGCACATTCTACTTCACAAACAAAATGGAAGGGTCTACTCAGCTGGAAGAGTTCTTTTTGATTAGTGCACCATGAGTGAGTTTTCA
>VZSR01003807.1:35876323-35949518 GCA_013398615.1 Brachypodius melanocephalos
GGAAATGTAAGACTGTAAAAGCAAAGATTTGGGCCCAAAAGGGTGAAAAATATAGAAGCCAAGGCTGCCTCCTGCACAGTTATCCTCATCTGATGATCTGATGCAGGCAAAAAATTCAGGTGGTGGAATAAGAGTGGCAGGAGCAGGAGATGGAGCCTGTGAGGTGAGGATGGAAGAAAGACAAGGAAAGAGGGTAGACACAAGCGATGAGGCGAGAGTCACAGCTGAGTGGCAGGGGAACCATTACAGCTAGCACTGTATACACATAATAAGATATACCTCTTGCTAGCTTGCTGGATTTATACAAATATTACAGAATCATGAGGCTCCCAGTGGAAGAAAAAGTGCTACATTGCCATCTAGAGCAGAAAAAGGGAAAATATAAGAAAATATTACATGAACGCAGCTGCTTTGGAATGCTAAAAAAATCCAATTAAAACAGAGAACTGTGCTGAACTTCTTCAAGCAGGAAATCCTCAGGAGCAGTAAGGATGCTTTTTGTCAAAACCTCACAGGAAGGGGATCCCCCAGTCACTACAAGAGCCTCAAATTATTAGGTCAGAGAGAAAAAGAGCTACAGGAAGAAAATGCTTGATCTGACAAGACAAATCTCACTAGTGGCCTTTCTAAAAGTACAAGGTAATTCCCAAGAAGCTTTACAAAGAAGACCCATCCACTGAGAGTTTTGTTGTTTGTTTTTTAAACTAACCCAAATAAATCAGTTTGGGTCTTACAGAATATAATAAAAGAGTATTCAATTTTTAAATCAATTTTCATACCCTTGATATATTTGTATTTTCTCTGCAGCAACATAGACTCAAGCATGTAAGTGTTCATTATTAATAAAAACAAAAATATAATTTCACTCTAAAAGAGCTATATGAAAAAATATTAAAGAAATGGATAAGGAAAACATTTCAAGGTATTCTTCACAAACTCAACAGTTTTACAAATCAACTTCCTGCCTTGCAAATTTTAAGAGATGTAAAAATCCAAACTAGGATAGAGTGTGAACCCACAGCTAGCCAAACTGTCCCCTGAATTGCACTACTACTGGCTGAAGCCTTATACCTGTGGCAGAAATGCAGCTGTTGGAACGAAGAGGGTTTTACTCATCTTATCTGTTCCTTAGATCCTGAAATCAGCAAAGCACACATTCAGCAATAGGACCATTAGTAGCAGGGTGGCAGGAGGGAAAGGAAGGCAAGGAAGTGGTGTTGCCCCTCAGAGCCCTGTCCTTGCCCTGTCACTGCAGTGCACAACAAAAGCATGCACCACTTGCAGCCTGCCACAAAGCACAGCAACACCCTTAGGTCTTTAAAGCATCAATATCATGCCAGTCCCTACAACACTCAATTTACAATATGACAGGGCACCTGGTAACTCCAAATTGTTTTGCTGTCTTCCCTGAGCAGCCTCCACAAATCTGGTAAGCCACAACAGTCAGAACTGTTTGTTTAGGATGGAGCAAGAGCAAAATTGAATTACTTCCTGTTATTAGAGAAATTTGTCCCAGAGGAAGGTGTTGAAACTGCTGAAGCAAGAAAGTGAGAGAGCATTTTACGGCTCACTGCGTTATGAATGGTCTATGAATGCACAGACAAAGTACTCTCCAAAGCTACCAGACTCCAAGATATGAGCTCCATGTTTGATTAAAAGATTATAAATGGTCAGACACACACTCCTGCTCTGTTCCCAAACAGTTTATGACTCCTTTCCATTTTACAGTACTCAGTGGCAAAGTTTGCCTAGTCTAGGCATGCACCAAGGCTCGGAATGTGTACTTTAGTTGATTCTGGCTGACATGTTTGAAAATTATTACATCCATTTGTTCTGCTAGATATTTTGTCTGCCTTGCTTATACTTCCTAATTTCTCACTTCTCCTTATGACTAAAGGCTTTAATTTATTCACCACAGAACTTTTACAAACATTTTCTGTCATTCATTTCACGTGGTCTCCATTGTCTCCTGGTATATCTCAAGGGTGTAGTAAAAAGAACTGAATATATAAGAATTTACACTATATATTACCTCATATGTCTGCCTTAGACTTTAGCTATTGAACTTCAACGCACTTTAATAGAGCAGACGTTCCCCTACTGAAATTATTCAGTCATTAAACTTTAATAGTTGGTGTGAGTCCACATAGCATCAAAGTGCACAATCAGGAATGTTAGCAGATACAGGCAAATGTAATCAAGACACATCTTAGTACCTCTAAAAATATGAGGAAAAATTACCAAAATAAGCAAGACAATGCCTGCCTTCTTCTTATATCCTTCTGCCTTTGAATTCCATCCTCTGCTTTCCTCCTCTAAGTTTGTTTTATGTTCACACTTTCTTCTGCAAGTGTTTTTATTAGCAGAATTCTCACACAGGTAATACCCTAATTTTGAGATAGAAATTACATTCAAACCAATACATCACTTAATAATTGTGAGTTCACACTGACATGGCCTCACTTCTGGGCATAAAAGAAAAACATCTATTACATGTATGAGAAAAGTTTTCACTGTCTTTTCTTCCAAAAAAATCTCAGAACTCCTGTCAGAATTCAAAGGATTTTGACTCCTTGTAAATCCACTTCTGCTACGCTTAAGCAACATTCCTTACAGTTGCTAAATATTCAGATGTTGTCTTAAAAACCAGCTCTGGTGGATTTTGCTATCATGACACAAAGATTCAAAGCATGGCCTCCCCCTCCAAAGCAAATGCCTCTGCATATTTGCCTTTAAGACCTGCTATGTGAAATTTGTATCTGTATAAAATTCCCCTGCTGCAGTAGGGGGATAGCCAGCAGGTATCCTCTGCAATCACTTGAAGGAGAATTAGCTTGTTCAGATTCAACATGGAATGGTATGAAAAAAAAAAAAACCATAAAAATCTTGATAAAACTAAAACAATTGATATATGTAGTAAGGAAGCAACAGGGAAAAGCCAACAAATCCAAATTCTGACAGCAGGTTTTCTGTTCATAATTTTTTTCTGTGACATGTGATGTTAAGATTACTTCAGATCAATTTTGTAGTAACAGGCATTGCCTAGTCCATGAGAAACACCTGTAGCTCTCCTTCCTCAGCCACCTCTTACAATTTGACAATAATATCAAAAAGCAAACGTTTTGCAAAGGATCTGGAAAAGAACAGAAGACTAATTAAACCAATTTACAGTCTAAAGCAAAGACTAAAAGACAAGTTTCCTTGTTTCCTTATGGATGAATTAGAGAAAAGAGCATCAAAACAGGATCTACACAGACATGCTACAGTCGGTCAGATAAAAATGCAAGTGGTATATATATATATATAAAAATATCAAATTAAAGGCCTGCTGATGTTGGGAAAATGCACATAACAGACATAGTACCTTACCAACTTATTCCCAAATATCACTGTGATGAACTGCTAAGAATTTTTTGGAAACAGACAAAAGTCTAACATCTAAGAGTAGTTCTCAATCTCATTCCCAAGCTCTGGTGCTAGGGAACTGCACTAGGAAAAAAGCTTACCTCCTTCAAAATGTAAATGTGCTTTTCTGACTAAGAGATCACCTAGTTATTGTGATGATTACTCCTAACTAACCTGCAAGTAGCAAGTTTCTGGAACCTAATTAGAGAGCATGTCATAGCCACAGCTGTCATAATGAGGCACACCTACTACCTCTCTTGCATTACCTTAGATAGTACTGAGCTTCAGCAATCATTCTTTCATAAAAGGATAGCAGAACCATTTCAGTCTATATTCATATCACTAAATCTATACAAATGACTCTAAAATGTTAGTAATGCTCATTACAATCATTTTACCAGCCTGAGCATTTTTTACATAGAGCTCTGAATTAATATCTGCTTTCCCCAATAATTCTGCTGCACCTTCAATAACTGCATTCTGTGGAATTTGTTTAGGTCTTTTCTATTTCAAAAAATGGAATATGGCTCATTGGAAACTAAAATTGCCAGGTTAAGCACCACCTTATATTTTTATGGTTTGCATGCATGTAATGGGAATGAGATTTATGTCCCTAACCTTGAAATATTCTGAACCAATTATTTACTTAATATTTATGTTAAATTATCTATGATTGCAGCACCGACTATGAAAGCAACCAGAAAAAATTCTGCAGGTGGCCTGTAAAGCTAATTTTGAAGTTAGCTGTACTAAGCTCATGCAGTGGTCTTACAGAATATTAATGTGGTGTTATAAACTACAGTACCCTCAGGGTGTTCACCTGCCATGGAATTTAATTTACTTCATATCTCATCTAATAGACTGAATCTCATCTATTAGGTAAATACAATGTGAATACGTTTCCTTGTTTCTCTAAGGAGTTTATTGGTAAAACCTGGAGAGGCATTCCCATAGAATCTTCTACTGCTATAATTAGCTTGAAATTGAGCTATTGTGCCCTTTTCTGTATTAAGTAATATAGAATATACAGCCTAGGTACATAATAACACCGAGCCCAGAGCCGATGGAGCAGCTGCATTGCTCACGCAACAGGTTTCTGTTTATTCTCTTTATTGCAAAGAGGAAAAATTAGAACAAGCTCTGGGGGTTTGAGCCAGAGGCCATGTCTCCACTGTGCCAAGAACTGTGCCAGCCAGAGGAAGCTCTTCCCAGAGACAGCAGTATGCTCTGCCCTTGGTAGCTTAAGTGGCACATTCTCCTGTCTAAGGAGAAAGACGTCGGTTTTGTAGGATTATATGAACGGTTTAAGTTGCCTGAAAACAAATCTGGTATTGTCTGCAGCCAGCATTTGGCACAACTTCAGCAGTGGGAGAGGCTTCAAATATGCTTTGTCCCTCTGCACTTCTTTCAGTGTCTACTGCCTGGCTGTAGCAATGCTGTGCAAGTGGCATTTGTTCCCAGTGCATCCAAAGCACCCTGAAACAGCAGCTTACTGGCAGGCTGATAGGCAGCTCACAGCAAGCACATTTCCGAGGAAAAACTTCAAGGGGCTTGTGGTGTAGAGAGGAGCAGGCTTTCCAATTATCTCTTCTCATATTAAAAACTATCCTGGTAATAATAATAAGAAGACCATAGCAATTTTTCGTTCCTTGCATTCTTTTGTGTGTGACCCACTGCTACATAATATTGTACACGTTTGGGTTATTCTTCTCAGCCCAGATTCACAACAGGGTTGCTTAACCCCAAGTCCATTCCTACAATTCATTCCTTCCTGCTCCTTTGTCTGTCAAATGGACAGACTCATATACACTTTTTAAAAAATAATAAGATAATATAGCCTTAGTGATACCCCAGAACAAGCCCATTTACCACTGGCCTGTACTTCTGTGCATAAAGTTCTGTCAGCATAACTCCCAGGGACTGGTCCTTCAGAAAAGCTAGTAGGGGCAGGGAATTTAGGCACCTGACATGGTAAGTGTTCTCATTCTGTGTATACCATTTATGAATTCGACTTAGTTGTTATGTCAGACAGAGGAAAAAGACGTGCAGGATGCATAAAAGCAGAAAAATGTGTCCCAAAAACAGTTTTAGAGAGGGAGAGTGAGAAAAAGATAGAACCCATGGGCAACTTAAAAAATAAAAAGTAGATGTTATAGTTCACTGAATCAAATATGACATTATAGTGCAGAGGAAATTGAATTCATCTGTACTCGATAAGGGTGGCTTCATTATTCACTTGTGTCTTTGCTTAGTTGTGACACTCATGACTGATGAGACCATCCCCATCTCATGAAGATAAATTCAATATCCGTAGTATCGTTCTAATATATTCTCTATATATAGAGAATGCATTTAATGGATGGTGGTGGGATATTATTTTTATCTTCACAGACTCATGAAAGGAAGGAGCACAATTTCCTGGAGCTGACACTTCGAGCAAGTTTATATGGCCACCTTTTCACAACTATGTTGAGGGTGGAAGTGTTGTTATGGGGACATAGGAGAGAGGGTAGCACAGAGGTTAACTTCACTGACTTGTCATCTAAGATCTGAATCCAGAATTAGAGCAAAATGGCAGAGATTTAGCTACTGTATCCTTATCTTGATATTTGTCTATGTATGGGCATACAGCTATCACAATACAGTCAATTAGAAAAAGCACCACTGAAATGGGCTGACATTAATCCAGTGCTGCTCACTGCTGTGACTTTCCTCCTCTTTCTCCATTCAAGTACAGTTTTCCAAAGCAGTGGAATATTTCTCCTTGATGAGGTCTCTGACTCACGCCTCCTCCCTCCTTTGGTAGGATCATACACACAGTTGTAGTAGACCAGTTTAGAAATGCGGAAATCTTGGAAGATGTTCAGGAGAAGTGATCCCAGAAGAAATGTGCTTAATAAGTAAAGCATATAGGAGGAGGTCAAAGGTAGCTATCATAAATTTAATTTACCACACATCTGTAATTTATCACAACTCTCTACAGAGTGTTCACATGCCTCTTCATGAGAAAGATTTCTCCTGTTAGATTCAGAGAGAAGAGGGAGACATCAAGGCAGCACAAGTTTCTAAAGAGCCATCTCTGTTCATGCTGCTGCTAATGCAAACACACACCCACATGTACACCCACTACAAAGTACTGGTACAGCTGGCCACTCCAAAACACAGGACTTTCTGTCAGAAAACTTCTGTCTAGATTGAGACAGAGGTCCATTAATTTAGTATTCATATGCTCACAGCAAGACAAGTGAAAGATTTTACTGACAGGTAAAAGAAATATTGAAGAAGAAGAAGAGTCTGAAATAAGCTGCACACACAGAATTTTCTTTCAAATCCCATCATTTGGCAGCTGGCATACATCTACTGTATAATGATTTATATAACTTCAGTATAGTTCAGTTTGTCAGTGTCTTCATGGCAGCCACTTTGAGAGTTCCATATGCAACCATTAAAGTCTGCTTCAGGCTGAAACTTGGCACACAAATGCAGAAGGAAGCAAAAGTAAGAAATAGTTACTTTAATTTCTAGAAAATTATTACATACTGCCTCTCTTCTGGAGTATAGAATATGAGAAGTTGCTTTGAGTATCATATGCACAAAATATTAAGAGAACTTTCTTTTTGTTTGGTCTAAAACTGCAATTATATAAAGCAGGTATTTTGTCATCATCTACATAATAGAACAATAATTTGTTAAGCATACAGCAACATTATTTCACCAGCAAAGAGTTGCTATACAAAAAAATATGAGTTTTATAATCAAATATAATGCAAATTTTAAAATAAGGTTTTCAATAGATAACTAGGAAACAAATGGGGGAAAGTGACGAAGCAAAACAAACAAACAAAACCCGCAAAACAAATCCTTTGGGTTTTCTTTAAATTCCACTGTTTGCAAATGTCTAGTGACCTGGTTTTACGTACAAAGAGCCCCTTACTGATCATCTCAGCTACTTTTCATTGCTGTATGTCCTGATTCACTGAAATAAAGCTATACATTATTCTCAGATTCCAGGAGGAAAGTAGAAAATCTATTTTTATAACTAGAACTTAAAGAGCTAGGTCTTTTGTAATTCAGTGAAGCCAGGTTTTAAAGAACTGCCCAGTAGCTTACTGTGACATTTCTAGCTGGCTTTAATTAAATTTTACATATGTTTTATTTCTTCCGATTTTCAATGTAGAATTTAATTGATAAGAGAAATAAAATACTATTAGGTAAACTCATTTCAAATGGAAATATCACTTTCCAAGTGATCAGATTGTCCATCTAGCTGACTCCCCATAAAGCCTCTATTCAGACATGTTTAATATTGACGTTACACTTTTTATTAAAGATTTTCAAGATACCAAAGAATTTTGAAATCTTATACACAAAAATATTTGACAGCATAACATAAAAAAAACAAGGATGCAAAATGCTTTTTTTTCTCCGCACACATTGACTTGCAGACTTTTCCTACCGTACGAGGTAGACTTTCTCCTGCAGTTGAGATAAAACAAGTGCTTAGACTTAATTTAAAAAAAAAATAATTCTGTTCATAAAAGAGAAGAATATGTTGTCTCATTTGTGACACTTTGATCAGATTCTTCTGTATTTTCTCATTTAAAAGTGTCCACTCCAGAGCAGAGGAAGCATCCCCCTCGCCTCCCCGCAGCACGCAGTTCAAGCTCAACAGCACTCCACACACGTTCACTCCCCGAGTGCTACACAGGTAACACAATTGTGGTAATTACGGCATGAGCATGTCCTTTGAAACGGATACTAGTTCATTAATTAGAAGATGAACGTAATTGATTATTTCAACAGCAAGGCTAAACACAAGGGTAGTCCCACAGAGAGATCTGCTGGGGGAGATCTGTCCGAGGTGTGCCCTTGACTTCGTTCCTTCCCCCAGGGGGTGACTTTAACAGAACACAGCCTAACGAGGTAATAATTACAGATTACTATTAGTGATAGCTAAGTCATTCATGACCTGTTCCCCTTAGCAAATTATTTCAGAGGCTGTGTTTACCATTTACAGCCACCCATCAGCCAGACACTTTGACAGACAATTGACACATGGAGGCCGTTGGCTCTCTTTTCTGATGATGTTCTGGTCAGGTAATGTCCAGATTCAATCTCACCTTTGCTGTTCATATGTCGCAGTGGCTTGATAAGTGTGTGTTATCATTTTTCCCCTGGTGTGGCAACAGAAATCTTTTGAACAAAGGAAGACTGAGACTGAGACACCTCTGTTTGTGCCACCTTCCTTATCACTGTCACTGAGCACACAGCTTACCTAGAAGGCACGCTGAAGATAAAAATCCCCTTGGGCATCTTGTTAACAGATATGCAAACCAAGCCCCTACATTTTGGCATTCAGACCCTACACACCTTCTCAAATGCCATTCTGTGTTAGCTGACAAACCCCTAATTAGGATTACCAAAGATCTAATTACAGCAATGGCTTGAGCTAATGCATTCATGTTTTTTAAAAATGCAGCACCTTTTGTGGAAACACCAAGCCAGCACTGCCAAACTGGAGCAATCGCCCTTCTTTCTCTCTCCTTGTCACAGGCTGATTTAAGGGTTATTGCATCTGGCTTGATTCAAACATCGTACTCAGTCCAGATCGTGGTTGACCACATATCCTCCTCCAGGGGAGGAGGAAAACCAAGCAGGTTTTCCTTACCTCATTGCGTTCCTGGTTATCTCCTACCCTTGGCACCACTAGCTCTTGGCAGCCCTCCTGTCCCCTGAGCACAGAAACAGGTCTTGTGCTGGCAGTAGAGGCACCAGCACCACTGTGGAGGGCAAGGGCAATGGCAGAGTCTCTTGCCAGCTCTCACGAGGTAAAAAGCAGCCAGCTCTCACGTTGGAACCATATATACACCACATCTTCTCAGATGGAGGAGCTCCCTTTCATGATTGTTGCCTGGTGAACCAGTCAGAGCTCATCCAGCAGTTTACCAAGAGGGCTGGGGGCTGAAGTTACCAGTTAAACCCCAAGCTGTTGTAAGAGGGTAAGAGGGCACTGATCCCCACAAACATATGCTGATGGAAGTGTATTGAGGATTCTCTCTGTAACCTTGCCCGAAATGATTAAATCAATACAGATTCTTTGATATGGACACTGCAGACAATAACAATATTAGTCTCAATAAAATGATACTGAGAGGAGAAGTCCTTTTCAGTTTCTTTATTTGATTAAAGCGTTTCTGGCTCACTGTCTCCTGCATAGTATCCCATGATGTAATTGAATAACGAGATTGAAACAGAAAGCTGTTTCTAAGTAAGTGAATACTTCACTGGGGCTTTTGTTCTTATTTGGTACAGTTCAACAATTCCTTCCATTCACTGAGCATGGATGCCTGAGAAACCTGGAATACATACTATGCCTGGGCATGGCTATACTCCATAGCCCGTCGTGTTTGGAAGCACCTTTGTAACAGATAAGAATCAAAAATGGTAAAGTAAACACTTAGGTCAAATTCTTCTCTTCCTCACATACTCACATTAATTCCAGAATATTTGTCTGTGCTAGAGGGAAAAAAAATCTCTTCGTCTATTTTTATTGTGTTCAGAAGTAAAAAAAAAAAAAAAAAAAAAACCACACTTGACAACTTGTGTGCTGCTCACTGTTGAACTCTAAATGTCACTATTGGATTTTTTCTTTCCTATATAGTCTGCTTTGTTCAAGATAACTGATGATAGCAGTGAAAAATAAAAAAGCAGAAGTTCCTCGGTTTTAAACAGCACCCAGTTGAATTAGATTGATATTATATGTTTATTAAATAAACTGGGAGGATAGATGAGTATTAATATTTGAAAACTAAACATTATGAATTAAATCCCTGCTGCAAGTGAAGCCAGTAAGAATAGGGTCAGGTCAAATGCACCTAAGGGAAGCAATGATTTGATCTACTGATAGAATGGATGCAGAAGTTTAAGGATATGGTCTTTATTAAGCTGTTCCTTTAGTTCACAATGAAACCTAACTTATAACACAGATGAGGCTGAAGAGATAATTCTTCTCCTTTTAAGCAAGATGTAAGTTATGTATATGTCACAAAGACAAAAAACAGCTTGCAGTCACAAAGATAAAAAACAGCTTGCACTTTTTCCTTATTTAACTACCATTTCTAAATGTCTCGTTTCCAGAGCCTTGCAAATCCACTCAGCAAAGCTGGCTACAACATTTGTTATATGCAATGGGTGACAGATATAATCCTATAATTTCCAACGCAATAATGAGAGGTTTAATTTTCCATTTCTTCCCTCTGTGAGATGGTGTCTGGCTTTGAATTCTCATTTATGTCTGCAGGAGTACACAAACCTGATCTACATCATTGTGAAGTCAATACCTGCTCCGACTTCTTTTTTCATTGTTATAAAGCAAAGCCTGACCTGTAATTCAAAGACATAAGAAAAAGTTTATCCCATCAGGAGTCTCTCTCTTCTTTACTTTAAATCTCCTCTGATATGAGGACTCACTGAAGGAGCAGTTAAGAACTGTATCAGTTCGTAAAATGTTGCTTTCTTTCCTTCTTTGCGACACTCCATGAAAGGTTAACAATAATTTTAAACTCTGTAAACCAGCACATTTGCAAACTTGCTAAAATAACATGAATTTTTTTTTCTGAAAGACAGAGAATCCCTATCAAACGTGAGACTAATTCACGAGGGACTTAACACAGAGTGAAGCCAGAGCAGTTCCTGCCCACTGCCAGGGGCTGCTGGGACGTGAGAGCTGGATGATTTCCACCACCAAGGGAGAAGGGGGGGAGGCAAGGCAAAGGGCCAGGAAAACAGTCTTTGTTCTCTCACACAGAGAAGATAGTATGGAGGACTGCTATTCTCTTTTCTCACTAAGGGGCCCTTCCATCTTCCAGCTACCCAGAAAGAGCTTTCTTCTTTTCCTCTCACTTGTGGGAGTGCGGAGGTAGGTTTGGGTAGAGCTACAATAAGTAACAGCTTATTGTTCAGTATTTTCTGTCCACAACAAGCTGAAAACCTCAAAAGTTAAATACAAAACACATTTACCCATCTCTCTTTTTATTGTGCTGCGAAATGGTTGTAGTCTTTTACAACGCAGAGTAAAATGCAATGGCTTATCTTTAATGCTTGGGCTCCCTTTGAGTGTATCAGCCAGCCAGGGATGTCTGTGTTCCACGTGCTTGTGTGTGAACACCAGTGTGAAACTGTCCATTACAACGGTGGAAAGAACAGACCAAAACAACTTTTTTCATCAAATATAGTTGTATGTGTGCAAAGGTTCTCAAAGTACAGTTTTCCAATAGTAATGTCTTATATAATTTTTACTTTTTTGGTGAAGAGGGCTGGAGGGAACGGCAAACCACAAACACATGAAAGCAAAGAGAATTAAAAAAAAAAAAAAAAAAAACACACACACAAAACTATTTTAGCCAAAGGCTGAAGATTTTTTGCAGGGAAATATGAACATACATCTTTTAACTGAGGCAAAACATCTCAGCAGTCCCATAAGCAAATGCTTCAGTTCACTGTTCAATATGATCCTTGTAAGCTGTCACAACACTTCGTAAGAACCATATTTTAGGAGCCAAACACCTCGTTTTCACAAAGCAACACACTTCCTCTGAAGTGCCTTCCAACCACAGTTCCCATTTTGTACTGCAAGAAGTCCCTGAAGTAATCTGTGCCTCAGTACAGACAGGGAATGCTGACCCATTGAGGTGAACAAAGTATGAGCTATTTGCACTTCAAATGGTGGGAAAATCACAGTTGTGCCTTAGAAAAATACAGTTTAGAAGAAAAAAAAAAAAAAACAAAAATTTTAAACTATAGTTTTAAACATCGAGTTGTCCCAAGATGATACCCTTGGTTTGGTTAAATAAACCGAGACATTGTAAGTCACATTGGAACAACTTGAAATAAGTATTTTTTATTTTATATTGAATCAAGGATTTTGCATGTTTTAAAGGAAAAAAATACGGTCTTCCAAGAAGAGTAGGGACATGTTTTGATAATCTCTACTATTTATATCATGGGCCAGAATTTGTACCAGTTTATTCTGGTACAAATCGGGATTAAACCTAGAATACAATTGTGAAATCAAATTCTGGGCCATTGAAGTGACACTCTGTACTCAGATCATAAAACTTCCACTCTCAGGTTTAGTACTGTGGCCTAAACTGCCACAGTACTACAGGATGTCATACACTGCCATGTCACATGAGGTCCTTGGGATACTCTATTCCTCCTCCAGCTCAGTGCAGGGCAATGCAGAAAAGACCTTCACTTCAAACCCTTTACAATGCCCTTGCTCATACAAAATTTGCAGGGTTTCCAGCTTATCCAGAGAAGGATTTTCAAGGAAGAAATTTTGATATGCAGTTGAGAAAATCCAAACACCCCTTTAGGTATGTATGTGTGTATGCATGCCAACTAGAGTAATAAAAATAAGGGCGACTTCTACTTCACAGTTTCCCAGATCTGCATAAGCTTTGTCTGTGTAGTTTTACACACCCATTCCTCCAAGGTAGTAGACTAAATGTATCTATGCCTTTTTATATGTGAGATTTCCTCTGATTTTTTTTAAGGCCACGGAAGCCACAAAGCAAATTTTTGGATTCCTGTTCTCCTTTTCATCATGGGTCAAATGTCTCTTCAAATCCCATAGCTCTTTGTGAGGCAGTTTTGGTATGCTTGGATAAAACCAAGCACAAGTAAAGTAAAACACCGTTTTCCTGAGCATAATAGATACTTGCTTATTCTGGAACAACTCCATACATTATTGAAACCATACTACTATCATAATTAGGTTTTTTAAAATAATAAATAAACCACACAGACCCATGGTTGTAATTATGTTTATCTTTATGCAATATCTCGTTATCAGTACAACTGCTGCCCTGCCATTAAGTTGCTTGGTCCCTGAAAATTTACTGACATACTAGTGAGGGATGTATGTGCCAACAAAGTTACTCATCTGTGCTCCAGCCCCCACCCTCCTTGAATTATTTCTTTATTTCTGTAACACTTTGTTTGCTATTAGGATTATGCAATTTGTTTGTTCAGATTGGGAAGTCTCTTCTTGATGAGCTGCTGTGTTCAGTAAACAGCTCCCAACAACAAACAAGGATTTAAATAATCACTGTGTAATCAGTAGGCACCAGCACATCGGATCTCATCTCTTCACATCCAGGTAGCTGTCTGTCCAATCATGTCTATCTCACTAAAAGTTAGGCGCTTAGCTGCACCAGAAACATTCCACTCACTTTCTAAGGAGTTTCAGCGAATTTACTAGAAAAGAGTAATGGACTTGTTGGGTTTGCATGGATTCTGCTGCAATGTGACAGCCTTGAACTTGGCACAAAAGCAGCACAAGGAGTAACAAGACCAGAGTTCTGAGCAGTACTGACTGGCTATCCCCCAGTCGGATTTGTGCCTAGGAGGGAACATTAGAATAATCAAGTAATAGTCCAACAAAATTCAGCCCAAATTAAACACCCTTCCAGCAGCTTGCAGTCAGTATCTTTTGGGTTTGGCAGGTAGATGCTTATTCGATACAAAGATACCCAGGAGTTCTCAAGGAGCTCAAATAATGAAAGCAACCTCTGAACTACAGGGTGTATGCACAGGTCAGTGACTGAGTCCAAACAATAGGTGGACACAGGCTATTCACAAAGTTCTTTAATGTGAAAGCATTCTTAGTATTTAATCTATAAAGAGGAGGTGAAGAGTAGGTAGAGGGAAAACAAGTTAGATGAGATAAAGAAAATCCTAACTATCAATAGAGAAAAAATGGGCACTTAAAATGATCACTCTAGAGCATAGAAAGTGATTTTTAAATTACTTATCTGAGTAGTGGGAGCTAATCTGTCAAGTAGAAACAAATTCACATAAATATTCCATAAATTAAATATTCTCTTGTCATTGCAGCTGCTTTCGATTGTTGGTGGAGATTTTTTTTCATCAGAAGGAGACAGATTATTACATTGATTTCAGCCTCCAGAATGCATTCTCTAATTATGTAATTTTAATTGTCTGGCATTTTTATTTGTATGAATTTCAAAGGTATTGACATGAGTTAGAAGGAAAATGCAGTCTCAAATCTGAAAAAGAATCAGCTGCAATCCTGTTAGGCAGCGTACTAAAATAAAAGCTGAAGCATGTGCTCAAGCCAATATGTACTCAATAAAGTGTGTAACCTATGTTTCATCGTGCCCCTAATGGGACTTTAACAAGTGCGAAGCAGCACATGAACCTACACCTCTGTCCTTGTAGCTGTTGAAGGTGTGCACTGTGCCTTACAGAGGCGTGCAAGAAGAAAGACTCAGGGATCTCATCTCATTAACATTTCAAGAATTTGTCGCTCAGCTGCTGTTTGTTTTCTCTGACAACCAAATGCTATGCAGAGCACTTTTGCCAGCTACAATCTGATTAGGTATCGCCTTTTCCATAACACTGCCAAGGCAGTCAAACTCTGGTACAGAGAGAGCCTAACCTTTTGTAGATCTCATAATAAACAAGTCCAAGTTTCAGGAGAAAATCTCTGATAGAGAGAGCCTGACTACAGCTTGTAAATCACAGCACTCAGATAAGATGTGAGAGCCAGACCTCTCAGAGTTGATCATGCTGACAGTTGAGCTTTGAATTCTTACTTTATAAATCACTTCTTTACCAGGCATCTGCAAAATCGGGATTTGTAAGCCAAGGGAGAAAAAAAAAAGAAGATGCAGTTTTATTTCGGATTTATTGGTATGATTTGTAAATCTGTTCTAGGACTTACAGATCTGATTTAAGATTTGTTAACTCCTTTTAGGATATAGAAATTTTTTCTCTACTTACCATGTACTGAAATGCTTCAGTAAAAACCAAACTAAAAATTACTGGTTTAAAAGATGGTGTATAAATCAAGGGTTTGCAGTTAAGATTTGCTGGCAGGTTCTACAAACTGCACAGTGCATTTATAACCCAGCCTCTTACAATGGCAGATTTATAAATCCAACTTGCAAATTGTCAGACAACTGTTATGGGCTCAATTCTAATCTGAGAAACAACAGATGTGCTTCCCTGTGTTTCAAAACCCTGTCCTTTTCCATTGCCTGCATCCCCTGTGACCATCTCCCTTGCACTGAGGAGGAGAGAAGGGAGGGAAAAGATCTCCTGTGGCACCATCACCATCACCCTGCCAGGCAAGGGAGGAAGGATCTGGGAAAGGAAAAACAGGAGATGAGATGAGTTCCTGTGTCCTGTTGCACAGCCTTCTGGAGCAGCCTGAGCTAAAAGCTCCTTCCTGCAATTTTAGCTGGGACCTGGGGGCATAAAGAAAGCAGGTAATCCTAATTCCCAGGCTGTCAGACCGTGGGCACAGTGAAAAATTAAACTCCATATACAAAACCCTGGAAAACTGGAACGAGCAAGAGAAAACTAGAGCAAGTTGAGGATTTTTTTCCGAGTCCCAATGATGCCTGCCTGTCTATCTCAGATTACAACGAGGAACTTCTGGGAGAAACCCTGGCCCTGTGACGGCAAATATCCCATTGATTTCACGAGGGTAGGATTTCACCCTATGAAAAGGGCATTGGCCAGATTCACAGGAATGCTCTGCCTGCCCCCCATCACCCTGGTCACCACAAGCAGCTGTAAACTCACATCTCCCCAGGGAGGAGAGCAGGGAGCCAGAAGCCAGGGCTGTGGCAGCATCCTGAGGCTCCAAGCCACTGCCAGCAGCTGTGTCTGCCCTCCCCACAGCCCTGCCCATGAGGAAAGTGCAGAAAGCAGCATTCCTCAGTAATTACAAGAAAATTTACACGTGTACTGGGAGTTAGTACTGCTTCCTTTCAGGCAGTTTTACAGTAGCCATCAGATTTTATCCTGAAGCTGAGGGTAATAACAATGAAATAATAGCACTATTAAATAACACTATTTTTCTCCTAGAATGATTGTTTTTTATATAGTGTTTTTTATACAGTGTTTTTGATAACCAGGGGCTATTTCTACATCCTATGCAGGTGGTACTAAAATACATTAATACCTTTTGACTTTTTCTGAGTGTCAAGCTTCTTTGACTTGATAGCTTTAGAAAGTGGCCTAACATATTTTATGGTCTACTATATTTGAAATTTGGTTTATTCTCTCCTATATTTTGAATTTGAAAGTTTCATCGGTGACCTCCTCTTCTCTATTATTGCAATGCTTTTTTCCCCTTGAATTGCTTGTTGCCTTGGATTTCTTACCAAACAAAATAAACACAAATACAAATTTCATAATTTCTTCTTTCATACTGGCCATCATTTTAAAGTCAAGGATCTGATCATTGCAGAATTCAGAAAATATTCACAAGTGTGTATGTGTTTATATATACATATGTGGAGGTAAATTTTCAGGTACTTTAAGTACATAGAATATAAACTGCGTTTTCAACTGACTCTAAATACTATCACAAGGGGAATTGAAGCAAGTAGTGCAATTAGAAATAGGAAAATTTGCTTCCATAGCTTTGCCCTTAACTGAATACTCAATTCCACATGCAAAATATAATCTGAAATAGAGGATGGAATTGGGGGGAAATGGTTAATATTCTCTAAAATGCTAAATCAGCTATTTATATACTATACATTAAAAATGTATGAAAATCAATTACCCCGGAAACAGATGTCAGGGTTTTTTCTTCTTCGTTGTGTATTCCAAAGTACAGAGCCTCACTCTCCTCTCTTGCATGTGTCTGACAGACACAGAGACCTACAAAAGTCTGGCCTTTTCCCTTGTGTTTAGCCTAAATGAAAAATAGTAAGAAGAATATATTTGCAAGGAGAAATAGGCTGTGGGAGGCCTCTGAAAGTCAGCTCTCACCTCAGAGGTGAGGAATTGTAGCTACAGTTGGAAGAACACTATAAATAACTGCCTTAACAAACAGATTGTACAGTTTAATAGAAATTGGGGGTTTTCACATAATTATCTTGCAAGTGATGAATGAAACAGGTCTTTACAGACTGTAGCCCAACTGATCTGTTGCAGTGCTGGAACTCACTCCTATTTTCCTCATTCCTTCTCTCCACTTCTTTGAAGAACACAAGAGCAGTTCGCCCATTTCCATGGCATTCAAATTTAAACTAAACCCAGAGGCTATTTCTAGATTGAAGGCAAAAGACACTTCTTAATGTGCCTTGCCATCCCAGTGTTATTGACTGTCCACCTCAGGAGACAGACCAGGTCACATCCACCTTGTTGAGTTTCCTTTAAATGGAGAGGCACGGGAGGGACAGGGATGTCCCCTGAAGCACAGGGACACAATGGGACCTGGGAGCTCTGGAACCCAGGGTAAGAGCCAACAACACAGGCAAACTAGATTAAAAATAACTAGAGTTCTTCTCTGAGGGTGTAAAGGATCTGTTGCTAAAGCTCTCTTGACAAAATCAAGGAAAATAAAAGCGGTTTTCTATAGCTGCAGTATAAAGAGTGCATCGCAAAATCATAAAATCTATAGCATGAGGAGAGGAGCAGGAAGCACAACATTGTGGCTGCAGTTGTACAGTTTTATGGAGCAATGAATTTCAGCTCTGCAGAGGAACAAAGACCTAACAGTGAGCATCTTTTATTTAAAATTTAAGTTGAAAGATTTAGGCCTAAAATTAAACTGAACATTTTCTAAAATTCTAAGTGTCAAGAGCACCATCTAATCTACTCCAGCATCAGCAGAGGTAAAGGTCAAGGGAGTAGAAATGATGGAAGACAAAAGTAGTGGCAAGAGAGAGAAACCTCCTGGCTTGCCTGTGAAGCAAAGACACATACCTACCACGCTACCAGCAGAAAAGCAGACCATAAGCCTATGGCCTTCATTTTTCTGCTGTACAAATACCAAGCCCAGCAAGAAAAACATCTCTGCAAGGAACTGAATACCTTCCACACCTGTCCTACATGAACTTTTCTGTTTTATCAGTCCATTCATTTCTCATTTCAGAAAAATGAAGCTAACATGTTCACTACAATTATTAGGAAAATCTCAGATCATCTAGGAACAGTAGCTACACAGCACAACGTACTTTTGCTATGGAAAAATCCATACATTGATCCTTACTTGAATTCAATCAAATTCAAAATAAAAAAAAAAAGGAGAAATACCAAGGAAAAATTGTAAAACATTTTTGTGTGTATTCCTTCATCACCAGTTGCAGCAGTAAACATTTTTACTGAAGGTTTCAAAAGCTATGAAATTAGGCAAAATTACGCTTTGATAAGTTCGTCATTTACTCTGTTAACTTTTTTCCAAAGGTCACTTCAACAGACATGATTAGACTACAGCTCCTCGGGAGCAGTGGAAATTAGCTTCAGTGTTCGTCTCATTGATGAAGTTCTGAGTATGCTGGTGGAATTGAAATAAGCATATCTGCTTAATAATAAGCACGTGTGCTGCTTGCCTTCTTGAAAGCAAAATCTTCTGAAGCTAAATCATCTGATCTATTCATCTGCAATCCTCTTCCCCCACAACTGCCTGGATAAATAAAAACGGGTCTCCTGAAAGTGTCTGAACTTCAAATAAGAACTATAAGGATTTGTCCTTCTTCTGGAAAGCACTGGACATTACGAATTTAAATCACCTGATGCCTTCACCTTTCCACCTACAGGGCCTCAAATGGGTTTGATAGTAAAGATGCCTCATTGTTCATCAACAGTCTGAAGCTGACCAAGATTTATGGCAACAAGCTCACTGTCAGCCTGCCAGCTGAGATTCACTTTTCTCTTCAGGACAACATTAATCTGGAGCACAGGAATCTAACACAGGTAAAGACTCTACTGTGCAAACCCCGAAGTAGCAGGGGAAAGGGTCTCCCTTCAGCCAGATATGGGACTAACCCCCAAAATCACAAATTCTCTGTGAGCTCTGATTCTATCTGGATCTCAAACACTAGTGTCATGAGACCTTTAGTCCAAGAATGGAAATTCTGGATTCTGGCAAGACTTATTTATTCTGTACCATGGTTTAAAACAAATGTCCTGTCTTACACAAATATGAAAGAGTGCTGTCTAACTCAGCTTCTACCCATATCATTACAATGCCATTGCTCTCCTGTTGCTGGAAAACACCTCCAAAGTCAGGTGTGGAAGGCAGATGTACCTCCACATTTAAATTATTCTACATGAGACCTCCCAAGGAGTTAAATACAGCTTTCTATCGCTCTTCACAGATACGAAAGGCTGGAAGGATTGCTAGCTCAAAACATTTCAGCTGTATTCTGCCCCACAGCAGCCACCAATCCTTGACACGCTGGAGGCAATGCTCAACAATCCCTTCATGGAGCCTCAGTCCAGCCTCCAAATGGTCAGATGACTGGAAGTCCCAGCTGGAGGACAGGGGAAGGTCCCACAAAGCCAAAGGGTATTTAACCCAGGACATGTGGCAAGCATGTATTTTGACCCTACCACCTCTTGGAATTTCTATCAGCTGAACACCACTGGAACCAGGAGTAGTACTGATACTTATTTTATTCTATACTTTTTCTGTCTGTCTCTTTTTCTCTCTCTTCTAAGTCCCTCTTCTTGGAGCTTTGTGTAAGGTAAAATCAGATGGGCTTGGAGTTTGCTAAGTTGAATGGGCTGAGTTAATGCCTTGTGAAGCACTTTATGTTGATTGAATGCTGCTCTAAAATTTCTGCCAAAGCCCTCTGATTTTCTGAAGTTGCCACTGAAGCTCTTTTTGTTGTTTTGATCTCTTGAGAATATCTTATCAGTATTTTTCGTGTGCATCTGACTCCAAGTACATAAAATACCTTAAACCCTTGTCAGAGGCTCGTTGAGTGAGTTTTCTGGGGCCTTACACCAGGACACCAGAGAAAAATGCTGGAAGTCTGGCTTTTGATGAAGCATGACCAGATTTCTATGGCTTCATAGGTTACTCTGTCAACTGAGCCAACCTAGTCCATAATGTGAATGCTTTTGGTGCATTCCAGTCACAACTGCTTACTTACTTCTCAGCAAAAAATAGACTGAACTATGGCAAGCTTAAGATTTGGCATCAAACTTTTAGTATTTTATATTAAACTGAGGTGGGCTAAAATCACAGAAGTAGTCTCAGATCATCATAATTTAATTGTGACTACTTGAGCCTCAATAAATGATAACTCAAAAGTTTGAAAATACTTCAAAAGTTCCACTTTACTGAAAATTGAGAGAAAATACTTTAACCATTACAGAGAGTAAAATGATAAATGGATCAATCTTTACTGGCAAACAGTAGTAATTAGGTCATACCTCATTTCTTTATTAGAGGAAGGCTTTGGTGTTTAATCATCATTACATAATCATTTAGTCTTCTCCAATCTCTGTCTTTATAGATATTGTAAACTTGGGCCCTGATGCTTCAAATGCAGGAGGAACCCCATGATCAGCTATTTGAATCAACTACACGAATCTTGCTTTATCCCATATTTTCATTTTACAGTCTGTGTTCATATGATAACACAGATAAAACTCCCTGAAGGATTCTAAGAGAAAAGTTCAAAACTGGAATGTCTTTATACGAAGACACTGGTACAAAAATGAGAGACTCTGAAATCACTATTAAGACACAAGACAAAGTATGGCCTGGGGCATAATACCATCCTGGAGGGTGTCCAATCGCCCTCTATTGTCTGAAGACAGATGTGCAATTCACCAGATGGACCATGTGTTTGCTTTAGCACAGATCAGTATTGAACTGCTCATTTTCTGAAATAAGCCTCTGAAATCCAAAAAGAATGGGAAACATAATGAATGAGTTCGAAGAGAAATAAACAATGTCAAATCCTCTGAGCCTATGGTTTTACTTCATGACAGACATTGTCTTAAGCCCACTTCCTCTTAAAGGAACCCAGAATGTTCTTACTGGCTGGTAAAAAGCCAGTCAGCAGCCACTTACGAGGTCGGTAACGATAAAATCAGTAAGACTAACTCCAACAGGAATTTTTCTTTCCCAAGACTTTGAAAATTATTTTGCCTTACAGCAATTACTACAGGGGGGAAAACGAAACGTTGCCTCTGTCAGCTTCCTTAGTGAGACAAGGCGAGTTCACACTTCACCACCTGATAACAAATAACTCTCCATGAAACACAGGCTCACCTTCTCTTCAGGAGTGTTGAACTCTTCTACTATTCATAAGGAAAAGGAAAGGCAAGTAAAAGAGTTAAATGTTTCCAAAAACACAAAGACATTTTAATTGGAATAAAAACAGCTTCATGGTAGGGTGTCTTTTCTTTAGGCATTTTAGTGCATGTAAAACAAGCTTCCTTCCTAACCACAGGCAGTAAGACCTAAGGCCAACTCAAAGGTCTAATGACAACCCAACACTGTATTTTAGAAGTGGAAATGCTTTACCATGGTCTTTACCTAAGGGTTCCCACTTGAAGAATCAGAAAAAAAGCCAAAGGAAACTCAGCAAGACTGCTTTAATAAAAACATGAACATAACCTCCAAACCTCTGTCTTTCTTTCCCACATTTACCTCTTTTTGTTAAACCTGATGGAAAACATTTGGTTGAGCCTCTAAGCGTCCTTCTGCTCACACAACTAAAACTGCCAAGCCTCCTGAGCAGCCCTTCAAGCCATGTAAGCTCCCAGCATCCCAGAATCAGCAAAGTGGTACAACCTCAGGACCCTGTGCAGTGAAAATCACCTGCCTGATCCATTTGCTGACCAAATGTCATCATTCCAGCTTCTTTTTCATTTCCTTGGATGCTTGGCTATAGTTAGCACATTTATCCTCAGGTAAGACAGGGAGTAATGTCCTGTTGCCAGAATGACAGCTTCTCCTTCCTCCTTTCCGCAGGCACATTCACTCAGCAACACAGTCCTGTCTTCTCAATTTCAGCAGTCCTGGTGCACTGTGAACTCTTCCCCCTCTCTCTTTTTTTTTTTTTTTTTAATGCTTTTGCTAAGCCATCTTTGGCCATTCATTATGCTGAAGCAAGGGAAAACTGATAGCAGTGGTAGAACAGGGAATGCAAGTGCAAAAATACCCCTTCTGGCATCTGGAAGCTGCTGGAGCAGCACAGTTATCTTGTCAAATAACATCCTTGTGTGACACACTCTTTCAACTTCATTCTTCCTCAGGTTCCATTCACAAGGTGTCAGATAACTATTTGGTAGTTAGAAATTAAAATAAAAAGAGGGCCCCACAAGCTCTGTAGACAAGAAACACTAGAAAAGATTGACAACACTAAATAGGAAGTTGTCAGCAGCCACTGAAAAGTATAACATAACATAATGGATCCAAACTCCAAAAATTCTCCTTTCACAGGATGATTTTTCACAAAGTTCCTGGTTTTCTGTTTCCTACACCACTGGCTGAATAAACACTAACCTTTTGAACTCATTCTGTTAGCTGAGCAATAAAAAGAAAGGGAGGAGGCGATCAGAGCACAGACAACACTTATCATACACAACCATATCAATACGCATGGGAGGATGGCTCCATGGCTCCATGAGCTGGACACAGAGGATGTGTCCTGTAATAACATTTCTGGCAGAAAGTGCCACTACAAACAGGCTCAATTTCTCATGGACAGAATGAAAACAAAAACTAAACCAAAGAAACCACAAAGCTTGATGGAGAGAATTAGGTGCTTTTATGACCCAACACATCCCATCTAAAGTACGTGTTGCCTGTTCTTGTCCTAAAATTGCCTATTTTTTCTCCATTAGGATAAAGGGACATTATCCTGGCTAGCTTAGGTGTAGTGGTTTATATCCCAAACACGACCAGGGAAGGTACAACAGTTGTCAAATTTTGTGACATTATCCTGTGGCAAACATGATGTGACTCAATCTAGGTTGGAGCTCCATATACATACCCAAATACTTTCATTTTGCATTCCTTAGTTTCCCTTTCTCATTCACATCCATGTGTCCTTCACCACAGCTCCTTTTTACCCCATACACTCCTCTTTCCCATTTCTGTTCTAGAGATGCCTCCTCCTTTACCATTGGCTTTCACTGCACTAAAGCGTATTTGGGTTTTTTGTTGGCCCGTGTGCAAGGAGATGTGAGACATATCTGCTGCAAAGCCTTCTAAACTAAAAATCACTAATCTGTGATGACAGGTGACTCGACTCAGTGACTCAGGCAGTGCCTTCTGTATAAAACCTTTTGTTTCAGGCAGAGAGCAGATTTTTCACATTATTTTTCACCTTTCTGTTATGGAGGGCCAGTATGCACTGCTAAAGCATTGCAGCAGTACCAAAACCATAAAAAATCTATTTATACCTGATGTCCTCTGATTGTTTTTGTAAAAGTAACAAAATCACATTTAAATGAACACAGTGAACGAATTTTGAACAGACATGACTGAGATGTAAATACAGGTGCTGTTTCCTGATAGCTTCTTACTCTGTTGCTGTCCTGGTCTCAGCATTACTACCCCAATAAATATTCCATATCATAAGCTAAGTGGCCATTAAAATCTCCTCAATACAGGCATTAGTATATACTCTTTACATGCAGTATATAGAAAACTAGTGAAAGAAATAGGGAGGAAATTACATTTGGTTTTGTATTTGATAGAGCGATTTTCTTTATAATGGTTCTCTGGAGCTCATTCATCTTATAAGGGGTTTAATTTACATCAGGAGATAGTGGGAAATCATGCTGTTCCTGAAGGAGGCCCTCACCAGAGTCTCTTGCCTTTGTGACAAGGTGACATTCGATCCATTTTAAAGGGCATCACGGGAGTGCAGAAACGCTTCCCTGCTTCGAGACAGCCTCTTCTAATGACCAAACTTCAGAAACACTTGACACACAGCTCTGTGCCTAGGAGCACGTGAATGTTTTCAGTGCTGTTTATAAAAAGCAAAGCTGTGCTAAAATGCCTATTTGCCCCCTGCTGCTTAGCAATATTAAAGATTAGAGCCAATTGTTTTGTATGCTGAAGAGCCTATAATGGCTTCTAGAGAAGAACATGTCAGCAAACTAGATAAGGTTCCTATTAAATTTTTGTTGCTGTGGACTGCTGACTTGGGTCATTATACACTTAAATTGAGTTATTGTCATTGTTATATAACGAAACAGAGAGCTTTTTTGCCTCCAGTAATATAGCATATCTTTTAAAGAATGAGCTCTCCTGACTGATTTATTAAATAGTTCTGTTTGCATTACACTACTAGGCTGCTGGGTGTTTCAAAGTGATTTACATGAACTGTCCTATGAGTTCGTGCATATTTCGAAAGACAAATAACAGAGTCTTACGTGAATCTGCTTCCAATAATCTTTGAAATTTATTGAGTGACAGTGGAAGACATAGCAAAATTACAACTCTCCTCTCTCCCATAATCTAAGAATGTTTCATTCCAAAAAAGTGTGCTTAAGGATTTGTGATTTTTTTTAATTCCTGATAATTATTTGTTCAGATTTAAAAACAGGACTTGTCCTGTTTTCTTCATTCCAGGAATATTTCTCTTTTAAGATCTCAGGGTTTTATTCTTAAAAACAGTTATGTTAACACTTTTAAATTTGAACAAAGAATGTGAACAGTGGAAAGATCAGATGACCATAAAAATTAACTACTTCAAGCTACTTTATTTCAAACTAACTATACTGCTGGGGGACACCATAACCATTCCTTTTCACCATTGTCTTTGCTGGAGCCAGGATTTCACTCTGCACATTTTCCACAGTTTTTTCCCCTTAGATGCATCTAATGGCAGTTCAAGACAGAATGAAAGCTTCTACACATATGCTATTTTATTTAAATTCTTTTAATTCCCCGTGATATGTCTCTGAAGAGCTGCTGGATTTTAAGAGAAATTCCATGGTGAGTAGTAAAGGAACCAAAATCAGCAGATGTAGGAATATCTGACTGGAAGAGATGCATTCCCCGAAGTCTTAGACAGGAATATATTCAAACGATACAGGCTTACACTAAATACTTCCTGGGTCTACAATTTGGCTAAAAAACAGAAGGTTTTTCTGTTTTCTCTCCACTCCCCTCAGTCTGCCTAGCCCTTCTCTGCAGCTTTTCTGGCTTCAACTATCTTTTACCAAACACAGGTCACTGGGGTTGTACAGTGATAGTGAAGATCACATCCAGTCACATCCACTTTTCCCTCCCTCTGTTAGCAGACACATCCTAGAATTGAATTTTCTTTCCATAGCATTGCATCATTTCTGCTCCTTGTGTCATTCCTTGATCAAGCTTTCTCTTCTCTCTATTCTGACGGTAAGATCCCAAATCATAGCAGAAAATCTTTATATGATGCTTGTATTTCAAATTTTAAATTCCATCCTCTTTCTGTGATCACAGTTCTCAGGGTCATTCAATTTTTGCCACTGTCATATTATGATCCTCTTCTGCAATAGTGATGCCTCCTCAATTTAAACCATCAGCAAAATTTATTTGGGCTTTAAACATTGAGCTTTTACACTGACATAAATTAAAAGATTGTGGGAGATATATTCTAATAGTTTCTCCAGAAGACTAACAACAAACTCCCACTACCCTATATCACAAACATGGCTATCTCCTTTTTTTAGACAGTTCCTCTCCTGACAGGCTGGGAGTTTTTTTACCATCATTATCAAGTTTACGTAATGGGAAGTCCATACACTATTTTATTGAAATTCTGATTAGTTAAGTATATTGTATCTGGCTTGAAAATAATTCATTATGCTAAAGAAGGCAAGAGGATGTGCTTGCAGATTTCTACTCGGGTAATTTTTTTTTCTTTTTATCCAGCCCCTCAATTGTTTTGATATCCTAATTATTATTTCTCTCAAAATATTTTTTTAACTTTATGGTATTCAGCTAAATGATTTAGTTTTTTCTGATTACTTTTCACTACAAACAGATTCTATACCCAATACAGAAGCACTTTGAAACCAAGAAAACCACTGGAAAAAATGACACTGATCTGTGGTTCTGTGGGTTCATCTTTCACAATTCATCAATAACAGTTATCTGTTGCCTTGAAATCATCCATTTCTTTCACTTTGGACATTCCTAGGGTACCCCTTTAAGTGAACACTGACACAGCTGCATTTCCAACATATTTCCCTCCCTTTCCTGAAATTCTAAACTCATTTTCCATGTTTGATTTATTTACAAGTTTCCTCCACAGACAAGTCTATGGATATCTCACTCTGCTGCTCTCCTTGGCTAAATCCCTTCTTTGGAACATTTCTCTCCCATTCAGACTGAGAACTCTGTGGGCTCTCCCTTGTCTGTCCTTTCACTCAGACTGAAAGACAGCAGGGCCAATCAATTCAAAGTACTTTTGTATTACAGTCTTTTGACAACCATCTTCATGCAAAATCAAACTTAAAATGGCATCAGCATTTGCTAGTTCAGTGACTATTGGGGAAAAAAAATGAAAGACTGCTTTTATAAATGAAGTGGTGATGGACACCTTCACAGCATTTTTTTTCCTAATTTATCCTGGATAAATTGGGATTTAGTTGAATTAATACATTTCCAGTGCTACTTATCATTCTGGAATCAATACCAAATCCACAGGTATAGCCAAATCAAGGTCTGACGGTCCATTGCCAATATTACAGCTTTTATCATCTTTTTAAAAGTGATTTTGACTTCAAGATGGTTTTATCCACTGTATTTCTTTTTTGGTTTGGTTGGGGGAATGTTGTGTTTATCAGAAGTACTGAGTGAAGGTAATCTCATTGATTCTGATCATTTAGACTCTGAATATACCCCTGGCCCAGCCATGTCCACCTCTCTTTCATCTGTGATATTCAGCTTCATTCTGTACACTAACAGTTCTAATGCCTCCATTTTTTGGCCCACACCTCTTGCACTGATATTTCACATATTCCCTTGTGGCCAGCCTCAACCCAGTAGTACCCACCTACTCAGAGTAACTTTCTTGGTTTCAATTTATTTTCCCGCTTCCTGATATTCATATAATAAATTTGTAATTATTGTAGCAAAAACAATTCTCAGATAAAGATTATACAGGTGTCTCAGGGTCATCATCTCCTGTCATTTAACAGTTTAAAAACCTTTTTTGCAAATCAGAATACAAGTATTCTAGTGGTTCAAACGAAATCCATCTCCAAAGAAAAGATTTTTCTATGAATGTGTTCTGAAAACACCTACCCTTCTTTGATCCATGATTTGATCTCTGTTTGTCATTCTTTGAGCATTTTCAGGGATATTGAACAGACAGAATCACAAATGGGTGAAGTTGTAAGGGACCACATTGGGTCATTGGGTTTAACTTCCCTACTCAAGAAAATCATCCTAGAGCACAACTCATGAGATTGTGAGGGAGACACCACAACCTCTCTGGAAAATCCATGTCACCCACACAGTAAAAAATTCTTTCCCATATTCAGGTGGAACTTCCAGTGCATTATCTTCTGCCCTATGCTTTTTGTCCCATTGTTTGATACAACATTTAATTGAAGGCCACTTGAGTCTTCTGGTTTTGATTGTTTTGATCCGTTCCTGGATATGTCCAGCTGAATCTGGACACATCATTTGTTCTGTAGTGGAAAACAGACAGTCATTCTTGCCCTACTGTGTGGAGACTGTTCAGCAAGGTATGGAAAGCTTAAGCCAGCTTTCTTAAGAGCTTGAAATCTTAGCATTAACCATGTTTGAAGAGTGCATAGAAAACCAATGTGTGAGGGTATTAAACACAATTCAAAAATTTCATCCCTTTCTTTAATGCTTAGACAGGTGCTGGGGTTTTTTGTTGTTGGGTTTTGCATTGTTTGTGGTGGTTTATTTAGGTGATTGCTGAACGTCACAAAAATTCAAAATCCTGACATAATCACTGGCATTGTCTAAAGTGACAAAAATAAACCCCTCAAATATGCTCACTTCTGTGTGGCTTTATATTTTTCCAGCAAGCATTCTCTTCAGTAAGTCTCATGTTATTTAGCACTGCAGATTTTGAGGCATTCCCATTCTATTCATGAGACTAACAGATATAGTAAGTGGATACATCCGTAGTTTTAACAAAAACTTCTGGGATTCCGTAAACGTTTCTGTGAAGTGCAAATGGCAAAATCTGTTGCAAGAGTCAACAAAATATAGCTCACATGTAAATTTTACATTTACAAAAATATATAGAAGAACTAAAAGGTTATGAACCAAGACTTGGTAATTAGCCTCAATCCATCAATATCCATTGCCAATGACATCTCCAGAAAGAGATCCACTTAAATCAAACAACCTTTCTTCTGGCAAACACTTCTGCAGAACCACCAGCCTTAGCAGCCAACATATCCAGTTTTTACCAGTCCAGAGGCAGAGTGATTGTGACACAGTAGTTCTTCACTGAGAATGAGTTTTCACAAGAGTGCTGAGCTGGTCTAACAGCTTCCTACCACTAAAAATATGGTTCAGCTTTCCCCTTTTTCTCTGTCTCAGCTGTGTGTACTTACCACTTCCTTTGTGCTAGCTCCAACAGTTTGATGACTCAATTCAGCTCACTCAGCAAGCAAAAAAAGGGAGATAATTTTCTGCCTGTTGAATAAGCTGACATGTCTCATCAAGGGGTCAGACTAGCTTCAGAGACAGCAAAAGAAAACGCACAGGATCACACAGCCAGAGTGCGATGGGGAAAAGAAGGCACAAGATCTCCTGTCCTGGTAAATTAGCACAACCATCTTCTGAAATACAATTTCTTGCCATCCACACCGCAGCACTGAAAATGCTGATAACATGTGTATTGTCAGATTTATTCCAGGTACTCTAATATCCATACACCACCTTGTTAAACTCCAGCAAACACCTCAATAGTTTACCTGAGCATAAACAAAACTCTATTGCCTAATCAGTAGCTGAAACACTCATAATGTTCACATCTTTCTTTCCAACAGGATAATCAGATATAAGTATTCACTTAATAATTTTCTTCTAGCTGGAAGCTACATTCTCTGATGGTATGTGAAGAATTTGACTAATCCCGTGATATAAGATCCTATTTCCTAGCTTCATATTTCATTAAAAATGATTGAAATATCTGCCTAATATTAGGCATTGTAAGTAGTGTTAGCTCTGGTAGTAGTGGTTTCGTTTGTCACAAAGAAAGCACAGGATCACACCCAGCAGCCTAGAAGTGGAGGTATTCATAAATAAACAGAAATAAACATCCTTTTTGAAATGTGTGCCACACACACACACACAAAAAAAAAAAAACAAACCCAGGGAATCTTACTCTATAATGAAACAGCAATAAGAAATTACATCCTTTGGTCCTTACTGCATCTATTACACAAAGCAGGAAAACTGGTCCCTAAATGTGAGGCTGTGAGTCGTGTGCTCAGTTTTGGCCCCTCACTACCAGAAGGACACTGAGGTGCTGGAGCGAGTCCAGAAAAGGGCAACAAAGCTGGCAAAGGGTCTGGAGCACAAGCCCTATGAGGAGAGAGGTTGAGGGAGCTGGGGTTGTTTAGCCTGGAGAAAAGGAGGCCCAGAGGGGACCTTATTGTTCTCTACAACTACCTGAGAGAAGGGTGTAGGTAGGAGCCCTTCTCCCAGGCAACCAGGGAAAGGATGAGAGAAAATAGCCTTAAATTACCCCAGGGAGGTTTAGGTTGGATAGTAACAATATTTCCTCATGCAAAGTGTTGTTAAACATAGGAACAGGCTGTCCAGGGAAGTGCTGGATCATTATCCCTGGAAGTACTTGAAAAGGTATGGATGTTGCCCTTAGGGACATAATTTAGTTGTGGACTTGGCAGTGCTGGGTTAACAGTGGGACACAATGATCTGAGAGGCCTTTTCCAACCTAAATGATCCTATGATTCTGTTTTATCTGTTGATCCACAGCTCACTGACTGCTGTACCTCATGCTTTTTTTATTAAGAAGCTGGAGGGGAAAGCTGTCCATTAGATTTGTGAGAGGAGGTGCTCCTCTGGCCAAAGAAAACTCTCTGTGGGGAGTGGAGGTCTACCCCAAGCACACTTAGCTTTCAGATTCCAGGGTGGAAAAAAGCAGGGACTCTGGGGATCAGGAGCAGACAAACAACTAGGGTTAAGATCAAAGACTAGATTTTTATATAGTGTCTGCTGTAACCTGGGAAGACACTAAAACTGAAAGCAGAGCTGGAGGAAAAGGACCTGTCCTTCAAGGAACAGTGATTAAGAGAAATAGTTCTTCTCAAAGCTTTTCATTTTGTTCTTCTGTAGCAGACTTCAATTGTCTCAGTTTCAAAACTAATGTATTCAAAGCTGGTCCAGTAAACAAGGGTTTTGATACTCGATGCCCTTCCACACCCACTGGAGGAGAAAGGTGCAGGCAGCTCCTCCTCAGTGCTTTGGTTCATTGTGCATTCTGCCTCACTTAGATCAGCAGGCTGTGCCCACTGCTCACCACCCCTGCCATCTCCACGCTAAATCCTGCCAGGCCAGCCTTCCTCCTGCAGAGCAGCTTCTGCCCTGTCTCACCATGACTGCAAGCAGTCAGCTCCTCCAGCACAGCACCTGCCCATCAGGAACAGCTTCACCACACTCCCTAGAAGTGGTTCACAGCCTAGCCTTGTGCTCTGCAGTTAAAACCCCAGCCTCTCCGTGCAAGACAATCTGATATTTCACTCAAACCCAGGGGCTAGGCATAGCCTTTATCTCTGCATTAAAGATGCCTTTATTCTTTTTAAATTAAAAACTCAAGAATATTGATTCGCATCAAGCAAAACTGCGACAGAAATTCTAAGACTAATTTAAAATATTATTCAAAGACTAAAAACTTTTTCATGAATAAGGTTTCTGCACACTTGAGAGCAGAATATGACACACTGAACACAAAAGTAGTATTAATCTTTGAGAAAGACAAATTTCCTAGTCAGCAAAAATTTGCTGAAGTTGTATACTTTTCACAAAGAAATTAAATCACTGAGCTGCTCTGGAATCCTTTGTAGATAATAATTAAAAATCTAAAATCTTCTTTTCATCCCATAATAAATATAGCTAACAATCAAGATAGATGAGACAAAACTAGAAAAGTTTGTTGGATGATTTAAGTTGAAGGAGTTACTACATCAATATATTGTACTCTAAAAAGGGCATGCATCATTAAAAAAGAAGGCTTTATAATTAATATGTTTTCATACAACCTACCTTATTTCCCCTGAGATCACTAACCAAACCCTTTTAAAAATCGATTAGTTCAAGCACTTAGCCTGGTACTACTTTAGAATGTAGCAAGACAGATATTAGCTGAATTTGAAATTACAGCAACTTTATTTTTAATTACTTTCCAAAATGCCAGATTTACATATTATCAAGTTCATTTCTGTGGCAGAACTGACCACTAAGCATTTTTTGGACACGGCAAGAAGAATTAATTATATTCTTTCTAAAAAATTCACTTAGCATTCTGAACACCTGCATTGTTGTCAGGGATAATAAATGTGATTAAACTTGTATAAATTTCACTATATTAACCAGTACAATAACTCAATAGCTTTGCTGAACTGAGCTGATGTTATACATTGCAACGCTGTAGTACTCAAGCATAGTGTAGGGGAGTTCTAGAAAAAGGTATGAGTTCCAAAGGGAAGAACTCCAACCTGCCAAAAACAAATTCACCTTCTTAAGCTGTCAGTAAAAGGGAAATTTCTGGAACTGAGACATTTTAACAAAAGAAGTTTAATCATATATCATGCACTGATAAGGTGTAGCAATACAATTGTCCTGCTTGTGCTAACATACTAGTTCTCAGGGTCTGGCTGTTTTTATTAAGATAAAAATTGTAGCAGAACATGGTTTGTGTTTTTAGGCACTATGGTTGGCTGAACCTGGGGGAATTTTGCAGTATCCCTATATTATTCCACAGGAGGTTTATCAAACAGGAATGCTGTTTGGTCCATACAACAAAGTCATACTACTAACAACTCACACCTGCATCCTGAACAAACAAAACATAAGTAGCGGTATTTCCAGGTAAAAGACATTTTTCTTTTACTGAGGTGAAGTTCCAGACTCCAGAGAACTGTCTAGACAGGCGATAAATCACCCTAAACATCTCTCAGAAATCTGGTACCTGGTGAATGCCAGTGCTAAGGACAGGAGGAGCTGGCCCTGGAAATCCCTTATGGATGCTCCAGTTCATCCAGTGGGGATTTGCTCAGTGCAAGAAATTAGGCCTGATGTGTCTCTGAAGTTAGAGTGTGCAAACCAGAGTGTCACAGCTCACCTAGATGCCAGGGAGGGACTATGGCTATCTGCACAGGACAATTTCTCCTGCTTATTCTTCTATGAAAAAATATGCCCCTCTCTAAGGTGCTTGTTTCCCTGCCTGTCAGCTACAGGTGAAGCTCAGATGATGAGTAAAGGTGTCTTGCCTGTATTTAGATAATACAATACTTAAATAAAACTAAGTTTTGCATTTTTCCAAAAGGCTATACAAGATTCACTGGAGCAACACCCAATCTCTCCACCTTAAAAATACAGTCTTTAATAATCAGAGAAGAGTGCTTGAGAACCTCACTGCTCAAGTGCAATGTAGATGATGTGCAAACAAGAGCTAAAAATGGGGATACATGGTCTTTGTTGTTGGCCCAGTCAGCAAGGATGCATAATTTACAAACAGTGGAGTCAAAACTGAGGAATGAAAATGAGGTGACAGATGTGCTTATTAGAATGTCTGGTCAAACTTGGCATGTCTCATTACTCATTCCTAGATAATGTTCAAAAGTTACAAATATCATGAAGGGAGAAAAGCACCCAGGGACCTTGAGTCACCTGATATGGAAAGGGTAAGTTATTGAAGGAGGGTTGCAAGTAGGAGAGCATATGCAATGATGCCAAGCAATTCAGAGGATGAGGCAAAGGCTGATGTATGAGAAAACATTTACAGGAATCTGAAAGAAAGTTTAAAAGCTTCTTATCCTTTTAAAAAATCCATCTCAATTAGTCTAACACCCCTTCGAAGTGCCATGGCAAAGAATATTTTGTGGTGAGGCAGGTTCCCTCTGCTGTCTGGGGGGGAATGTTGAATGATTTCTTTATTTATGTCATGGCCATGAGGAGAGAAATCAAAAATATTTCCATTCACAGGCAACACATCCTACATTAAGTTGTAACACAGCCGTTTCCAAGGCTAAATATTCAAACTGCCTTGTAAGACATGGTGATGTCTTATGGTAATTCACTAATTGAAATTCTAGGGATAACTGAAATAAATTATTCCAAGAGCCAGTTAAGCTATAGGAAACTGATAACAAAGCACAAAGATTAGGCCTTGTTTTAGTCTACCCAAGCAGAGCTTCCTTCATTCTGTTTTTTAAGGAAACCTACACATATATTGTACCTATCAGTGTTGTAGCTGAGCATCTTTTATCATAGAGAACTTGAATACAATGTTGACAGAAGAAAAATATTGCATAATAAGTCCTTTTTCCTGCAGCACATGGACACAAATCGTTATCACGAAATCTTAGCTTTGTCCTGTAGCCATGACAAGGGAGGTCCTGGCTTAAGCTCTAGATAAATCCAAATACTTTGGTCCTGCATCAGAACTTGGTGCATTCATCATATAGTTCCCCAGATCTGGGGAAAATGAAAGCCAAGGAGATAAACTTCTCATTTGAGTAGCAAAGTGACTGGAAAGTCAAGGTACCTGTCTCTTCCTTCCATGTGGGAAAGCTCCCTCAGTCCTTTTTTCCAATCTCTTTCCCTTCCAGGCCAGAGAAGAACAGAAGACACTACAATTCGTCTCCTTCTCGAGGAGTGAGTAATGTAAGGTACCACAGGAGGTCCTGTGAAGCAGCAATTCTTGAGTGCTTAAAGGTAGGCAGATAGACAAAAATGAGACTAGGGACCAGCACTGCCTTTTGCTAAACCTACGGTGAAGAAATAGCATTATTTGTAGAATTACAGCACACACACACACAAACCATGGCAAGGGCAGAGGGAGTTAAAAAATTAACAATCAGCCCAATATGTAATATACTGTTTTAAAAAGCAAATATTCACATTTGGGGACCAGTCTCAAATTATGGGGCCTAACTCATGATTCTTGAAACTTTAGTATTAGCAGCAAAGCCCTTTATGCTGTAATTACAGCACTCTTAATTAGATTGGGAGATTGCTCCAAGATTCCTGAGACAACTCCTGTAATAAATATAGACACCCTCAAGGCAGTCATATACATTTATGGAAACAGCAATTTAAATAACAGCTATAAATGGATCAAGTGGATCTGATGACATCATCATAATGAAAAAGAATTCTTGACACCACCATACAAAAAATTATTTTAAAAGTGACTCATTCTTGTTTTTTTCACTACATCAAATCACAAATGTGATTTAAAATCACTCTTGAGGGAAACAAAGGCTGTTCTTTCACTCTTCTAGTACAGCACATTTTCTGAATAGAAGTTTATAAAGAAGTTGTGTTACACCAGGAGTACTTCTGCACACCCTTCCTTCCTTGTTGGACCAGCAGGAAGCTATTAAATGCAACGCTGACACGGCATTCTTCGCTTCAGTTGCTCCATGCATGAGGTTACCAGTTTATAAGATGAGATTTTAAGCACATGCCTGCATGCTTTTCTTGTTTTCCACTCCTTTCTTAGTGTCTACTTTGCTAGACAAATCTTATTTTGTTTTAGCAAATATGAAACAAAGATTGCACTGCCTTGCCAAATACCCTCCTACCAAATTACTGAATTACTGAAGGCAATCCCTGTTTCAGCAGACCTTGGTTGTTTTGCTTGACCTCCAGCAGGTGTCCAATTAAGTCTGAAAAATTTATATGATATTCCCTTTCCATTGATAGTTCTAGAATTAAACTGATGAGATCTCTAGAGAAGGATCATCAGTGTTACACCTTTCATCTTTAATTACGCCAGTTGAAGATGAATGAATGTACCAGAAGGATCCCAGCTGGGAAGTAGCATACTTATTAGATAGTTGATAATTTAATATACACTCTGAATTCTGAATACTTTCTTAAAACATCTGAAGAGTTTTCAACATATCTTATGACAAAATTATAGTACTTATTCAGCTGAACATTGACTGTGCTCTTTCCCTTTTAAAAAAATACTGCTCAGATGCAGGCAGAGAACTGTGACTGGCATATAGAACAAAGAATTTTAGACAAGGTGAGTTAAAGGTCCTGGTTAATACATTCAATCTCTTGTTTCTAACAATTGTATGTACATCTAAGAGAGCACATAGAGAAGCAGAGGAGTAGACTCCTAGAGGACTCCTTGGAAGAAGAAGAAGCCTCAGTCCCTTTGCTCCAGCACTGTAGCTCCAGCTCCTACTCATGTATTTTTCTTCAGAGAATGCTTCATTGAAAATGAAATGCTAAATGAGTTCAACTTCAGAGCGAGTCACAGCAAAACAGACTTGCTAGGCAGAGTCTGTAACAGAGACACTCAACAATAAGTCTCAGCCACTAGAGGTTGAGAGCTACTTGTCTGGACTTCTTGTAGGCTGTTGAGAGAAATAGGTATGGAAATAACTCCTTTCATCTCCAGAAAGAGGTAGGAAAAGAGATCAGATAACACTGCAAAAGCACCATCCTTATGGGCCAAGGTGAATGTCGCTGAATTATTTCAGTATTGCACTCTTAAAAAAATACTCAAATCTTCCCCAAAACCAGATGCAGTTAAGTAAAAGTACTAGATTTTGTTCAGACATCTCAAGCTAAGTAAGAACATGGTAGCAGGGTGCTCTGCCTAAGCAGGGATACAGCAGCTCAAAACTTGTATCTTTTTACAGCTTTTGAGAAAATATTCAGAATTCAGAGCTTTAAGAAGAGGTGCTAATACATTCTTTCAGCACAAACCATTTTTTTGCTGAGTAAATCTGACAAAACGTAATCTTAAAAACGTGTATGACTGGCAGGCCATCACTTTACACCATGGGAGGCCAGTCCCACTTTGCACGGTGAGGCCCTCGAGCGTACATCCCTAAGGTGTGTGATTGTCCTTCCCTTGAGTGGGGATGCCCCTCAAGGTTACTTCTTGAGGCTGAAGAAAAGAGATTTTCCCACAGTCATTAGTAACTGGTTTTTCTAGTTTTAATATAATTGCTTCAATATAATTGCATTAATATAACTGTTTTACAAAAGTTCAATTACACCTGTGTAATCACTTAGACATGAACAGTTGACTGAGGCTGTGGAGATCCAGTCTCACCAAGGCTCCTCTCTGGGAGGAGTTACAAAAGCAAGGAGGTCCTTTCTGCATCTTGTGACTCAATGAGAGGACTTCTCTAACAAATTTTGTCTGAAGCTCTCACTCCCCCCACGATAATCACGTTTGTCACCCTGATCTTTATCAGCCTTCTGATGTTTGCATATTTGTAATGGAGTTTCTCACAGATTTTCATGTAAACAATGTAATGTTATTGTCACTGTCCTTTCTTGTTTTTCATTCCTCTCTTGAGAAGGAGAAAATTGATGGATTTCTAGTTGACCAGTGTAGTTGGAAAGGTGGCAACCTCATTCTCCAACCCATGGTCATTGTCAAAAAACTATATAAACAGAAGAAATAAACTCTTTCTTCTTGCCCTGAAGACTTAGCTGTGTGCGTGTTGTTTATTTTGCGTCCTATAGCGACACACATTGATTTGTTTTACTTGAGTAAACCTACTGACACACAAATGGTGCCTTTTTCAGTTGTTCAGGGCTTGCCTTGGAAGAGAAAAGGTACAAGAGACAGCCTGGCACCTCTGCTATGTCCTTCTAGACTCCAGTGCAGTCAAACTGATCTGCTGCAGAAAGCATAAATCCTCCACAACAGAAACTAAATCTCAGATCTTCTACTTACTTGTATTCATGGGCAGGCACAGCACAGAACAGAAATTATTTGAAACAATTATATGGGAAGCTTGAGTAGTCCTTCCACCGGGCATATTCTTATGGTGAATTCTTATTTTCTTATTAATCTGCTGTTTCATGTTCAAAAGTGAGCCAACTCACAATACCAGGCAAAAGTCTTCTTAAAGATCACATACATTGAACAGAAACACATCCATTGAGACTAAAAAGAAAGTCATTGGTGATAGCACTAAGGTATCACAATTTTTTGATAGGTTGCATGATTCTGTAAACATCAAATCCAGCCACAATGTTCTTTTACTTCTCTTGTACAGAAATTACAATCTTTTCTAGTAATCATTGGCTAGTATGATTGGCTAGAAGTGAAAAAATTATCAGAAAACATTGCTCTTCCTTCTGCCTCTGGAAATTAAATAACGTTGTAAAATTGTGAAGTTTGCTTCATGTAAATTCTGAAGAACTTGAAAGTAGTCCTGTACCATGTTCACAGCAATCAGACATACTATTCACAGTTACTCTGAGAAACATGAAATGAAACCCCACAGATGCACAGCAAGATTTACAGAAACCTATGTACACAGCTACAAGTGCCTTCCACTCTTTTTTTTTTTTCCTATACAGAAAGAATCTATTCTGCTATTTCGGATTCAGTCTGTTATCAATTAAAAATATTTTACAGCTCAAACAAGATCAGTCAAGCAAGGGGCTTAGTAAATGTGTTATTTATATAGTTATTTGTTAAAATGAGCTTCATTGCATTATACAATGTTAAGACAAATTGTTGTGCCCTTTAGATTCATTACAGATGACAAAATACTAAATAAATCTTAAATAAGTATTCACCTTTCATCACACAGGAACATAAATGGTTAGATCTTATCAACAGGGGAGTCTTTTTAATCTTCCTTTATTAACCATAGAAAAAACAATATTGTTGTTTTTCCTGCCTTCTTTTTAAAAAAAGTCTGATAATTCTTGGCATGGCAGGGGAGAGTTAAAGCAGATCATCTTTCAAGTAAGGAGCAAATCAATCTCAGTTAAGTAAAGTCCATCCAGCCTCACTGCCTCTGGCCTGCCAGGTGCTGTCTTACAGAGACTTCAGTGAACTATCAAAGGCAAACCAGCGCTTTATAAGGGTACTTTATTGTGCACAAGCAAGGAGTGCATTATCTTATCATCTGGTTTTATAACTTCCTGCTTCATTGTGCTGCAGATTAAAAAAAAAAAAAAAAGCATATAAATGTCATCTTCTGTGTCATTAACCTAAAATCTATTAGAATTTTATTAGAAAATAAGTAGCAAGACAGTACAGCTACATTTCCTCCCTTATGCTGTGCTAAATTGCTTGTGAAAGTAATATATTATGACTCTTACTCTACATCTATTGCAAAACACGGAAGAGAAGCCCACATACTGCGTACATTAAATGGTAATGTTAAATTTGCGATGAAGCAATGATATCTCCCTAAATCTCCATGCAGGTTCTACAAATTTCCCTTTTGAAGGATAAAGATAAATAATTTTTTTCCACCTAGAACTAAGCAAATGATACTAGTAAGCTTCCTTGTTGATATACTCAGGTCACAAGCCATTAAACTTTTTGTTAAAGATATCCTTTTTTGAAGAATAACCAAAAAAGGAAGTGCTCTTGTATTTCTCTGCTTGGGGAAGGCAGTTCCTTTGTTATTAAAAGTCGGAAGTCTTCAGAAAGAGAATAGATTTCTGAGCCAATAATTTAGAGGTTATGAAAAGTTATTAAGGTTTCTGCAAAATAAAAAAATGTGTCAGTTCATTTGGGTTTTTAAATTGTATATACTGGAAAGCAGAATTCAGGAGGGATTCCTGATTTATTCCTGCTTAACTGGTCAGCACAAGGTTAAATAACAAAGCAAGTTATGCGTGGACTTCAGGCTCCCTCTTTAAGGGTCAGTTTTACCCCAAATGGAGCACATGAGGAAACTGCAAAGAGTAGATCGAAAAAGTTGAAAAATACATCGGCAAGTGGCTCCTGGGAGCTCTTTGTTCCCAAGTAAACTTGGCACCTTAAAATTTAGCCATTCCCCCAGAAGGACAAGGTTATCTTCCGTAAAGAGCCTATTTCTAATTCTCCTGCTCCCATGGCTGTGGACAGTGATGATAGTCCACAAAGCATTCACCTGCACAGAAGAGCACCAGCAGAAATTAAAGCTCTTCAGGCTGGAACTGCTGTTGAGGAATATGAGGAATATCCAGCACTGGCTGCTGCTTTCCAGGAGGTTTGAGCATGTGTAGTGGGACAGGGATTTCAGGAACTGAAGCAGCTGCACATATGAGCTGAACCAGCACATTTTCAATCCAGTCTTAGCTCAGCTTAAACTGGGACTAAAACCCTTCCAGCTTGGGTCCAAGCTCAGGCCCATAATTAACATGATTGGCCCTAACAATCCCTTGGAGCATTTAACACTGAAAAATGCTGCATTTAAAGATAGGAATGTGAAAAAGGCATGTGGCAAAGATAAAGCATCCAGGCCCAGCTCAGCCAGAGGGATAGTCCCTGCTCCCCCAAGCAGCACAGGCGCTCCTCACACTCATAGCACAAAGCCACAGAGTCCTCTTACCACTCACATCTGACTTGAGAAGATGGAGAGGTGCTGCAGGGCTGTATGGGTCCTGCTGTGCTGCAGAAATCAAGCAGAAGCATGAGGAAAAAAATAAGCTCTCTGCTACCTGCACACACCCCAGATGTAGAGAAACTCATACATGTTTCTCCAGTGATGCACCCCACAGGACTGCCAAGGTTCAAAAGAGATATAAAGGGCTCTGCTATATAAAAATGCATCGTTCCCTGTTGTAAAACAAAGAAAACTGAAAGAATAGAGCCAAGTGAGCACAAGAAGTACCTGAACTGATAAATACCCAACTACAAAGCATAATGGCCTTGTGTCACGGTGCAGAAATGAGGGATTTTCCTGCCCACATCAGCGTAAGGGAGAGGGAGAGGAGGGTTTGGAGCAGGAGATGCCCTACATGATGTGGCCTTGTATACTCTAGAAAGTTAAGACAAATCCTGTATTCAATAGCATGCCAGTAGAGATGTCACTTCATGGTCAGTCAGCATTTTGAAGTAGTAACTGTTTGCTAGTTCAGTCCCAAACTTGACTATAATTATTTCAAATTGGAAGTTTTGTGTCTGTCTCAGTTAAAAAACCCCAAGATTTGAACCAGTTATATGCTTATAATTAGTGCTAAGTTTAGCTGATAGTGAAGAAATGAGGGGATAAACACCTCCATATATGGAAAATTACATCCATTTTTCTTCACAGTTAACGAATTATACCTGATTCTCTTTGTCCAGAGACAGAAAAAAATAACTGGAGCTTCAAAAGTGCTGGTGTTGCTGCCACTGTCAGAAAGGCTGTTGGTGAGCACTCTTCATCAAAGGACATTTCATGTCTGCATCCACACCCTTCACATTCTGCTGCCAAAGCAATGTCAGGCTGGGTCATATGCCTTCAAGGCAACTTTAACTTGGGCACATTTCTTCAGAAGACACTAAAAATTATTTACATCTTTCCTTACTAAACCAGCATTTTTGGTATCATTCGTGTCAGTGCCAACTTCCTCCCATTCTTCACCTCTGTTCTGGTCTGGCTTTCCCCTCCCTTGTGTGCTCCTGAATACCACTTGCATGCCAAGAAATCCATGTTGATGAATGTGAAGTTTGTTTGGCTTATTAGAGAAAACCATATTATGCAGCCTCCTATATAACTTAATTTTTTTTCTAGCATTGGCTGATATCTTTCATGAATGTGAGTAATTTTCCTGAATAGCAGAATGGCATGTACCCCAGATTTGGACTTTCTTTCTCTCATTACATTTTTGACTCAAGCAGTTAATGCCAAGATGACAGGAAGTGGCACACTGTGACCTCTATCCTGCCAGGAGGAGACTGAGATGCAGAATTTTGGGCTTGGAACATGCACTCAGATACTGTGGTGATTATTTCACACTGATTACTGTTCTTTTCTGCTGATATTTTCCATGGCTGGTTAACTTTTCCCATCCATGTGCCTCTTCCACCAAGCTAAATTATTAAACAATTCATTTAGTTTGCTTGAGGGCTGTTGGTTTGGTTTGGAGTTGTTTTCCCTTTCCCAGAAACACATTCAATTTGCAGCAGTGTGCAGCAGAAATCACAGTGCAAGTTCAGGAGGAGTTAACAGGCAAGAATGGCACATTATTCATATCTCACAGAACTTGATAATAAGTTGTTATTCCTCACTCTCAAAGCGACAAACCGTGCCATGAGAAGTGATTGCTGAGATATTCCAGTGCTTCTGCAGGCACAATGGTGTGAATGTTTCCAGCGTGGCTCAGCAGACTGTCTTCACTTACATTTACTGCCAATGCCAAGCACACAACATGAGGGGACTAAAGTCCTTTCAGATGTTGATGACTCACGCTCTTTAAATACATCACATGCCCCGACAAATCCACCTTCCCATAGAAGGCACCAAATGCCATCAGATGAAGCAGATGTTTCTAGGCAACCTGACCATGACCGTGAAGTGACCCTCATCTATTTTGGATTTATCAAACCATCAAAGGCTCCTGCTCCTGCCAATAAGACTTGGGACAGGCAATTCAAAGAGGCCATTATATAATGACCAGCTGCCTGAGCCAACTGAGGTAGAAAATACTGCCTATAGAGGATTGGGGCAGCTCCTGAGGGAAGAGGAGCCCCCAGGAGCCAAGTGGACATAGAACACCCAGTGTCCTCCTCTGCAGGGTGCTGACCCACCACATCTGAGAGGAGGGAGCCTGGTGACTGTGGCAGCCACCAACCAGCCGGGGACCATCAGGCAGGGTGAATGAGTCACAGCCGGGGTCTATGCAGGAAGACCCTTTTGGGAACAGGGGGAGGCAGGGATGGGGACCTGGTTGGAGATCCCTCCAGAAAAATCCCATCAGGAAGTCAAGACAGAAAGACTCTGAGCAACACTCACCATTTCTCAGCCAGGAGTGGGGACCTGTACCGAAATGGAACTCCTTATCCATAAGCAGGCATGCATGGGTGATAAGGGCAACAGAGGCATTTGGATGCTCTTATGGCCCTGACAGCATCCTTCCCCTTCTAAAGGGCAGTAAACACCAAGGTTAACCAGCCAGCTTCCACAAGCCTTTCTTACTGTACACACATGAGAACACAGGTAATCACAAACATATGGAGGGTTGCAACTCCAGTCAGCCACCTAACACATCATACTAAATCAGACACCAGATACGAACCACAGCGTCAAAAACAGACATTAAAACAAAGAAAGGCCACTCAGTCTTTGCAGTTTTATTCCAAAAACATCCTGGCTACCCAAGATCTAGCAATACAACATTTTACCATAGAAAATCCCCAGCCCACTTCCTAAGCAGGCAAGCCTGAGCTGCAACCATAGAAGTACTGATAATGTCAAAATGACAGTGTGGAATACAGTGGAGGTAGCACTCCCTGACATTTTCTCAGTAACCGATCAGGAGGGTTACATTATGAATTATGTCATGAAACAAGAGGTTAAACTAGTGAAAAAAATTAGCTGATAAAGAAGCGTTGTAGCAGTTTATTAGAAATGTGGGCTGTGTCAAACTCCTTATTGTAACTACAAATGGAATAGCTTCTACAGTTATGAGGGAGAAATGAAAGCAGATGACTGCACAGAAAAGGCTCTTTATGGAGTGTTCAGGCACTAAGAACTTCTCAGCCACCTGCCCTTTTCTGCTTGAGTGCTATTTTCAAGTGCTTTTTATTTTCCTCTCAGAGATTTACACAATCAAAGACAGGAGTTAAAATGATGATTCCTCATCAGGCAAGTAGCTGAAGGTAGTTTTCAATACCTGTAGTAGGACATTCTTTTTCAAAATGTATGAATCATCTAGTTTACCAAATATAGACCACAAGGAACTCCAAACTATTAGTACGGAGGAAAATGTTTTGATACCTAACATATCCTGTTGCCTTTGAGAATTTTATAGTGTTACGGTACCTTACCAATTCGAGTGTAAACAGGGACAGCTCCCCCGCCAAAAAAAAAGGCAAAATTGGCAATTAACTTGGGCAACAAACTCTGAAAAGTGCCGATTTCCTATAAAATCAGGACAGATGCTGTCAGTGTGGAAGAAGGGTGAGACTGCCTGGAGCAGGCAACTCCACAAGCTCAACTCTCTTCCTGCATCTCCCCCTGCTACCTCACCGTCCCTTCCCCATCCTCTCTCTTCAGAAGCCACCTGTCCTCCCAGGGGCAAATCCTTCTGTGGCTGATGTTGCCTGAAAGACCAGAACAGGTTCTTAGAATGACAGGCAGGAACCACTATGCTGAGTTGGGTGGAAATTTGCTGATGCAAAAGCAGCCTTCAGTGATGCCACGCAGCATGCTGCTGTAGCCCCAGTAATAACTGACTTGGCAAATTTCTTTTCCAGACAATCTAGCTCAGAAATGGCAAACAGACCCTCTTTCTGTGTTGTTTACCTGCTAGGAAGCAGGGAATAAATGAAGCATGCACGTGCATGAGCACAACTTTTGTATATTGGGAAAGTTACCTGTCCTTCACTTTCTCATTTATTAAACTCTTTGACAGGTTCTTGCACACATGCTTGGACAATTTTTAGAAGTATCATCAATCTAAGTACAGCTGAGTTGCTCTCTCACCTCCCTATTCAGTCTTTGACTGAACAGTTTCTTTTAATAAATGAGTGATATGGCTGGGTGTTATCAACCTACTGTAACATTTAATAGATATTCATAACATATATTAATCATGAGCAAGTTTACAAAGGATTCAATCCTGCAAGGTGTGGAGAACACTCGATTCTCCTTGAAGCCAGTGAAAGCATAAAGGGTGAAATTTTTGTCCTTCCAGGTTCTGCATTATGAATGCCAAGTCTTCCTTCTGGACATTAAGAAAGTGAGTGCAGCTTTCTGAAGCAGTGCATGTGCCATTTGGTCAGTCTGTTTTACCAGTAATCTGTTCTTTGTGGACAGAAAGATTTATTTTTGTTTGTACTACAAACAAAAGCCTTCCACCAAATTTATCCCAGGTACATAAGTCTGCTCTTTAGCAGAACTTTCTGCATTTTCCCTACTTGCTTTGAATCACAGCAATGCTGCTTGGCCTATAAGGACCCATACAGAAAATGGCAGCGTTCACATTCCTTCCCACATGCAGAACTCACAAAAACTTCATGTATAAAAAACCAATCAAGTACATAAGAACAGTAACACAGCTTCCTAAAGTCTAGCAACCTATTAAAATGAAATAGAGAATTACAATTAAGATTAATGGGAGACAACCAGAATGAATTTCAATCAGTTGTATTTCAAATGCATATGGGATCCTGTTCATCATTTTTATGAAATTATCAAATCTAACCTCATTAGTGTTATTTCTTCCCTATATTGGGATTTTAAAAATAAAGTTCCAATTCCTAACAGAAAATAGTAGGGAAAGAAAATGGGAATGTTTAATTCTAATAAAATACTGTTTGTTGAGAATTTTTTTCGTAACAGGAAGATGGCTCATCTGCAATGCACATAACTCTGTTCACTAAATACCCATCAATTTGTCTGGGTTTTTTTACAGACATATTCTTGCTCAGACAGCAGTTCAGCCACTTCTCAGCATTGTATGTTATGCATGATATTTCACGAAAGATGCCACCAAAATTCTGCATGCCACGGGAGATCATGTTCTTTTCCCCCAAATGCTATCCCCGTTCTGTAGTTCATTTCCATCTTGAAAAGAGTGATTTTCAGTTCCATCTGCAGACTTGCAGCTTGGGTGTGGTAATCTGTTTCTTCACTTTCAAACTGAAGAGGTTACAGTAAGGTCTTGTATCTCCACAGAGTATATTGAACAAAAGGCCTTTTATCTAAGAGGACATCTTGACTAGTGAGCACCTTCATCACAAGTACTGAGTCATAAGCAGTCAGAAAATCTACATGATTTTCCAGTTACTTCACTCTTCTGAACATTTCTGAATTAATTTAAACACGATAAGAAGTATATCCTTTCTCTTACATCACCAGAGTCAGTAAAAAAATCACTGGAAAGCAATTGTTGTGTCTTAGGAATGGCACTCCCCAATCTAGCACCTTCTCCATCCCTCAAACAACACTCCGAAAGCAGACACCACCTGCTTGCTCCCCACCATGCCCTTCCCCTTCCCACTCTAGGGATGAAGCTCAGAATTGGAGGCACAAAAAAAGTGAAATTTACAGGCTGAGATAATAACAATTTACAGGAAACAGCAATGAGATAAGCTAATGAACAGTAACATCAACAACATTAACAACAAAACGTGTAAGACAAAGAAACAATTTACACGGAAAACTTGCAAAAAAAATACCAACCTTCCCGCTCAAAATGCCAGCCCCTTACTTCTGCCCCTTGCAAGATGGTATCAAATAAGATTATGCCCCTCCACTACTAAAGTATTAACCCCATCCTGCCCAAAACCAACACAGCTGTTGACTATTCCAGACAGCAGAAGGTTAAACCTATAACTAGTTAGAAGCCTAGAAATGCAATACTTGGGCAGCTGAAGGAGGTTACATTATGGCCCCTGACCAGTGTGACTAATTATATTCAAAAATATTTTACTTTTGCTTTTCCTGTATTTATACCTTGGGCTCATTTGTTTGCAATGTTCTAATTGTTTTGCCTCCATAGCCCATGATGAAATGTCAAATTAGATGATACTGCAAACTAGCAGAATATTCAACAGCCATGAAGAAGATTTTCTTCACCCTCTTCGGGCTTCTATATGTAAATGTCTCCTTGTCTCCTTCAACACAAGCTAGGTTATTTTAGGGATTCTTTACCTCTGGACATGCTTTCAAATCTCATTATGCAAATCCAGTATGTGACACATAAGCAAAAAAAAAAAAAAATTGAAGTTATTAAGTGCAAAACTTGAATTATTTTCAAGAAGGAGATGCCCAGTAATAGAAATTAGAACTGTTAACTGAGAATCAATTTTCCAGCTGTCAGTTTAACAAACAACAATGGAAGTTTTTTAATCAATTCAGTCGGCTACCTGATGTTTCCTTCAGCAAGAGGCATTCTTCCCATGACGGGTTATTGGAAGGAGGCATGACAAACCCCATATACATGGGCAGAATGCCTGTAACAGGAGACATCCTGCTAGCAACAGCCCCTGAAATACCCCAGCTCTGACGCCCTGCAAAGGGGTCAAGCAGGAAGTAGAAGGTATCCAGTGCTGAGTGAGAAGAGGAAATGGGGTAACTACAGTCACAGTGAGCAGAAAAAAACAGATGGTGCCAGTAGGCTGTAGGATTGTTGATTTTGGTTTGTAATTACAACTGGCCGCTTTTTTAAATTATTCCACTTTGATTGCAATTACCAGCCAAAATCAACAATCCTAATAATAGAGCTCAGAATAGAGCTCTTCTGATGAAATGGTTAAACTCCCAAGTGTTTGCAACCAGACCTTGCAACCTGCAATTTAACAGGAAAATTTATTAACAAGAAAACTTTCTGGATCATAAATTGTATGCCAATGTAATCACAGCCTAGAACCATGAGAGTAAGGTTATAGTGAGGACAGTTGAAACTTTCTTTTGGAAGCTGAATTACAGTCAGCAAAGGCAACACTCACCAAGTGCAAACAATTTCATGCTCAGTTTTGCTGTAGAGCATAGTTTAAAGCAAACGGGTGTCTCAAGATTAACCAAAGGCTAAGGTTTTCCAAAGCAGTGCAATTTTTAAAAATTTCATGTTGACTTCTAGCTCATTGGAAACTGTGCCAGTGATACAGTAAAACTTATCAAATTTCTTAAGCATTTGCAAGTGGGGCAGGGCTATTTTGAAGTCTACCTACCAGGCTCAGCAAGCACCAACAGGTTCACACAGGATGTAAAAAGTTCATTCTGGGCATGTGAGAGGTCATCGTGAGTACATAACTGGAAATCAAGTAAAGTTAATCTCTTTTTTCTGCTAAATAACATCTTTCAACTCACAATTGCTCTTCAGAAGGAATCTCATCTTGAAAGGAAAACAAAAACTGACTCAGCAAAAAGTTATAGAAAATCATACTGAAATGACCTCAAGAATACATCTAATCCTACTCCTCACTGAACTATACCCAAGCCATGCCTGAGAGACAAATTCCTCGAGTGGAGATTTCACAATCTTTCACAGATTGTGCTGAAGTTTTTCTGTCTTTGTTCTCATTATATTATTCCTAACTTTCATTGTGAATTGTCAGTACATCAGTTAAAGCCTGTTATTTCTTGTTCTATCAGCAGAATGTGAAAGGAACAGTTTTCCGCCCGCCTCTAAGTTGTGCAAAGACTGTTATGTTTCCTGCTAATGTTTTATTTTCTCTTTTCTTAACCATCCCAATTTTTTAAGCCTTTCTTCATAAATCACACTTTCTGCTCTTATAATTGTTGTTTTCAGCCATCTCCCCAGTTGAGCCAGGTAATTGCCAAAAGTTAGTACTCAAAACTGGGCATAATATTCCAAATTAACCTTCACCAAAACTTAATACACCAGGAGATGATTTCAAACACCCTACAGGTAATACTCCTGTGTAACTATCCTATTAACTCACAACAAAATTACTTTTTTCTTATCCTGTTCAGTAGGTGATTCACTGTGACGAGAGATTCAGCCTAACCTCTTATTCTCTAGTGAGGAGGATACTCAATTATCCAGCCTCTTATTCTCTCTCTCTGTGGATGTGAGAAGATTATTCCTGTCCAAGCATAGTATTTTGAAATTCCTCTTGTTGAACTGCTGCCTTAGACTGCATCTTCAATGTGTCAAACTCTTTCTCAAGACTAATCCTGTCCTGCAGTATTGTCCTAAAATGTTGGTATCTTAGGAAAATTCACAAAAAATACTGAAAAATGATAGTGAGCTTCTAAAAACTTTTAAAATGCAGTTTTCCAAAGTGAGTGCAACTAGTCTTATTATAATTAAATCCATAGAGTGTTTTCTTAGCTAGCTTATGAAATGTCATGAGAGATAAAACCAGAATTTGTCAGAAGAAAGCAGCATGTCATAGCCTGTTTCCTTCCTATCTATAAAGGTAGTTATTATTTATTTTCAGAAAGAAATTAGGCGACTGACATAACCTGATTTTGGAAAATCTATAATGGCTGTTAATTCACCTCCTCATCATCCTCCAGATCTTTAAAGATAATCTGAATATTTGTTCCAGTATTACTGCACAAACTAAAGGCTAGCAGAATAAAGCATTAATTCAAACAGTTGGTGTAAGAAGTACAAGGTACATCATGGTACTTTTGAGTGCAGTTCTGGTCAGCTGGAGTGAGTAGGGGCACAAGAGTCTGCCTTGCAGCAGCACTGGCATTTAGGGATTGTAGTGCAGCTCATGGGTGTAAATGTTCACAAGAGGAGTGAGAGCTGGGATCATGTCACATGCCAAGAAGACCCACCATCAAAGACACTAGAAGAGCAGACAGCACTCTAATGTGTGTCACAGCATCGTCTCCCTTCTTCTCATGTGCACATTGGAGGTCAAATGTAGACTGTAAAGTGGGGTAATGATGCATTCAGTGGCTTACTGTACCCTGCACCTTATGAGACATCCCACCCTGTCATACCCTTCCGCAGCCACCCCTGCTGCACCTGCTGATGACTGCCAGCCTGCTTCTGCCCAAAGCTCCAGGCAGACCTAAAGGTGCACCAAATGGCTCCTTTTCTATTTTCTTCTCAGCTCCTAGGTTTGTAAATAACAAAATCTCTCTCTCCACCATGCCTCTCCCTTTCTCTGAGCAATGCAATTGGAGCTGTGTCAGGGCAGCTAGTCCTCGCTTTGGCTCTGATTGAATAATAATGAAAGGATGGGAAACAAAGACTAGCAGCTTTTGAGATTAATCTCCCTTCTGTTCTCAGCTGTCAGACTTACTTATTTTTTCCTTTTTTCAGCTAAATCAGGTCATTATACTACAAATCTTTACTCTGAATGAAAGATTAAACTCAGGTATTTTATTTCATCAGGGCATAATATTCAGCACAGAATAATTGGCTAGAGTTTCATCTGGATATTTGTATGGGGCCTCCTATCAAATTCCACTAAAACCTTACTGAGTCCTTCCATTTTTTTGAATTCCTTAGGATTTTACTGTAGTAGACTCCTGGCAAATGGAATCTTTCACTCAATTATACCTATCTCTGCATCTGAAATGTCATGTTTTCATGAAGCCTCTTTAAACAATCAAGAGAATTAAAAGGTCTTCAGGTTACCTTGTAATAAAAACAGTAATAGAAAACAAAAAAATCTATAACCTAAGTGTTTGTCCTTGAGATATTATTTTTTTCTACAATGAGAAGGCAAAAGAGAGGAAAAAAAAGCAGCAGTAAATAGGGAAAGGCTTTCAAACTACATTTAACTCCTTTGAAGCCAACAATAAACTTACCACAGTTAAACCAGAAGGCCAACAGGGCATAGGGTCATCAAAACCAAGGCTCATTGAGCCAGTGTGTTTGGATAGATGTTACTTCCACTTTGTCAGTACAAAGAGTGCTATATTGAACAGAGAGAACAGAGCTCATGCTGACATAAAACCAAAAAACATCAACTCTATGGTGGTGATCTCACACAAAGCAGGCAGGTTTGCTATACATTAGTAAACTCTCTGGTGTGACTATTAGATCTATCTTGATGTGTTTTACTTCACTGATTACTTTATTGATAGCGTCTTTTTTAAAAAGACATTATCACAGAGGGAATGTATTTTCTCAGCAGAGAAAAACTGGCTTTACGCCACTTCTGCTCTACCCAAAATCGACCCAACAGTAGCTTTGGGATTTAATTTAAACAGAGAGAGACAAAGCGTAACAAAAGCATAGGGCATAACAACCCAACATGGGCCTCAGCTAACATACAAATTTTTTGCTGCTGTAACAAATCGGAATATTTCTAGACTTAGTCTTTCTGTTCATGTTTTGCTTTGTTTTCTCAATTTAGAAGTAAAATAGCACTATAAAGTTCTCCTTAAAAGCTAATAAAGGGCTTTTGGGCTTAATGGAACTGAGTGATGTTTGGAGCCCTTGAAAAGGTATTCCTTATATTAATGCCTAAAAATATTTACGAAGCATTTCAGGTTATTTCTCCTGAGGTATCAGATTTTCATAAAATAAAGGTCACGGGAAGAGTTCATATCAGAATAGGTCCTGTAAAGGCTATTTGATTCCTTTGCTCTTATGAATGGATAGCATTTCAGACACATTTTTAGTATATGCAGTGCAAAGCTAAGTTCAGTCCTTGTGCTCTCTGATACAGGCAGTCCATTGACTTTGGGCAGGAGAATCCTAATGAGAATTGCCAGAAATACTGCTTGGATCAGCAGTGGCACCAACAACTTTGAAAGATACACGGCAAGCAGTGTCCTCTGAATGCGGAAATGTGTAACTCACCTCTTCCTCGGGTTACTCATGTCTTGTCTGATTAACATCCTTCCGGGATCTTTTTTCACTTTCCTTTGGTTGAGCTTAGTTTCTCTTGCCAACCACTGTTGGGAAACAAAATATTCTACCGTGAGAAACATACAACTAGAAAACAGATCAAATACTGCCGCATTGCACAGGTTCCCAAGCCTCGGCCAGTCCTGGCTCCACGGCACAATAGGTACCTTCCAGTGGTTGCACCACTTTCCGGATCCTGTGGGTGCTTGGTTTGCCTTCAGGCAGCAGGCAACGATGGTAGGAGAAAGAAAGAGGGACACTGCAGAGGTTTCACCAAACCAGGTTTATTGCCCAATTAAGGGAGACAACCACAAGCTGAAATTCTCCCTCAGCAGAGTCGCAGGACAGCTTCGAACAGTAACTTTTATTTGGGGGTGGATCATAGGGCGGGGTTCAGCAGGGATCCAATCAACTGCAATGGGGCGTGGCTCAGAACATAACTGACAGACACAGCAACTAATCAGGGTAATGTGGGCGGGGGGAGTTGGGATCCTGCCCAATCACCTGGAGCTCTCTGGGGAATTTTCTGGACTCAGGGCGGGGTCTTAGGGTGATGGACAGGACCCAGGAGTTATGTAACACAAGATTGACATACAACAGTAACTAGGGAGAAACCAAGGGGAGGACCTAGAAGGGGTACATGGAACAAACCACTTACAGAAAAATCTGTATTAATACATCCAAGTGTGTTTAACAAACAGGAACCATAAAATTCACCACCACAAAATATAATGTCCCAGTGACTGCAATGGCAAAGTGTTGCTCAGAGGATGATGCTGGACAGGGGCTGGAAATTCAACCATGACACCTCAAAGTCACTGTTCAGGTAGGACTGGGGAAAGCCTTCTACATAGACTACCAGCATGCATGATCCTAAAAAGTTAAACCAGCTTTTACATCTGAAGAAATGAGGGCCTTCATCACCAGTGACTGAGTGAAGCACAGAGAGGAATAAGAGTGGAAACCAGGATGGGGTCCTGAGCAACTGGGTCTAGTGGAAGGTGTCACTGACTATGGCAGGGGGTTGTAACAAGATGATCTTTAAGGTCCCTTTCAACCCAAATTATTCTGCGATTTTTGTACTACTCTGAGCTGGATAAAAGCCACCCAAGATATCCTGTACCTGAATAACTCTTTGGTTAGAGCAAGAGCAAGTTGCCCTGTTTTCATCTTGTACGCAGGTCTAGGGACAAACCTGACATATTTCTATGCAATTGCACTTTCAAATGTACCGTAGACAGCAATAGATTGCAGTGATATTAACAAACAGCCCACCACACTCTGAAATCCTATAGAAACTTGTGGAATTTGTGGACCTAACAAACTTCCTTGCCTTTGAACATCTCAGGCAGTCAGACAAACACAATGCCACTGTCAAAAATGCTGAATCAAATTCAAACTTCATAAAAGTCAGAGAAAAAATCCTTCTTCTGTTTATTATTAATGGTTACAAGATAACCTTTATTTATAGTGCCTTGGGGACTTATTCAGTAGGATGTAGTGACACTGATGAGAAGGATTATTTATTGTTTATACAGTTGCTTAAAGATGAAGGCACTGCATAAATACTCTGGAAAGTATAATTCCATGAAAAAGCTCTTCATAATGCATCAAAATACTTCCTGCATTAAAGTTATTCTGGACTCACTCTTTGCATCACAAGCCACATTTGCAATGCTCAGAAGGCCTGACTGTATCTTTTATTACATAGTATCTGATATGCAGTCAACGAAAGAAAATCACAGTTTCTATTTGGTATTCATGTAGTGCCAATAATATGCAAGGTATATCGACATCTTTTGAAAAGCCAAGGAAGCTGTGAGCTTGTTTGACAGAATTTTAAAAAGAAACTTTCAAAAAGTACATTAATGGGCCATAGAACTTGCATTCAGAAGTGATAAAATGGTATGATAAGGACTACATGAGGAACAAAATCCTCCCCATTTTGTGTAAGTACATTAAAATACACCATTTTATTACTAGGTTGTGCATAAGCTCAGGAATATCTTAAGTGATAAAAGGCATACTTTTATCCATAATTTCCAAAACAGATGTAAAAAGAAACTTTATGCACCTGAGAGGCAGGCCAGACAATACAGACAATGTAGGTCAGACAATGGAAAATCTCTGGTTATCACCTTAAACTCTTACTGTTTCCCTCCTGTCACTGGTACCTCAAGCAAATACATTGATCACAGGATAGTTTCCCTCACTTCTGTCCTCGCTTTACACCAAGACCACCAACAATAATGATTTAGTTAATGATCAGTTAGACATATGAACTATTCATATGACCTGTAACAGAATAATTCACACCAGAAACCATTCACACTGGAAGGACCTGCTGTTTGCCCCAGGAGCCCTTTTGTCTTGTGTTCCGTGCATTAGGCTTCTGTGAGAATTCGGCTTATTCAATTCCTTTATGTCTTTATGTGAATATGAATTTTGATATATTTGAAGACTGTTATACCAAACACAACTGAAATCATTCTCCGTCATGTTTTTTTCTCTAAGCTCCAGGTCCCAGGGTCCAACTTTTCCCAGAGGTAATGTGCAGTCTAAGCTAGTTTTCAATGAATCAATAACCTCTAATCAATAGAGTATCTCTAGGGGTTGATTTTAAACACCTAAAATAAATCTGTCGCAGGAGGCACACATTCCTCTGTGTCCACTGCAGAGCTGGCTGCTCAGACCAGGCGCCTGACTTCTGGTGTCCAGCACCAGGGAAATTGAGTGCCACCATCTCTGGGGTGAACTGAACTAAGCTACAGCAGTACTTAGCCCATATCCTATTACTGTTCCAGAAACAAGAAGTTTGGGAAGCTGAAATGCTGTCTTTCTGAACCCAGTAAATTGATCATAGAATCATAGAATGTTTAGGAGTTGCTGTGGATCTTAAAGATCATCTAGTCCCAACCTCACTGCTGTGTGCTTGGACATCTCCCACTTGACCAGGTTGCTCAAGGTTTTTTCCAGCCTGGCTTTGAACACCACCAGGGCTGGGGCATCTGCAATCTCTCTGGGTTCAGAGAGGTTTAGACTAGTGTCTAAACAGAGCTCACAGTGAAAAATTTATATCTTTTTTTTAATGGAGGATTGGGAGAAAAAATGGTTTTATCTTATGGGAGTCATGGGAGCAGAACAAAGACACTTTTTGGCTTTTTCTGCAGAAAGCAATCCTCAGTGATATAAGTCCTCAGAAATGTTTTGTATGCTGAAAAAGATTTTCCGTTAAACTTTTCTGGGCAAATCCATCTGGGGTGTATTAAGACAAATCTAGTTATACTGATCTATTACTTCTGTCTGAGCACTTAGTTTTCTTCAATTTATAAACAACATAAGGGAGTAGGAAAATCTTTAAGCAATGAGACATGACATACTACAGCACGCTGTATTGTTGATTAATGTGTATCCCAGGTGTATGGGGAGTGAGATAAGTGCCTACACCATATGCAGTGAGTGCATTAATCAATATTAACATGTATTAACAGGTACAGAGAGAGGGTACTGAAGAAGAGCTGGTTTTGGAGCACAATCCCGCTGTGATGGCAGTGGGGGATTGAATCTTGTTGACAGGAGGAGTCAGCCCAACCTCTGAGGCTATGATCTTAGAAAAGCATGTGAATTTGATGGACTCCACACCACAGGATGTTGCAGAACCTAAAAGCTTGCATGGATCCAAGGAGAGGGAGGGCAAGTTCACAGATCAAAAATTTTTCAGGCTGTAAATTTAAGGAAACAACTCCAGGTCAGGAAGTCTCTGAGCTGCAAATGATTGGAAACAGGGAGTGTGCTTAAGGAAGTATCATATATTGTGCACCCTGGTTTTATCCTTTTTCCTAGAATACCCCCTTTTGATGGCCATCAGAGACTGGGCAAAGAGCTAGAGAGCCATGTGGTACAACCCCATTCAGTGCTTTTATAGTCTGGTGGTTTATGTCCGAAATTTACAGCATACAGCCAGTCCCTAATAAGTCTGTGCAAGTTGTTCAACATTCAGAGTGGATCAGTGTATGCAGCTGCATGCATGCCTCCATGGATCCACTGAGCAGCATGGAGATTCAGGGAACTGCCTCACTGCAAACACTGGCAGGAACTCAGCACGGTCTGCTACCACATAGACTTGATACCACCAAACACGTGCTGCCAGTGCTGCAGCATCTCCCTTGTCAAAGCTCTGGTGAGGCATGGAGCCTTGAGGGATACTGCCTGCCTGAAGGTAGAAAACCAGCCAAGAGATGTAAGTCAGTGCAGTATAAGACACTTCAGGAACCCCACAGCACCACTGCTCCAGACACAGGAGAGGACTGGCATTTCCAGGAATGAGGCAGCGAACATCCCCATTTTCCACCCTGCCAGACAGAGACCTTATAACACAACTGCTGCGTTGGGGAAACCAAAGAAACAACAATAAGATATTGCTTATTGGAGCATATTAACATGCCCCACAGCAGTGTCATTCTGACTGTTAAACTTTCACCTAAGATACCAAATTAAATGTATTTTTTATCTAGGGTCTCCTCTCAAGACTCTCTGTTACTTCCAGCCCTTCCTACCAGCACAGGAACCAGAGTGGTTCAACAGCCCAATAGCCAAACAATGCTGCCTACTTTCAAATTGAATTAGGCTTCTCTAATGTTTCTAATTTAATGTATTAATGCACATGACAAAAGCAAAGGTTTTGGGTTGGCTTTTGTCTGATTCATGTAGTCCTGTGGATCAAAATCATTTTTGAGATGCTGAGGTGGCTTTTAAATTATAATTTCAACTGATAAGTTAACCAACATATTTTAATGCTGATCCCTTTCCAGCACTATAATTTTGAATTCAAAGAACTTTGTATTTTAAAAGTGAAGAACTCTATAAACTGCACATGACAGTAAAACATCTCAGCTATGTTTCATCCTTTGTCTCCATTCTAGGCAACATGAGGGAGCATCTGTAGCTTACATCCAGCTATTAGGATCTGGCTCTGTGTTGATCAATAAAGACCTCACGACTTTACACTTCAGTTCCAAGCCTTAACTACTCAGTAGACAGCCTGTAATTTCAGCAAGGGAAGAGAGCACCTGCAGGTGCTGAATTAATGCACCATGAAAGCAGAACTCTGCTGTGTTGCAGTGGAGTTAAAATCAGGCTTTCCTGCTATTGCTGGCAGTATTCAGCTCCCAGTATATTTCTGATTTTGGATACACAGGCTACCCAAGTATAGATACATAGCTAGTAGTTTTGTCACATCCTGAAAATAGAGTAGAGATAAAAATCCTTTTAGAGTCTTACAACCATAGGTCATATTTACCATTTGCTAACAGACTATTGTGTTGTGAAAGGAGTCTGCTTCTCCAGTCCCACCACTGAAAGTTTCTTTTGTCTCACTAAAACTCTCCAAAAGGGAGCTCAAAACCAAAAAAGTCACTGATTTCTTAGGAAAATAATGTAAAATGTGATGTTAACCAGAAAAATATCCTCAGTAAAAGTCAAACTTTGGGGAAAAAATTATTTGGAAAAAGAAATGGTTCAGTTATATATATTTTTTTTAATTTTAAAATCAGAGCTGAAATATTGTACTGAGTATTTTCAATGTCACTGATCCTACTGACTTTGGATGAGAAAATTGACTCAGGCAGTAAAGAAAAGCCATCATCAATGCAGCTGTTTTTTAAGCAGACACCTGCTCAGCTATACCTCTGTGGGTCACATCTAGTTACCAGTCCATATGTGTGACATTTCTGAGGCCAGATTGCAGCTTCATCTCCCCGTACCTCAGTAAAGCTGAGAAAATTTAGATGTCTCCCTAAGGCCATGTTGACACCTGTCTCTGCTCCTAACCTGTACGACTGAGCCATCCCATGGGGAGGAAGAGGAAAACCTTCAGTTCTGAGGTGCAGATGAAGACGTCTGCTCAGTATTTTGAGTACAGCTGCTCTGTTCCCCAGAGCAAGTTTTCAAGTCCTGCGTAGAGTTAGTCATCAAGGTGAGGTGATGTAGGCAGCTGCCTCGGGCAGCAGGCTGCCAGGTGGAAATCAGCCTTTGCTGTGACTACAGCTGGAAACATGAAGGGCAGCAGCTACTTCTGGGTGGGAGAATAGGGAGCCTTATTCAAGAAACAACTACCATTCCCCTCTTCCTCTCAGCAATGATAAATCAAGCTCCCCAAGGGTCTCCCTCTATTTTCTCCACCTTAGTTTTACCTCTCTCCTTGCTGAGAAATCTCAGATGCAAAGAGACAGTCTCCCTGTGTAACTGCTACAGATTTTGGTGGCCCAGTGAGTGATACAGCTTATGCTACCTGTGACCTTCTGCAAAGCCAGGCCAGGCCAAAAGTTCTAGTTAACAAATGTACTCGTTGTGTCACTCCCCTAACATGCAGCAGAGGTCACAGCCTTCTACAGTCCAAACAGTGCAGATTGGAAGAGGTCTCCCAAGGTCACCTTGTCCAACACTCCTCTTGAAGCAGGGTCACCACAAGCACTAGACCAGCTCTGCCCATCTAGGGAAAATATCCAACAGTAGAGATCACACAATCTTTCTAAGCAACCTGATCCAGTGTGGCACTTATGGCACAAGATTTTTTCTAGTGACAAACCTGAATGCAGTCTCTCACTGCTACCCCTGGTTGTATGACCTGCCACCCCTGTCCAGCACTGCAGTTACATCATCTTTGTGACTGGCCTCCAATCAATCTAGGTCTAGGGATCTAGGTACAACATCACCAGCATGGACTGGGGAAGAGTTTATTTCCTTTGTCTACCCACCACACCCTCCCAACATACCCTGCCTCCCTTTCAATGAGGCTGCATTGTCACCTCCTATTCATTTAGGTATCCACCCTGTCCTTTTCAGAAGTTACCGCTTGAACAGTCAGCTCTCAGTATTATTGGTGAGCTTATTTTAAGCAGAGGAGCAGATCAGGAATTAAAATATGCAAAACACATCCATAGGAGATCAAAAATAACATGTTCAGTTCCCATTATCCACTTGTTCTCCCTTCTGTATTTACACTGCCCACACTAGGCTCTGCCCCATGTTATTATTAAATTCAGCTGTTGGAACTGCCAGTACCAAAGCATTCACAGATGCTTTTAAAAACAGGCTTAAAATCATGATGTTCCCAAATGTAAATGGGACAACTACTATTGGTTTGATCCTTATTTATACATGTACATATAGCCACAGTATATTAGAGGTGTAGGCAGGGCAGAGGACAGAGTCCTCAGTATATTTCCCTGCTGTATCCACACAAGCAAGAAGTGCAGTCCAATAAAGGGGGAATTTTTTTGAGTGAAGCTGTGCTGAAGACTCAGCTTACATTTTACCAGAATTTCAGGGCATTTTATTTCTGACTAGCTCCAGTCTATTCCTATGGATTTGATCAGCCATGAACAAAGTGAATTAGGTACAAACTGAGAGCACACCTTTTATTCTATTTTTATGTACTCCAGGGTATGTCTACAATGTGAGCCAAACATTATAACCTGTAAAGATTATGATTTGTGCGCCAGAAGTACTCTCCTCACTTGAACTAAAATGCCAATGCAGACATACCCAAGTTTCTTCTTTGTGCACTTCCTGACCTTGCTCCTTGTCTCTCAGTAGCAAGTAAGATACAATCACTTAGATTGGAAACTACCTTAAGATCATCGAGTCCGACCTTTAACCCACCACTACCAAGTCCACCACTAAACCATGTCTCTAAGTGCCACATCTACACATCTTCTAAATACTTCCAGGAATGGTGACTCCACCACAGGGCAGCCTGTTAAAGGAAAGGAGAAAGGATAGTGTTGCATGAAAAATACTTGTGGTAAACACAGGCATTTTGACTGAAAATAGTATCTCACGTCTATAAATGTGTGTTTTGTTTTACTTTCCCCAACATGAGCTTGGTTTGAGCTCAATTATTCATTTTGCATCATTCAAACAGAAACAAATCAGATAAGAATGTTAAATATAATTACACAAAATGCCTTACTCTGAGGCCCTGAGAATCACTGTGATTACAAGAAAATTTCAGACACTCAACAGCATTTTTTTTATCTCATGCCTTCAGTTCAAGAACCATTATTGTTTCCTTCTCTGCCTCACATCTCTCATTGCCCCTTTTTTGCAGCATTCATCAGTGCAAACTTAAACCCTTTCTAAAGCATTTGAAGGTTGCTCAGTTTATTTACATCCAGTAGCACATTAATACTTTCCACTGTGCAATTTGAGATCTTAGCTAATCCTTGGACACGAATTTAGTTGAATAGGATAGTTACAACTCTCTGACATTGCTTAAGTTAATGATCTGGTACTTTACAAGACAAGACACATTTCAAATGAAATTGATTGTATTAATAGTTTTATTGAGCAATATTAACAGAAGTGTATTGTTCCACAATATCCTCAAGCAAAGCCTTTATTCGCACATTAATAGTGACATAATGTCCAAATCCATAGTAAGAGACACTTTTTTATTTCTATAAAATACAATTATGGATAGGCTAAAATTCTACATTAGAAACTTATAACCATCCCATTCTGCTTGAAAGCCCTGTCTTCTGTGGGAATGTATGGATAACTGCTACATGCAAATCAACCTATTTTATTGACAGTTTCTGTGTTTCCCGCTGTCTGTGCTAGAGAAGAGGAATATCTGGTGGAAATGGGATGATTTAATTTGCTTCTGAGGTACTGAACTATCTGGGAGCCCATTTGATATTAGAAAGAGGGGAAGGTAGCCAGCATCTTGAAAAATAAGATTTTTTCAAAGCAGTGATGTTAGACCATTTCAAGTCTATGTAATGAATGTTGAAGAAAACCTGGTGAGGTAGGGAAGAAGGAAGGGAGCTGGGAAGGGCATGTATACTCTGCTTGAGAGAGTCAAAATAGGCCCATTGAACAGGCATGATTCAAAGCTGTTGAAAAGCAGCTCACACCTTACCTACTATCTCAGTCTACTGGACATAAAAGGACTTATTCAAGCCAAAGGTTTTCTCAGCTAGAGGAATGCTGCTCTGGCCCTCATGCATGTGGATCAAAGGATCAGTTTCTCACACAGGTCACAGCCCAAATTCAAAACCAAACTTTTCCTCTCACAATGGCCATATCATTTAGGTCAAGTTGAATGCCAAATATCTATGAAAAATTGCAGAATTTTCAAATTTAAAATTTTCTCCATGTCAGATTGCCAAGCAATCCAACCTGTGTTTCCAACTCATATACAGACACCCTTTGTGAAGCTGCACACCATTATAAACAGCCCTGGTCAATCAGCTAATGCCATATAATTTGCAGTAGGTGCAATTGGGTTATCTGGCACAGTTTAAGGAGTACTAATGAAGAGAGAGTGTCTTCTGGTACATTACTTTAAGCACCCAAACAACAGAAAGCAGAATAGAATACAGTTCAACAAAATCTTTCATCTCCATCTGCCCTTAGCACTGAGTGTATTTGCCTGACATGACACATGCAGGGAAGAAAATTGAGGTCATGTACGATGTAATAAAATAATGAATTCTGCCTGTAAAGTGCTATGTCAGACCAGCACTCAGAAGGTTCCACCTCAGGTGCTGTTATTGTTTTTCTCTGCCAATGGCATTAGTTTATCTCTACTGATAGCCACCTGAATTTCACAACACTCCCTCAGTGCTAGACACCATAGCAGTCACAAGTCATGTAAGAGGCAAATACACCAAGCAATCTGATAACCACAGAAACACAGAATCATAATATTGGGCTTGGGTTGGAAGGTGGCCTTGAACTTCACCTATGTCCAATCTCTGTGCCATGGGCAGGGACAGTCTCCAATTGACCAGGTTGCCCAAAGCCCCATCCAATCTGGTCTTGAATGCTTTAAGAATGCAACGTCCTCAAATCTGGGCAACTAGTTTCAGTGTCTCACTACCCTCACAATAAAGAATCCCTTCCTAATATCTAATCCACATTTACTCTATCACTCCAAAGAGATATTTTGGATGAGCTTTGAACCTTGTAGGAGTGGTCAAAACTGTGGCTTGCAAGGGCTTGAAGTTTTCAGTTTGTTGTCTTTTATAGTGTTTTCAAATAAAAGTGTCAGACAGTCTGTGGGATGTGCTCATAACCAATTGAAGCAAAAGGCTTGTGAGGCATTGCCTTGGAGGAGTAAGGCTCCATCAAATCATCCAAGCTGCCTTTAGTTACACAGAGTTCTGGCACCCTGCTAGATCAACAAATAGAAAGGCAATAAAGACCATCCCAACTAATAGGGCAAAGAAGCATACATGGCAAACACTTCTGCCTTTTCTTCTGTGTTTTGCTGCTTTCTCCCCAGGAACAAATGATTTCCTGTGCCTACAATTTTCAAGAGAGAGCCTTGGAAACTGTGTATGATGCAGCAAAGTTTGACAGCAATCCGGCAAGGTGGGCAGCTGAAAAGGAGGCAGAGGCAATCAGGGGAGAACTGCAGACAATTGTTCCACAGCCGAATTGTAAGCCTGCGCTTGCAAACTAAAAAATCTATCTCAGATAATTGACATTTATTTGATTGAAACAGCAGGGTGCCCTCCATCAGAATGGGAGGAGACCATATGGAACAACAGTATGAGTGGAGATAATGTTTGTCTGCTGAGTGTGTCAATGTGTTTAGAGATTATTCAGAGGGCTCTAGGGATTCCAGTATGGTAATGTTTCAGCTAAATTAGAATCAGATTAATTGCTCTAATCTAATGGAAAGACAATGTTTATCAAATTATTGCTCCTTCACCACATGATATTGTGGTGTCATTACTCTTTGCGTAAAAAAAAATAAATAAAAAGGCTCTCTTGTATCACATCTGCTCGTGAGTGCTGATTTCTGCACAAGAGAGTTAGTGCAGTTCATAACTCTATAAAGAAATTAATGAGTTAGAGTGAAAGTTTGGTAGAAGACAAATTCTTCATACTGTGGCCAGACCTGACACTACACTAATTGGAATTACTTTGCCTTCTTTTGAACGTTGGCTTTTTTTGCAGGAACTTTATTTTTCTTCATATTTTGGTGCTTTTTTGCCTGTTTCAAATTTTATTTTAGTGGAATGGGCTTGGTTCTTTCATAGTAAGTACTACTGAAACTGAACCATATAGTAAAAAATGTAATGTTTTCCACATTTTCTTTCATCTTATTTAAGTTGCATCTGAAAATGGCAATGAAATTACTAAAAAAATTGAGTGTGCAGATAAGATGCCTAAAATCCTTCAGATGCACTTGCCATTATTTAATGCTTAGGGTCATTTTAGATCACCTGTCAAATGCCAACCCAGAGGAGGTACAGAGCTCTTCAGCTGCTTTAAAACAAAATGGAAATCTGCAGTTCTGGTAGCACTGCACTGCAAGTGCTGAGTACCTCAGAAAGTCAGATACCACTTTAATCTTTCCACAGCCTGAATGGTACAATAGCCTCCAAAGGTGTCTTTTAAAAGCTGATTCCAGTTTTTTTTACCCTTGGCATTTTAGAACACTTTCAATGTATGTTATACATGCTAAAACACAACATTAAAATATCAGCCCTTTTAAGACTTTATCTAGTAAGCACAATCCTCAAAAGGGTAGAAGCATGACCTCTTCTCAAAAGTGCTAATAAACCCACCAGGAATACCCCTCCAATCTGATTTTCCACTGTGTTGCCCCAACTTGATGCTACTGAAAAAGCACAGGACTTTGTGTATCACACCAGAACAATATAGAAGACAGTCAGGCACTTTGTCTCAACTTAATTTATAATGGTGACACTGTGTTTGTGAGGCATTCAGGCTATGGGATTAAGAGAGCACTGAACAAATATTTTCTAGGCTTCTATAGTAACTAATAGTTTTTCCTGCCTTAAAAGGGTCATATATCCTCTCAAGACATATTTCACTGAAATTCTATTTAATAAAAGTGAATACCTTTGTCAGTCAATTGTTCATAGCGCCTGTTAAAACACATAGTTTATAAAAGTGGGCTAAATGCAGCAGCAAAAGTGATTGAACACTGAGCAGAAAGCATTGCTTATACATTCTGTCCCCAGTAGCTTTCTTTCCCAGGTACAATTCGACAGAAAGATGCCAAGTTTTTAAGGCCAGGACCTGTGCTGGCAGGATATTTGTTGTGCTAATACTCTAGGATTCAGTGTTTCCATAAGCCATTTTCCTCCATGCATTTTTCTCAGACATATACAGCCAAGTTTTCTGGCCTTCTGGAGAGACAAACTCTCCTTCAATCTTTCTTATTTGTGAGACATTGGAAGTTCATGGCAACTCTCCCACATAAAGCTTTGAGTTTTAAGCCTTACTTTCTAAAACTTAGATCAGAGGTGCAGTGACATGTGCAATGTAACTTGGCTGCATAAACCAGATGCACTCTGAAGCCATGATGACAAAGCCCTAGGCACTTGCTCTTTTCCGAGTTTCAATACAAAGCTGTTGTTAAACCCTTTTTGGCTACCCAGCGTTTTTTTATATGTCTGTTTGAAACTAACAGACCATCTGCCCTCCTTCCCAGAGTCTTCCCACTACTTTTGAACTGAGTAAGGCTCCAGAAAGAGCTATGGTGGATGGCAGACAGAGACTTACTCTGTCATCGCTTGGTGCTTGGATCTCACTTCGTACCTTTTGTTCCGAGAGCTCCGGCAGTATCTTCCCTGTTGTTTGCCCTGCTGCAGGAGCTGTGAGCCGCCAGCCCAGCCACTCCCTGCTGGGCTCCTGAGCTCTGTACAGCACAGAGATCCACACTCACCTCGTGCTGGGCACGGAAACACACTCCTCACAGATATATGTATGTAACTTAAGGATGACGCCGCTTGCTGAGGAATGCTGTGACTCACTGAATAACCCACGTCACAAAAACACTATTCAGGAAAAACATACTAGTTTAGTATGGGCCTACAGGCTTTGAAATACAGATGCCTAATCTAAATGCTTAATTTAAATGAATTACTTATTCATGATCTTTAAATTATCCACTACCATTATTTGGAAATGATTTAAAGTGGCTGTGGTCCCACACGAGAGACACGGTAGCATGCTGTCGGGAAACCTTTGTTGGTAAAATATACGGATTTATCTGTTTTGAAGCAAAAAAAATGTTGTACACATAGGACACTCCATGTGGTAATGAATTAGAAGATTTGCAAACTAGCAGCAGGGGACAGTGTTTCTGAAGAAAAGTCCTTTACTAGAATCGGCAGGGTGCTTCAAAATTGCTATTATTACTATCTATTAAAAATCGCAGTTTTAAAAATGCATAGAATGTTCTACAAAAAGATTAATGTTATGGTTTATTCCTTGCTCCAAAGAATTTAAAACACAGTTCTGCCTCTGGAGACATTGTTGCCATACTCACAGGAGCCTGAAGGACCCTAGTCAACAGAAGTTGCAGGCTATAATAAAGAGCATGGCTGGGCATTAAAATAGGCAAAATAAGAAAAAGTATAAGAAAAACAAGATATTCAGATCTGAGAATTTTGACCCTGACTCCTCTTATCGTCTGGTTTAATTGCACTGTGTGAAATCCTGCTTTCATTGGGAATCAATGCAAGTTTTATCATCTATTAAGATGCAAATTCAATTGACTTCAAGGAAGTTTCCCCAGTTTAGTTTGTGTGTGCATGTATATATACACACACACACACATATTTTAAACAAACGACATGAATAAATTTTGGAAAATAGAATTTTTTACTTTTTTGATTTTGGCAGTACAGTTTTACCTGCACCTAATCTTTGTCCAAAAAGGTATGCACTAAGAAATTACACAAAATATACCTCTTTGGTTTATATACCCAAGCAACAATATAGGAGGAATATTCCCAGATAATTAATTTTGATTACAGTTTTATTCCAAGTTGTAATTCCTACATGCATACAAAATTCAGAAAAAAACATGGTTTTCTCTACAGAAAGTCAGAGATAGCTTTAGACCTAGGAATGACTGCAGTAGAGAGGAGAATAAGGACTACCATCCTACTTACTTTCCTGTAGTATTTCTTCATTGCTTAGGAGCTGTGCCAGCAGAGCAGAAGCCTATGCTGGCATGACTTGGTAAATATCTCACAACTTCAGTATCCAACCATGGCATCTGCAGGGCCATCACAAACTGTTGCATTAACATGTATGAGGATGTACATTTTCAATTACATACAGTTTTTTAAATCTCTGACACAGATATGTAAAGTACTAAGAAAACAGGTTATATATATGCTACACAGGCAGCAGAGTACTTTTACAGCACAAGGGCAACTTTTCACCGTTCAATTTTTATCTAATTATTGCAAATTATAACACAATTTCTGAGCCAATAACATTGTTGCAACTGATTTTCTGCTTGAGCTGTAAAAACACTAAAAAACCCCTGAAACTGCCAAGCTCATGTGTGTAATTGAAAAAAAAACCAGTTTCTGGTAAACAAAATGTGCCAAGGTTTTTCACCTGGAGTAAATTATTACAGGTGTTAATATAAACTATTTAAATAGCTTTCTTAATACTTGAGAAACTACTCAAATAGCTCTGGATGCGGCTCTTTAGTTTTGCTTTATGAGGGCCTTGTAACTGCAGTGGAAATAAAGTGACCATAGAATTCAGTACTGCAGGACTGCTGGCTCCTGTAAAGGGATAAACATTGCTGTTTGTCACAGTTGCCGATTTTGAAAGACCCACTTGTACTTCTCATCTACTTCTTCACCATCGTCTCAAAAAAACCCCAAAAACAAAAAACTAAAAAGAGCCCACGACACTACTTCAATTGATTTGCCCTTTGTCACTGTCACAGATATATTTTCCCTATTTTGACAGATAGTTGTAATTCTATTAGTAGCCCATCGACTGCTCCGTGAAATCAATCAGTGTTGGGCTAGCTGGGTCTTCTTAAACGAGATGATTTATTGCTTCTGCCTGTTAAAAAAAAAAAAAAAAAATTAAAAAGAAGAAGAAGTGAAAAAAGAAGAAAGTCTTTCGCCTCCATGGTGAACAAAGTCCCTAAACAGTGTCTGAAAATGGATAATTTTTAGTTGGCTGCTGGCTGTCCCAGTGGCAGATGAGCTGTGACCTCTTGCCAGCAGCTTTACTGAGATTCCTCCTGATGCTGGCATGTATAAATGATTGTCGATTTCCCTTATTCATTTACCTGATTGCCTCATGTATAAACTAGATCTCATTCACCCAAAATGTCCTCAGCATCAATCTATCGTGTTTACCTAATTTTGTGATTTCTCCCTGGGCTGCCCAACTGCCCGACCCTGGAGAACCACTTGAAACCTATTCAATGCTTATTCACTGCTGCAGGCAGAAAGTTGGGGCACACAGGTACATTAACCATTGTTGCCATTCTAGTTTAGGTCAGACAAAGAGGTTAGCATCATACTCATCTTATGCAGTGGCACCTGACCTACAGTTTACCAGGGTCTATAATGAAGTCCTAGAACTTTAGATTATGTCCTGATATCTGCCTTGATTGCACTAATTCTTTCCTTTAGATCAGAAAAATTAATTACTTTTCTACTGGCCAAAAAGCAAATTTATGTTGTTTCAGGCTGTTGTGTGGAACTTTTCTGTTATCTGAAAACATGAATTTTTGACTGTGGATTCAAAGAGATGAATGTTTTAATGTACTTGATTATCTTAACCAAAACTCAGTTTCTATTTCCTTTTTCTAATAGGCTGCATAATCAAAGCAGAGATTTAAAGAAGGAGAAATACTTTTTTCCCAAATTTAGTACTCCTGTTTTTTACATAATGATAGAGTCATTCATTCTTCCATCATGTGCTATTTGTTAATGAATCCTGAACTATTTTTATAGTGTACTAGAAAGGGTTACGAAAGTAATACAGAGATGCTGTATTGTACGTGGTCATCAGGAAGAAAGCTGACCCAGCCAAAATGTTGCAGTAGTGAGTTCTCTTCGTCGCAGTCTTTTGCTTCTGACTCATTTTAAGATCCATTACGGATCTAAGAGAACATCTTAATGCTGACTCAAAAGGCCCAAGGGGTAAAAAAAAAAAAGTAACCCAGCACCTGTGTGACTTTAAAAATGGACAAAGATGCCTAGAAGAAAGTACACAAACATGCACTGAAGATAAAGGAAGAAAATTCCATAATATCCACTTGAAATGGAGCAAAATGATACTGCTGAAAGTGGCTATTATAGTTGATATACTATACTTAGTAAAGAAAGAGCATACCAAATAAAAGACTGAGATGAGTGGGGAAAGAAGAAGCTGTCTTGCAACACCTACATCAGAAAAATGATCTAGGACATGTGGGCTTTATTTAGTCCTTTCAAATATTAAAGCCTAAAGAAAAACATAGACCATTACTCCAGATAACACCTTTTAGAAAGATACTGGTGGAAAGAATTTGAACAAACAAGCAGAAATTTCTCAGGTAAGAATCCAATGAAACAACTCAGAACACAGTGATTGTAGTACTTCTAGATAAAAGAAACATTACTAGTGAAAAAAGCAGAGCCTGAAAACCAGCAGTAGGCAAAAAAGGGGTGCATTCAGGGCAGGTTTTGGACAGGATCACATCATGGGCCTTAATTCTGCAAACACAAAACTCCCTGCTGGCAAGACACCCCCCAAAAACCTCAAACTCCCTGAACAGAGATGATAATGGGATCTAGACCAGATGACCTCTCACTTTTCCATCTATTCACTCCCACCATAGCTCTTTTGTCTGTGGGTGTGGCCCAGGCTATGATTTTGTCAAAAAACAGGAAGACATTTCCCACCAGGACTTGAGGCTGGGGTGAGGGTCCTCAAAACGTCTTCAAACTCCTACTTATTTTAAAACTAAGCACTGACCTTCTTCCTTAAATTTTTTATTGCCAGATGTAACTAATTTTGTTACAGAACATGTTGACTGCCAGAGAACAGTCAGTGAGATGTTCTGGACGAAACTGAATCGAGTTATTCGCTATCCCAGGAGAAGCTGTCCTTTTGAAAATCTGTAGGATCTAATATTACTTGCAGAGGAAACCATTTGTAATACTGATAAATGTCAACCATACATGGGAGTCTCCACAGAAAACAAGGACTTGCTAGCCCTGGCAGTTGCCCAATATGGCATTTGACACAAATCTGTGTTTTTTCCTGTCGTGGAGGTGTATGTAAGGATAGTGGACTGGAGAAATGTAGTGAAGAAAACACAAATGTGAAGATACCAGCAGAGATTGTCAGCCCAAGGGGTGGAAGGAAGCTGTAAAGTATCAACTTTACACAACTAAAGGAGGCAGCAGGTTCAAAATGAGTAAAAGGGTAGGGGATAACAACAGCAAACTCCACCAGTACTTGAGACATCTTTGCCACAAAAGGCAGTCATCACATGTCCCTGAATAACAGGATCCTCTTATAATGAAGTCTAAAGAGCAGTTCTACCTAACTTGTGTATCTGACTTGCACCTATACTTTCTGCACCGAGAGTGGCATTCATCTCATACTCAAGTCTACATAGCAGACATCAGTACATCTGAGTTTATCAGAGGAGTTCAGAACCTGTTGAAGCAACTTGTTTGGTCTGCTTTTGGATGAATGAACTCCACTGATGATCTTGTTTAGATCATCAGTGACCACAGCAGCAAACTTGACACCTACTCAGTCGTGGACATTCCCACCGAAAATCAGACAAATTAGTCAAGCACTTCTCTGAAAGTGCCCAAGCGCACTAAGTAGTAGACATGTCCTCCTAATGGATTTTGGACTTAATTCAGAAGTCCTAGAGGAAAAAACTTGTTCAGACTGGTAAGGAAACAATGCAGAAAGTGATTAATGGGGAGCTGTAATCACAGTGTGCTTGATTTGTTTTGCAACACAGACAAATCCTCAAGTTAGAACTGCAGTAAACCTTATACAGATTTTGAAGGGAATAGTCTGTTTGTCTTCACTGATCTGAATCCTCAACATACAACAGCTAATTAAAACTCCAAAAGTCTGTAAATACTTTGACAAATATTGATATATAAGCCTGGAATGCTCACTTGGCTAGTTGGCTAAGTCCTGCCTCATTTACTTCAGTGATGCTGCAAATGACTTTGGTGATCTCATCATCTGAAACTCCTAATAAAACTCCTAGCTACTCCAAGATGTATGAAGAGTATCTTCCTGATATAAAAACTAAAGAAATTACTTTTGATAAACGAGGAAAAATGGAATTACTCACTGTACATGCCCACCATTGCAAAGTATCTAGGAAGAATATTTCCCAGAACCCTTTTCATTAAAATGAACAATAAATTATCTAATTCAGAGCTGACTCACAGCAGAGTAATATTATCAAAAATTGGACTCTGCCAGAGTCAATGTATTTACACCACTTAGACCAGTCTGGCCTAAAATACTTAAAACATGGTTAGTTGGATGCTTACAGTCTGACGCTTCACATTATAATGTAAGATTTACATCCTGAGGAATATTTTTTTCTATGTCTTTTCTTAATACACTGTGCCACTGGCAGCATATATCTAGATACCAATTTTTCAAATTACACCTAAAGTCTAACTATGGTATCAATTTTTATTATTTTCCTATCCGCCTGATAGGTTTACCCAAAGGTTATAAACATAACATGAGTCAGCAAGCAAAGGTACATAATTAAGATGCATCCAAAATACCCTGTGCAGCAAGTAAATATTTTCTTTTTAATTATAATATTACCTGGGTTTATGTAACTAAATTGCTACACAATTCCATATATAATCAATTTTCCAAGAAAAGTATTACAGAAGTGATTCTGCAGTTCAAAACAGCATGAACCTAATAATACACAAACAATTTCTATCTCACAACCTATAGTGCTGCATGGTGTTTGTGTGCTTAAAAAACCATTCCTTCATATTAACAGTAATTTTGAATGTAACATAAAAACTCAATGACTTTTTTTCTCTTTATTTGTTAAGAAGAACACTAACAGTGCCTCCTGTGAGGATATATTTTGTAGGTTCTTTTGCAGATTATGAAAATAGTTGTGAGGAAATATTTGGATAAAGGAAGACAAAGCTCCAGGTAGCAATAGGTTTCATACCGAGTTGATAAATGCAATTAGGGATCAGAAGGATGAACAATTACTTCAGAGGAGTTTTGATACCAGAATGCAATATCAGATGATTAGAAAACTGGAAAAATATCGTCTTTTCCTATCTCAGACACATCCAGCAGCCTCAGCACCAGTGAGAAAGCCATTGTGCTATAGCAATGGATATTGCATGCCCTGAAGTGTTCATAGTCTCAGTAATCAAATATGAGCCTAAAGGAATACCTTGAGACCTTGAGAAACTAAAAAGCTACATGATCCCAGCACAATGCAAGGAGTACTGTGAAGAGTTAAAATGAACAAGATTTGAGGGATATCCTCCTTGACTCAGAGAGTTTGATGGGTGAAAACATTTTTCCCCATGCAGGCGAAGAGCGTGGATGCAGATGACACCACTACAGTTCTGATGAAAGGTACATGCACTTCACAGCCACTTTTAAGGAAGGAACTGTGAATGTACCAATGTTAATATATTGCCAAACCAACTATAGCAATATCACAGGGTTTGTGTTACTAATTGCCAATATTTCTTGTCTAATTGATTCTCAGAGAGCAATATTGCTGGCAGCATTCCACCACTGCTGCGAGATGCTGAGCACCTGGGCACTGCCAACTGCCTGAGTCCCTGCCACCTACAGAGGATGCTCAGCCTCCACCAGACTGTGAAGCATGGAGTGGGTCCCTACAGTCCCGCAGAGCTGAAGATTTTGTTTTTGAAGAAAAATCAAACTGAACATGGTAACTTAACCTCTGATTTGGTCTCTTAAAACTTGAAGAAAAAAAAAAGAATGAGATAATAAAACCTGTGCTGATTAGCTAAGCAACACTAACTCAGTTTTTGTTTCCATTATATGACTAATAGTCTCTTCTGAACAGGTTTGATTCTTTTATCTGCTTGTATTAGAGCCAATTTGTGGTATGAGATTGGTATTATTTATTGAATGCTACACCCAGCTACAAATTTAAAACTATGAAAAGCTTCTATGAATTTAATTACACTACTGAGAGACACAGTCTTGTATAGATGCTATAAATTAAGTTTAGCAAGTATGATTGGTGTGGTGAATGGTTAAATGGAGGTGCCAGATCCATGAAGTTTCTCGGTCATTTCAAAAACTTTGTGGACTGTTGTTTTGACCTGTGTTGACCAGACTTTTTGAGCTTGCTTATTTTATGCAGGCATGCATTCAAAATGAAGTCAACTTTACCTAAATATGCAAGGCTAACCTAAGACAGAATATGTTCAGACTTGGAGGCAGGTTAGTATTCAGTATCACTGAGCAACATTAATTCATGTTGGTGACTCTTTAATACATTTGATGCTGCAGAATTTTTTTTCATTACCAAAAATACTTAGTATTCCGAAAGGCAGAATAAATTTGATAGCAACAAACACTAGCGACTTTTTCTATTTTGTCTACACCCTTCTGCTCTAAGTGCTACAGACAGTTTCTCTCCTCTTGTTCCAATATGTAATTGACAGCTCAGCCCAATGTCCTTCTCTACCTCTTGATTTTTCCTTGGCTGCTAATAGCATACACCATTTTATACAGTCTCAGTCTATTAACCAAGTGCCTGACCTTGTGGGATGCCAAACACCTGCTGGAATACACTCAGTGCCTGTAATTCTCATTGATTTCATTAGGAGGAGAGAGAATTTGCTCTCTCCCAGGTCATTTAGGCTGACCTCACTCATAAAGACAGAGCTCATGCTGGATTCCTGCTGTTCCAGAAAGTCGGACCAACACCAGAGGTAGCTGCTTCCAGAGCATCCAGCTTGGAACTGATGCCAAACAACATTAATGGACAGGAAAGAGAAATTAGGAGCACAGCTCCTCTTCATTCTTTACGCAGTCAGTGGAGGGAAATGTTAAGCAGTGCCCCACTGGGTCTCACCAGTAATCCATTTACCTCAGTATCATGTTTTTGACTTTCACAAGAGAGACACTACTAAGGGAAGCACACAAACCAGGCTGTTTCTACTGCCTTTCCTTTACAGAGCCCCGGCATCAACGGCTGTTGCTGTAGGTATCTCAGAAGGAATGTTCCTATATCTGATACTGTCCTCTGGATCCAGCAGTGGAGGCTTTGGTGGTAGCAGCAGTTCTGTTTTTATCTTATCTTGTACCCTGGGGTCTTCAGGGTGACTGAAACCTCAGTCTTACCCCCCAGCCTTTTCCTCTCCAGGTGAAGTATCCCACATCTTCTAACCCCTCCTCATCAGACAGCTCTCCCAAATATTAATTATTCTACTCACCCTTGTCTACATCACCCGTAGCCCCTCTATTCAAAAATTGGTATGCCTCATTTTTGACCACTGTAAGCACTTCTGGCCCGGTTTCAAGAACCCCCCCAATTCTTGAAACTGGGCCAGGAGTGCTTACAGTGGTCAAAAATGGGGCACAGCAAAGGCATAAATGCAAAATGGTGCCTTCTGCTTGTTCTGAGTGAGGCAGGATCTGACCTGCAGAGCTTTGTGTTTGTATGCCAGTGACCCGAAGCAGCCATGTACATCCGAGCCAGTCACCTCAATCTCCTTTTAGGAAGCAGGTCCCTTCAGGCATGAGTTATCTGATTTAAATTTTCACCTATTTTAAGATTAAATAAACAGTACTTTCTAGGTGCCTGCTCCTTCCTGCTGCCTGTGAAAGTGGATTACATAGATAAGACAGTTATGGATGCCTGGGCTATGGCTGTGTTCTGTTGACCATAAGAACCTCTTCTGGCCTGCCTCTGATTTACACAGCCACTCCCTGCCTCCTCACACTGTGATATGGGGCAAAGCAATCTAAGAACAATTACACGGAAAAAGATAAATAACATCTTCTTTTGCTTTGCCCTTTTCTGGAGAGTATGTTTTTTGTTTCAAGAATATGACTAGTTTACAATAAAGTGTAGAAAGTGACAGAGAGAAGAAAAGGTAGAGTGCTAACTGCTATACCACCTATTATTTTATGTTCCATTCACCATTGCAAGAGTGACTCTTCCTGCTTTAGTTTATATGCATAAATTTGGCACTACTCAAGAAAATAATTCTGTTCAGTTTAAAAAGAAAAGGAAGAAAGAATTACTACATGAAAAGATAAAAAACTACTGCTACACTCCAGTCCAGCTTTGTTTAAGTATCCTTTAAGCTTGAACAGTGAATTAGCCTCCTGAAAGACACTTTGTGTGTGATTTATTAGGCACCTTGCTTTGGTTTTAGTGAACTTTACTGTGAGGGAGCACATTATAATCAACTTTGGAACACAGAGTTAGTCACAACCTCTATGGAGACACAAGCATCCCTTAATAATATTTACTTACTGGGTTATTCATTTGCAATTCTCAAGGTAGTAAACTAATAAACCCCCAGGAGCCCTGCCTGCCCTGCCTATTACTCCTGAACAGCCTGCAGCATTCCATCTCAGCACTCCAGTCACAGGACTCATTCCACCAAGTGATATCACTAACACCAGTGATACCATAGCTCAGAGAGATGACAAATGTTTTCAGATCATCCTCCTTGTTCCTCAAATGCACTTCTAAAAATTCATGTCGTGACATGAATTCCCCATCTTTTTGACTGATTGTTCTGGATTGTAGTATAGGATTAGCACAAAGTATTCTAT